>CAWUFW010003799.1:0-1200000 GCA_963921515.1 Calotriton arnoldi | reverse complement strand
ATGACACCAAAACGACAAAAATCCAATGTAGGGAACCGGAGATATGAATTTTCAAAGATTTAATAAAATATAGCACTTAGAAGTTTATAGCACCATATTGGGATACCTGCTCGTGATAGACCGGGGCAAACTCAAAGTTGCAGGCCGACCGCGATGGAGCCCTGGGCGGCTTCAGCTTGCGACAGGTCCCGGTCTCAGTTTCTACCTTCACACTTAGCTTTTTCTCGCGAGGTCCCTCGAAGCTCCCAGCCAGTCCGGATCCGGTGAGGGTTCGCCGGCTTGCCTTTCGACGAACTCCTGGTCAACTTCCCTGGAGCGGACTTAGAAACTTTTTCTTTAGCACTTCAGCGGGGCAACCCAGGCCGACACGCGATGGAAGACAGGCGGCTTGGCTCTTGCGGTTGCTCCCGGTCACCTTTTCTACGAGCGGACTTAGAAACTTTTCTGGAGCTTTTTCTCACGGGGTCTCTCGATGCTCCTAATGTAGCCGGATCCGGTGAGGGTTCGCCGGCTTCCTATTTCTTCTACTCCCGGTCAAACTCTGGAAGTCGGACCGACGGAGCTTTTAGCGGGACGAACCTGGATGGCTTGGCCAACTCGCGGTTGAAGGCAGGCGGCTTGGCTGACCAGGTTGAGTCGGTCCCTCTATGGAGCTTTTTTTCAAAGTTCCTCCAAAGTTCTCCAAACTTCTTGAACTTCTTCCTGAAGTTCCTCAAAGGGTCCCAAAGTGTCTCAAACTCACTCCAAGGGTCTGGAAGCTCCAAGATGGTCCTTGAAAGTTGAGGACTTCAGTTCCCACAATCCACTGGGACGTCACCCTTACAAATCCACTGGTAGTTCCCCAAGGTGCAGATTTAGTTGGTGATGTTCCAGATGAGCTCTTTTAACCTGTAGCTTTCAGGGAGTCAACTCTTTATTTCTTTTTCAGCAAAATAATCCACAGGGCTGTAGTTTCAGATGGTGCAGTTTTCAGAGGTCAGGCCTTAGAAATCTTTGCACAGCAAAATCTTCTCAGCTTGGCAATGTCTTGCTTCAGTAAGTTTCAAGCAGCAGATCTGGAGGGCTCTGCCCCTCTCAGATACTTATTCCATGTTCTCTGGGTCATACATGAGGTCACGCCTGACCAATGGGAGCAGGGTAACTCCTCAAACATATGACCACTTCCTGTAGAGTGTGGCATTATTTTGTCCCAGAGTGCATCAAATCTTCCAAATCCATAATGGCAGAATTTCCAGCAAGGAGGCAAGAGCTGGCTAAACACACCCCTAGGATGGCTAATTTACTTAGACTCCCCCCCCCGCATCTGCTCATACCTTCCTTAATCCCTCCATGTGCCTGAGGTAGAAAGTTCAGAGTTGTAAATGTCACTGGATTCTGCTTTTCTCTGTGTAGCCCATGGTTTACAACCCCTCCCCCTGGCCTGGCATTCCTGTGGACCAGCACACTGCCCTCCCAGCCCAGCTGCATAACCCCAGGGGCTCTTTATCACCTCTCCAGGCAGGCTGGCTAATTCACTTAACTCTGACCAATCAGGGCAGACCACTGGAAAGCTGAATCTGGACTTACAAACAAGAAAGTCTTATAACTTCTTGTATGTACACTTTAGGAGAAATTCAACAATATCATATTGTTGGATTTGTTAATACCATTCGGGGAAATCTTTGAATGGCCTCTCTAGCCCTCTCCTATCAAGAGTTATTAATTAATAACTTCCTACCATGTTAACCTATGTAACAAGGGATTTGCAATGGGAAAAATGACTTGGGCCATTTTTCCAGCACCAGGACTTACAAAAACATATTTTATAAGTACTTTGCTTATATCTACAGGACCCCCACCCCATAGGACAACTAGGGGAGACTTTAGGGGTTCTGAATCTGTAAAAATATTGCAGATCCTCACTTCACAGTGCTCCTAGCATCAAAGTCGAATTTGGGCAGCACTTTACCACAATGTGTGAGTAAAATGTGAAATTTCACTTTACCCAGGCATATAAAAACTCATTTTATAAGGGTGTACCTTATAAATATCTGAACCCCACCCCTGGAATACCTAGGGGAGACCCTGGGGGTCACTAATATGCCAAAACATTGTAGGTTATCCATGTTTAAGTGCCCCAAAGTCGAGTTTGGATACAATTTACTTTTTAAAAGCAGTCCTGGCACCCAGGGCTGCTTTTAAAACTGACCTCAGGCCTCAGCAGTGCACACATGCAAGTGCAGAAAGGCTGCTGGCCTCTTAAACTGCCATGCCCTAGGGTACTAGGGACTTCTAGGTAGTTTCAATCCCCCTGCCCTATTATATACTATTGGCTTATGGAGTAGGTCATGCCAATCACAGGGGTACCCCACCATACCATTGTGTACCCTAGTGTATGTAGGTGTTTTAACTGTATTCTAATGTGTCTCTTTCAGCCTTGCACTGGCCCTGGGCCTGGTTAGGCAGAGCCCAGGGTCAGTCAGAGTCAGTTACCACCAGTATCAGTCAGCAAAAAGTTGGGGGGTGCCCAGGGCACAGGATGACTTTGCAACAAGCAGAAATGGGAAGAAGAAAGCAAAAAGTATGGGGATAACCCTGCAGAAAGGGCCAGGTCCAACTCAGGATCCTGTCCTATTACTCGCTGACGTTAAGCTTGCACCCTATACAGGAATCTGCTGCCTTTTAGCTAGGTTTGCCCTATGGAAATAACAAATACACATACATACATACATCCTATAGTTCTGGGTGCTAAATACCATATTGATATTGCTGGCACCCTTGTAAAGATGGTCTAAAACATTGACCTTGAACCTCCTGTCTATCCACTTTTTAAAAAAGTCTGCTGGTGTTTTTTAGAAAGTAGCCTCTTGTAATGTCCAGGTTTTACTGTCTACAATATCTCCCAAGCACAGCTTCTCAGCCTCTGAGCTGCAGAAATAGTTATGCCCAACTTATTGTAAACTGGAACACATCAATCATCAAAGAAAGACAAATAGCTGACACTGTGATGTGGTCTACGGCCTTTGCAGCGTCGTACCTTTTGTGTGGCAGTTGAATGTCCTGTGCATAAAACGTTGACTTGGCTTTGCATGCCTTCCGCTGTTCATTTTCTCCGAGGCAGTTAGTTTCTGTAGACTAAGCAGTGGACATTAATGATGTTCAGCTTAAAGCACTGGTGAGTAGACTGCTGAAATCGTAAAAATCACTTCACGCTGCAGCACTGCTCACCAGCCCTGGCCACTTCAGTGTTCAGTCATACGTCACGACGTGCGTCTTTCTCTTAGCGCAGCAGCAATAGATCACCTCACGGCGCACCCCTCCCTGTGCTATAGGCGCGTGAAAGCATGTCAGAGCGCGAGCCTCCCTGCTCTGAAGCTGCTAATGATATTACTGCACGCTCGTCCCTCTTGTTCGACATCAGCAATATCGAAGATAACAGAAGCCTTTTTCTTGCCTCCCGGGGTTTGCAGGGTTTATGAGCTTCTGTCAATAGTCAGTGCGCTTTTTTAGATTTCCTTGGTAGCACTTTCAATTAGTAAATCACAGGCAATACTGGAACATTACCATACTGCACAGATACGTTATTTGCAGTTTTTCAGGTTGGGTGTCTTATTTCACTCCGTAAAACATGTTACCAATTAATATAAATGTGTGTACTCATTGGCTTTTCACAAATTGCTCATCAATGGCTTTACCCCACATGTACAATTACACCAGTGTGGCACAAAACATCATGGCTTTATTCTCCACCTACAAAATATTGAATCTACGATCTCAACTACCAAGTACCAACATGTGGTCAAGATGTGTGGAAATAGGAATGCTTAATGTATGCTTCTGTGTATATAATTACTTTGATGGTATACTCTCTGTCCATTTCTTGGATACAAAATTCTGCTAGGTCATATTTAAAATACAAAATTGTGACATACATTCCTCCCCAGCGTTAGAATCCTAAAGGCTGTTTCAGACCTCAACCTCCCCAGGAGAACCAGCACTATCCCTCCACCTCAGAGCCCTCCACTGGCTCCCTGTACAGAAAAGATGCCTCTTCAAGCTCCTGACTCATGCCTACAAGGCCCTTCACAACTCTGGGCCCACCTACATCAACCACCGCCAGACGTTCCAGTGACCCACCAGGGACTTCGCTCCACCTCCCTCGCCCTGGCTCATACCATCCGCATCCGCCGGAACCACTGTGGAGGTCGTTCCTTCTCCTACCTTGCCGCCAAGTCCTGGACGGACCTCCCCCTTCACCTATGCACCTGTCCACTTGAAGAATTCAGGAAGAAGCTCAAGGCATGGCTTTTCGACAAAGGACGTTTGGACGTTGCACCTGGAGACCACCCAGGGTGACAAGTCGCTCTTTACAATAACTCTTTGATTGATTGATTGATTAAGAAAGTGTGAGGTCTGAGTGGATGATCACACATTGGTATAAAATTTTAGGGATTTCCCAAACTTTTGATAGACCCAATTCCACCTCCTATATGGTCACAGTTGTATTCCTGTTAATCCCGATTCTTATAATAAGTCTGAAAGTTTCTTCTGTAGGATTATTTCTAGGTACAGTAAATATCTGGCATCTTTGGTATTCACAGAGAATTGTAGAAGTACATGAGGAAAAGCTGCAACAGTTGCAGCATCCCAGGAGAATCCCTGAATTTCTTTTTGAATTCCAAGGTACTCACATGAAAATACAATTTAGGTCGATTCGCATAACAGAAATTACCTGAAATGGCTATAATTTATGAAAAAGTAGGTGTTATTATGAGAAATGCTGGCTTTGGCATTTTACGTTTCTGTTTTAGCATGAAATTCGTCATTGTGACCATTTTTAGTGCAAGGACAAAGTTTGCACTTAAAATCAAAAATCGCATGTCTAGGGGAACCAGCATAAAACAACTTTATCCCCCATAAATGTAACAGGTGTAAATGTATACATGAGTCAAGACTTTGTAAAAGTTAATTTGTATTTTAACAAGTTTGCTTATGTGGAACATTTTGTGGAAAAGCTCTTTTTACTCCACCCCTACCAGTTATAGTGGTGTCCTCTACCTATCCCCACCACAGATAGGAATTTATACTTGTCCATGAAAGAACCTAATCTCTAACCCTAGCCTTATTTGGAATGTGCCTACTATGGATTTCTGCATGGCCACAAATTCAGCGTAGGTAGTATATACCTCTGAGACATCCGTCAGTCTGTCAAGTAAAGTACTTTTACAGGGTATTTCTGGAGAGGGAACACTCCCTGAATTAGTGGATGGGTAAGTGGAGGGATTTCTCCATGGGAAAAAATCTGCTGTGGAGAGAACAGTATCAAAATGCTAATACACTGTATGTATGCCATAGGAATGCATAAACATACACTTGCTACATTCACTCACAGGCGTGGATAGTTAGACCTGTGAATAACACGGAATTCATGAAGAATTACAGAAATACTTTGTGCAGATGAGACCATCACAGATTCCTGGAAAGAGTTATGAAACCCTTGTGGATTCCATGATAGTCAGAAATGTAATCTAAATTTTGATACACCTCCATTTTGAGTAAGGGAAGAATTGAGGGCATGGTGAAGGCAGTCATCGTGGCAGACGTGCTCTAATAAGCTACAGCCCTCTGCTTGCAAAATCCTGCACCGTCCTCCACCATGCCTGCAGGTGGGCCATGACTCTGGTCCTACTGATGCTCCCTGATTCGTGGAAGCCGCCCGTGCTTTGCGTCTGACCAAAACAGTAGAGGAGATCACAGGACGAGCAATGCAGAGGCCTTGGAGTTGTCTTTGCACCAGGCTGGCACACAGCCTCAGACAGGAAGGGGGCCCAGCGAAGAGTAAGAGACTAAAGTGAGTCACACTCTGGTGCTGACAGAGAGGTGTGGCATGGAAGAGGATATGAGGCACAGGCCCAGATGAGTGAGTCAGACAGTGTGAGAGCCAACCTTAGTTCCTGGGCCCTGACGAGGCAAGGAGGGTGACAGAGGCAAAGTCAGGGCGCGGCCCGCTGAATTGAACTGATGGAGGTGCAGGGAGAGTTCTCTCCCCTGTAGGGAATTGGATGGACTTTGGTGTAACTCTGACCACTGGAATGATATTATTTCAACAGTTTCACCCAGTAGCCATGGTGACACGCTGAGCTGGATCTTGAGCCTGAAGGTACCATGCAGCTGTTTTGCTGAACCAGGGTTGGTTGGGGGTGGCCCTTTTTTTTTAATTGGCCTCCTCTCCACTGTTCCTCCCCTTGTCCCCTTGGCCTGGAATGTTGGTTGAGGGAGGCAATGTTGATGGACGTGAAGCATGAGGGGCAAAGGATTAACTACACCGATATGCTTTGAGCTGTCTGGGTATTGCGAAACCCGTCTCTTGGCAAAAATAGATGTATTATGAGAAGGTGAGGTCTGACGCACACTGTCAATAAACTAGCAGCAGGCTAACACCAAGGACATAGTGAAAGATTAAGCACAAAGTTCTAGCTCTTAACCAGTATGGAACACTTTGCCAAAACATCCAATGAAGCATCACCTCAGGCCATAAATTGGGGAGCCCATGCAGGCAGATGCTTTCACTGATACCATTCTACAGGCCATCAAAGCCTCACACTCCTCACACAAAAGATTTTAGAAGTGTCCATGGAAGTTTCTTTGCTTCGCCAGGACCTCAACAATGTTGTGGACCTGGTCACTACTGGGAAATGTTGGATCTCTCAGGCAGAGAAAGCCCTGCCCAGCATTCCACAGTGAAGCACCGGGTAAGTTCAACCCAGCACATTGAAAAGAGAATTGAGGGTGCTGAAGGGTAGGCTCCTCGGCTTTAAGGAGACAAAACCAGTAATTAAGGATCCGCTGTTTGTATCTAAATAAGACACTCGTAAGGCCCAGTTCTTACCTTAGGGCACTATTTATGGCTCCTCTGGGCAGACCAAGCCATTTTTTTTCAGGTATTCATTTCAATAGTCTGCCATTTTTCAGGTATTTTACCAACATAATCCCACAGCCATACAATAGTAAATTAATGATTTAGCATTAGAGGTCTCTCTAAGAACTTCAATGGACTTATGGCCCCATGCAAGGTCCAGTCTATATAAAGTACCTACAATAACCTTAGAACGCACTTTCCTGGAGGTCTATATGAGGTGTCAAATTTAGGTTGTATCTAAAAAGAAGACCAAGATAACGATATTCCTCAACCTCCTCCACAGGAACACCGCTTAGCCACCACTTAAAACTTATATGCAGAACCCTTCCTTTCGAGAAGACCATTACTTTTGTTTTGGCCGTATTTATTTTCAAATCTTTGGACTTGAAATAGTCCTGAAAACATCTAATTGCCTCTGGAGGTCAACCGGTGTCAGATCGAACAAAACCGTATCATCAGCATAAAACATTTCTGAAATTGACTGTGGCCTAATTTCGGGGGAAAAGACTAAACCTTGTTTAATCCTACCATAGCATCCCCAATATATATGGACAACAGGAGCAGTGCCAACATACACGCCTGTCTCAATCCATTAGGGTGGCAATTTTTCTAGACAGTGCTTCGTTACCCCCTAGTTCTACTCTGGTCCATGAGCCTTCATGTAGTTGAATAATCAACTTTATTAAACCCTCAGGGCACTTCCATTTCCACATCTTCTCCCAAAGTAAAGGCCTATTTAAAGTGTCAAACTCTGTTGCCAAATCAATGTATGACACAAACAGACCTTGGGTAGAATACTTGCCTCACTTACCCAATCTTCTAACAGCCACAGAAGATGTTTCACGTATACCTTGTTATGGATATACAACAATGTGATCATACTGCAACTTGATGGAAGGTCCTGTTTCCTCTTTTTATACAGCTGGACCCTAAATCTACCTCTCCAAGTTCTCTGTGTCTTCTGACCGCTAATTATTGTTCCAAATACCGAAGCCAGTACTTGTGCCCACAAACTAGGGTTGAATTTAATTCAATCAGAGGAAAGGCCATCAGAGCCATGGGCCCTAGAATTCTTTAGGCCTTTTATGATGATTCAATACTCCTTACAGATGGAGCCAGATAACTCTCCATCAACCCCATTTCTAAGGCCCCAACCTGCGTGCTCTACAGTCCTCCCACATTTTCATCTTTAAGTTTGTACATCTCTGATATATAACTCACCCATGTTTCCACCAAACCCGGCACTGCTACAATAATTTTAGCTGCCCCCAATACTCTATTTACTATATTCCAAAATCCCTTTGTGCTTCTTGTTCTCAGGGATACAATTGCATTTGCTCGGATACTCTCCCTACCTTGACAAACTATTCTTCTAAGATCTTTCCTATAGTTTTTCCTGCAATATTTAACTAGGCAACCCTTATTGACCCCGGCTATTTTATATAAATAAGGATGGTATCTATTTATTCCCCAGTTGAATTACACTTAGGTCGGGAGAAAGGAGAGAGCAATGGTGTGAGAAATTAGGTTGTTGGTTGAGGGGGCTGAAACCCTACTCAAACAACAGCCACAGTCCATTTCACGGTGAACCAGAAAAACCCACTAAATTAACCTGTGCTTAACGCACTGATAGCTTGGCACCAAAGCAGTCAGGCTTAACTTAGAGGCTATGTGTAAAGTATTTATGCAGCACTTAAAATGTAATAAGGTGGAAAAACAATACAAGAAAAATTCATCACTAATTTAGAAACATAGAGTACATTTTGATAAATTATTTGACACGAAAACAACAAAAATCCAATCAGCAGATCTGGAGTTATGAATTTATAAAGTATAAAATAGCACCTAAAAGTTCAAAGTGCCAGCTGCGTACATCTATTTGCGTGAGGCTGGGACAGAGTTGAAAGTTATGGTTGACCGTAAAGATATGCAGTTCGATATATGAAGTGGATTGGGCCCGGTCTCCGCTCACCTTCGGAAATAAAAGAATTTTCAAAGAAAAGTGTCTGAGAAGGTAAAGTTTACTGGGGCAAGGCATCCGGTGGTGTCTGAGGCGGAGGTATCATCATCAGGGTGCCGCTGGACTAAATTGTGGTGAAGATTCTTACATTCAGACTTAGTCTCTTTTATGGAAGCTGGAAATCTCCAGCAGGACGTATATGCAGGCTGAGCCGAAGAGGGCCCCACAAGGCTGGGTACCCATTCTCTGAGGAGTCGCTGAACAGGATTTGCTGCTGTGGAGAAGAGCATAGCGGGAGTTGCCGCAAAGTCAAGCTGACTGGCGATGCACCTTGGGTGGGCTTGTGAGCAGGTGGGTCCGATCTCCTCTCGGTTCTCAAAGCACGTATTGGCAGAACATTTTTAAAGTCTCAAGTTTTGGATTTGGGCTACTTGGGAGCCTTTACCACCTCTTCCAAGGGTCCATTACTGGAGGGGCACCACTAGGAGGGTCCACTCAGGCTGGGTCCATGTGCGGATTCAAGATTGTTGTAGCCTTTTCTGTCCCTGAGCCTATGATCAGGAGGCCAGCCAACTAGCACTTGGAGTCACTCTGGAAGTCCTGGATTCAAGCAGGAATGAAGGCCTCAAGCGGAAGGGCAGTCCTCTTAGGGTGCAGGGCAGGCTTCAGGCAGCAGAGCAATCCTCTGAAGTACACAGTAGGCCACAGGCAGCAGGGCAGTCCCCTGGGAGTCCTTCCGCAGATCCAGAAGTGTACTGAAGAGTGGGTCTGAAGGTCATATTTTTATACCTGATGCCAGCTTTGAAGTGGAAGAACCTTCTGGAGTTTTCCCCTGACAGAAGTGTTTGGAATTTCCTGCCTCCCTGTCCTTGTCGCATTCTGTCTGCAGTCACAGTAGGCTAGTGTGAAGTTCCTTGTGTGTGAGCTGAGGCAGCGTCTTTGATGTGCAAGTACGGCTCTGCACAGCTCTGCCCCTCCATCCTTCCATGGATGTCCCATCCTGCCGACACCCAATCCCGCTATTGTGTGGCTGTCTGGGAAGAATACACGAAGGCCAACTTCCAATTACACCTAGTCAAGTGACCCAGGAAACAGGCTGCAGGCACAAAATGGTTAGGACATGAAAATGCTAACTTTCTAAAAGTGGCATTTTCAAAATTGTGACTTAAAAGCCAACTTTATCATTAACGAGGATTTTAAATTAAAATTCTCTAGACACCAAATATGATATTTCTAGCTGCTCCCAAAATAAAAGTACCACTTAAATGTAATAAGGTAACCCAATGTTATCCTATAGGAGTTGTGGGCCTCACAGGAGTTAAAAATGAATTTGGGTGTTTTTCACTAACAGGACATGTAAAACCTTTAAGTACATGTCCAACTATTCAATTACAATGCACCCTAGGGCCTACCTTAAGGGTGACTTATATGTGATAAAAAGGGATTTTTAGGCATGGCGAGGAAATATTTTGCCAAGTAAAATCAGCTGTTTAAACTGTATACAGGCTGCAATGAAAGACCTGAGACATGTTCGAAGGGGCTACTTAAGTGTGTGGTACAATGAGTGCTGCAGGCCCCTAGTAGTATTTAGTTTACCAGCCATGGGTATATGTTATACCACTTTACTAGGGACTTATAGGTAAGCTTAATATGCCTATCAAGTATAAGGCAGCATGACCATGTTTTAGGGAGTGAGCACAAACACTTTAGCACTGGTAAAGTGCACAGAGTCCTAAGGCCAACAAAAATAAACCAGCAAAGCAAGAGAGGAGAAGGCAAACCATTTGGGTGAAGATCACCCTAAGGCTGACAGGTCTAACACATGGCCTTTGTCAACTGAATGTGTGGTGACTGGCAGACAATACATTTGTGAAGTATTTGAAGCCAGATATAAAATAGTATCAATGTCGGTTCCATGTCCTCTGCCCATATGGTTTTGGAAGGCCTCAGATGATTGCACTTCTTATCGTCCAAATCACCCAGTTTAATACAGAAACCAGAATTCTGTCTAAGGCTCTTGCCAATAGGCTAGTTAAGGTAACAAACACATGCATTCACCATTATCAAAATTGACTAATGCCAGGCAGGAATTGAAGGCACTAAATTTGGTGGGTACAGATAGAACTAGCATGAATGCACAATTTTTCAGGTCCTTGTGCATTGAAGCTTATTGACTTTGAAAGGTTTTTGTCTCCCAGAGATGGGGGTTCTTGCATCAAGTTCTTGACAAGGTGAACTTCAGGCCACGCTATATTTAATACATTACTTTGGTCCACAAAAGCCCATGGGCCTAGTTGTGAGTTGATTGAGTCATGTAATCCCCCTTAAATATGTCTGAAAATTACTGGGCGGGTTGCCTCTCTGGCACTTGTTGTTTGTACTAGCTATAGTGCCACTCGCGATATAAATCTGATGCAACCCACATGGTGTAGGCCTTCTAGTGGGAGAGTGGCATTGAAGATCGAGATTATAAACAGAAGGCATGCTTCTTTTCATGTGCTACCCACAATGGATTGGGCAGGGATTCATGAAAATTCTAAACTATTTCACCTGCAACCTTGAGGTTACAGGTGAAACAGGGAAAGTCGATCCTGGTCCCACTTCATCGATATTCTACATTGCTGGCTGGTAGGCTTAATTGACCACTGAAACCAAGGATTTCATATATCATGGCATTCACCTTACTCTGGAATACAAAAGGTGTTGGGAGCTCATTTTGACAACCATAATGGAGGAGATGGAGCGAGACTACAGACAGACTACAGATCACTATAATTGGCAGGGGTCCATTGTACAACATACTACACCCCATGCTCATTTAGGTGCTTCAAAACTAACCATATGAAAACCTCAGACATTTTTTAAATAAAATACGATCAAGGAAGTGTAGTTTTAATTCAGCAAACCTACCCCAGACAATCGCATTTGTCATGCTTAGTTTATGACGGGGGGCTCGAAATTACATCCACTTTTATTACTGGGCTGACCATTTGCTCATCATAAACTCAGGGAGAACCCAGCCTTTTTGTGACAGGGACGACCCACCCTTTCTTTTTGAATGAAACATGTCCCAGGATGTGTCTAGGATGTAGAGGTAGTGGATCTACTCTACAGGTCGCTTGTCCTTGGGACTCTTCTCCTAGTGACCAGAGGTATGCTCAACTGATGGCAAAATGCCCTTCAATTGATGTGATGGGAGGGTAAACTCACACAGGAAACACCACTATGGTGAGAGTTCCGCCTGGCTCACTCAGCACAACTTCTGAGATTTGAGATTTGGGTCAGCATAGGTATAGCTAGGCTTTCATGCTTTCAGTGTTTTTTGTGTGGATATCAGTGATGTATACTCGATGTTTTACAAATCAGTGTTTATTCAACTGTTTAACCTTCAAAATACATAAAAACTGACTGCTTTTCATTTGTTTACAAAGCAACCAGCTGCTTGCTTGAAACAAATGTTCTAACACATATTTAAAGTGCTTGAGAGTTATTGAAGGGTCTGTTGTGTATTCCCACTAGCAGTGTGACCAGTGGAGTTATGGTAGGCTGTGCTAAGCCTAGAAGATTGTCTATTTCTCTCTCAACCACACTCACATACTTTCTCACACACTCTTTCTCACATCTCATTACTTCTCACACTCACTCTGTTGGGACTGTGCATGGCTTTCAGGACTATTAACTAATTTAAAAAGTAGGAAAGTGTTATATTAAAATATTTTTTAATAAACGAATTCCTGGACAAGGTGGTAGGATCTTTCGCCTACGCCTTATTAAACATTATGACATTGTACGGGTGGCCAACCCTGCCAACAGCATAGTATGTTAGAAAACTTGTGAAGTTTTTAATTACACCAGATAATTTAGCGGCTCTGCATTCTGAAACACCTGAAACCTGATGCTTTCAGCATGTTTGCCTCTACTTTTCTGCACTTTGCCTGGCTACATGAAAGTAGTGTGCTGTTGTTGCTTGGAAATTAATAGCTACCAAGTATCCCCATGTCAAGAGTCATGCTTTTAGTACGTTTTGACTTTTTCACCAATATCATGTATTCTGGGACTTGAAATGTTGCTGTTGCTGTTAATATTGTAAATATGAGGTCAGAAACACTAGAGGTAAAATGAACTTGGCTAAAAAGCCAGAATTAGCTGAACATCTCACACATAACAATGGGAAATTTTACAGCAGGACCTTTTTGTTGTTATGATGCTTTGGTATATAGAAAAAGTTGTGTCAAGCTTTCACCACTGTTGCATGCACAGGGTGACAACACGCTTTTCACAGGTACCTGTCACTATGCCTTGCATTGAAAGTTTAGATTAGGTCTTTGCAAAATGTAAATTAGGTCAGAGTAATTCGTGTCATTTTGAGAATTTCATGTTAAGCAAAATTCCCAGACTCACTCCATATGCCACTACAAGTGATTACCCACCATTCGCAGTAAAAATATACCTAAATCCATCCTTCGCAATAAAACTTTACTGCATCTCCTGGAAACCACAGTACACAAGCAGATGTTTGTGGTGCCTTTTAATGTTTTGCACTATTTTTGGCACGAAATGAGATCTTGTCAAAATTTGAAGCAAGGACGCATTTCACAGTAAATATAGCGTTAATTGATGGATTTGCATTTCACGTAATTATGTGTACTTTCGTGTAATTTTTGCTGAAATTTCACATAACTATATAAAAACAAGTCACACAAATTATGCACATCCGTAGCTTAGAGCTTGGGGTGTTTGGCAATTGACCTGCTATCCATATTGATTTGTGAGCAAAGGGACTTCATTGGTCTAATGCTTTTACCAATCCTATGTCTATGGGAAATGGTGATAGCACATATTGGCCAAGATTTCTACAAGCCAGCCATTTCAACAATTGGTGACAAAATGAAATACTGACAAAAGATCAAACATGATTTTAACAATCCCATATTCTCTGCAGTGCATACAATATTTAAATCAGGCCTGAAAACATGCTTCTAAATCTTGCACCTATAACTAAAACACGCAAAACTGGAAGACACAAAAGGGAAAAAAAACATCTTAGTGATATCCCTAAACAACAGAAATCAACCTGCCTAATCTTAGACCAGTCTTTCTTGCTGCTGCTTGTATAACAAAGTCTCATAGTATTGGCCCCACCAGGAAGAAATAAAAAATGACACATGCTCTCTCACTTTATTGTCTTTGAATTGCAGTTTAGTTTGAGGATGTGCAGGTGTTTATCAGTGTTTACATGGTTACAATGATAATGGCTATTTCGATTTCAGTGGGCTTATATCCATTATGATACATTTAAACCTAAAACAGCCTGGCATATCTCATTTCAGGGATGTATGGGATGGGAACTTATGAAGTCCATCACCATACTGCAAGATTAATATAAACTTCAAAGACTGCTATGGATACCTCCAATTAAGGCTCACCTAGGAGACATACCAGGCTAAGTTACACGCACTCCTGGAACTAAGTCCATTAGAAGCCCAACTGACTACTGAACAACTGGGATGGTTTGGAATTTCAGGAGTGCTTCATGCTCTTATATGTAATTCTCCAGAATGCTTCACTTTTTTTAGATCACAGTAGGATGAAGACCTAGGTCAACTGACGAGGTAAACTGGAAAGATGCTTTTCTCAACTCAAGGGGCCTATATCCACTAGACTGTACACTTTTCAGATTAAGTACTTGTACTGAACTTACTTCACCATCAAACATCTCTGAAAATGGGCAAAACACAATCCCTGAACTGCATCAGATATTACATGGAGACTAAAGATTCTTTTCTACGTGATATGGAACTGCCAAATAGTGAGAAATACTTGCTCACAAGAGTATCTAAAGACAGCCCATTGACATTCCGTCCACAATTTTGATAATGGAAGTGATGGATGAACTTGGGGGCTTGAGGGGAACGTAATTCTGGAGGGCATTGTTGTGCTTCTGACTAAAAGAGATATTGTCAAACATTGGTGATCCATGATGACCCTTTCACAAGAGAGGTGGATGAGGTGCACAGATAAGTGATTGCAATTAGAAGAGCCAATTTACTGGGCCAGGAAATGTCCTCATAAACACAATGGGATTTGGGGACGTTGATGAGACCACTTCAACATATCACTGTTCAGTAACTCCAATCTTTAAGTGGTTCCTCAAATTGAATGGGCCAGTATTCAAGTATATGAGAATATGGGCCTGATTTAGAGTTTTGCAGATGGGTTACTCCATCACAAATTTGTCAGATAACGAGTCTGCCTTATCACAAGTGAATTATATTATATAGCACTTGCAACAAGGCAAACTGTTTTTGACTGAAACCCGTCTCAAAACTCTAAATACACACCTTTCATTTTCCACAAGTGTGACACGTATGTCATTTACTTCTGCAATCTGTTTTATGCATGAAAATGAATAAAAAAGAGGTTTATAGAGTAAGGATCAGATTCACAAAAGAAAGTTAGACATTTGCTTAATATCTAACTTTCTATCATTGAAGACTTGTTACCCCTCGGAGGCAAGATGGCGGCCGAGTGAGCGCTCGTAACTGATCATCCCCCCCTCTCATCTGAGCACGGCAGAACGCTTTTGGATCAGCTGCCAACCTCAATGATAGAGTACAACATCTGACTCCCCCCTGACGGAGTAAGGAATGCTGTGAGACATACTCACTTTTCGTTGGTCTGCGGTCCCGCTTGCCCAGCTGGTGTTGTGCCTCCCTCGAGGTTTCTCCCGGTTCCCGGCTGGGGGTCAGCGTGCAGCGGCTGCAAAAGCTATGCCGCCGAAGGGCGCCCGAGGGGCCAAGACACGCACGGTTGGAGACTCTTCCGGGTTAGGGAAAGCCCCCGAAGAGAAACAGGAAAAACAACTACATGGAGCGGCTGTTGCTGGCGAAAATGGTCCAGGCCATGAGAACACTCGGACTGCTGGGCTGGCAAAAAAATTACCCCGTGCTCTTTCTCCCTTCCAGGAAAGGAAAGAGCGCTAAGCAGGAGGGACGACTGATGGAAGAGGCTGCCCTGGCCCCCCGACTGGATGAGGTGAGCTTCGATAACCCAGGTGACTCTGGACTTGTAGTGGGTGTTGATGTGGGGTCCATAGGTGCACCTCACACTGATACTGGGCTGGAGACGTTGTGGGGGGGCAGGAATCCACCATGAGTAATCCCTTAGTGCCACTCCAGGTTAGACTAGCGTTCCTGGGGGTCAAGAACATCGGGCACAGACAGTGGCCGGGAAGAATACCCAGGAGTTAGTGGCCGCCAGCATAAATGGCGGGGGCCACTAAATCAGATGGTGGCAAGCATCAATCAATGGATGGGAATTATATCAACCCCATGGATCAGGCTGAGGTAGATGCTGGTGAGTATTTTTTTCCCCTATCAGACCCCTCTAATTCGTTGGAAGATGAGTCACTCCATATGCCGGAATTACCCTCAGGGGGGTCACCAAACGGTCAATGGAGTGAGAGCAGCAGTACACAACAGGACAAGGAGGGGCTGGGAAATCTAACTGTGGCATCTGGTACGTGCACAGTGCGGAAAAAGATACCAACATCTGTGTCTGGGGAGCAAAGGAACTCAACTGCAGCACTTGTATGGGACTATTCCTTTTCTTCCAATCTGGGAACAGACCCAGGAGATACAGTGAGACAAGGTGTGCGTAATCCATCAGAGCACCCGGAAGATATCTCCCTCTCTGTTATCTACGAGACCATTATGACACACAGAGATGAAACCCATGCTGAGAGCCCAAAAACACAAGGCGCTTGCCGCAAGCTCTAAAACTCACTTCGTCGAGTAGCTAAATCCAGCTCGGAATTTTGCGAAAGGATATCTGAAGTGGAGAACACTATTTCCACAGTTGAGGATGAGATGATCACTCAGAAAGCCATCACAGATACCTTGGTGCTCCATAAGAATGTATTGCATGGAAGCTCAAGGACATGGAAAACCACCTCCGTCGCAATAATCTAAGAGTCTTTGGTTTACCGGAGGGTATGGAAGGCTCTGACCCTCGGAAATTCATCGTGGAACTTTTTACAGAAGCCTTCCCTGAACTGACACAATGGACCTGGGACACAGAGGTGGAACGGGCTCACCAGTTCCCTTTCTGGCAGAATACTCACTCTGGGTCTAGTCACTCTGCCCCTCGACCCAGGGCAGTCCTGATTTGTCTGTCCAATTTTTTGTCTAGACAGGCTTTGTATGATCTGGCGCAGCCAGATAGGAAGAGAAGGGGAAAAGGGGTCGAGTTTTTTGTTCGGCCAGATTATTGCCACACGACTGTAGAAAAAAGGTGGCAGCTTCGACAGCTAATTACTCCATTTCAGACCAAAGGAGCACACGCGTTTCTTCTTAATCCTGCCAAACTTAAGATTGTATATAAAGATGAAACCTAATTTTTCACCTTCGAGGCCAAGGCTAAAGAATTCTTACAGGGCATTAAGTCTTAGGACAGTGATTAGCATTAAACAAGATCAGGGTGGGCATTGGTAGTGTAAGATGAGGCTGTCTGTGTATTTACAGTTTTGGGTTGCATTTTTACGTTGTGCTGTGCTCTCTTTCTTTCTTTATTATGCACATTGGGTTGGGTGAACCTGGGAGGAAGGGGGGGACTATTGACCAGTGTTACAAGGTTCTCCATCACTCAAGGCCTACGGGTCTTTTTGCCTCCATGTTCGGGTTGGTAGGGGGGGCTTTCGCTGGCAGAGGAAGCACTGGGGTGGGTTTGGGGGGTGCCTCTGGGATGGGGGCTGCTGTGGGATCACGGGGGATAATTGAAAATAAGCCAAAAAATAATTTAGATCAAACAGGAGTAAAGGACGTGATGCTGTGGGGGAGATTGTACCGTCAGAGCAACTCAAGGTGGGCTATTGATGGATGGATTATCTATCTGCTCGTTTAATGTATGTGGTCTCAAAGACAGGGCTAAGCGGCAAAGAGTGGTGCAGGAAATCAGAAGGATAAGCCCAGAGGTAGTGTCCCTTCAAGCGACACATATACCTTGGGGGAAACACAGGGTGATAACTGAGCTAGGGTATATGCTCTTAGTCTGTACATCGCAAGGGTCAACTACAAGAGGTGTGTCTATTCTCGCTAAATCTATTATCCTATCCTCTGGTAGAGCCCTTGCTGACAAATATGGCCGGTGGGCATTAGTTGAATGTTTAGCTGGTAATAGGAAATTCACAATATGTTCTGTGTACAGAAATTTGGTAAATATCATTAGTGAACCTGACTTAAATATTCCTAGTAAATTTGAGTTAATATTGCAAGTCAGTAGATGCATTACAGCAGCTTGAATGCTAAGTATTATTGCAAATGTGTCTTTAATTGCTGAATGATTTGTAGAAACAGGGTTTCTGTGAGTTTTAACACATTTTACAATGCAAAGTCATCACCTGCATTTTACTAGTGCAAAATGACACAGATATTATATGCTGTAATATACATTAAAAAGACAATGTGTTCTAAATGCCACACTAAAAAAACAATGGCTGTCAAAATAGTATGGATTGGTTGCTGCATTTATTTGTGCTTGTGCCTTACAAAGATTTTTTGTGTCTTTAAAGTCTGTTAATGTGGATCCTCTACCAGTGAAGCTCTTATATGACAAGTCGCATGACCAGGTTTGGGTTCTCAGCTGGGGAGACAAGCGGAAATTGCATCCAACATTGCAGGTAAATAAGCAGATCATTGAATGACATGGTTATGTAATTGTGAAATTGATCATAAATATGTAAACCATCTAGTTCACTTCTATGTGTGTTCTTCTCTCCTAGCTGATTATGTAATCTTGGGTATACTTAGTGCTAAATTTACTTCACCATTATAATAGGACGTATGCAATGATTCTCCATTATATATATTCTAGTGGTAATAAAGGCATGTCAGTGGTATGTCAGTATCTAAGATTTATAAATAAGAGGTTATACCACTACCCAATTCAGCATTGTGCATTTTATTAACCACACTATCCTCGCATCAACATTACCACTTTGGGTGTCAGCATACACGCCCATAGGACAAATGGATACATGTTCCTCCTAGCCCGAACCATCAATCTAATTCTTAGCTGTATGATCAATCAGTAAAGCATCATCAGAGCATTTGTCTTTATTAGATTTTGAGGCCTACTGGAGCCCAGCAAGAAAATAGTCAACTTCCTGAACTGACCTGAGGTACCATATTTTCCCCTATGCTGCTTTTCCAATCTGTCTGGTTCCTTGATAGTGAACAACACACAAAACTCTATTCAACATTCAAGAGATTGGTTGTGTTTCCAGAGTTGGTCCACACCGTTTGTGGCATAGTGCATTGACTTAAGTGGCCTCTCTGCATAAAGACCAACAAGTTCATTAAATGGTTTTGTGACTTCTTCATTTCTTCAGAGGAGGATGCAGAAAGGAATGCAATGGCTACGTTGTATTTCTTAAGAAATGCCCATTCAACCCAGCCTGGGAACTGACTTCCTAAAGAAGGTGGGAATTAGAGTTTGTACATTATTTTCCATATGAACCAAAAAGGCCACAGTTCACAAGTTTTCGAAGGTTTTTTTCTATGCTACAGTTACCAACCAGAGTGAAGTAGCAACAATATTTACATAGCTTCAATTGTTATGTACTCTAGGATATATATATAGCAGAATTAGGCAAAATATTTTTTTTACTACATGTAAGTTCCATGAAAATTATGCATATTACATAAAATATGCTTTGGCGATTTTCTGCATGAAAAATTATTTATGAGGTATGCCTTTACATACAAAAGCAAAAAGGGAAATGGGTTGGAGAGTAAACCAAAGAAACAATATCCCTGAGCAAGAACACCATATTTTACATATAATGAGCTTCTTCTTTGAGTAGGCATTGGATGTCAGGTTGGGTATTGGTTTATTCTTTGCTTGGTGTCACGTCAGTCTTCCTAGTAATTATGTGATGCACACACGCTGCTTTTTTGGCATGCTGGGTGCTGTAACTCTGCAAATGTGCAGTGCCATCCCACCTCAATACTTTATCATACAACCAGGGGCACAGTCCATCGAAGATAGAGAGTGCTGAACAGCCATAACCGGATACCAATACCTAAATGATGCCATTGTCCACAGGAGCTACACATGCCAATGTACCATCTGCATGTCAATAAAAAATTGAAGGCATATTACAGGCAACAAGAGAGCTTGTTATAACCAAGGACAGGGCATGAGGGTGCTGTATTAGTGATTTTTGCAATCCATTAGACTGGTACAAACAGTGCATATACTACAAGCCAGTAGGCTAGCCAAATACCTTTTAGGATTACTTCATCATTCCATGCTGAACAGTTACTATCCCTGCTCGGGAAGAGGACACCTGATCATTCAGAAAGGACAATGATGAGGGAGAAGGACTTGATGCAATGTGGCGGTGCATCCATCTCTATGAATAACAACTCATCTTTTCTGAGGGCATGAAGACCATTGCTGCCTGGATGAGGACCAACTTCCTCCAACTGAACGCCGAGAAATCGGAGATCATGCTGTTTGGAGGAGCAGCTATAAGCTGGACTCCCAGATGGTGGCCGGAGTAGCTGGGCAAGGCCCCTTCTCCTAAGGAAGTGGTCAAGAATTTAGGAATCGGGATCGACCAGAACCTCACACTCGATGCCCACGCCACTACTAATGCTGACACCTGCTTCCACACACTCAGCTTAATCAGAAGAGTCTTCCCCCTGTTACCATCCTCCACTAAAAAAACATTGATCCAAGCCCTAGTATTAAGCCATCTGGACTATTGTAACGCACTGTTAGCCTCGGCCAACGAAGCCTCCTTAAACAAGCTACAAGTTGTACAAAACACGGCTGCCCGTCTAGTAGCAAATGCCCCACCCAGAACGGCTTCTATCCCACTTCTTAATAAACTCCACTGGCTCCCTGTGAGAAAGCGGGTGAAATTTAAGATAGGCTGCACTGTTTATAAAGCCCTTAATGGACAGGGGCCTTCCTACTTGTCTGATAAACTTATCAAGTACACCCCCCTACGGCCCCTTCGATCAGGCTCCAAGCTACTCCTTTGCACCCCTAGAATTAAAAAGGCTCGCAAGGGTGGCAAAGCATTTACACATCTTGCCCCTACTTTCTGGAACGAATTGCCCCTCCAGCTTCGCGATTGCCAGAGCCTCTCTCAATTCAGGAAGCTTTTAAAAACCTTCCTTTTCTGAGTCCCTCGGGTCTGGCTACAGCACACCGTCCTAAGCGCAGAAATACCCCTTTGGGGTGATTCAGCGCTATAGAAATTATTATTAATAATAATAATAATAATAATAATAATAACAATCACGGGCCAATACAACAGGTCTTGCATATGCAAGAGTTATTGGCTTTGTCAGTGTGTTTTTGCCATGTGCAGCATTGCTGAAAGTAAAGAAAAAAAGTACTATGATACAACCAATACTAACCATGTCACAGTGCTTTTTTCTTTACTGTCAGCCATGTTGCTGTACAATATGGCTAAACAAAACATTGACAAAGTTAAAAGCTCTTGCATAGGCTACACCTATTGCCTCTGCCAATGGATGTTTGTTTTTATACATGTTAATTTGTTCAACTCAGTGAGCCACCCAGATAACCAAAGCATTTATTTTTGCTTGTCCTTAACTATACATTGTTAGGCAAGTCTAGGCTCAGAGCAAATTTACATCAATAGGCTCTGATGGTTTGCAAAATTATTGTTTTTAGCCTTAGTAGTAGAAAATTAAGAAAACATATAGCAGATGCTACATTTTAATGACCTGCAATCCAAAAGAACGGCCACCTAGATGCATTTACCTTGCAGGGCAGCGCCGGAATTTCATGCAGCAGTTCCACAAAGGTTTCATAATTTAGATCCTGAAGTAAAGAGCGCATGTTTAGTAGTGCACTGAAAGAGTATATGCCACCGTGGTGATCCTATCGTTGACACATGACTGTAAAGCGCTGGCCTGCAGCTGGGTGACAGGTGGCTGCACAAATAACCACTCATACACAGGTGTACTGGGTTTACAACTGCTGCCTTGGACCCTGGGCCTTTTATTTACTTCCTTGCATCATCACTCCGGGCCATACCACAGCTCTGGTGTTCAGGGGTGGGGTCACCAAAACACCCCTTCAAGTTGACGGCACTCAGTAAGGCAAACCACCGGGATATAGCCTGGACTCTCTACACCAAGTGTTTGTTTCATGGAAATTGCTCCAGCTGAGGGGATTTGGGGCATTTTTGTCCCCTCCAACACTGATCATGTTAGGGAGCTTGAGGAATAAAGGAGTTAGGTTTCAATTCAAATTCACAAATACAGTGCAACCCATTTGGCTACACCGTAAAGCTCCAAGTCGAGAAGTCAGGTTAAACATAGATTTATTACAAATTCAAAGCCAACGTAATATAGATCAGTCTCAGAAACATTACATAGCAATATAAAGTTGCCAAAAGACTTCCAATTGTGTGAACAAAGCTAATTCTCAATAGTAAATAACCAATGAGAACCTCAGTAGCGATGGTACAAAGTAAAAGAAACACAGCAGAATGAGAAGATTGAAAAGTCCAATCCTCCTGTCTATGTAGCATGAACATTTTGAATTCCCCAATTAAACTACACTAAAGTGCTAAACTAAGATTTAATTTGATCCATAAAATCAAGAGAAAGGTGTCAGCATGAAATTTAAGTAGAAGTTTCTAAAATAAAGTATTGCATAGCATGAAGCCATACACCGAGGCACGGAGGTCTAAACCTCTCCTATCCTAAAGATGTCTCAGCATAGTGTGTTCCAAGCCACAGAACATTGCCTAGTTATACCCTTCAATATTATTGTCAAGGACCCAATTAATGACCACCTTCAAACAATACTCTCTTTGGCAAAACACACTAATAATTCCTTCTTCTTGGATGTATGTTTCGAAAACACGTTCATAACTCTTTCTTTTTTGATCCCCATATTTCGAGACAACCTTGAATTTATGCCTTCATTCCACGTAGACAGTAAGCGTCCCCCCTGGCCCTACTTTCTTTAGCCCTTGACTTCCATCTTGCTTCCTTATCTGTTTCATACAAAAAAACGCCCAGGCCTAGTCGTTTCCATTCATTAGGTCATTGTACCAGGCACCTGGAGAGGGGAGAAAAACCCTTTATCCGAGAAAACATTGGCATTGAAAGTTAGATGTTGCTTAAGGCCTTTGGTCAAGTTAACAAATTCAAAAGTTCAATACACATTATACTAGATAAATGTTAATACATGAATGGTTATGTTATGAAAGTAGCATTTGTCATGAAAACACATTCCATTATATAGCTAAAGTCAAAACATCTTTTTATAAATGCATATAAACTATAACTCGTTATTACTGAAAACAAAGTCTTAGTGAACAAATACATTTATAAATGTCATGATTACATAGCACATGCACTCCGTACATGCCTTTAAGTGTACTTTTCTCTTGTGGGTCACATTTCATCTCATAAATACATAAGGTCTCAACATACATATACGGCCTAACAAGGATACTGAGGGTAGAGCCATTTTTATGCTGCTCCAGTCCCCCCTCTGATAGTGTATCAAGCCATCACAGATGACAATCTAATCTTATCAAGGAACCATCTAAAACTGTGTGGTCTTAATCACTTTTTGTCTTGAGTCCTCCAGACATTTCATACCATCATAGTATCCACTGTGACTCTCCTCTAGCTCTACATATGCTCTATTTCTCTTCACTCCCTGTCTAACGTGAGCAGATTTATATCCCTTGAAGATCAAGAACAGGAATATTTCACAAAGAGCAATTTTCAAAATGCACTTCAAGTTAGCACCCAATATTACACTTCCCTAATTCCCAAACCATTTCCCACAGCAGACAATCCATTTCCAAAAGCTTCCCAAGCTCCTGTTGCTTTCAACCCTTCTAAGTCCTTCATCAACCCAGATATATTCCGGATATACTTATCCATACCCTGACTCTTGTCAGGTATATAAGTACAGCATTGCTGAACTTTGAGCATCCAACAGACTCTGCCCTCTTTTGCAAGTAGACGGTCTAACACAAGTCTATTCTGTAAAACCACTGATCTCATTGATACCATTTATGTATTTATAAGCAGTACAGAATTTGCAGTAATAATGGCTAATCTATCCGCAATAGTAGACAACTTCCTAATCTTCAGATCATTCAAGATAACACCTACAGATGGAATGATGACACCAAAAACGTCGCCTACTACTTCAGGTGAACTAACACCTCATTTGTCTTGTGTTTCTTATCCCATACTGGATCATCAAAATGCTCAACAAATTTTCGAGAACTCTATACCAAGATAGCATGTGCCATGCCATCCAAAAGGAAATTTGAAATATGTTTTCTTTCCACAAATGAAATATGCTCCAGGAATCACAGGATCCTGTCCTTCCAGGTAACATGAATTTTTTCCTCTTGCTTTAAGCACATGTTCACAATCACTCTCCCCTAACAACAATGGATCAAAATAACTCTGATCAACATGCATGTCCAATTTTTTCTTATGCTTCCAATCTAAATCAAGGGCGGGTAGAGGTCCCTTTTCTTGCTGTATGATTTCTTCACTACTCCATTGGACGATTTTTTGCCCACTTACCAGTTTCAGCTTGAGTCTTCAGGTCTCTTCATCTATTCTCCACTAAATTCAGAAATGTCTTTTCCACATCAGACATTGAACAAGTCAGATTGTGTCTGTGAGTGTAATCTGTATCTAGCATTTTAAGAGATGCAAAATAATTACCTGCAAATTCCACGCCCTTAAAATAAGGATTCTTATTCAAATGCTTGAAAATCGGGATTCCTGACAGTACTAAATCAAAATTCAAAACATAATATTGAAAACTACCTTGTTCATAGAATAAAATCACCAAAAGACTAATTGTAATCCCATATGTCAAAGGTGTGCGATGGTAGGTAGTGCACTCAACTACTGAGCAGGCAACTGCGTACGCACATAACAATCTCTCACACTCATCATATCATCATTCTCATACAGCAACCAAAAATAAACATTTGAATCATAATCTCCTCCTGACATGTCTATATGTAGCATTTTAGTTCCCCGTTTTTGTACTTTATTGTCAGCAGCATGTGATGTAGTTGGTCAACTGTTGAAATCATTTCTCCTGGCCTATGTGCAGCCGGAAACAACCCGATATGTATTGTAATGAGTGCTACTTCTACGACCATTAATATGCCTGTTATGATACATCTACGTCTATTAGAACTAGTACTAGGTGTAACATCAACTATAGAATTCTTTTTGTACTGGCTTCCATTTCTTTGCCAAAATCTAAACCGTTGGGTGGAACGTAGCAGCTACAGAATCTTTTCTGTCGATTTCCACCTGTGCAAACAACAAAACCAAGTTCAATCAATAAGCAACAGATTATGCACAAAGTCTTTATGAGCCTTTCTTTCTTTCTTACACCCTATTCAATGTCTCTCATTATAAAAGACTTGAATTCACTAACAATCAGTTCCAAAAGAAAGTGTTTCAGTTCATCAACTAACACAGGATATTCAGTGTTGTCCAGGAAAGGAAGTTTAATCACTTTAAAAAAGAAATACCTTAAAGCATTCAGTCTTATTAGCAAAGGAAGTTCAAAAGTGAGCTCAAACTGTAGATCAAGTTCCCTCAGATTCAGATGAATTTCCACTACTGTTCCAGGATTTGAACAATTCCAACCCTCTGTCATTTCCAAAGAAATATGTCCACTCAGGAGAAGAGTACCTTCAACAAGGCATCCTCACTTTCTTTGAGTGTGTTTTCTTCTCCTTCTCCAGCGTCACTCAGATCAGAGTTCTCTATGTTCTCCAGAATTACAGCAAGATCACCTTCTCCTTGCGAGATCAGACTTACCCTCTCTTGTCATCTTGGCCAACATTCGCCAGCTGCCACTTGTGACTGAACAGCACTAAGCCCCTTGCCTGGGTCTGACTCGTGTTCAGAACACAGAACCAATTTAGTTTAAGACCTCAGTAACCGACCCTTCAAGGACGAGTTCTGTCTCGAATTATTTTGAGTCCCCAACAGCTTGACTAACCTGTTCACTTGGTTGTTCAACCAAGACTGGCTCTTCTGGGACAGGTGCTGTTACCTCATCGAGGGGACATGGAACTCAGCAAGTGTGGGAAGCATGCACCCAGTTGAGGAGACCTCTGCACTTCACTGCAGTCATTGTGACCAAAATCACCTGGTATGGCCCCTGCCAATGATGCTACAAACAGCTTTTCCTCACATGTTTCTTGACCAGGATCCAGTCACCAGGAGCCATTTCATAGCATTGCTCCTGATGAGGCGGGACCAGAGCAGCTTCGACCTGATAAGACACAGAGGGGCATATGTACAAGCCCCTATCGCCACCACAACATCACTTTTACAAACGTTGTGGTGGCGATAGGGGCTGATCCTTATGTACAAGGCAGCGTTAAGCCACTTAACGTGGCTTAACGCTGCCTTGTACATTAGATCCCCTTTCACACTATGCTTAGCGTGAAAGCGGTGGGCAGTGGGTGTTGCGGTGGGCGTTCCACCGCAACACCCATTCATTTTGACGCTGCCCCCTATGTACAAGGGTGGCGTACATAGGAGGCAGCGCCAAAATTAAGACCAGGTAAATCCTGGTCTTAAGTTGGCGAAACGAGGAGAAATGCATTATTTCTCCTCGTTTTTGCTTTTTCCAAGTGTGTTGCCTTGTGCAGCACAGTTTGAAAAAGCGAATTGCCATGGCTTGTTTATGTACAGGAAGGTGTCCCTTCCTGTACATAAACAATCTTTAAAAAAAAAATGCCATTTTGTCACTTTCATGTGTGCTGCATGAAGCAGCCCACATGAAAGTGACAGAATGGCATTTTAGGATTGTTTATGTGCATCCTACACATAAACAATACTCCCCTGCATGCAGACACCCTTGCACTATGGTGCAAGGGTGCCTGCGTTGTCGCCAAATTGCTAAACTTAGCGCCATCGCAGGGGGAAAC
Source organism: Calotriton arnoldi (assembly GCA_963921515.1). Lineage (NCBI taxonomy): Eukaryota > Metazoa > Chordata > Amphibia > Caudata > Salamandridae > Calotriton > Calotriton arnoldi. The sequence goes on along the minus strand of CAWUFW010003799.1, from coordinate 1,173,144 downwards.
ACAAGGCTGCACCACATTCTTGTAAATATGGTTCAGCCTTGCGTTTCAGAAGTGGCGGAGAGAGGCTTAAGCCAGGAAGGCTAACGCCTCTCTCCGCCACTTCATTGTACATATGGCCCAGAATGCACCACATCAGCCAGTGTTTTACAGTAGTTGAACATCAAATTGTCAGAGATGTTGACAAGCACATTTTCAGGCACTGCAGGCAGTCTCCTTGTCCTACCCGTGATAACCTCATGGGCGGGATAATCCTGTCCTTTGATCAGGTATACTGCAAAAACTCATCAAGCAGCAAAGCATCAGACTGTTTCAATGACGTGGAAGCACACACTTTGGCAAGCCTTGATTTTAAAATTCCATTGACCTGCTCCACCAGACCCAAAGCCTCAGGCCTGTAACTACAATGTAGTCTCTGTTCAACTTGAAAAGCAGAGCACAGCATTCTCAAACCTTCATTGTTGAAGTGTGTGTTCCTTGGTCAGATTCCAGCTAAGTCGAGAACCCAAACCTTCCTCAGCAATAATTTTGCAACTGTCAAACTGTCATTCCTGGACGTAGGATATACCCCGATCCACCATGAAAAAATGCACACCACAACCAACATATACCACAATCCATTACACACAGGCACCTCTATGAAGTCTAGATGCATTCTATTGAATGGACCACCAGACTCCCAATGTGACTCAATGTAACTGCAGTTCCTTTTCCTACATTGTTCTGTTTGCATATAACACACCTGTAACAAAATGCTTCAGCCATCAACATAAATCTGGGACTAAACCATGTTTGTCGAAACAACCTCACCATCGCATCCCTCCCTACAGGAGTGAAACCATGATAGTGTTGTGCCATCGGTGGTAAAAGACTATTAGTCTGGTCTTCCATCTGCTGAAACCCAAATCTCATCCTCATCTTTCTGAACACAACCTGCTTTGACCCAACTTTGCTGTTCTTCCTCTGACACTTCCTCCTGCAACCTCTTTAATTCTTCTCAAGTGCCTACTGTTGTCAATACAAGGTTGTAGTTGGTTTCGTCTGTTCCTTCATTCACGTATTTACCTTTAAATGTACAAGCATTATAGGCACAGTTTTTTGCTATTTCATCCACATATATATTGCCAATATTAACATAATCTTCACCCTTACAGTGCATTTATAAATGTATGTGGCTTAAGTGTACCTTTCTCTTGCGGGTTACATTATACCTCATGAATACATACGGCCTCAATATACATATACAGCCCAATCGAGGATAATGAGGGTACAGCCAATTTTATGCATCTCCAATATCATCATTTTTTTCTAGAATTTTATGGTTAATTTTTTAATGCTTCGTTATTGAACTGGATTTAATACTGTAGTTTTTGTAAGCCTGAGGCAATTGGATGTGCACAATATGAATGCAGATACAGAAGAGTTGTAAAATAAAGAGCCCTCGTGCTGTTTAACTTACGTGGCCAATAGCGGAACAGAGTAAAGTCTTACCCAAGATCACATGCATGTAAATGGGTGGGGAAGACGGGAAAAGAAGTCAGGTCTGCTGGCCCCAATGTAACAAGGTCAGCTATCTGGTGGTCTTGAAGAATACTTGGGGTCTGGGGATGGGCGACTTTCTCAGCCAAGGAGATATATATGATGGGGAGGGTTGACAGGTTGACATACACGTCAATTGACTTCAAACACACGGGAGCTAAAGGGTTCTGCTGTAATACAGAAATAGAAAGAAGAAAACAGGAGTGTGTGGGCATAAATAAAGGAAAGCCGGTTGGAAAACATCCTTCCTTTTGACGGGTCAATCCAGTGAGTTATGTTACGGAAAGTGTGTGTCAGTGCCACCCAGATACTATTAAACACTGGACCATCCTGCAATCATTTTCTTCTGGTGTTTGTGTGTGGTTCAGACCTGAGTATAGAAAATTAATAATATTTTCTATTTATATGCCAGTTAAGCTTGCATTAAATCTGAGCAAGTTAATTGTCGCCCATTTATCTGCTGTTTCAAGTACAGCCCTCCATCCTCCCATAAGGAAACATAATTTATATTGGGAACCCTTTTTATTTACAGCTCTCAGAAACTTCAGGAGTGTATTTTACTGCATCACAGAAAGCACGTTATTATATATGATACAGCAAATGGACACATTCTTTAGCATCCAAAATTTCAGCTTTGGTTGGTCATACAAAAGACAACATTTGCACAGTCCAAGCATGGTGCAATAATGTATATTGTCTGATGGCTTTCCGAGGTAATAAACTGCAAATCGCATCATTGTAATCTACATAGTATATAAACTATATTGATGCTAAGACTTCTTCATTCCTTTTAGGAACAATGTAGCTCCATTTTTTATTAAAATAAGCAAGAAGCGCTAGGTTGGTTAAGGTGCTTGCATTTACACAGATGTGTATCCCAGCCCTGCGCGCGCGCACACACACACACACACACATGCATGCACACACACACAGTTTATTGTCCATTGCAGGGAGTTTCCTGTCTATGGGGTTCATTTTGTTTTAAGAGTTCCCAATTTTACTCTCACTCACATCTTTGAACACACATCCTGCAAAATTGATTCTCCCTGAAGTATTTGTATATTAAGGTGTATATTTTACAACTGTGCCTGTGTGTGTGTGTGTATGTGTACGCGTGTGTGTGTGTGTGTGTGTTTGTGGCCCAAACACATGCATTCTTGTTGCTTCATCGAAGGGATAAACACATACAAAGAGAAAGTAAATCCAGATGAGCTGACCAATGAGGAGCAAGGAAATGAGAGTGACTATGAAGCAAACCAATAGTAATGGGCAGGTTCTAAGCCCATTTTTTGAGTTTTTTATGAAAAAAGAGGTTGCTGCAAGTGATAGCATATGTGCTGTCTCTGGCAAGACCTAAAAAGAAGTAGGCAGACCAAAAAGCCCTGGCCTGAAACCATCCTTTACAAGGACTAAACTATGACGCATTTAGCCCTTCTTCTTGCATAGCAGCAGGGCCCAGCTGCATATCTGGCAATTCAATTATGTCATGTTAAAAATTACCCATGGATAGCCTATGAAGCTTTTGGCTGGAGCTGCGCACGTGCAGCTGTTTTAGATGAAGCTTTCATTATCAAATGGAAATAAATGATGCTGAAGTAATGCAAATTGAATTTGTAAGTCCTTTCTAGGGCTATGTCAACGGGATGTTTTATTTAATAACTTCAATTGTATCAGGCATGGCGGGAAAGAGTGTGGGCCTCATATTATTTCCAACTAACATTTCTTTCCATCTGGTGTGGGCTCTCTAATGGCAGGAACAGAGGCAGAGTGTCAGGATTATTAGCACATGTTCCACATTATCGCAGCAGGAAGCAAGTTCTGAGGCTGCAGCTCTTTACCATCCTCCACACATCCTTGCCAAACAGAGATACATATTGAGGCATTTTAGGATTAATAAAGGGGACACAAGCATTAAGTGAAACAGCGCAGAGTGATTCGGGTTCATTTTTTGCTCTGAAATTAGATAAGGAAACTAAATCGGGCACAAGACTTCCGCCAGAACTTCTATGTTTAAAAAACCATAGGGACTTTATTTAAAAAAGGGCAGTAATTGATAATCCTCCAATAAGTTATGGATTCTACATCCTCACCACTGGTAGCATAAGCACCCAATATAGTGTACCATGGGAGGTGGACATGCATACCGGAGGAGATTTTTCTAACTCCGCCATTTATTTTTCGGTATCTCAGTAAGTGGTGGCTTATCCACTCAACCTAGAGTGGCTGGTACATCATAATGTCTGGAGGAGTTTCCTATGTGACAAACTAGCATGGAAAGTGCAGCATATATACTTGAAATTGTGGGGCAAATGTACAAGAACTGCCGCTACCTAGCGTTAGTGTTAGTTAGCGGCAGTTTTCTTAACACGGAATATCACCAAAAACTATCGCCCTGTTAGCGATGTATTTACAATACGTCGCTACATGGCGATAGTTACAGGTAGCTGCAGTGAAAACTGCCGCTAACACTAGCGTGAAGGCGATACAAATTCTGACGTTAGCGGGTGAAAACTGACAAAAGGCCAATTTGCAGGCAAAAAACCCATGTTAGTCAGCAGAACTTCACCTTTTTTTGCAAAAATAGCCAATAAGTCCACCTCCAATGAAAAAAATAAAAGAAAAACAATGGAATGTAGAATGGAGCAGCCAGGGACAAGTGCAGCACAGATCAACAACCTCCCCAAACCCCCCAACAGCCAGGATGACCAGCCAGAGTCCCAGGGGAAGAGGAAATGCAGAATGAGGAATACATATATGAAAAGAGGCACATCGCTGGGGAAAACCTGTGATGCATCACTTTTTATAGCACCCTCCTTGCAATACCATGGCAGCCAAAACCTTGAAAGCGCGGACAGTCCCCGGGGCCCGGAGGCCTCGCTGTGCCTGCGTCTTTTACCCAGACTGGGATGCGGAGGTGCTGTGGAGTTGCTGGGCCGTGGTGGTAGACATTGAGGTATCGGTGATCGCCCTTACCTGGTGGTGAAGTCTGCCAGGTCACATGAAGACACGTTGCTGACCTGTGTGAGAAGATCACCTGGTGACCCTTGGAGATGTGAACGGTAGAGGTGCCAACGTAGGGAGGTCTGCATCGCATACCACACGCCACCACTTCACCAGGGTACACAGAGGAGATTACCACTGGTGGGCCGCACCTCTCTGCATCACAGGCCAGACAATGTTGCACTGGCCGGACGCTGTGGACGGTGAGGCCTCTGAGCTGCGCCGAACTTGTGTGGCTGGAGCACTGCAATTTCACGCCTAAGGGTGCCCTGTTGCATCACCTGCATCGGGAGGTTCCCCAGCGGACTTGGTGGCAACTGCTGTACGCAGGCTTGTGAAATCCCACCTGGCTGAGGCTCCTGCTGGCTGAGTCACAGATTTGGAGAGAGTGCAGCAGATTGCTCCGGGAAATAACCTTTACAACGCGGTCATTACACCGCGATACCTTTACAACGCGGTCGTTACAACGACCGCGTTGTTAGTACGCGATGCATTTACATCGCAAGTCTTTCCAACGACTTCCACTAGGGGGCGCTGAGGTATTGGAAATGAATTCCAACACCTTCCCTACTGTTGTGCAAACTGGAGTAGGAATAGTAAATAATACTATTCCTAAGTCCAGCGCACCCCCTAGTGGAAGTCGTTGTAAAGACTTACGATGTAAATGCATCCCGTACTAACAACGCGGTCGTTGTAACAGCACGCGATGTAATACATTGTGTACTAAAGTGCTATATTCATTGCTCCACAGTGTCAATGGCCAGGTGAGGAGAATCTGGGACACATAGCGGAGGAGGCCTAGGGGTCGAGTCAGGCCCAGGCCTAGCACCTGTGGGTGACCCACCCCCAGTGGCAGCTCCTCCACTATGGTGGAAGAGCGTTGCCCCACTGCTTTCAAGCAGTGCAAGAAGAAACATAACATGATGATAACTTTCTGATTTTCTCATGCTATGTTTCCTTTGCTGGCGGGAGGGTGGGTGGGGCTGCTCTATTCGTAGACTCACGCCGGCGTTACCGGTTTCCCTGAGGATCCACTCCACTCGCAGGCTGCTAGTTACCGACACCGGAGTAATACCCCTGCGACCCCAGATAATGGATGCGCCTTGACGCTCCCGACTATTCCGCTGTTTTGACCAGAACCAGTATCGCCAGACCCTTGCTGGCTTCCTCCATCCTCTGGATCCATTCCATGTGCTTACTACCGGCTCTCAGCCCCTGACACACTGAGCTGGACGCTCCTCGTTTACAACGTTGCACATGCCCCTACGCCTGCAACTGGCTGCCTTTACTACAGCCACTCCCCATCTGGACCCACCTTCCTGAGAGGTCCTTTTCCGAATCACAAATATTGGTATTACAGCCTTCTGCCTGAGACCACTCAGCTCTCGCCTCTCATCTCCCATTGCGACACTGTTTTGTAACTATTTGTAACCTTGTCCTGATGATGGCCTAACATTGCTACAGGCCGAAACGCCATCGACTTTTACAGCGAAATTTCGAGAATGCCCATTTAAATCACTTTGTATTTCCTTGCATTTATTGTATGGGTAATTCTATGCACACATCTTGTATATAAATTGTTCTATTTTTACTCCCCCTTTTCCTCTGTACATACTTCCTCACGTGTCACTTACGCCGTTCACGATTTCATGAGCACTTGTGCACAGTATAACCCAGGTTACATGTCATTGAATGTAACGCAGTGCTTTTCATGTCCCTTAAATATAAGAAGAAATATATGCAACAAATTATCGTTGTCTTTGCAAATTATTATCTCCCTGTTTTTCCTCCAGTGTTCCTAGCAATTAGTTGTGCTCCTGATAAATTGTCTTTTAAATAACACCCTTAGAGAGACTGTTCTATGTTGCACATGTTTGCCCTGGTCTCTATAGGGTTTACGGGCTACCTCCTGTAGTCTGTCACTGCCTACTCGTGGAGCAGGGCAGGGGCAGAGTGGTATGCCCACTCAAGTGCGCAATGACTGTTTGGTCGGGCCAAAGCAGTCATGCGCACTTCCCTGTTTGCCTGCATGGAGAACATGCCCACCCCTCCAGCCCCTGGCTGAACTCCTTGTCACGGCACTCAAGAACAATCACAATGCCACATTGCAGTGTTGTGATTGGCTTAGGGGAGGGAGTCTGGCTGCCTTCTTTCTGTTCCTGGAAGCAGACTCAGGAGAGCAGGAGCAAAAAGATGCGGGACCCGGCCTCGAGGTAAGATTTAAATAAATATATATATTTACAACCCCCGCTCCCCCGCGTCCCCGGCCCTCCAGTGTCCTTTGCCGTGTTTCCCACCTCCCAGCTGTCCAGTCCCCCCGCAGCACTACTTAATGGCAGCTGCTATGCGGCCATGGCAGGGGGCATACCACTGGTGCGCCAAAGGCAAGCCTCTCTGCGTCTGTCCACCCCTGGACCACTTCCAGCACCAAGGACCCTTCCTCTCGCACAATACACCGCTACGACACCAGCACCCTCCTTGCCATCAGCCCTGGACGCCACACCGCATGCCATCTAGCATCACTGTAGAATTCCCTTGCACTCTGCACCTGCCGAAACTGCAAACGCACCTTCTGCACATCAGCACACCAGCGCCTCCTGCTGCCCAGCTGACCAACAGCGCAGCAGACTGGCTCAACTGCATCCTCCTCAACGTGCGGTTCCTCCACAAACACGCAACAGAAATCTGGGACCTCCTCGATGCCACCTCTTCAGACATCACCCTGTTCACGGAAACCATGACCAACCTCTGCTCCGGACCGGACATCGCCATCACCATCCACGACGGCTACAAATTCACCCGCATGTACCACCCCGAGCGCCCAGGAGAATGCATTGCCATTGTCTAAAAAAGCACACTACGACTGACCACACACTCTAATGACCCGACGGCTACCACGGAACACCTCCACTTCCAGATCCGGACCAACCCCAACCCCACCCTCTGCGGCACCCTCGTCTACAGGCCCCCGGCCCATGAACCCCCATTCACCGATGCCATTGTAGACCTTGTCGCACCCCAGGCTCTTCCATCCACTGACTACATCCTCCTTGGACACCTCAACTTCCACCTGGACAACCCCAGTGACCAGAACACCACCACCCTCCTGGCGAACCTTGCCAACATCGGACTCAAGCAGCTAGTCACTGCACTAACCCACATAGCTGGACACGCGCTCGACCCCGTCTTCACCAGTGGGAACTTCAACTACAGCCACACCCCCGAACTCTCCTGGACTGACCATCATAGTACACATCATGCCTTCACCATGCCCACCATACACCACCGCCATCATCGCCCCCTAGCTGCAACTGGATCAAGGCCATCATAGAACTTTTCAGCAACTCCCTCAACACCACCACTATGCCAATGCTTACAGATGCCAACATCGCAGCGTGCAGACTCCACCGATGGAGCTCCAACTGCGCCGACACCCTGGCAGCTCCTCCGTATCAGTGAACTGAGCATCTGGGGGTTGCTGGCCGCCAGGGACGGTGACAGCAGACACCCTGGACGCCAAAGTAGACTCTGTACAAAGGGACGCATCTAGGCACATGTGTGACCTTGTGAACCCCTATGTCACATTATACCTGCGTCAAGTAGGATGTATGCAGGGTGGGCGTTCCCACGCAACAAAGCATCGTAGGAGTAGCGCAGTGAAAACTATGAGATTTCTCTGTGACAATTCTAGGACGCCACTGTCGGGCGTAAGGGTGACGTAGTGCAATAGGGATAGGCCTGCCCCATGCATTGCTGGAGTTGCGTCATGCTTGCGACAAAATTGCAGCAATGCGTGACTTTAGCACCAACAGATACGTCAGGAATACTGACATATCTGTAAATCCTTACGACATAGGGCGCCATACAGTAAATACGGCGCATCCATGGTGTCGCAAGGAGGACGCAGTGAAAAGTGTGCCAACGCTGTTTTGTTTCAGCAATGCAACACTTTTCATGAATGAGGCCCGGGACTGCGCCCTATCTTATTGTGAGGCGCATTCCTGAGCTTTTGTTTTGGAGCAGGACAGCGCAGCAATATTCTTTGCTGCGCTGTCCAGCACCAAAACCTCTGAAATGAGGCCCCAAGTGTTTGCACCAATTTTAAGACCAGCTATTTTCTGCTCTTTAAAAACTGCCTCTAACTGAACTTAGAGGCAGTTTTTTGGGTTTTGCACCATACAAGGAATTCCTTGTAAATATCGCAAAGTGGGGTTAGCAGCAGTTTTTTCACAGGAACGCCCACTGCATCTCATTATTGTTAACTCTCGCTCACAGAAGTGGCGAGCTTTAAAATTCATGTTTTTGCCGGAAAAGTGCTGCTAACTCTAGCGGCAACGTGTAAATAAGGTGATAAAAAAATAGCCACTGTAACGTCAAAAAATTGATGCTACGGTGGCATTAAGTCCTTGTACATATGCCCCTGTATCTTTTTCGGCGGCAACATGCTGGGATACACCCACACGAATATTTGGCAGACTAGATATTATGTTGGTCATTTGGGGTCACCAGGGGTCACAACAGCGACCCCTGGCTTGCCCATTGTGACCACTGGCACTGCCTTTGTGACCCCTGGCCTTACAGGTGGCAATCAGTGCCAGGAACTGAAGGGCAGCTCCTCCTTATGGACATCAGTTGGGGCTCCACTTTCCTTATTTTAAGTCAATTGTTTGTTACAATAATAGTGAATAATATTTTATTATTTACTATTAGTGTAATAAAGAATGGATTGCAGTTAGCTGGAATATGACCCTCACTAGTAGCTGAGGTAAGTAAAAAATGCTTTTAAATGTATGTTGTGTTCATGCTTACGGGTGAGAGTCTGTTTTGTTAGAATGAGTGTGTGTGTGTGTGTGTATGTGTAAGCATGCGTGTGTAACTGAAACTATGGCGTGTGATGTCCCTTCCGGTACTCCTGGAATTTTGGTGAATTGACGTTCATGCCAGATATGTAAGCACTAAAAGCAAGCATACTCTCACAACAGTGACATTAATAGATTTTATGTTCAGCAGATTTCTTCCAAACAAATCTCCTCCAGTCTCAAAACCATACATTTTCTGTTAGCCTTCCCTGGTTTTCATCCCTCCCCCTTTCTCATTGTGAAGCCCCAGAAGAACAAAGCACCATGCACTTTTTTGCTATTTTGCACATTTTATCTTGCACAAAGAAGGCAGTTCCTTCCCCCAGTATTACGAGCATTAGATCTCATGTAGCTGCTTTTGCCCACTTGCACTGTCTGGGAAATGAAACTGTTATCCATGCTGTTTTAAATTACATTGTAAGTGCTTTGAAGATACGATCCACATACCGAGTGCTCCCCTCATATATTGATGTTTTTACATTTGACTTGAACAAAACAAATTCTCTCTTTGTTGTGTACCATATGTATCTCTGTGCTGTGACTTTTATGGCTCAGTAGAGCCGAATAAAGTATTTTGATTGATTGATTGATTGGTTGAGTGTAACAGTGATAGATTGAGAGTGTTGGTACCACCTGTTTAGCAAAATCGCACAATTTTTCTATGTCTGAAAAAGTGCTCAGTTATATGTAAAATGAACTTTATTTTAGCATTGTTGGTAAAAACAAATCTTAGCCTGAGGGAACAAATCTGCTAAAAAATGTCTTAAGGATCCTTAAGAAGCAAGTGACGTTTAACTGCCTCTCTGCTCAGATAAGCCCATGTGTAAATCTGCACAGCTTCTATTTGCCATAATTTTAGCAGTTGAGTTAATGCCATGACTTGCTTGTGGACTTTTACCTCAATGAAGCCCTGATGGAGGCAGACATTGTGTGTGCGCTCAAGCAGCTGCTGGTGTGAACACAGTCGGGTGGCTTCAGTATCCCCACTTTGTTCCTGCAGCCCATGTTGCTCCCTCTCTGCTCCCACACCTGTTTTGCCTCCTATTTTTCTGCCTCCTCTTTTGCCATTTCTGCTGTGTTGGCCAGAGCCGAGCCCTGAGGGAGTGAGGTAGATTGGTTTGATTGTTGACTCTCAGGTCTCAGCCGATTTGAAGGGTGTACTGTTATCCTGGCAGTATCTGGTGCTTAGCTCCACCACCCGTAGGCTTGTTGCTAGCGTGAAGCAGGCAGAATTTGGACGTGGGCAGTATTTTCGGAAAAGTCATGAGCTCGGTGGTCAGAGGTCGTTAGGAGACTTGTGACCAGAGGGAGCAGTATGTACCATTATGTACAAGACAGAGTGAGTGGAAAGGGCAAACCATTTGATTTTCCTCACACTAGACTCCTCTCCAGTAGTTAGAGCGGAGAGCAGGGTAGGTCTGCGGATTGTGTGACAAGTTTTTTGAACACCTGGCTTTGTGTTGTTCTGTGGAATGTGTTGCTGTTTGTTTTGTTTTTCTGCTCTCTACAGCCATTGACATCTCTATTTGCTCCACTTAGCTTCACGGCTTCACAGCTATACAGTCACATCTTTATAGTTTATAGGTCTCTTCCTTTTTCTTCTTGCTAACAATTCCTGACAATTTTTCAGTCCTGTTGTCTTCGTTTGTACATTGCTAAGCTGTGATACTTGATGAGCGATAGGTTTTATCTGCACTTCTCCCTAACTATGATACAAGGGAGCCATGGTTAATTTCTGCTACTCTTCACTGTCAAATATTTCAATCCCTTAGTGCTGCTGAAGCTACTTTTGTACAATTGTAGTGGCTTTGCGTGTGACTAGTAGTACGTCAAATTACCAGTCCACCTCCACTAACCAATAGACCTACCTTTGCTTCCCTTGAGATTGCTACAAATGCAATTGATTTCTGCAACATTCAGATGAACAAAATAAATACCAACTTCAAAAATGTAAATGCATATGATCGTGAATCAACATATTGCAAAATGCTTTAAGTTCGTAGCAGAGAGGAGAGTGATAGTTGGTTGTGTTCTGTCTCCTCTGCCGCCCCTTCCTTTTCAGCCTCTGACTACGACTTCGGTCACAAGAAGCTAGATAACACAACTTTGTATCTTAATCTGAGGTAGGCAAATTCCCCCAACTTCCCAAGTTGCCTAAGCCTGGTGGAAACCTTAATAACATGGCATTACCAGAAAGAGGTGGGGTCACAATAATGCAATTTCGGAGAAAGACAATGCGTTTCTGGGAAAGGGCACACAATAACACATTTTCAAGCTAATGAAATAACCTGGCCTTCAGAAGAATTCGGAGTTTGTGGAATCACCTCACAATATATGCTCATCAGATGACAAAAGAAATTGAGGACGATATGTGTCTGGACAAACCAAGACTGCCAAATGGACAGAGCCAAGGTAAGCGATTAGAAAATGCTTTGAGAAAGACCCAACAGCCAATGGCATACTCACCTCATATAAAGGATCTAAAGCATCCTTTCAACGCAGCACTTGCTAAAAGTGAGATAAGGATTAGCAGATTTATTGAAATGATGGAAACAGAGAAAAAGAATACTGAGATTGACCTAAGAAAATGGGCTGCACTGTTCAACTGATCAAACTATACCAGAAGAAGAAAGACTCTAAAAGGCAACTAGAAAGGCCCTATCAAAAAGAAAAATATGACAGGGTTGACAAACTTAGATCTCTGTCTTCAGAAAGCCATAGCCAGGATGGAGGGAGCAAGAAGCTAAACAAGAGCAACTACCACAGTGAGAGAGACTGTAACAGACGTAGAACACAAGACGACCAGCAGGAATCTCAAAAACCGCTAAATCATCTCATCTAGAAACTGCACACAGGCAAAGTCAGGTCAATGGATGGACAGAGAAGCATGGCTGAATTAGAAGTGAGCATAGTCATGAAAGGAATTGAACAGACAGAACTGTGTATCTTGGTCAATGAACAACCAATAATCAAGGAGCGTCTAACAGCAAAAACTCTGTACGATAAAAGAAACCTTGTGGTTACCATTGTTCCAAAAACAGGTAATGAACATCTAGACACTCTAAAAAATAAAACTTACATGAGGAAAAGTCCTCAGTTTGTAAGTCTTTTCTCGAGACACTGAATAGCATTACCAATTGAAACAGAAAACTGAGGTTCACCCACAAATACTAGTAAAGGGGACCTGAGCACTCATAGAAGACATACTTTTAAAAGGGGTACAACGCCTGAAAACCAAATAGCGTCACACAGACAAGAGATGATGGTGAATGTGATTTACTAACAGAAGTTTCCAATTAGTCTAAACTCCAGGGGCCTTACTGCATCTTCAGAAGACACAAGCATACAGGGTAACCACAAAACCCACGGGGATAAAAAGCTGACGAGTTCAAACATCGATCTGCATTCATATGTGCCACTGTAACCCCTCAAAATGACTAGACTTCCATTAAATAAACACAACAGAAGGGATAGAATTGAATCAGTTCTTAGGGAAAATATTGCACTGTTGTCCTGGAATATTTTGGTGTACCAAGGAAGTATGGAAACATTTACTTACTCTCCTGTCTCATGTCCTCTGAGATAGTAATTTTGAAAGACACCTGGCTAATCGACCATTGGGAATATAAATGTTATATTAGATTCAGCAAATCTGCAACAAAGTGAAGGGGCAGGTGTTTTCGCGGTCTCCAAGTTTCAAGCAGAGTTCATGTCTTCAGTCAAAAACAGGAACTGATGAAGACATCTAATAATATCCTGGTGGTTGAGATAACCCTGCTATTTGGGTGGAAGCTAAGGTTTTAAATCTCTATGCTAATGTTACAAAGAGGCAGAAATTCAGTCTGTGATTGAAAAGGTGATGAAAAATGTCTTTGACCCCCCCATGTTCTGTGGATAACAGGTCATATGTCAGATGTGCTGACATTGACACCAAAATGGGCCTCCATGTTGGAGTGAAGAATTGGATAAAGGAAATTTGCATTAGCAATTCAAAATGTGCCACACACAACTTTCAATCTTGCAATCCAAGGGAACAACTTCTTCAGGAACTTTGCTTAATTAAGATCTTAATTCTGCCCACAGCTCTTTTGAGTCTAATGTTCAAATATTTAAACCTTATGTGCAAGAGGCTCTCTGACTGTAATTGGCTGTATGCTCATAAAAGCTGAGGCATGTAACACTTTTGAAACCTTCAGAATTGAGCAGCATTTAGGAAGCCACCACAATCCATTATTAATTGAGAAGATCTAAGTTTGAGATGCAATCATTACCAACCTCTCGTATGGTATGCGATTGGGAAATCTCAGCCTGCGCCTAGGTAAAAGGTGGTCCGGATTGGCAGGGTACTGCTAGAAACCCAAATGCCCGTTATCCTAGGAATGCATGAAAAAACAAGGAAGTGAAAGAACCGCTTCAAAATGCAGTCTAATGGTATGATGAACAATGCACGAAGAAAATGACTTTTCTCATAATGCAAGATGCGTTGAACAGGAATTCATAAGCAGTTTTCATAAAAGCAAGTCTAAGGAAAGATTCAAAAACCTGTTGGAAGTTAAAAAGATGGAATTTTGGAAAAGTAGTTGAGATGTTCTTGAAATGGCAGCCAAGGAGAATAACCTTCATAGGTTATGGAACTGTCTTACCGAAGTTTGACTGTGTTAAATCAAATATTAAAGCAACAACAGAGAATGCTTGGAATGCACACACCACAGAGATATTGAGCAACAAATCCAAATCCTCCTCCTGTATCTATCAAACCACAGAACTTTTCTCCCAACAGATGGATACTGGAAGAGTTGAGGCCAAAGAAAGGAGGGCCTGGGAAGAGTATCTGTTCACGGATTCCAGCAGGAAGGGAAAGTTCGGAAAAGCTCTAGAACTAACACAAATCCTCCTGTCCCCCAAGGTATATCACTGGCCACAATCACTGTGGACCCCAGTTTTGAACTCCTGCTTTATTCACCTTACTGCACTTAACTAGCTCTTGAAAAAAACACTTCAACTATCCCAATATACAAAAAGGGCCCAACACCCGATCCCAAATCGTATAGGTCAATCAGCTTGATCGAAATTGAATGCAAGGTCTATATTAGTGTAATCTGGAGGAACTGAGGATATGGATAGAGGATTTTCTTTCTGTAGATATTGGCCAACAAACTTACAGCCAGATTTTGATGAGTTACTAACAAAGACAACTATTCACAGTGGCAATGTGCAATATCCTGCCATTGGCTATAAAATTGATAGCGTGGCATCTGGCATCAATAGGAAACACACCTCTGTACTCTAAATCAACTAGAAAGTATACAGTACTTAATTCTACTCTGTTTATTTGAAATGGGTCAGAGAGCAGAGACCCATCCCTGGGTGAGGCGAATGAGAGAAAGAGACATAACAACTGCTGTTCCTTCTGTGTGGCCAAGATCCATCTGTGACTTGCATTATGGGTATCTTTCTCGAAGTGATTTTGAAAGTATATTCAAGGTTTTACAATGCCAATTGAAGTAGCTTTTAAAAAATGACACGTACCCCAATCTAAGAGACACAGAACTATAATCTGTGAGTCGCATGTAAGCGTGTGAGATCCTAAGTGAGGCCATCTCTTAATTGGGGAAGTGAAGAATACATGCAGACGAACAGTAAAAGATATTCTGGGGCAAAACAATTATGCTTCCCTGAATTACATAATCGTATAAATGTGGGTTTCTCCACAATTTTGTATCTGTTGCTCTTCATCCCACAATAATCATTTTTTCCTGCAACACTGTACTTTCTATTTATTTTAATTAGGCCTAATATTTTAACACGCATCCTTTCCTATTGCTTTGGTTTTTGTTGTTTTTAATGCGCTTCTATGGCTATAATGTTTTATAGTGCTACCTATTTTAGGGTAAAGTACTTGTGCTGAAAACCATTTAATACAAAATCTAATAAAATCTCTTGGAGCACAGGCACCTTATGAATGGCATCCTTTAGACTCATGAACGTTGATTCAGGCCAGACATAGCAGCAGCCTGCCCAGTTGTCATCTGGAAGGTAGCAGAGGACTTTTCACCACAGCAACAGCTTAGTCTTAGTTCTATTTTCACTCATACAGTGGGCCAAACCGGGAAGTTTAAAAGGAAATATCTGGCTTTTCTTTGTTGGTTGTCCCTGAATCCTCACTAGAAGATCACTAGAAAACGTCCATACTCTTCACTCCCATTTTCCTACAGTGAGATGTAGTTCCTGCTCTGGAGGTGTGACTCTAGAAATCTTCGACATGGCTCCGCGATTCCCCCTGAGGATGGAGTTTGTTCTGCTTCCCACTTATACTTGCTGCCAGCCAGTTCTGTCAGTTCTGTCCAGTTCAGATAGAGCACTTGCAGCAGAGTTATACAGTTCCATATGAAAGCATAAGCATCTTATGTCATTTATTTACATTCATTACGTTGTTATTGGGTTTAATTCTTTTGAAGCTCAATCTGAGGCAGATGGCTAGCCAGGTTCAAATATGTATTAAAGGGGCTCTATAGGACAAGGAATGCTCTAGAGACAAAATTGTATTTTCCCTAGCACTTTCAACATCTTTGCACCATTTCCTGAAGCAGCACTGAACTGATGGAAAATATTCTGTGACACAGTAACTGACGGCAAAAGCATTCTTCCTGGGTCAACCAGTATTCGTTTTCATTGTTTTTTATTGCTTAACGAGCATACATTTTTTTTTCCAAAAGTATAACAGTATCATAGGTTTTTAAATGCAACTTCTTTGTGACTGCAGTGCCTGCTTATTTTGATTTCTTGGAAATAGTGATGTTATTAAAATGTATTGTTGGCTATTCTTAGGCATTTCTGTTGATTTCATCAATGTCAAACACTGTGAAGTTACTCCTTGTGATGGCCTTGGTGTCACAGATCATGTGATGGCACTTTGTTTGTCATCATTGGGCCAAAGAGCATGTTTTACCACTTCCATTGCCCAAAAGATTTTAATGAAATGGCGGTCGTGCTCTGAGTGGCTTCTATTCGCCACTAGAAAACACAGTTGCTGCATCACTTTAAATCCCCTGTCTCCCAAACTACACAAATAAGAAGCCTGGGTTAAAAATATCATTAAAAGATAGAGGCTGCTGGTGGGACCGGTGCCTCTGAGTAAGTGGCCCTTCTCAAACTTTGTAACCGAGCAGAGATCATTAAATGCTCCTAGGAAGAAAATGAAGAAATAGAATTTTACAATGTTGAACAGGTGACATTACCATACAAGCCAGTACATTGTTGCTTCCTATAGTCTCCCACATAGATGGAGAGAGCAGGGCAGGACTGGGAGCCCAAAGCAGTCCTGGGTGGGGGGAGGGGGGGAGGAGGGGCGGGAGAGGGGGTGCCAGTGTGAAGCACTGCTGCTTTTGTTACCCTGGGGCGAAATTACAGCACTGCTGCAAAACCGGCCCCCAGTAACAAAACCTGCACCCACCATTGCAAAACCGGCCCCCATCCTTGCAGTCTCCCGGGGAAATGCCTGATGCCCGCCACAGCCAGTCCAGCTCTGGGAGAGAGCCTACTACACGAAAACAATGAAATAGGTAACCAAAGAATCTGGAGTAGATGAAAGTCATAAAACCATCCCACAACAGGGTAGGTTTCCTTCAGATAAGTGCTCTTGTTCCACTTGTAAAGAACAGGGGTGTGCAAAATGTGTGTAATTTGTTTATGCTTCACCACTTGAAATTTATGCATATAAGGGTGAGCCATGGGATTTCTGCTAAAAATTGAGGGACTGGGATGAGCACATGTTTTTTGTATAGGGAGTAGCACCTTCTGCTGTTATGAAATTATAAAGAGGCATGCTGAGAATCCAGGGCAGCCTGACCTTTGTTGACTTACTGGCAACATCTCTTTCCAAGATCCACGTGCTTGCAATAGCACTAATAGGCACAGCTCAACTGCAACAGACACAAATCTCTTCAAAACCCTCTTAAATTCAATTAAACGAAGGCCGACATATTTTAAGGTCTAAATGTGGTGTTTTTCTAATGTACCGAATGTGCATTCTCTCTGGAAATATTCTGCATCTTATAGTTTGAGGAGACAGTCTAGCAGTCCCCTGTAGAACAATGTCCCCAATAGTGGGACAAAGGGGTAGCCTGTAATGCTCTACATAACATTAGTCTGTAGCTTGCCTCGATTATCAAATTTTGGTAGCACACTTTTTTTTTAAAAAAAAGAAACCACTGATAGCAAATGTTCAGATGTTGATGAGATCAAAAGGAGACGACTGTGAAAACAGGGTCTATGATATTTGAGGGCATACTCTGGCATTTAAAAATAAATAAATAAAAAAAACAGTGATACGATTCCCAAATTAGAATTTCTGTAATTTTTAGACATGTCTAGGTTTCTACGTTGTTATATTTTACTCATCTTATATATTTTTTCCGAAACCGCACATTTTTTGCCATTTTACTTTTGTGCCTTACGAGGTCTACAGGAAAGTACTTTACATGCAAGTGGTTATGTTTCACTAACACGTCAACGCTGCTTTCTAGGGGTGATATTTTATAGGAAAAGACAAAAGTTTACAGGGTAATTCATATTATGAAGTGCTAATCTGAGCAAGTGTCCAATTTTTAACAGTCGACTAAATTACTATAGGTAAGTATCGAGTAAATTGTGATGTTACTTCCTTTTCTTGTGTGCGTTTGTTTCGCCGACAGCAAAACTCATTCTGTTGTCACCGGCCACGTTTAGAATGCAAGGGCGCTTTAATCAGCTGCATGGGAATGTTTTGACCTAAGCTTTCAGCAGCCTGTTTTATCACAATAAATACCTTCGGTGCATTCACAAGGAATGTGTTTGTTTTTCTTTTTATAGGTAATATCGGAAGCAAGCACTGTGGAAAATCAACACGTCATTCGCACACCCTTTGAAGGGGTGGATGATTTCTTCATTCCTCCCACTAATCTCATCATTAATCACATGAGGTACGCACTTCCGAGCACCTGCTCTTCCTGACACCCGTGCGAGGTGTCTTGTAAATGATATGTCAGTCAGGTGCAAGGATTATTTGGACATTGTCACTGACATATATATGCCTCTCACTCTCATCCCTCGCGCGCTTCTGACGATCGTGTGTCAGATGGGTAAGCCTTCAGTCACGCGCACTTGACACCGGTAACAAGCAGGAGGTATGAAAAGGACAGGCCCACTGCTGTGCACGTGAGGGCTTAGGGCATTAGTAAGACACTGGTGGACGAGTCTGCCCTAATTAGGGATCCACGCCTGTCCTGTGGGGATCTCTGTGCTTCCGGACCACCTTCACAGCACTTAGGGTTGCTGAGCGGGGCAATGCTTGTAACACCTGCTCTGCAAACTTTATTGTTAAGAGAAAAAACTTCTCAAAGTTGGAGTTCGCTATCTCAGAACAAAAAAATAGCCTTGTTTACAGGGAAGGTTCTCCCTGCGCCTGGAGGACGTTCTGCATTTCCTCAGCCCATGTAGCCATGTCTCACATGGGCGACAAGGGCAAGGTAAAGAAGTGACATTTCCCACCCTCAATAGGGCAGGAGGACATAAGTTCACTATGCTTAACTTCATATCTAAGTACCTTAAAATATGCATGCAACTTCAAGGTATATAGATGTGGATTTAAGAATAGTAAATCAGTGCTTACCGGTATATACATTCCATGGTACTTTAGTTGACCACATTTGTCTTACTTTATTTTTGTAACAGGATATTTCTGTACTCCATTTTCTGAAACACAACCAGTCTTGTTGCTGTGCTGCTCTTGAGTTACATCATGTTATTTTACACAAGTCTCACAATGTTCCTCCTGAGGACTAGGCTCCAGGGTACAGGATGATCACAAAGTTCAGGGATTAAATATAATGGAACAGGGAAGCTGCCAGGGTGTGATGGCCATAGAGATTTTGCAGCTCTCTCTTGCCTGTCTTCCTATACCCATGGTGTGGCTTTGTATGCAGGGCTCCTATGTGGCAGTATAGAAGGTGCATGTATGGCATGTATGTTTACCTGGCATGTTTTGATATCTCGCCCTAATTTCCCTCAATTTATGGTGATATGTTCAATCTGGCTTATCAAGGCCAAATATGTCACTGGCTTCTGTCTGTGATTTCTTGTTGAAAGAAAGGCAGAAGAGTGTCAGATGCCCCATGAGTGGAGTCAGAGGGAGAGACAGAGTAGTGTGCTGTAGGGACAGAGAATGAGTGACAAGGACTGATTAGGAGCTGCTGAGCCACTCTGGCCCTCTAAGATGATCTGCAGTGGAAGATCAGTTTGCCTGAGATACCTTTGCACATTTGGCTAATGCAGCTGGATTATGCCCTTCAAATAGGCAATGCTGTTTTAGACACTCACTTTAATATAGATCAGGGCATTATTGAGCCTATGCTAGATAATGGTTGGCCACTTTAGTGGGTATACAAGCCCTCCCAAATTAGCCGTGTCTGAAGTAAACTAATATAAAATAAATGCTTTCTGTCTTTTGCTCTAAAAGATTTGTACTGTTTTAACGACAAGTAGAATCAATCAACCTGGTAATGTATGAAGGAGAACTTTTAACCTATCTACCTGTCTCCTTTAGTTCATGGGACTTACAGAGGGGCTGCAAATATCCATAATCCGTCAGACAAGACACATTTTCAAATATGATGCTCAGCATGTTAGAAATAAGTACCCGCATACCAAATTCTAAAAGAGCTCTATAATTTTAAACAGTGTCATAGAAAAATCTGTTAAGCAATCTGTGGTGCAAATTTATGATAATGTCTTAGTAACTGCTCAAGCTTTAATATTTGGATGATGTAATAAGTAAAAACAATCATAGGCTCTGCTTATGGCCCATTACAGCCTTTAAATGCTACTAGAAACATGACGTTTGTCAGCAAACATTTGAAGGTGACAAGACTTAAAGAAGTTCGGCGTATAGACCTTGAATCGTAAAGTACACGTAGTCTTTCCATTTGTGAGTTCCTTTAGAACAATATCATGAACATTATACATCAAAATTAAATGTTTTCATTGCTTTTAACCATACTTATTTGGCCTTACACTCCAAATGTGAAGGTTGTAGCAAATTCTTATTAGAAGATAGGCAAATAGAATTTTGTCCAATGCCAAACTTTAAATGCAGACGTCCACAGCCTGTACATGAGATTTTTTACCAAATTATCATTTTTTAAATAAAAATGTGGAATTTAAGTCTTTCACTCTCTGCATCCTATATTTGAAGTTTGCATAGATGCTCAAAACCTTTGGATCAGAGATGAATAAATAGTGAAAATGGGGTGGCACCTGTGTTCAACCCTTTGCTCTTCCCTGTTTTCATAAGTGATATTACGGAGTAAGTGACAAGTGCGGAATGCTCACTTATCAGTCATGTAGAAGTTGTCCTAGTGTAGTTATCCCTAATGGATTGGAAAACATTGCTGACATGTTAAAGGTAGAAGTTGGATATAAGATGGGTAAGGTTTTCACTCTGTGGAAAAAGACCAAGACCAAGACAGTGGAAAGTATCCATCTAAAAATGTCTTTATTGCACATTAAACGGAATGCTTATTTAAGTAAGTTCATAAGGATGCAGTGGCAAGAGCGTTTGGCTGGTTAAGGTGACATTGCAGGACAAAAGAGCAAACGTTTCAAAGAGGGACCTTGTCTTCCTGACTCCGAATTTCAAATGAAAGTTCAGAGCATGCCATATGTTGCCCTCTCATAGCTAGAAGTGCTTCAGTGCTCTCCTTAGAATACAATTGGAAAGTACTTTACAGAAACGTGTTGCAAAGGTCAACTACACTTGTTCACATACAGTACCAAGGGAGTGTTCTGACTTCTTTTTTCAGGGAAAGTTGCCATAAGTGTTCCAAGACTCACCTCGATGCCCTTTTCTTCTAATGCTGAAATGTCAAAAAATGCCAACCTATTTGTTAGGGGCGCTTTCCCGTTCACATATGACACCAGCAATTTTCATTACTAAGAGGCTTTGCTCCTCTTTCTCTTTCAGGCTAATGTCTCCCAAAGGATTTCATTGAAGCAACGTTTCTATTAAATGTGCATATTTCAGAGGGGCACAGGGAGCACGAGAGGACAATCGAATGCCCCATAGAGGTTATAAATGATTGGTTGTGATGGCTCATTTGTGTTCATAAGGGCACAATTCACCCATACATTTGCTAGATACATGTAATCGATAAGAAAGGGCAGTAGGGTTGCTGAATGCAGCCCTTGTGAGCATGGCTGGTACATGGACATAAAATGTCCCTATCTGTGAAACGGGTTCTGTTACAGCATTTTGATGTCAACTTAATAAATAAAAATAAAAAAGTGCATTACATTTTCTTCTAGAGGAATTTTTCCAACATTACCAGATCCTGAAAGATAACCCTGTGTCCTGTTTTATGTTTCAGGTTTGGATTTCTCTTCAACAAGTCTGAATCTGCAGTTCACAAAATCGACCTGGACACTGTGACTCCGATCAAAACCATTGCTTTCAAAAACTACAGCTGCATCCCCCTGAATATGGCATATACGCACATGGGGGGGTATTTCATTGTCCAGTGCAGGATTAGCAGATCTACGTCAGCACTGCATCAGATCATTATTGACAGTGTGACAGACAATGTTATTGGGCGCAACAGTGACGTATCAGGAACCCCTTACGTTTCTCCTGACGGGCGTTACTTGGTCAGCGCCGACGAGGGAAGCGGCCGTATTAGCGTCCAGACGATAACCGTCCGGGGGGAAATCGAGTTAATCTATACCTTGGACACACATTTGCATGTCTCTGACCTGACATTCCAAGCATCATTCACTGAAGGCAATCAGTATTACATCTATGCTACATCACATTTGCAAACAGATGTGCTCCATGTAGAGTTGTCTACGGGAAGGGTGGACATCATGAAGAACCTCAAAGAGTCCACAGCATTGAAAGACTGGCCATGGAGCAGGCAAAACCGAGTAATAAAGAGCAGTGGGCTATTCGGACAGTACCTTATCACACCGGCCAAGGATTCCCTTTTCATTATCAATGGCAGGCAAAACACATTGCACTGTGAGGCTTCCGGATTTAAGAGGGGCAACACAATTGTTTGGGTTGGCGACGTATGAGATGACATCAGAAAGAGCCTCGGCAAATGTGTACTGGGCGGACCTTTATACTTTATCAAATGCGCAGTGACATTGTATATTTTTACACTGGAAAACAGACGACCGCGTAAGCGTCAAGGTGCAACACTGGTCTACTACTGGCAACATTTCTGGGAAAAGGTTTGCCCTTCACATTAGGAGGGCTGTCATTCTTGTACTTGTGTGTTGCTTTGGTTTTTAAATAAGATTTGTCTCTGGGGTTGAAATGCCATGAACATTAATTTCATGTCCACTGGGGTGCAGACCACATTCCAAAATGTTTGGTGAAGGGCTGTTGACAATGGTACGCAGAGGCATAATGCAACAGATGAGGCCTCCCTGAGAAATGTGTCTGGGGGCCCCTGACACTGCCATTTCTCACATATATTCATAGGCCGTGGTCTAAAAAGAAGGCCCCCTGAAACATGGAGGGCCCTGTTCACCGCAGCGGCTGAACAGGCCTGCCTTTCTCCCCTGAAAGCAAAATCAAACCCAAGTGAACTACTACATTAATTAGGTACTTTGTTTTGTCATAGTCTAACTGATTTGTATCTGAAGTCTTTTGTTCCACTGCAGCCCATTCGTACAAATTGGCCCTACGTTGTTATCCTCCTGAGCAACAGGAATTGTTGGCCTCCATCAGTCATACGATGGCACTGTCTAAGCACTGTCACTCTCATGTGGCTGACTAGCGCAGCCCAGCAAACATGCAATAAATCTCACTCACCCATAAGTGTTTGGTCACAATTAGACATACGTACTCAATTAGTACAAATGCGGGATCAAGAAAGGTACTCTTGGGTTAGCTGTCACACCAGTCAAATCTGTCTGCTTCTCATGGTTATATGTGATCTTATGGAAAATTGATTTCCGCCATATTACCTGTGCATTATGTCCTACGGTACTGAAATATAGTGGGAGTATCCTGTCCACCAAACTCTAAATAAGGTCCTGAAATTTGAATTGGTATGTCAGAATTTAACCAATGCACGATGGAATCAGAAGTTTAGGATTGTTTCACACACTCATCACATTAAATAGTGCATTAGCAACTGCACCATAAACATGATGGTTTACTTGTCAAAGATAGACAAATTCTTTCAATCATAATACTATTTTTTCGAATCTCATTGAATTGCCAAAGGCATTATTTGAACTCTAAATCTCTTTGAACACTCTTAATGGTGATAAGTTACTTAAGTTGTCCCTTCCATTTTAGGAATCTCCATTTCTTTATTATGTCGGAAAGAAATCTCTAATATGTTGGGGAAAAAATTAGCAAAATACTTCATAACCGTATTTTAAAATGAGTGGGAGGAAGGAGCAAACTGAGAGGGTTTACAACTGTTAATCCCTCAGTTTCATGTAGCAATTTTAGTTCCATGGTTCAAGAGCTCCACTGGTGTTACCAGAGTACTCTGGTGAACTTACCCTCAGCATCAAATTCCAGGATATTACCCCCCACACAGTCAAATTACACCGGATGGCTAACCCAACTGGCCTCAATTTAAACAGCCTTAGCTAGTTTCATAACTGTACAGAGAATTGATGTACTGGTGGAGATGGAGACAATATCCTTTACTGTGGGGAATCCAATTTAAATAGGTACCTCAGGTGATGTGTCGTCCTCCTCTGTAAACTAGTGCAGGCACAGTGCAGGTCAGCATTTGTGCCATAACAGCAGCTGTTTTGTAATGTGTGTCTTGTGAACATTTTGTGTGTTGTGCACACCATTTACACTCAATATCTCCATCACTCTTTAATTACAATACAGTCCAGTTTACTCAAGTCTCCATTTGAAGGACAGTAGCTTATTAGCCAGTACTTCTGAATTTTGGCATTCCTTCAGTTATTTGAATCAATAAAATATAAATGTAGGCCGGTTTTGGATATTTCACGTATGTATTTTAAAATGGAAAATAAATGGTACTACTTAAAAATACTTCTTTGGGAAGCAGTATCAAGAATCCAGTTCCGCATTTGATGTGTTGCTTCTAGCACTCTCACAGCTATACCCTAGATACCTAAAAAAAACAGAAAAAGTCTGTAAGTTGCTAAATAAGTAGATAACTCAGTTGAGCAGAACAACAAAACATGAGCTGATTAATGAGAGATGAACAACAGCCTGAGATGTGCCAAAAATGTGCCAAACGCATTTATTGCATCATTATGTCTATGTAACTGTCTACCCACAAAAAGAGTTATCCATTTTACGAATATATATATATATATATATATATATATATATATATATATATATATATACATACATATATCACACTCACAATGGTGCCATTAGTACTGCCATTGTTCACCATGGCGGATTTCATTTAGCTTTTTCTGAGCATTTTGACATCATTGCATCATGGTTGTGCAGGAGGTAGCTTCTGCTTAGTGCTGCATAATCTTAAAGGTTAATTCCATCCTTAACTGTCAGAAGAACCATCACTTCTCATTGGTTTATATTTCACTTTTCTTTGCAACCCAATAGTTGTTTTTCCTTAAGGATGCCAAGATGGCCACGGCTCCACCAATTGTGAACATCATCAAAAACAGTTCCTAGCAAATGGCACGAGAAGATGAGCTCCCACTTCTATCTCGAAGATACAAATGCTTTGTGATGGGTCTATTGTAATGGTTTATATGTGGTAAAGGGGTCCCTTAGTGTCATTGGCTTCAAACTAAGGTAGCAACAATATAGTTTTGTAGAAGATTTAGCATTTAATGAGGCAGAGCCATGTGTCTGGGGAATGTGGCTCCTTGAACGTGCTCCCCTTGAAATGCCTTTACTGCTGCTCCCATTAGCAAGCATGTAGTGTTGAATATTCACCCAAAATAAAATAATGTCCTAGGGTTTTTGCCTTCTAGCTACTAAATCTGTAGTGTTGGTATCTTAATGAGCTGTCGCATTGTAGGGTCCACAGCTACAGACCTCTCTGCCATTGTAGTTAACAGGATGTCAATATATTGCTTCATTTTAAAAGCAATTGAATGTCTTCACGTTCATTTTCTAATTTTTTCTGGCTTTTGGGTAGCTGAACAGTGTCTATGGCTGGGCCCCTTCATTAACAAATCCTGTTCACACTCTCACTTTGGGGTAAATGACACAGGTCATAGATGAAAGTAGGTAGTCTATGAACCATAGGTTCCTCATACAACATATCATTTCAATTTCTGTTGAATCACAGAAATTCTTAGGTTTATATATTGGAAGCAGTTCAAACTGTACATTTCTATGCATACATTTATCGCTAAAGTGGCAGATTGTTCGCTAATGAAAAATCCTTTGGTTTCTGACTTCATTTAAGGTGCCAATTTACCTCAACCTTTTACTCTTTTTCCTTCAAGGGGAAATATTTTTCTCTTTGGAGAAAACTCTTTTCGTATACCCCCATGAAACTAAAACACTTAAGCCAGCCTTTGCTAACACTGCACATATGTGTATAAATTAGGTGTAGAAACCAATGGAAACGTTTGTAGTTTGTAGGAGAAAACAGAGAGATTCTCCTGAGGTTTATAATGTCAAAACGTTGACATAAAATGATGGTTCAGAGTTGTTACCAATCGGTCAGAGAGGACTCTGAGGTATGCACTAGCATATCCAGGTAGCAATGTCAATGGCACCAAATGTTGCAGACACAATATCAAAGGACAAAATATAGAAAGGTAAGTAAGTATAGATTTTCTTTATGTAACTCGACATATATGCACCTTGACATTATATATATCCTTAAGGTGCATTAATGTGGAGTTAATGATAGTAAATCTATACTTCTCTATATGCGCTTAACTTTTGATATTTTGTCCACAATATTAGTGTATCTCGACATTCCGTAGTACAATCCGACTCTGATTTTGATCCATGCTCACACACCCCTCTTTTATACGTCTACACTCACATGTGCACAGGATTACTACTGTAGGCCCTTTACGGAATTACACAACCTGTTGTGCACATTTTGCAGATCTCCCATCACCTCTGCCAGCTTTTACGTCACACTGAAGGATGCATGGAAGGTGGTGTCCTTGGTGATGTGGAGTCTGGTAGCCATGGCAGCAGCGCCCAGTCTAGCGCAAAATGGGGACTGTGCTTAGACGACAGGTAGAGACAGCAGTCTGAGGGGCTTTGGCTCCCAAAAATGAAGCAAGGAGGGGCAAGAAGATATCAGAGAGAAGAGAATGAAACATATTTGAAAGCTGAAATGGAAAAAAAAAATCTGATGTCTAAGGATGCTGCAAAGAAGCGTCACTGACATTAAAACACTCAGGCAAGTGAAAAGGTTAAGCAGAAGAGATTTGATTCAAGGCAGTATAGATGGTCCCAGCAGTATACTCCAGCATAAAGACTGTTCCATGATAAACTCACACCTTAAGATTTGAATACCCCAGAGAAGCTTTGAAACACGACACTGTATTTCCAAACCCACAAAACCTTTTTGTTCAGTATTCTGGAGTCGCATGACCTTTTCAGAGGCATCGGTAGAGAAGGCTTGATGTTTCTTTAGACATTGCCCAGATTAATGATCAATTAGTACTTGACTGCAACTGGGAGTCACTCGCAGCCAATTAAAAGTACCCTAAAAGAACAGCTGTCAATGCTGGGAAGTGGCAACAAAACATTTTCTGCATCCAATTTGCATATGTTGTAGTAGCATTTATATTTCATGGGATATCAGAAAAGAACTGTTTGCCTGTGCGGTTTGAAATGTATCCACAAGGAAATGGATCAGGAAAGACCAATTAACAAGATCACCATTAATTATTGAAATCTAAATAGCTGATGCTTTGCCCTTCTGAGAATCCACTATCGCTCTGTGGTTTGATACAAATGCACCATGACTGAAGAAGCAAATGTAAAGTGTCTTCTGACTATGGAAATAATGTTCAGGAGCTTCCCCACAAACAGTGCAATGAGCTGGATGTCAACATTGACAAAGTCTGTTGAGACACTTTTTCAGTTCCTTTTGGCAATCTTGCATTAAGTAGCAGAAAATGCATGCACCTTGGCTGCCATATAACCTCAAATCTCAAGTGGTTATCATTTGAACCTCATGTGATTGGGGGAAAAGTTCATGGAGGGCACCTAAAGAGATAGAAACTCTGTTGTCAACCGATCCAAGAACTGGTTCTTTTACCAATTCTAATTCAAAATAGCCACTTCATTGCTGTCGCACAGCTCCCACATTGCCTTCTTCTTCTTGTGCTTCGTCTCTGCCAGTTTACCTATTTCTTTTAAGGCACCACAACATGGAATCATGCAAAATTCTAGGACTGGGCGTAATTTCAATTACGCAGACTTTAGGAGTAATTTCTGTACTTCCGTGTTACTCTTTGATGCGGGATTACTGAAAATAATGCGATTACTCCTGCTTGAGTAATTAGGAGTAACGTGGGAATTTTTTTTAACAGGAGCACATTTAGCGCGCCAGAGCAGCCGCTCCTGCTTGCTATTCATGTTCTAATACATTAAGCGCTATTTCTTAGCATAAAATGCATCCTTGCATCAATTCAATTTTCAATGTTATTATTTAAAGATACAAATCTTCAATGAGATCTGCTTTACATATATGTAAAATGACATTATAAATACATATTTAAAAAAATTTAAAAAGTATACATTTGAAAACCCATCATTTCATTCACTGGATTAAATAATAGATGCAATGCTTCTGTTATTGATTGAACTCCGTATGTCAGGAACAGTAACTTCAGCAGACGACAATGATTGCTGTGCAGAGAGGGGCATACGAAAAGAACATGCTCTAAAGTTTGAACCGAGTCCCCACAGAGGCTACACAGTCGGTGCTCAGGAGCCACCCCCATCCATGCTCCTAAAATGGAATTCAATGGCACGTCATTCATAGGAAACATTAAGAATAAGCTATGATGCCATTCTTCAAATTCCACTTTAAATATAGTTGGGACTGCACCCGAGAGCATGTGGAAATGTTTACCCCCATCCTTCTTTTTCCCATACATACCATAATATCTTGTTCCCTTGAAGTAATCCAAATGCTATGTTTTTAAAAAAAATCTTCAGTGCAAAGCAGGACACTGCCATCAGCTCATCCCTGCTCAAGCTGAAGTGCTGCAGCAGCTAATTAAAATTCTTGTGTAAGGCGTTAACGTTTCTGCATTGGCCTTATGCCTCTGAGTGGAATAGGTTTCTAAAGAAGTGCTCCTTACAGTGCAAAAATCTATGGCCCCATCGGATGGTGGATACCCGACCACGAACATAAATACTCGTGAGCCCAATTTCAAGGTATAACGCTTTGACCAGAGCAAGATCATTTAAATTACACATTTACAAAGTATAAATCTTGTGCAAAAATGTCCAATATTTCATGCCAATAACTTCAATGGCATAGAGTAAGGTAGGAGGGATTTTTACATTGTACACTGACAATAAATGATTGAAGTATCTGCGGCCTAAGGCCCTATAAAGTGTTAAGAGTATGTTACCGGAGAGATGTGAAATGTGTTCTTTCACTGAAAGATTGGCAGAGAATATTATGAACAAATAAGAATATGTATTGACACATTCCAACTCATCTTTTCCTAAGCGCTGTTCAAAATTTCTCAGCTATCTCCATCTGTTCGCTACATTTTCAATGCAAGGGTGCATTTTGTGCTAAAGAAATAGTGCTAAATGCAGAGAGAAAGTTGGGGGAAAAATCCTACCACAAGAGCACAATTAGCTGTTCTATTGCATCTTGCACTATTTCTTAGTGCAAAATGCATCCTTGTGTCCATTTTGAACACACAGGGGCATTTTTATGCTAAGAAATAGCGCTAAACGCAGAATTTTGTACCGAAATGCTGCCTAATTTCACCAAAATCCACACCCACCTGTTTTTGTGGACCTGGATGTACTTTTCATCATCAGTCTTTGACCCAGAACAAGACAGGCAAAGACAGAAAAGGGGGAGGGGAAGATAGGAAAACAGTAACAAGGGTAGAAAGCAGGAATGAAAAGGAACATGCAAGAGTGAGACAAAGGGCACAGAGTTTATGGTGGTGGATGGAAGAGGCATGAGGTGGAATCAATAGTAGGCAGCATTGGTATTCAGCAACCGCAACATTCTGCAGCACCGGTGGTGGGCTTAAGTGAAAAACTTTGGTCCCAATTACAAATTGAGCACTGGAGGCAGGGCCGGTCCTAGGATTTGTGGGGCCCCGGGCAGGATAGAAACATGCGAGGCCCCTCTAATTTGCATAAAATGTAATATCACAGGAAGTGACATCATAGGAAGTGCCAACTGACCAATCATTTTCTAGCACTGTTGAAGTAGCTTTGCAAGAAGCTACTTCTCTAATGTGGATATCACTGAGATGGCTACAAATACAAATAATAGCCTTAATAAAATAAATGTTATGATTTTAAAGCTCTATTATGTGGAAATGCAACACATTAAACTTTATTGAAAAGCTACGCCTATATCTCTCCAAAACCGATGTTTTCAGAATAGTGCATGATTAAAATCCTAAAACAGATTGTCCCACAGCTATACAGTGGGTCTTCAGGTGACTCCCTGATACTCCTGTTGCATCAGTGAATTTCAAGGTTAAGGCATTTGGTTTTAGCAGGCATGGGCATCAACACTAAGGGATCCATGCTGGTTGGGTGAGTGGCCTGCAAATGCTCCAGTAAACAACAGAAAGCACTGATTAAAGAAAATAAGAGCATGAGATGGCACAGATGACATACACAGGTGTTGTAGCTAATATATTGGCAGGCAGGAGCACCAAAAGCTAGACCATTCCCACAAACTGAATGCCTAAACCCACTAACTACTCTCAAACTTCATTTTTAAGAGATGAAAAGAGCTGAACGAACTCAAAGATATAAAGTTAGATGGCTAAATAGAGACAAGAATGTGTATCCAGGGGAAAAACTGCCAAAAGCTATAATGGGAGCCAGACACTAAACAGACAAGTAGTAAATTAAAGCAACAAAAGAAAAGGGATCTATTATAGCCGACTCAGTGCAGTTTTCCCTTACAAGGAAATTAAATCTAGCAATGTTGAATAGGTTGGGGGAGGTCGTGTTTGACTTTCAAAATAAATCTCCCATAATCCCTGAGATTTGCAGTTTTAACGTTTTTAAGTCACATTTTAAGTCACATGTCCTTAATATCTGAGAAGACACTTGCCAAATTGTGAAGGGTCCAGTGACATGTCACTTGACTCAAATTTAGCCTAAGAAGTAACAAACAAATTGCACCTACCCTCAGGTAAATCCACTGGATCTTGGTTAAAGAGATAATTGAATGCAAGACCCTTGAATGATCATGTCCATCATCCATAAATTTCTCCAGTCATGGCCCAGGCCACCTAATCATACTATTTTGATCCTTCCAATCACCAATACAAGATTTGCCTTCCTAAAACTACTGGCCACCTACTTACCTAAGCTCAGTGACTGGCTAATCACTACATGTGTGATGATGTACTCTATGGAATGAGGCATTCACTCCTCAGTCAGCTCCCCTCTGCAGCCCCCTTTTCCTGTATTCTGCACCTTCTTCTCATCTCCAAAGCAAGGCTAATTCAAACTGTACTGCTGAAAAGCACCAATTTCTTCAGGCCTCGCTGTCGCTATTTGAGTTTTGGTATAACTTATAGTGGGAAGAGGCGCACATCATCTTGTGCTTGCCCAGGCCTCCCCATTGTCATTCTGCACTTGACAGTGATCAGGCTATCTTTGGGAGCATGACCAGACAGACCCTGTGCAGCAGCCTGCTACATGTATTTTAATACTCTTTTGGACATGATAACTAGTGTGTATTATGTACGGCTCTAGTTTCTTGGACAGTTAGTGACAAATGAGGAACTTTAAAACACACTGGAGCAGATATCTAATAGGCCTTCAAACTACTTTTACAAGATATTTGGGCCTCTTCACCTTCCCCTTTCCTCAGGGTGTTATGTCAAATTACACCAAATTGTGCAGCGAATGCAAATGTCTTTAGTTATTGTTCCATTGAAAGAGATGAATGAAAATACCACACCAAGAGCGAATCCTGGTGCTAAGGGATTTCGAAGGAAAAGGTACAGGCTATACTAATTTATGGAAAGGCCAGTTTTACGTTTTTCCCCAGAAGATTTAAGATGCACCATAGCTCAAGACTGAGACATTTCCAGTCCTGTGCAGCTAGAAAGGAGAAGGATCTACCTCCAATATGTTCTCTCTTAATTTTAGGATGGCAGAGGAGCATGGCTATTACAGAGCGTAGGATTCTGAAATAAATGGAAGGAATAATACAGTACTTAAGAATGAGTGGGCCCTTTTATGCACTGCACAATGGCAAATGGATAGATCGTTTGGTAGCGGGAATCAACAGAAAGCAGAAAGAGCATCTAGGGCAGCCTCAGACGAGAATCCAATCACTGTTCTTAATGATCTGAACGGTACCAAATGCAATAGGTGGGAAGTTTAAGACAGAGAACACTTGCGTAATCTGGTTGTGAGAAGATAATTGACTGTACAACTGTCTTGCGGCAGTGAAAGCGGTGAAAATGCAGGATTTTGTGTTGCATATGGATGTAGTAGAAGTAGATAATACACTGTTTGTCCAGACAAGGAGAGAAGACGTTGGAAAATAAATCCAAGATGTTGTTGTTAACGCAACCATGGTGGTTGATTGGCCCAGCTCCACAGGCCACCAAAGAGCAGTGTGTATGGTACCAGGCCCCTTAAAGATGCAGATGTCTGATGTTTTGCTATATAGTTTTAATGAATTCGTCTTTATCTAAAAAGCTACTGATTGCATGTAAGTCCAAAACATTTTCTTGGTTAGAAACCAGGCCTCTTTGAAAGGATAGAGATAAGCCACGCCAGGGGAATACCTTGAATTCCAGGTTGTTCCAGTTGATTCCATAGAACCGGATGGGAAACTGACAAATGTGACACTATAATTTAGTAATATCAAGGCTGCTCTGCCTTCCTGATCAAGATTCAGGCTCAAACTGTCCGACACAGCAAGAAATGCTACTTTCAACACATGGAGAGGTCAGAATCCAACTGGCAAGCGATCAATAAGTACATTATTTCCTATGAAAGAGATTTATGAGTTGACTTCTTTTTCAAGGATTTTTCAGAAAAAGGCAGCAAAGAGTTGTTAGAAGATGCTGAGAAGCTTCGAACCTGCTGAAGGATTTTTGAGCAGAGGAACAAACGCAGCTTATTCGTTTTTTTTTTCCTACATGGTAGGGACAGATGACGAGGCAAGGGCAATATTGCAAATGGAGGTCAGAGCAGGGGCTGTGACCTTTAGATATCCATTCATGAAATGGGCAGGAAAGGGTCCCAACAGGGAACTAGATTTAATAAAAAAGTCAAATTTGAATAAGAGTACACAGAGAGCAAGAAGGCTGTAATTCCACAGACATGTTGAGGATAGTTCAAGATCACAAACCTTTGTGAAGGATGGCACACATCGCAAATCTAAGCCAAATTTTCTACTTGGAAAATAAAGAGACAGGTTATGCAAACTTTGGCAGAAGGCTCAATGTACTTAGAAGCACATGCTAGTTCAAAGACTCTTTTACCTCTCCTCCAACCGCGTACGTTTTTTTGTTGATTCTGCCCACTTACATCCACCTCTCTCCTCTGTGTTTTACTTTTTACCTCCCCTCTTGCTCAGCCTATTATCTTCTCTTGCTGGTTCAGCCCCTCTTACATCCACCTCGCTATGCATGCTCTCCTCTTAACGTCTCTTCTTTTCCCAATCCCCAAGCCTCTTACCTTTTCTCTCTGGTTCTGTCACTCTTTTATTGATCTTGGCCCTCATACCTCCATGCTCTACTCTTTACCTCTCATCTTTCCACCTTTCCTCTCACATTCACTTGCTGATTCTGCCCCTCTTACATTCCCATCTCTCTTCCCTGCCCTACTCTTCACCTCTCAACTCTCCACCCAGTCTTTATCTTCTGTGCTTGTTATGCCATCCTAAATACAGCTATGCCTATTCCTTCTCCCCTTTCCTTTTATCTTCTCTTGCTGCTCCCGCCCCGTTACATACACCTCTCCCCTTCCTCCTTCCCTCTCTCCTCTTGCTGATTCTACCCTTTTTACATCAAACTCTACCTTCCTGATCTAATCTTCAACTCTAATCTCTCACCAAGCCTTTAACTTTCTCTTGCTGGTTCTGCACATCTAACATCTACCTTCCCCTCCTCTCTCGCTCTTCATCAAACCTCTATCTCTTGGTGTTTTTCTCTCTTCCATCCACTTCTCTCTCTTGCCACTCTGCCTATGTACTCTTGCTGGTTCTGTCTCTCTTATAGCCATGACTTTTATCCATACACTACCTTCACTGCTCATCTCTTCCCCAGCCTTATAACCTTTTTCACTGGCTCTGCCCCATTTACATCTTCCTACATTTTCATCCTCCTGAACACTCTAATCATTTCCCACTGATTTTGCCACTTACACCACGTTCATGCTCTACTCTTATTCTCATCTCTTCCTCAAACCTTATTTTGTGGATTCTGCCCCTTTTACATCAATCGCTGCGCTATCCCCAGCTTTGTTTCTTCTCTTTCTCGTTATGTCCCTCTTATATCCACTTTTCTCCTCCATGCTGTATGCCTCATCTCTGCCACTGCCTCTTACTTTTCTAGCTGATTCTGGCCTTCTACATCCACCTCTCACCATTCCCTTTCTCTTCTCTGTGTAAGGTTTCTTGATTGTTCTGCCTCTCTTACATCTGCATGCCCCATCCATGTATTGCCCTTCACCTCTCATGTCTTCCTCTGGCCTCCTAACTTTTTTGCTGGTGTCTCCCCTTTACATCCACCTCTCCTCTATGAGCCCCCTGCCTCTCACCTCGTCTCACTGTTTCTGCCTCTTACATCCACGTCTCCCTTCCATGCTCTACACTTCACTTTATCTCTACTACCGTCTCTTACCTTTCTCACTAATTTTGCCTTTATTACACCCACATCTTAGCTACCTGCTGAACCCTTCACCTCTCATCTCTCTGCAGCCTCTAACCTTCTCTCACTGGTTCTACCTCTCTGAAATCTACCTTCCCCCTGCCTCTTGCCTGCTCTTGGTTGTCCTGCCCTCTTACATCCAACACTCACCATGCCCTCTCCATGACACTTAAGTTCTCCTGATGGTTCTGCTTCTTTTATATTTACCTCTCCAATCCAAGCACTGCCTTTCACCTTTCATCTTACTCTCCAGCCTTAACTTTGTTCACTGGTCCCCCCCCTTTATGTCCACCTCTCCCCTCCATGCTCAACTCTTCATGTTTTATCTCTCTCTCACCTCTACCCTCAATTCGCTGTATCTGCCCCTCTTCCACCTCTCCCCTACGTGCGCTGCTATTTATCACTCTTCTCCCTGGCCTTTTACCTTGCTTCACGTCTTGCGCCAGGACACAATGCAGCCCCCTGCAGCACAGATGGGCCCACAACACTTCAGGGGGCCCCCATTCAGCCACGGGCCAATAAATATCTGTGAAATGTGGGAGAGTCAGGGGCCCATTATCACATTCTGCAGCGAGGTCCCCATCATTTTGTGTTACACCACTGCTCTTGTTACTTTACAACATTCTCTCCCCTTCCATCCTCCCACTCTCCCCAAGCCTATTACATTCCTCTTTTGCATGCTATTCCTTTTACCTAACCAAGATTCTTCCCTTCTCTCATTGATTCTGCCATTACATACACATCACTCCTTCCCCAACTCCCTTTCCTTAAGCCTCTTGTTCTATATATCTGTTTTGCCCCTTATGTTCAGCTCGCTCCTCTCTGCTGTACTCTGTCATCTCTTCACCTCTTACTGTCTTTTGTTTGCCTAACCCCTTTTAGATGGGCCTCTCCCTCAATACTTCTATTAAAAGCAAAAGAGAGCACCAGACCTCCTTAGATGTACCCAGGACACTGGAATTCGGGATTTCAGATGTGAACAAACATGCTGCCGGGGAGTAGTGCTACCTTTTCAGATGTGTACAACAAGGAATGGTGTGTGGTTTGACAGGTTATATAGTTTGGGTGTATCTTGGAGGGGTCGCTGCACTCCCCTCGGGGTGGTGAGGATGGATGTGGGGTCACCCCTCCTTCCCTGCTACCAACTCAATGTTATCTCCACTATTCTTTTACTGACCCAATTTTTCATTATTCCTTTTTTTCATGTAAATTACATTAAAATAAAAAAACACCAAGTGCTTGTCACTTATGTATATTTAACTCTGTTTATGTTTCTTTTGGATGAACATGCTTGTTTGAAAGAAAAAAACAGAGTTGCAAAAAAAAAGAAAAGAATAATAACCTCTCACTCCGTTTTCTGCTCGTCTCCCTTTCCCTTCAGTGGAAGGAGCAGCGCCCATCGTGACGTGAGGTCACTCTGGGGCATATTAGCAAGACCGGCGATAAAATTATCGTCGTTTTAGCGACAGGAAACTGCCGCTAAAACGGCGATAATGGGCTTGCTAATATGCGTTATAGAATTCCAATAGAAGCCCAGGTTAGATGTCCTGCACATCTAACCTGGGCTTCTATTGGAATTCTATAACGCATATTAGCAAGCCCATTATCGCCGTTTTAGCGGCAGTTTCCTGCCGCTAAAACGGCGATCATTTTATCACCGGTTTTGCTAATATGCCCCTCTATTTTTTTGTTGTGAGCCCTGCAGGATGCTCTGCCTTTCATTCATGCAGGGGCAGGGCTCACTTCTCACCTCACGCCAGTTCAAGCATCTGCAATTATCATGCAGATGCAGCGATTAGGATAAGAGAAAGGAAAGCTGATCACGGCCACAAACCCTGCCCTGCCCAGTCTGCCGCAGCTGAAAGGCATGCGGGGGTCATATTTCACCCTTCAGCCCCTGGCAGCCGGGTCCAGGTGAGGGGGGCCCGCCTCTGGCCTTGAGCTGCACCACGTTTGCACACCCCGAGGGAGGACGCTTCCCACTTGTAAGTGGTACATTTTCAAAAGGATGATGGCCTCGTGGGGGGCCCCGTCGTAATTAGAAGGCCGCTGGGCCCTGGGCAGCTGCCCACACTGCCCATGCCTAGCGCCGGCCCTGACTGGAGGGGTACAAGAGGATAGCTCACTTCAAACAGCCACTTTCACGGGTAGTCCTTCGTGTTCCATGCACTGAGGCAAATTCTGGTATTTTATTGCTGGTTAAATTTCAGTTTTGTATGGGAATAATAATTTTTTATGTGTGCCAAATGCATTAAATAAATGTCAATGAATTACAATATTTTGTATTTTCTGTTAAGAACAGCAGATTTAGCAGACGCTATTTGGACAAAACAGTGAATACGCAGCACTTCACTTAGATTCTGACAGAGTCAGTTTTGTTTTTCGTTGTTACCCCAGTTGATTCAGCTTATGCCAGGAATATTAGGTTGAGTTTTTTGCAAGCATTCAAGAAAAGCCCAAACACATATTAAAATGTTACAAAGCTTGCATGATTTGCTGTTAGTGCTTCTAACCTCATGAAGTTCTCTGGTTATTGGAACAGGTTTGTATCCTTCTTCAACCAATTGTTATGTCACCATTGTAAATGTGTTTGTTTTATTCCTCTGTATAACTGTACGATTCCCATGTTCAAACATACAGTTCAGTTTGTGGTTGTTGTACTGTATTTATAGAAATGTACACCAAAATGCACTCACATCATTGTCTGATGGTGACCTTTGTTGCACTTTGCTTATATGGAAGTGGTACATTTATATAAACATGTATAAACATGTATAAGGTGAAACTTGAGGGTGCCGTCTCCATTTCAAAGCATATCAGGCCACACGGATAAGTGGCCTAATAAGTGTACTGTTATCTGTCAAGGGCATCCAGTTAGTGAACATGCAATGCCATGGAAAAAATGTAAAATCTTTTAGGATGATTAACAAAAGACACCTATTTGTCCTTACAGAAAGCCGACATTTTCCATTATCAGTTATAAGAGGCCATATAAATATTGTTACATACCTTGTTTTTAGAAATCTTTGCACCCTGCACTTAAAAAAGGATATTTATTTTTACAAGCTCCTTCAATTTAGGCCCTTCAACTCCAACACTACTAGTGCTGAGCATAGCACGCCGGTCTATTTTAGTTGCTGGAGTGTAAACACTGAAAATGTTTGTGGTCGTAAATGTTCCAATTTGGAATTTACAACAGCAAAAATGCTTTTTGCAATGTACAAGACCCATTTTGTGATTTGGTAACTCAAAGAGCATAATAAATTGCTATTTGGAAAGGGCGTGCTTAGAGTTTCCCTTCCAGATACCAATTTGTTATGGTATATATCAATGCTTTGCCACCTAAACCCGGTTGCATAACATTGAAATTATACAGACTCCCAACCTGTAGTGCTAAGACATTCACAAAAGGGAAGGGGTCCCCTCTATGAATGTAAAAAATGTTTATTGGGGGAGTGGGCTGCGGTCCTAGGGACCACTGTCTATTCTCGTACAGACTTTTAAAACCTTGCAAACCTTTTTTTTAAAGCCCGGCCCTTTCCTTTATGGAAAACTGGATGCATTTAAGAACAATTTACATAAAAGCGACCGCAGAAATGGTGGCCTGCTAACCCTGTGATGCCCACCAATTATAGGGAGTCACAATTTGTGACCTACTTCATGAATATTGATGAGGTAGGTGGGAGTGCGACCCACTACGATCCAGAATTTTGTGAACTGGCCTATTTCTACATATGTCATTTTTCAAAATTCCACAATGATAGCAAAAATACTGATCACAATTTAAAACATCTGGTCGTGAACAGTGCAGATGTATTTCCTCAAAACACTGCTCTGTGAATTTAAAGTGGATTTTGAAAATTTGGAAAGAGGATAAATTGAGCTGCGGAAAAGGAACAAACGTAATCCAGAAAAAAGGCAAAGCAGTGTGTTTTGATTTTCTGTATAGCATTTTTGCTTTGTGGATAGTGGTCATCCTAAATCTGTCATTGGCAATAAGAGTTGAAAACCATCTAGCAAACTTTACTTTAGCAATGTTGTCTAGTGTGGTTCTTGCAATGTATTGAATACCCACATATCTAAAATTGGACCCTCTCCCACCTCAAAAAAGTAAAACTCTCCAACAGAGGGGTAAAACATGTTCATAAAACAAGGAAAATGCTACTAGAAATATTTACATATCTTCCCATATTAAAAGTAGGGTCAAACAGTGCCCACTGTTGAAAAATGATCCCTTTTAGATTACCTTAACTATAAAAAGCCCAAGATTACTTTCCTCTTTAAAAAGTTCAGTGTGGCATCGATCTGAGGGATAATGCTTTTTATAAGAATACACAATATTTGTAAATATCTCTTTAAGTAAATACTCTTAACCTTAGAGGATTGACGTGCGTGTGTGAACCGTATAGGATGTTATAGAACTCACTTATTGGCATTTCTCTGGACAATTTTGCCTATGAATTTCACCCAAACTGACACGCTCTCCATAAAGTAAAAAAAAAAAATGCCCCCTCCACACAAACGCACTCCCCTCACTTTCTTGTCCCGTCACCCAACACCGTTCTGGTGACATGTTTTCTAAACCGTTTTGGATAGCTAGGCCATATTTAGAAAATGAAATGCATTTTAGATTTAACACCGCTTGTGAAAAATCCCGACTGCTGTTGATCCTGTATTAAAGTGCTTCACTTTAATTTCAGGTTTTTTTCCCTGTGGCATAGGTCACTGTTTCTCCGAATGAGAAAATTGTTACTCTGGTTTACCTTTCAAGTATGACTGCAAGAATAATAAATTTCTTTGCTACAACTGTTTCTGTGTGTACCTCTGTACTTCCGCCAGATACTCTCTTAATCTGTTTAATGTACTTTTGGTTGTTTTTCAGAAGTATGAGTTCAAAGTGCTTGTATTGACAGAAAGAAATGCAGGCAAATGAGCAGCTACCTAACTGGGAAGGGCAGGACAGCACTGGGAGGAAAAGGATAGAGCGAGGCAGGGACAGGAAATAGACTGTGGTTGAGAAAAGATGCACACCGGAAGAAGGGAGAGAATGTGAGGAGGGTAAGGCATCCAGAAAATGTAGTGATCAGAGAGGATGTAACCACATTCAAAGTTGCATTGTGCGACCACTTGAACGTGTGATGCAGACACTGCACTGAGCACGCTAGAGTGACACATAGCACCTAAGTGACCACATGTCATGTATGACATAA
This sequence comes from Calotriton arnoldi, assembly GCA_963921515.1. Classification (NCBI taxonomy): domain Eukaryota; kingdom Metazoa; phylum Chordata; class Amphibia; order Caudata; family Salamandridae; genus Calotriton; species Calotriton arnoldi. The sequence continues at coordinate 1,133,477 of CAWUFW010003799.1, read as the reverse complement.
AACAAGTTCTGACATTTGAGTGGCACCTATTTACATGCTGGAATTGTAATTTCTGATGGGTCTAGGAGTCCCAGCATACAATGAACTGATGGCTTAAAGCAATTACTACAAAAGTTGTCACTGAAATCATTAGGCCACTTGTCAGGCAGAGTGTGTGGCAAGTTCACCTTGAATCAGTTTTTTAATGACATTAGCATATGGTTATCTGTGAGATCCGAAGATGGCATTCAAGTCATTTGAAAGTATTTATGTGACAGAGGACCTACTCAGTGGTGCCTGAATGATTTTTGCAATATCAATCATCATTTTACATCTGTAATTTTTTATGCCTTTTTCCCAAATCGACAACTATTTCCATTCAATTTGCACATCCTTGCAAGGAGTGCCGTTCCAGTTTTGAAAATTTTAAAGCTCTTTGCTGCCACATTGCACTTGCAGCTCCCCTGTGGTATTACCTTAGTAGAGTGAAATAAGTCCTAGTTTGCAACTGTAGTCTCCCCCCACTCAATTACCATAACTACCATCACTCATCACTTCTCAAGCATAGCCGGTGAACGTTGGAAGTGACCTAGAGTGTGTAATCTTTCTCTGCAAGTGCCCCATTTTACTTTCGTGGACAATTTCTCTGTCTTTGACTATTATGTGGCTTTAATACTTGATTTCGCTATACTTCGTCGCCTATTTTACCATTACGGGATACTGTCCTGCCTGTGGACAGTTTTAAAGAAAGCTCTAGAACCTTTCGAATACTTTAAATCTTCTTACGAACGAATTTCCTTTCTATTCACTTTAGTTTAGCTTGAGTACATTTTTTCTAATACGTTGTTGCTGGTCTTATTGGCCTGAGATAATGTTTGCTTTTGATACAATTTGAATATTTAGTCTCACTTCTGTTAGAGAAACGTTCGGTAAATGTCCCCTTCACCATGAATGACAGGCATACACCAGTCCTCTTTCCAATGATGTGGCGGTGATTATTTATTCATACGCTGAACGCAGAGTACACCCCTAACTTTGCATGGAGAGAGACACCACTTATAAGGTATGGCTGAACACGCGCTCTGGCACTGTGTACTGAAGAGAGTTTGGCGTTATAGATCAGAATGACATTTTGAGCTAGGCACTATAATTTTTCAGGCGTATCACGGCCACTTTGAATGTCAAGCATATGTGTGGGGGTGATAGCAATACTACGGTTAAGGTAGGACTGCACTTAACCTTCTGTACAGATTTCTGGGGCAAGAATACACATTGCGGCACGGATTTTAACTTTGTATATTGCACTAATTTGTTGTAGGCACCTCAAGGCCGCATAAGTAATTGACATATTTCTGCACTGATAATGAGACCACACACAAGGAAGGACTGCCCTTGCATTTTAGTTCAATGGTTGATGTCACAGGTACGCTCTGACACTGTTTGAGACTGCATATATCATATTAGGCTCTGAGGGCTAGATGTATAAAAGTTAGGGATAGCGATTTCCTAATTGCGATGTTTTGAAAATTGCAATTTGGAAATCGCTATTCCTAATGTATGAAACTTTTTGAGTTTCATTAGCGATTCATGGTGGGTCGCAAATAGACCTACCTCATGAACATTATTGAGGTAGGTCTCAATTTGTGACCCACTACAATTTGATGCCATCACAGGTATGGTGGCCGGTTGGAGTTTAAACAAAGCAATCATTTTTTTATACGCAGCCCATTTAAAAAAAAAAAAAGAAACTTTGAAGCTTCATTATTTAATATTTAAGAGTAGGAAGCAGTCCCTTGGACCACTACCTGGTCTTAAAAAAATATTTTTTCAACAATTCTCAAAGAGAAAGGGGCCCTTTGTGGACCATTTGCGAATGAGTTCCGACCAACTTTCAATTTGTGAATTATTTACGACCGCATTTCGGTTGCAAAACATTTGTACATACCATTCCAATTCGGTATTATTAAGGGATGCCCTCAACACGTCTCTTCCAATAACCGAATCGCAAACCTCAAACTGCGAGTAGCAAGTTACAGAAACGCAAATTGGGCTTTGTATGTCGCAAAAAGCATGTTTGTGGTGAAGCAGACCCTTTGCGAAAGCAAAAAATGCTTTGTAGATGTAGCCCTGAGTTCTCCACTTGCAATTTATTGCATCGTTTCATGGCCACCAAAATGCTTCACATCTTAGACCCCCTATCACATTTTCAGCCTCTTCAAACAACCCAGTGTGTGGCAGATGATAACAGCCTACGTCTAAGAAGATTTGCTCTCGATGTGCTGCTTACTAATATTACACTGTGATATATTTAAGGCCCTGAATTTTAAAAATGATTCACGAAAAAAAGCCAGTGCATTAGAAAATAGAATTGTATCTCATCGATAGAAAACTCAATGCATATATTTGCACTGCATGAAGTGAAGCTCTTTTAGCTCACAGGCCAAAGGCATGAAGCATCTTTGGAGAGAGTGAGAGTTTTTTAATAGGTTGAATATAGCTGAAGAAAGAATTTTAATTAGGGGGGTGAATGGGGAAGCATAACCAAAGCCGAGTTGTCTTTGAGACAAGGGCAGTGGTCTAACAAAAGGTTGTCAGAAATTTGCTTGTTGAGTCACTTCAGCATAGAGACTTCCTGTAAAGAGATTTAAGCTGAAATCGGCAAAGTAACTATAAGATTATTTAACCATGTACATTGCACCATTATGGATGGACAGGAGCAATAATACATTTAAAGATAATATTGTGTGTACACGTAAATGCCACAGAGTGGCCCAGTCTTTGTGGGTCCAGTAGAGAATATCACACTGGCATGGGATATCAGTCAGATTGGCCTAGTTACTGAGGTGTTCCTACTCATTCCACACTTAAATTGTGCACATTTTTGTGTCAGAGAACATCGGATATCAGAACAGAATCCAACTACTTTGTGTTATTGAGTTGTTGTGAGTAAGATAAAATACATCATTGGTGGATGCTGCGGGTCAAAGGTAACTATCACCTATACCTAGAAGATGGGGATATAGAGACATAGTGCAGTGGTGACATGATGAGTTTCCCAAGCACACAAGAGATCTGAAGTTCTGCATCTTTGTGCTGTCACTCCTTTACTTCTGCCAAACCTTCAAATGACACCGATTGTTTACACGCATAACGTTGCTAGGTGATACTGAGATGTGTTCAATGCAAGCACTACCCGTCGTGCTGTAATGGAGTGCACTGCATGGCCAGCCTCGGGCAGTTTTGCTGCTGCAGTGGGATGTTTCTGAGACTGCTGCAGAGTGGCCTGGACTTCAGTGCCCCTCAGGTCTTTGGAGTGAAATGATCAACTGTGCTAAAGGGCCAGATCAGAGTCATCCGAAGCGGACACTGGAGCAGTAAAGAGGCAGAAAGATTGAAGGATCATTTGGGGGTTCAGGTCAGGAGGACAGAAAGCAGCACCATGGGACGGACCTGCAAAAGGGAGCACAAAAGTGGCTAAGTGGCGGAGCAGGAAGTATAATGCTTCGCTGGAGCTGCTGTGACATTTGTGAATGGACTATTGCAGGTAAAAGGTCTATCAGCATGTCCCACTTGTCACTTTCTGACCCTTCACCCACCTGCATCTTATTTCTCTCCCCCATAAGGTGACTCAGTTTGGGCACTCTCATGATTCCCCAACCCGTCCACCTGCACCCTGTTCAGCAGTCTGCAAAACCGTGCATGCTTATTACATATTCAGCACTCTCAAAAAGGGCTCCTGTCTTCCTGTCCTATGTCCTGTTAGGCGCTCCCCTGGGACCCATAACCCACTCATCTGTCACATTTATCCAGGGCACGAGTCGGGGGTACACACGGGTACATGGCGTCCACCCACTATTTTCACAGGGTGGACGCCGTCCACCTAGCCAAGAAGTTGGGCCCCACAGAAATATGTTGAACTTATCCCTGTGTAATTTTCAGACACCGGGACACGTTCAGCAGCTCCTGCACGTTGTCTGCTTTTCATTTTCAGCAGCAACGTGCAGGCAGATAGGGGGCTTTTTTTTCACCTCCAGCTGGGCCGAAGGTAAGGGGCCATCAGGCCTCCTTTTGATCTAGTATATACAATTTAACTATACGCAAATGACCTATATGACACCTCATCGGCTAAACGTGACTTACGGAGGGGAAGTGAGACTCTGCCCTAGGTGTGTGCATCCGGATGCTGACTTTGTCCATATGACTTAGGATTGCCAGGAGTTACGCCCCTACTGGGAGGCGGTGTTGGTTAAGATCAAGGAAGTGATAGGGAGGGAGTTGGCCTTAACACTTCAGACGTGCCTGCTGGGTCTATTCCCCAGACCGCCTAAACGCAAAGTCGGGAACCACTTGATTGATCTTGCGTTGGGCTTAGCTAAATGCAGGATCGCGATGGAGTAGAAATTTGTGAGGGGCCCACTGATTTCAGTTTGGAATCGGGATGTACACGTCGCTGTGTGTCTTTGGGGTACATGTCCTCTGCAATTGTGGCATTTTGCTATGGTACCATGCTTCCATAGTAATTATTTTTGCTTCATTTTCATTTTTGAATGACCCAGATGAAAATGTGTTGTTTGTCTCTGTAAGTCATATCCTCATCTTCACCCTGTATCAGTGAATTTTTTTCGTTAACGATAATTTAGCCTAAATGGCGGAACTGAACACAACATCATCATAAGGGATAAAAGAAAGCCAGGTTACTGAGAAATCACCAGTAGCCACACAAGGAATGTATTGGGCATTGATACCTCTATTATCACTGACATCCTACAAGTATTGAAAAACAAACAGAGAATCTGAGTCTTAATGCTCAATTACTGGAGGGTGAATTATATGCCCAGAAGTAACGGATTGTCTGTAATTACTGGTTGCCACAGTCCAAGGTCCCAAATTGGAGCATAATCGTACTTTTGTTAATAGATTAACGGGTGGCAAAATCATTATGTCTAGACACTATCTCCAAATTCTGATTCATATTCACACAATCCAGACTACAATGGATGTAAATTTGCAGCAGAGATCTAAGTGTAAGGACAACCATCACCTACCAGGGCAAAAGAATGAGATACAGTGCAAATAACAAGCTAGTCCTGTGTCAATTAAAACAGACGTTTTATTGATATCCAATATTTGCACTGAATCGACAGCAGAGTGGTGTATAGGAATGTTGCATCTTGTTCGGCTGGGTTCAGGGCCAGGCAGGGGAACCAAAAACAGCCCTGGCAAACATGCTCAAACCAGCCCTACTTGCTCCGTCTTCTCATACAATCTCTCTCTTTCCATCCATCCATTCTCTCTCTCTCTCCTCCTTTCTTCTCTCTATTCTCACTTTCTTTGCACCTTCCTCCTCCCTCCCCCTGTTTTTCTCTCTCTGGAAGCCTCCTAAACTTAGGGAGCTGGGGGAAGTGACAGAGGCCCCAAGAATGGCCTTGGCTTTCAAAACCAGCCTCCAAGGGCTTCAGGCCTCCAGGAAAATGCCTTGTTGAATAAAAGACCTGTCCTGCCTTGACTGTGTTCCCCAGCTTAGCCAAACTGCGTGCAAAAAGCAACATCTTATTTTTGCGCAATGGCTTTTGTTTTACTAGCTTGCAGTGGCTAACAGAAAGAACATGTTTATTTTTTTCCATTCCATAAATAATTATAGAAAAGTAAGAATCTTTCTGAGTGTTTCTACACATTAAGAACTACTGTAGCTTTTTTCTTTTTTTTTTGTTGCAAAACTGACTTGTTTTGAGCTGTTTCTAATATCTTTTTTCAACAAATATCGAACTGATTTTTGATATGTTTAATTTTGACCTGGAGGTTATATTCTTCATGTTTGCAAACATGCTGTCTCTTTCCAATGAAAGAGCTACGCACCAAGGTTGTAAGTGGTTTGTGGGAAAGATGACGGGTGACCATGTATTATATGAGATAAAGTACCCCCTGCCGTGCATGATAAGGATATTGCAAGTCACCTTGTAGTTTCATAACCTTATAAAGGAGCTCAGCGTTTGGCCTTGTTCCTCTATATGGTTATGAGACTCCTCGGGGGTACTTTATCCATTATAAAATACATATGTTTATAACTACTATGTCAGATGTCTGTGGATAGTGTGAAGCAGCTAGTACTATATTTACCATGTTGTGAAGTACAAGACAGACCTAAAGCAGGACCTCCAGTAGGAGAACTTAGCTCTAATAGACCCATAAATGCCGGCACATGAATCACTGGACAGCAGGTTATGTCCAGAGCTTCTGTGTTATCTATGTTCCCAGATGCTTGTATTATGATGTATGTATTATAGGTTTTCATTGATAATGTTGTCAAGAAGTTCTTGCTGTCACTTGTAGGGGTAGTGTTAAGACATGCATGAAGGGAATTATTTGCATGGATGCAGTATCATGTGCGGCTATGAGTAAAACACAACAAATAGAACACAGCTGCATCTTTCCATTAGTGCCAAGATATACCTGATGTCCAGGATGACTGTGTCTTTCCAGAACCCTGGATGCTGTTGGGATTATGCACAACATCATCACTGTGCATCACATCATAAGTCCTTTATGTCTGTGATAGACAAAGGTACATCTGGGAAGGTTTTGATGGTTAGGTGCAAACAATCGATGCCCCCTTTGACAAAGGTAAAGCCACGGGTATAATAAACATTCCTTTAAGTTGTTGTGTTTGGCAGGTCAAGTGTAAGTACATCTGTGACTCACCAAATGGCCTTACAGGTGGGAAAGTCAGTTAGTCAAAAGTTTTATTGTTTGACTAATTAAAATCATCAACAACACAATCATCATCATATAATCAAATAAAACATATTTCATAATTGATGAAATTTAAAACATGCACAGGGGGCAAGCGTTCCTCGTTATGATCATATCGTCCATAAATCAATCAGACAATCTAAAATACTGTAAGACATTATTCCGAAGGCCCTTTCTTAAATGAGTTATAAATATTTAAAATAAGTTCCCATAGCAGGCCAAGACCGTGGTATCCGAAGAGGTAAGACAAAGTGATATAGCCTCCTTGCAAGTGGAGCACATGTGAGACAAGAACAGAGGTTTCAGGAGGGTGCAGTGAGGATTACCAAACTTCGGGTAACAGAGGAGTAAATGGGTAAAGGACTCATTCATGTAATTGCAGAATTTACACCTTGGGGTTGCTGTTGGTCCATGACCCCACTGTGGCTGAAGGTCTTTAGTCAGGAGGGCCAGTATTCTAGTTACCAAGGTCTTTGTCCTGCATTCCCTACTTAATGGCACTTTCAGATGGTGTGGTAAACCTTTAGTGTCGGAGGGGAGGATGTCTTTAAGCTGTTCCTGCTTTTGTAGGCTGTATCTGTCAACTTCCGTGAATTTTTACATGATCACTTTTTTAGTAGTTGCTTGAATGCTGTGTTTGACAGATTACTGGTTTTTAGTGTCTCTAGTTCAAGGGCTAGATTTGCACATGCTGAGTGTAGATGTCTGGTCCAGTTATTAGCTGGGCCATTGAAAATTACCTGCAATACTTCTTTCAGGGATCCTGCTGTGGCATGGAGTATCTGGTGGTAATACTAAAGGAATTGGGACTTGCTTGCAAATTCTTGTTTTGTCAAGCCAAATTCCAGGCGTATCTGAAAGCGTCTGATATAGCAAGGTAGTTGGAAGACTTTTATATCCACTGTTTGTATTCTGTCTAGCATGGTGTCCATTTTTGATGGAAGCCTTGTTGGCCATACAAGATTGCTGGGATCAGTTTGTCCTTGATTACTCTTATTATGGCCTCTGCGGATGGACCTTGTAGTTTTGTACTTAGTGTGAATAATGCAAATAATATATTTTGTGCTTTAGTTTCCGGTAATCTTAGGTGTGTGTGCTCTTTACCAGAATCAGCTAGCCAGACTCCTAGGTAGGTATATGTTTTAGCGTATGCTATTCTAGATGGGCCCAGTTTCTTGACTTTTTTTGTTTTTTCTTTAAGTTTCTTGAAAACCAATCCTTTAGATTTATTTACATTTGTCACCAAGTTATTGCTCTGATTGTATTGCTCCAGCTGGTGCAGCACTCGCTGGAAACCTATTTGTGTTTGAGCCAGAAAGTCTAAGTTATCTGCATATTGTAGTATTTGGCTTTTATGCGTGCCGATGCTTGGAGGAAAAGACTTAGGGCCCGAGCAAGATGAGGTTTGGAAGGCCTCCTAACGGCATTTGCTCCATCAGAATCGGATCGGGAATGTGTCTTTCCGACCGAATCGGAAAGGTTTCCGACCGATTATGATGCGAGTTAGGCATTAGGAATATCCTAATCCAAACCCGACGGCATTCTGAATGACCGAGCCGTATGGAGCAGACTTGTATGTCTCTACAGGCCGCATTTCGGAATAACCGATTACAATGCTGATTTCGGACAGCTTTTCCGAATCGTGCCGTCCGACTCGAATTGGTAGTCGGAATCAGACTTTGGCGGCCTGTAAGAGCCTTCCCAATCGGGCCCGTGGGGGAACCCATGGGTCCCCCCTTACCAGTAATGCACAGTGTGGCAGGCACCAGGGGGTGCCCGCCAAAGGGTGGCCGATTTTCCCCAGCCACCCCTTTCTTCAATGGGAGCCTATACATTCAGTCGAAACATAGGCTCCCATTGAAGTCAATGGGAGTCCGATTGAATCGTGTCTGGAAGCATCCGGATGCATCGTAATTGGTCCGTCAGACTCTCCCGATCTGAGTCGGTCGGAAACCATACCCACACCGATTCGGTCGGAATGATTTCCAAACCGCGATCGTACTCAGGCCCTTAGCCTTTGCTATTTCAGCCCCCAGATTTGCGGTATAAAGGTTGCACAGTAATGGGGCTAAGACACAGCCTTGTTTAATGCCTTTGCTTGTATATATCTTTTGAGATGCCCTGTTCCCTTGGCCAAGTATGACCAGTACCAAGGTGTTTGATTAGAGTGAATTTATTGCTTTTAGTAGGGGAGTGGAGTATGCCCCAGTCTGCTAGTTTCTCCCATAAGATTTGTTGATCTACTCCAAATGCCGCAGAGTAGTCCAAAAAGCATGCAATTACGGGTGACTTGGTGGTTCCATTTGATCTGTGAGAGAGAGATGAATGTTTGACTACATTGTTTGTAGTCGAAGAGCCTTACCAAAATCCTTTCTGGTAATATGGTATTAAGTTGGCTTTTTCTGCCCAATTTTCGAGATTCCTCCAATAAAATTCTTGCTTAAGCTTTGGCCTCAACATCCAATAGTGCTATCAATTGATTGTTGGCAGGGTCGCTTGTGTCTCCTTTTCTGTGTATGAGATGCAATGTTGACCCTCACCACGGGTCGTGGACATCTGAGGAAATGTAAGCTGCATGTGATAATGGTGTTAGATGCTTAGACCAAAATTCAGTGTTGGATATAAATAAAGAGCCAGGCAGGGTGTTAGGGCCTGGAGCACCAATTTTGTGAATTGCCTGGAGAACTTTTTAAACCGATTTTATATTGATTTTCTCTTCTTCTTAAGTCGGGCGGGAGGCAACATCAGGCTGAGGCTTATGTTAGCCGTGGTTATTGCGGCTGATTCGTATTGATCTTTTATGTAGACCAGCCCTATTTCTTAGGCTATACAATTTTTATACACTGTTTCTTGTAGGCTGTTGACATAATTCCAAAATTGTGATTGATATCTGCTCCCCATCAGTGTGTTTAGTTTTAGCTATTCCCTATCATGGTATCATGTCTTTCCCTCCCAGAGACTCTTCCTGTACAGTCTCCTATTTTTAATTAGGGAAAGTTTCTTTTCTTCATTAGTTCTGTCTTGCCAATAAGCACTGTTGACTTTCCTTAAGGCTTCTTTGCTTTTTTAAGCTCCTTATTGCACCAAGGTTTTCTGTCCATGCTGCGAGGAGAGTGAATATGTACAAATTCAGAATTCCGACCTTTGCCCACTAGTATCATATGGATGGAAGTTATTGCAACTGGTGGTGCTGGGCCGTGCCTGTGATCCATCAGGCACTCATTCGTACTTGGAGAGATAAGCAGTTACATGAGCAGGGCAGATTGTGACTCAATAAGTCAATGTTTGCCCTGGCTGGGCTCTGGAGTTTGACGAGTTCATGCAAATTTAAAGAACGTGGGTGTGCTTTGCAATGGTATATGTCTGTTACATCAGTGGAATGGTATTGCATTTTCAGAGAAGAAAAGGACATATTGGAAATGCTTCGTACTTATCTGCAGATTGATACGTTTTTTAAATATGGAGTAGGAGAGATTGCAGCGCTATTAGGGTTGTTGGCATGCCACGCACCATAATAGGTGGCCAATGAGTTTTGATATGCCAGGTTGTGCACCAGTGAAAGTGATTTGCGCGTTAAACATGCTTGGGGTTCAATGAAGTTTGATGTGTTAAGATGTGCACTACTTTGTATAGCTGGAATTCCACATACCAAGTTGTGTGACCTATGTGGATTTGCGGTTTAGGTAAAACAAATTGTGTTTATTACAGAGATGCTCATCTTTCAGAAAGGGCATGATACCTCTACATCCCTATTTTATACATGCACTAATCCAGATAATACAAACAAAGCTAGGAATTCCATTTCTGTCTGAGATGTTTTTTATTCATCAGATAAGTCCAAGTGGTCAGAAACTCAAACCTTCAATCAATCAATCAATCAATCATGTCACTTATAAAGCGCACTACATACACGCGAGGGTCTCAAGGCGCTGGGGGAAGAGGAGGGTGGTGCTGCTACTGATCGAAGAGCCAGGTCTTGAGGAGTCTTCTGAAGGCCAGTAGGTCTTGGGTCTGTCGGAGGTTGGTGGGGAGGGTGTTCCAGGTCTTGGCGGCGAGGTGGGAGAAGGATCTGCCGCCGGCGGTCGTTTTCCGGATGCGGGGGACTGTGGCGAGGGCGAGGCTGGTCGAGCGGAGCTGGCGGGTGGGGGTGTAGAAGCTGAGTCGTCTGTTGAGGTAGGCTGGTCCGGAGTTGTGGAGTGCTTTGTGTGCGTGGGTGAGGAGCTTGAAGGTTATCCTCTTGTTGACAGGGAGCCAGTGCAGGTCTCTCAGGTGGGGTGTGATGTGGCTGCGTCGGGGGATGTCGAGGATAAGACGTGCAGAGGCGTTCTGGATGCGTTGCAGCCGTCTCCAGGAGCTTAGCCGTCGTTCCTGCGTAGAGGGCGTTTCCGTAGTCCAGCCTGCTGGTGACGAGGGCCTGGGTGACTGTTTTTCTTGTTTCGGTGGGGATCCACTTGAAGATCCTGCGGAGCATTCGGAGGATGTTGAAGCAGGATGAGGAAACGGCGTTGACCTGCTTAGTCATGGAGAGGGTGGGGTCGAGGATGACCCCTAGGTTGCGTACGTGGTCGGTGGGTGGCGGGGCTGTTCCCAGTGATGTTGGCCACCAGGAGTCGTCCCAGGCTGAAGGGTTGGAACCAAGGATGAGGACCTCCGTCTTGTCCGAGTTCAGCTTCAGGCGGCTGGTCCTCATCCATTCGGCGACGGCCTTCATTCCTTCGTGGAGGTGGGCTTTGGCGGTGTGAGGGTCTTTGGTGAGGGAGAGGATCAGCTGGGTGTCGTCAGCGTAGGAGATGATGTTGAGGTTGTGCTGTCGGGCGACGTGGGCGAGGGTGCCATGTAGATGTTGAACAGCGTTGGGCTGAGGGAGGAGCCTTGGGGTACGCCGCAGATGATCTTGGTGGCCTTGGATCGGAAGGGGGCGAGGCGGACGCTTTGTGTTCTGCCGGAAAGGAAGGATGTGGTCCAGTCCAGGGCCTTCTCTTGGATCCCGGCGTCGTGAAGGCGTGTTCGTAGTGTGTGGTGGCAGACCGTGTCGAAGGCGGCTGATAGGTCCAGGAGGATGAGGGCTGCTGTTTCTCCGTTGTCTAGCAGGGTCCTGATGTCATCGGTGGCGGCGATGAGGGCGGTTTCGGTGCTGTGGTTGCTGCGGAAGCCGGACTGGGAAGGGTCCAGGATGTTGTTCTCCTCGAGGTAGCGGGTCAGTTGTTTGTTGACGATTTTCTCGGTGACCTTCGCTGGGAACGGGAGCAGAGAGATGGGTCGGAAGTTCTTGAGGTCCTTGGGGTCTGCCTTGGGTTTCTTGAGTAAGGCGGTGATCTCGGTGTGCTTCCAGCTTTCCGGGAAGGTTGCTGTCTCGAAGGAGATGTTGATTATTTTCCGGAGATGGGGCGCGATGGCTGTACTGGCTTTGTTGAAGATGTGGTGAGGGCACGGGTCTAGCGGTGAACCGGAGTGGATGGTGTTCATGATCTCGCTGGTGTCCTCGTCGTTGATGTTGGTCCAGGAGAGCAGGCGGTTGGTGGTTGTGGGGGCAGTGGTCTCGGTGGTTGCCGGGGCGGTCGTGGTGTTGAAGCTGTCGTGGATGTCGGTGATTTTGCGGTGGAAGGAGGTGGCCAGTGAGTCGCACAGGTCTTGCGACGGCTGGATGTCGTTGGTGTTGGAGCTGGGGTTGGAGAGTTCCTTCACGATGTTGAAGAGCTCTTTGCTGTTGTGTGCGTTGTTGTCTAGGCGGTCTTTGAGTGAGGCCCTTTTGGCGGATCTGATGAGGTGATGGTGATTGCGGGTGGCGCTCTTGTGGGCGGCGTAGCTGTCCGCTGTCCGTTCGTGGAGCCAGATCTTCTCCAGTTTTCGGCATGTTCGTTTGGAGGCCTGGAGGTCTTCAGTGAACCAGGTGGCTTTCTTGCTGGTGTGGCTGTTGGGCGGATTCTTGAGCGGGGCGAGGGTGTTGGCGCAGTCGTCGATCCACTGTCTGAGGTTGTGGGCGGCGGTGTCGGGGTCGGAGGGTTCGGCGGGTGGGCTCAGGGCGAGGGTTGTGGTTAGCTGGTCTTCCGTGACTCTGCTCCAGCAGCGGCGAGGCATTTGTTCGGTGCAGTGGTGCGTGGTGGGCTTCCTGTAGGTGAAGTGGATGCAGTGGTGGTCAGTCCAGTGGGGTTCGGAGGTGTGGTTGAAGGAGACGTGTGGGCTTGCGGAAAAGATGGAGTCTAGCGTGTGGCCGGCGGCGTGGGTGGGTGTAGTCACGAGCTGTCTGAGTCCGAGGGTGGCGAGGTTGTCGATCAGGGTGGTGGAGTTGGTGTCCTTGTTGTTCTCGAGGTGGAAGTTCAGGTCCCCGAGGAGGATGTAGTCTTAGAAAACGTTTCCCTCTTTCACAAACCAACCCTCAGATTGTACAGAGAGAGCTTAAGTGCTCTTGAGACTGGATTACTGCATCTGATCTTTGTTCGCCTCCCAAAGTCACAAATGGAGAAATTTCAAAGAATTAAAATTATGGGGCTTAGAATTTGCCCCAACCCCAGGAAGATTGAATCTATCTCTACTGCTTTGACATAGATTCACTGCCTTCCTCCTCATCAAATGATTAAGTTCAAGGTATTATGTGTCCGTCCATCACTAGTATTTGTATAGTGCAGCACTGTCACCCCTAAGGGTATCTGGGCGCTGGGGGTGCTGTGTCTCCGTGGAAAAGCCAGGTCGTGAGTCCCTTTCTGAAGTCCACAAGGGAGGGTGCTCTTTGGAGGTGGAGAGGCAGGTTGTTCCAGGTCTTGGCTGCAATATAGGAGAAGATGCAGCCCCCTCTGCCGCTGCGATGGATACGGGGGAGTGTGCGAGGGTAAATGAGGCACAGCGCAGATGTCTTGCGGGGAAGTGGAAGCCTAGTAGATGGTGGATGTAGGAAAGTCCTAGGTTGTATGCGGGGATGAGGATCTTGAACTGGCACCTCTTCTGGATTGGTAGCCAATGGAGGTTTCTGAGGTGAGGGGTGATGCTGGTCCATTTGAGGAGGTACAGGATGAGTCTAAATGCGGTGTTCTGTATGGTCTGGAGTCTTTTGAGAAGCTAGGTAGACATTCCGGCATAGAGAGCGTTGCCGTAGAGAGGCAACTGGTGACGAGGGTGTGCGTGACCGTCTTTCTGGTGTTGGTTGGGATCCATCTGAAGATTTGGCAGAACATACGAAGGGTGTGGAAGCAAGAGGAGGCATTATTTGACTTGTCATTTCATGGTCAGTTGGCTGTCAGGGATGATGCCAAGGATGCATGCGTGGTCTGTCAGAGCGGGTGTTCTGCTGGCCACCAGCTGTGGTCCCATGCAGAGATGTTCTTCCCGAACATCAGAATTTCTGTTTTGCCAGAGTTTAGTTTGAGCCAGCTATCTCTCATCGAATTTGCTACGAGAGTCATGGCATTGCAGAAGTTGGCTTTGGTGCTATGTGGGTCCTCAGTGAGCTAAAGGATCAGTTGAATGTCGGCGGCATAGGAGATTATGTTGAGTTTGTGGGATTTAACGATATCTGCGAGGGGGGTCATGTAGATGTTGTACAGGGTGGGGCTGAGGGATGAACCTTGGGGTACGCCGCTGTATCATCATCATCATCAAAAAAAAACTTTATTCAATTTTGGATCATATTCATAAAAGTCCAATCAATATCGATCGCTACATGGAAAACTATTAATAACGTTAAAAAGCATATAATTACAACATTGGGCAGTACATTTTAAAAAGACACCAAAAACGAAAATAGGTTCCCTAATTCTTGAGTGTTTGCGAATAGTCAATTATATATCATAATCATAAAGAATACATACAATATCAATTTCTACATGAAACAATGAAAAAGATGTTAAAAAAGCATATGAATAGGACAACAGGCAATACATTTAAAAAAAGGAACCAACAACAAAACATGTTCCCGACCTGTGCAAAAATAGCATAAAATTATTCGTTTTTAAAGAGGGAATAAATAGTGCTTTGCATTAATAACAAAAAACTTACAAAAAATACAAAATTAATCAGGGTTTGGGAAAAACCACCATCACAAGAGCATTCAGTAATGCAATGTCAGCCATATTTGCTTGACAGGAAGCAAAGCAAACAATGTAAGGAGCCTGTTCTAAATTTGAATAAAAGGGTCCTTTCCCAGTGCCCAGAGACATATATTAGATATGGCTCGATGCCTAAAGTAGTTTGTAGAACAATGTACTGCCTATTGATTGGTGTATTAATTACAGACGTGTCTCTCTTTAGACGCTTAACCTCTAGAATGGCAAGATTTCCAATTGTATCTTGTTTTGTCACAGATCTGGACTTCGTGAAGAGGGGGGGCCTGCCCGAATGATCAGAACTTAGGATAGTCATGAGATTTTCATCCGTATATGGCATCTAACAATCCCTGTTGACCTGTTGATTGAAAGTGGCCAGAGGTAGCTCCAGATGGATATCCAAAGCAACAGTGGCAAAAGTTTTATAGTCCTCAATACAGGAAATGCATAGCTCTTCGTGGCAGATGAAGTTGGAGCGACTAGGGGGGTGAGATGAAAGTTGCTGACAAAATTCTCAGGTTGAATTGGCAAGATATTAGCATACCGCAGACTCCAACTCCAAAGGTATCCACAGGTGTGCACTGTGTTTTATAAATATCTAGGAAAACGTATATTGGTTTTCCCCTACTAAGGAGATCAGGTTACAAATTGCATCAATGGATAGGGTGAATGTTTGCCTTCTGGCAATCACATTGGAGTACCAGTTACCAGAAGAGTCAAACCACACCCTAAGTAAGGAAAGCTAGTTATCTCCGTCAACTTGTTTGCATGAACAGATACAGAGCTCAGATTCTGTCACTTTGTACTGTATGCCATAATGTGTAATTTAGAATAATTAATATCCATATTGAGGCCTGCCAAAAATCAGCAAAACCTGTCACCAAATTCCTCAGACTCCTGGTGGTACATGCTAACAATACTGTGCTATCAGCATATAGCAGACCAGGTATAGCAGACTCACCGATCACAGGAATGTCCTGCACACATTTAATCAGAAAGGAATTCAAATTGTTGATATATAAAATAAAAAGAATAGGCCCTAGAATACAGCCTTGCCGGACTCCCTTGTCCAGAACAAATGATTCTGTACACTCCTCATAAGTGCTGTATCTGACTCTAGTGAACAAATTCCTTTGAAAATCTGATAAAAAGTTGACCAAAGCTGGATCCAATCATATACCACAAAACAAAGGTCAGTCCATGGAAAGGTTGAAGCGATCAAACACGCTTGACAGGTCCATGAAGGCAAGGTACAGTGGGCAGTGCCTGGCATACTTGCTAATTATAAAGTGGAGAGTTAGGCCCTGCTCTACCGAACTCAGTCCTTCCCTTAAACTGTACAAACAAAAGCTTATTATGCTGTACTCATTGGCCCATGTCCTGATTCTGTTAAAAGTTACTTTCCTCATTATTTTAGCCGAGGAATCGATAAGAGACGTCTGCTGAAATACAACGTGGGTCTGACCAATCGCCCCTCTTAAAAATAGGAACTAATAGAGAAGTTGCCTAAGTTGGTGCCAGGCCAGTAAGATTCAATTCAGTCCTCGTGAGGTGAAATGTACTCAAACAATGGGAAATATGGGGGCTGGTACAAGTGAGGACACTATTCCTCCTTCTAATGCGGCTAACTGTATTCCAAAATTCCTAAGAGTGTCTTAAATTGTTTGTGCCAATTAACGCATTTAGGTTGTTTAATTTGATTTCTCTCCATCTAGTGCCTAAAGTTTGTTAAAAATGTGCTCTGCAAGCTGCCACTTCCTCCTTATTCTGCGGTTTTCTGGCAAAAGCCTTCCTTAGTTTCCTGTTGGCAGATGTACATGCTGTGTTGAACTACTAGGGAGTCTGTTCTGCAGATGAAGAAAGAGGTTTCATAAGTAAGGTCCATGCTGAGTTACAAAGTTCGATAAATGACTCCAGGATGGGCCCACAATTTGCCTGATTAACGAGACACTTAGAAACTGTGCTAATATTTTGCTTGATTAATACTTTTAAAAACACTAAAGGGTTAGATAATTTCCAGACCAGCCTCAAACGTCTGTCTTTAGCATGAAGTTTAAGTCCGAAGCCTGGGCAGGAGATGGACTATTAAACATGTAAAGTAATGGAGACTATTAATGGGTTATGATCCCTAATACAAGGATTTAGGATGTCACTCTTTGAAACATGCTGAGTAAGTGACCTAGTTATAAATATATATGCAATAACAGACAAACACCCTCTCCCAAAAAAGCTAGGCATGGTAACCTACCAAGGTTATTGCCACTCATGAACATTTACCTAGTCCCTCTCTAAGATATGGTTACCTAGCTCTATACCTCTATGATTGGTGCAAGGCACAGCTTTATGTGAATCTCTAACATTCAAATCAGCTAAATCAGAGGCACACAAAGACTTAAAACAGCATTAAAACCCCTACAGATAATCATGTTGCTCGACAACGACCCTTGCACATTCTGTAGGTTATCCACAACTTCGAACAATCTGATAAAATTCCTATTGTTAGAAATAGAAAATTCATCATTATAAAGATCTATTGACCAGAGAGATACTTAGCACCTGGGTCACGCTGCTTCTAACATCTACGTGCGAAATTTTAAAATGTAATGGCCATTCTTTGTTTTGGAGCCGCGCTCCAAACTTCTTTTGTTTTTTAGTTTAATGAAAGCTTTATTTATGTGTGATACAAATGTACAGAATTATCTTTTGTATAGAATGAAAATCCAGGTTATGAAGTACTTGCAAGAAATAATATTTAAAATACAGAAGAGATAAACTGTATAATAAACTTATTAAGATAATATCATAATTCTGCACTTATGAAATTGCATTTTTGTGTTTTGTATTTGAAAGAAAAGGAAAAAGTAAAAGAAAGAAAAACAGAAGATAGAGAAGAGAAGAAAACAGAAGAGAAGAAGGAAGGAAAGGAAAAATAAGAAAATATGTAGTACACAACTGTACATGTATCACATTATAAACTCTATGTCATATAATGGCTTATTCCATATAGGAACTTCATGTCAGATAACAACTTATCTCATATAATAGCAATGGTAAAATAACTATGTATGATAATAAATAGGAAAGGGAGAAATGGTCAAGGGGGCTGGAAAACCATCGTAGAATCCTTGGAGGGTATAGACTTTTTGTTTAAATAACCAATGAGCGGAAACCAAAAGAGGTCTTTATTAATCATCTGTAATGTAGATGTAGCCGATGATGTATCAAGTCTATGATAGGAACAAAGAAGATTCTACCAACTAGTAACATTAACATTCTTGGCATTCTTCCAGTTAGAGGTAATAACTTGAAAAGCAATGGCAAGTGACAGGTCCAGAAATGTACATCATTTAGAGTGAACTGGCCAGGGAGAGAGGAACTTCCCAGAAAAATGCATTGGATGTCAAAAGGGAAGTTAATGGAGCAAATAATGGAAATAGTTCTACAAACCTGCAGCCAAAAGGCTGTAATCAGCGGACATTGAAAAAACATATATAGATATATGCCAGGGAGGGTGTTACAAGACCAGCACCTAGTTGAAAGATTTGGGTTGTACTTTTGCAAAGAGAGTGGGGTAATATATAACCTATTATAAAAATAATAAAGGGTTTGTGTAGTGCTGGCATTAATCGAGGTGTGGTATATCTTGCTCCAAATTAAACCCCAAACCCTTAAACAAAAGGAATGCTGAAGATCAGACTCCCACTTTAATTCAGTTTTAGATTTGGGACGGGAAGGGGTAATGTAATGTAAATATTTTAATATATATATATATGATGCTTTAAGCGATGATAAAAGTATAATCGGGTCAGGAGGTGAGGAATGAGTAGGAGATTGCAATTGATTGAGCTTGGAAATAGCCTACAAAAGAGCATCTTTGAGAGACATATCAAATTCAGTTTGAATTTCCCAAAAGAAAGAGGAGTCATATCACACAATAATTGTTTGATTTGAATTATGCCTTTAAGAACCCATTGCTTCCAATAAATATTGTGATTCAAAATTTTGATGGATTTATTATGCCATATAGAGGATTCCAGGAATTCTTGTATCGGGGACATGGGTCGTGTAAGAATACGGGAAGATACTATAATAGAATATTTAATAGATAGAGCGGAAAAAGCCTGAGGAGGTTTCAAAAAATGTGCTAAAGAATAAAAGGGAAAAGGTGACATAAGTGAATCTTCCAGTCTACGCCAAATATTAGTAGGTGGAGAATCAGTTTCTGTAATACAGGGTAGGACTTGCTTTAGAACAAAAGCAGTATGGTATTGTTGAAAGTTTGGAAAACTTACGCCACCCAATTCTTTGGGTTTACAGAGAGATGTTAAAGAAATGCGCTTTTGTTTCCCACTCCATAAAAATACGGCAAGCGATTTATTTAGTAACTTAAAAATGTTAAAAGAAGTTTAATAGGCAGCATGGACAGGTAAAACTTAGAGACAGGTAAAAACATCATCTTTATAGTGGCCAACCTGCCCACCAAGACAAATATAAAGGAAACCATCTCCCCGTCATTTGAAGGATTTTATTTTGGACATCATCTAAGTTTATATTAAATGGTCAGTTTATCTGAGCATTTAAGCTCAGTGCCATCAAACATGTCCTACCGACAATACTTATTAAGGGGAAGTACCTCAGACTTTAAAAAATTCAATTAATATCCAGATAACTTGGAATAAGAAGATAAAAGATTAGTAAAAACTGGTATTGACACTTTCGGTTCAGAAACATAGAGGATCACATCGTCGGCGTATGCTGTGAATTTAATCTCAGTGTCCGTATGTCGGAAGCCGTGAAATGATGAGGAATGTCGTAGTGTACGCAAAAAAGGTTCTAGGGATAAAATAAAAAGCAAAAGCGATAGAGGACATCCCTGTCTGGTACCCCGTGGGAGAGGAAAATATGAGGACTGAATGCCATTTAAAAAAACAGATGTCATCGGAGAAGAATATAATATAGCTAAATATTTGAGACAAGTTGGACTAAAACCATGCCATTTAAGAGCCCGCATCATAAATTTTCAATTGACATGGTCAAAAGCCTTTTCGCATCCAAACTTTCAGCAGCTATAGGTATTTTTTTAGCAGAGGCCATATGTAAAATATCCAGAAACACCCTAGAATTATCAGTCATGTGTCTTCCTTTTACAAATCCAACCGTATCTGAAATAAGAGGAGAAATCCTAATAGATAAAATCTTGGTAAAAAGTTTGAAATCTAAGTTAATAAGGGAGATGGGTCTATAATTGGCACTCGTGGAAAGATCTTTGGGGCATATTAGCAAGACCGGCGATAAAATTATCGCCGTTTTAGCGGCAGGAAACTGCCGCTAAAACGGCGATAATGGACTTGCTAATATGCGTTATAGAATTCCAATAGAAGCCCGGGTTAGATGTCCTGCACATCTAACCTGGGCTTCTATTGGAATTCTATAGCGCATATTAGCAAGCCCATTATCGCCGTTTTAGCGGCAGTTTCCTGCCGCTAAAGCGGCGATAATTTTATCGCCGGTCTTGCTAATATGCCCCTTTATCCTTTATAGGAATTAAACAAATCATAGCCTCCAAAAAAGTACCCTTAGCTTCGTCTTGTGAGAGGAAACACTGATATAAGGTGAGTAAGTGCAGGAGTAAAAGATGCGAAAAACAGGAATAAAATTCAACAGAAAATCCATCTGGACCTGGTGCTTTATCTTTGGGTAGTGCATTAAGAGCGGATTTTAGTTCAGAAATTAAAATAGGCTCGTCTAGAAAAGAAAGATCCTGTACTTGCTGCTGTCTTGGTGGGAGAGAGTGAAAATAGGAATCTAATGCCTCGTCTGTGGGAAAGTGATCTGGAGTGTAAAGATTTGTATAATAATCAGAAAAACACTTCAGAATTTCATTGTTTTTAACATGAGGAATCCCGCTTTCATCTATAATCTTTACTATTTTGGACATTTGAGATTTAACCTTCAGGTAATTGGCAAATAATTTGCCTGCCTCATTTCGTCCACCGTAAAACTTGGAATTCATTTTTAATAATGTTCCGGCGGCTTCCTCTGTTGACTTTTATTGAATTCAAATTTGGCATTCATTAAACGTTGTAACACCTCATCATTCTTGGTTGTGAAAAATTCATGCTCTAATTGTTTAATAGATTGAAGCAGTAGTGAGGATTCTTTAGTAGCTTTTTTCTTTTTAGCCATGACATAATTAATTATATGTCCCCGGGCAGAAGCTCTAAAGGCATCCCAGACTGTATGAAATGGAATATCAGGTGTGATACTATGCAGAAAAAACTCTTGTAGAAAACATTCAAAATTCTGCACAAATTCTTTATCTTCCAATAAACTATTGTGGAAGCGCCATCTATTCGGTTTAGAGGTCTCAGGTAATAAATCCAAATCTATTATAACTGGAGCATGGTCTGAAATTAATATTGACCCAATTGCAGCATGTGTAAGCATAGTAACTAGGGGGGGGGGCAAAAGAAACAAATAATCAATTCTGGATTGGGATATATGAGTACGTGAAAAAAAGATGTGTTCCCGTGTGTCCGGAGAGTATAGCCTCCAGGCATCAACTAAGCCTCTGGAGTGAATAAATCGTGTAAATGCTTTCTGCATTTTGTTAGGAACATATCTAACTTGGGATTTTCTATCCAAAAAGGGTCTACAATCTGGTTAAAATCACCGCCTACCATGAGATTTGCATTTGAACATGAGCTTAACATAACTGACATTTGTTCCCAAAATTGCACATCAATATCAGTAGGACCATAAATATTGAGAATAGAAATAGGTGTGTGATGAATAGTGGCATGTATTAATACCCATCGCCCCATCACATCTCTTTCCTCTTACTCTATTACCAAGGGGAGGGATTTGTGAACCAGTATAATAACCCCATTTTTGTGGTCAAGGGCTGGAGAACAAAAAACCTGACCAACCCAATTTTTACGCAATGAATTTAGATCGTTGTCAAGTAAATGTGTCTCCTGTAGTAGAGCAATAGTACATTTAAGACGTGCTAAGTGAGTGAGAACTCACTGTTTTTTAATGGGATTACGCAAGCCCTTGACACTCCAAGAAATAACTTTAAGGGAATTTACTATTCCAATATATTAACATACATATTGAACTATTATATCCATAAAAAGGAACCAGACCAAGGAAAAAAGAAACAAGAGAGGAAAGAAAAAGAGGGAAAAGAAATGAAAGTGAGAAAAGGAACAATCAATCTGGTAAAGACGATGAAGATGACAAAAAGCCAAGAAGCTTCAGTCATGAAGAGAGTAGGACACAACCAGTGCGAGGAGAATATAATGGAGGGGTGGAGAAGCGCAAAACTGAAGACGGACAACAGGCCAAAATCAAATTAGATTGGACAACAATAATCAAGGAGACAATCATAATAATAGAAAAAGAAACATAGAATATAAAGACAAAGTCAGCAGTTATATTCATGTGTCTTTTCCATTTCCATTCCATTTTCATATGAATAAACCCAATAGGACAACAATACAAATCAGCCGCGGTCCGTGCAGGTAACAGCAGTGGGTCCGCGTGGGGGGATTTCGAGGGACGATGCTGAGGAAAAATTAAATAAATAATGCATGGACCACGGCTGATACAAATATATCAACAAATAGGAATGCTAAGCACATAAATGACCAATAAATACCACTTACCAAGACATGAGGATAATATGGAAACAGTAAGTCTAGGAAGGGAGGTACTTGGGAGACAACACACCAGAGGAGGGAATCTGGACTAGACAACAAACAGCTGCAATGGGAAAAATAAATAGCAAAGTTAAATAAGTGGACAAATTAACTAAAAATATCAACAATATCACAAGTACCATTAACAATAAACATGTTATCATTAATATTGTTAGAGTTAACTCCCTGAGTAATAAATACATTCAATTCAAAGAAAAGAGTCCAAAAGTACAAGCATATAACAGGTTAAGAAACACTAAAGAGAAAGTTCAAGCTTTTCCAAGATCCAATGCTTCACTCTTGTGTTGAAGAATACATTTCCTCAGGTCTTCTGGACACTCAAATGAGAAAGTTTGTTCTATAACTCCTTAACCGCGGCGCAAATTCCGCCGCGGTGCGGGAGTTCTATTGAGTGGGCAGGGCCGCATCGGCCAACGGATGTGCGCAGCACTAGCGAGGTAGTGCTCGCGACGGCCGTTGGCCGACGCGCGCACGGAAGGGGTTATAAGTGACTTTAAAGAAGCATGGGTGCACAAGACCATATCTCGCATTCATGGATCTTAGAGTAGAACGGAAGGATAAAAACTCCTTCCGACGAGCGGCAGTTGTACGTGCTACATCTTTGGAGATAAATACTCTCTGACCAGACCATAACATTTGTTTCCTTTGTTACACCATAAGCAGCTCAGTATATTCCAGAAAGAGAAGAATTATTCCTCTAGGGCGGCCAGGGCTTGAAGTACTGGCAGGTTTGGGGCCAATACAGTGTGCGCATTGTAGATTGAGATGTGTTCCTTCCCTAAGGACCACCAATTTTGGAATGTGGACTCCAAGAAAGGCAAGCATGTCTGACCACTCCACTCCTTCTGGAATGCCATCAATTTGGAGATTATAATGCCTATTCCAATTTTCTAAATCCTCTGTTTGTTGTTTCAAGAGCGCTATCTCTTTAGTCATACCGTCAAGTTTGGCGGTCGCATCCTGCACTTCACTGATCCGTTGTTCAACACCTGACACTCTGGACTCCAGAGTAGAACACTTTTCTTCAATACGTTGAAATGTGACATTAGTCTCCATAACAAAAGGCTTCACATGCTTAATCTCCGCCATAATGTCTTCCAAAGTCAAAGGTAAAGAAGACTTTGTAGGGGATCCAGGATCTTTTCTTTTACGCTTGGTAGGAGCATTTGAATACTTTTTTTTTTTTTTGAGTTTTACATAGCCCAAACTAGACCTGAAGATATCAGGTATCAGAGCGCTTTACATGATCACCAGTTTCGTTACAGATGGACACATTCATTTTTGTAACGCACGGGGAGATTAAGTGATTTGCCCAGAATCTCAGGATAGTGAGCGTTGTTGCCGATACTCTAACCCGGTTCCTTAGCTTCGAGTTCGACCGCTCTAGCCGTAAGGCTACATCCTCTCCCAATCCTTGTGAACAGAGGGCATGTTTGTGGATGAGGTGGCAACCTTCAAACTAGAGGGTGGAGAGGACTCCATAAGCATGAGGAGAGTGTTGCAAAAAACACCGTAGAGAAGACTCAATACCACACACTGAAAAATATCTGAAGGATGTGCGTTATTCAGTAATGTCAAATGCGGCACCAAAAAAGTAGGAGACTGCGCAAAATAAGTTATTGTGGAAGGAATGAATGACAAAAATAGCCCAGACTATTAACTCACTGCTCAAAAAGAAAGAAGAGCTTCACATAGAATAATATATCAGTTGGATTACTGATACTCTGTATCCTCACAGCTTGCCATGGGTGACAGGATATAAGGTCAATGTCATTGGTGCTTGTATATCTAGTGTGCCCGCATTCCCAGTTAATTAGCACTCTTATATGTGGAACTATGGGTTGAAAAAGAACAATGAGCTACTCTGCTTCTTAAATACATGGGTCGCCATAGAAGACTAGTGCGACTGAGCGAGGCAGCCGACTCCGACGTGCTCCTTATTACACAAAATGGTGGCCGCTACCGCCGAGGCTGAGGTGCACGACGCAGGAGAGCTGCAGCGTGGTAAATGGCTTAAAAAAAGCCACACACAAAAAAAACTGCTCTCCCCGCGTTCGTGCACCGGATTCTTCAAGGCATAGTCCTTTTCCACATGAACCACTGCCTGTAATGTAGGCGAGTCTCCAACGACCAGTGGAGCTTCACGGGCCCGCGGCCATCTTGCGGACGGTTCGGCCACGCCCCCATTTAATGACAATTTTAACCCATTAGAAATTCCACCCTTTGCAGTTCCGGCGCTAGTAGACAGTGAAGCAACAGAAAAACAACTATAGCCAACCATTATGATATATGTCAGAAACTTCCTAAGACTCCTGTAGCTAAATAATGTTGAATACCTCCATAATGGTTAACCATTGCTCAGAAATCACTTTCTAGGAATTATATGGTATTTACTGATCCTGTCCCAGGTTTTCTCAGTCCACATTGTGCAATTCAATTCAGCTACTAGATGTACATGGATCACTTCCCCTGCATCAACCTTACACCCCTACACCCCTGACACCCTTTCACCACCCTGCTGTCATCAGTGCGGCCCTCTGTTGTATCACAGACAAAACCTTTGGCCCCTGGGAAAATGTTTGCGAGTACCCATGCTCTAAATCATATGCTACTACGTGTGCCTACAAATTCAGGGATATACAAATGACCACTGCTCCCAACCTCCATATCTTGTGCCAATTTCAGAAATACATAGGTTTCCTTGATACCCATTTTTCACTCTGCACATTTCACCATGTGCCTTGGTCTATACTCGGTACTCAATGAAAAACCATTGTAAGTTACTGTTCAGTTGTTGGCTCTGGGTACCTTGGGTTCTTGGAGAAACTACAAACCATATATAACCATGTATAACTCCACAGCCAAAAGGGCCTAGCGGACATAATGGTATATTGCTTTTGTAAATCGGCCATCGTGACAAAAAATTACATATGAAAACGTTGTCACAAATGTCAGTTTTTTCCTCATTTTTAATATATCTTTATTTCAACAGTTCATTTCTTTGGGAAAACCTTGAGGGATCTACACATATGCTGAATGTGGAATTGTGGATACTTTTCAGAAATCTATAATTTTCCTTGATCACCCATGGGTTTCACTTTAATTCCACCATAAACTGGAAGTAGGTTGAAAGCACAAAAATCTGAATACTGGGCTACCACTTTGAAAAATGACAAAACTGTGGTAAAAAATATGTTTTTTTATTCAGCTTTGCATGTTCCTGAAAGCTTGAAAGTTGGTGATTTTAGCACAGCAAGCCGTTCGTTGATGCCATTTTTAGGGAAAAAACATGAATTTTTTTCCTGAGCACTTTTTCCTAGTTTTTTCAAAAAACTCAAAATGGAGCTATATTTTACCTATTTTCTCAGTCGCCTCCAAGGGAATCCACACACCCTGGGTACCTTTAGAATCCACAGGATTTTGAGAAAAAGGACACAAATTTGGCGTGGATACCTTATGTGGAAAAAAAGGTATGGAGCCCTAAGTTCAAACTACCCCATTTAGCCAAAAAAGGGCTATGTACTGGGGGGAAAAGTCACAGCAGTTAAGGGGTTAAGCAATATATTTCGCAGGAAAGGGGGTTTAGGGCAACCAGTCATTTTCTGCCTCTTGTACCTGTGCTAGGATGTCACTGCCCTGCCTTGTCAGAATGCATGATGCAACAGAGTTCTAGAGAATGAGCTTTAAGCCAACAAACATTTGTTCTTGAACACTACTGAGGAAGTTTTGAACCTGTGAATACTTGGTTATTTGGTGACATGCATCTGAAAAAATGTAGGTACCTCACTTTTGATATCCCTAGGTGCCCATGAGTTATCTTAGCATCACAGGTGTAATTTGCATATCACAGAATCAGTAATAATTGCTTTCAGTGACATATCATTTTGGATTCTATTGAGAGATAAAGCAGGCATTGTAAGGATCTGTTAAATCGGTAAAATTTGAATACCAAACAACACAGATGCTAAATAGCATTGGAACACGCAAATACTTTTTTAACAGAGAAAACAACATTTCTAATGAATTAATTTCCAAAAGCAACACAATGAGATGAATTTCAGCTGTAAGCATCAAGGAAAGTACACAGAAGAGTTTTAGACTAGTGCTACACACATCACATAGCCAAACCAGAACGACAAGCAGTGAACAATTACAGTATTGAACATCGACGGAAGAACTAACCAGTGTGATTTAACAACAATATTCCCAAATGAGAATAGTCGCACAGTGAAATGGATCGCCTTCATTTATCATTAAAACTTTTTTGAGCGCAATGTCAGTGTTATTGGGAGCTGAGTCTTTTTTTGCCAGTCTTCAATTTTATTCCATTTTTTCCAATTTTTAAAATGAAGCACACATTTAACACAACTTTTTACCACTGAAATTGGCATATTTACTTTGGAAGCGTGGTAATATAACATCACAGCGCTCGAAAGCCATGTCATGTTAGGGCCAGCATAATCTGGTGCTAGTCAGTCAGTCAGTCAATAATACTTTTCTTTGATTTCGTTAAAAATCATAAAAGAATGGAAAAGACACATGATACAAAATGATTTAAAATGAAGATTTGTAAAATACGAGAGATAAAAACACAGTGAGGTTATATCCTCAATCATCATCAACGGTTAAGATAAGATATATTAAATTGTGTAATCAGTGCAATTTGTAAAAGGTACAAAACGGTTCAAATAAGGAATAATGAAAAAATAGTGCCAGTGCAGCTGGAATGTGTCCAGGCAGTTCGTATCAAAGCCACTCAAGTTAATTCGTTTTTTTTGTCCAATTCTTTGGCCGCCATTTTCCTAAATGTAATGGCTCTGCAGGGCAGTTGGATCGACAGGCCTCCAAGGCATTGTATGACTGCAGCTCTGCATGACCTTATTTGTTTTTTCCTAAAAATCTCGCGAAGGACGATTTTTCGGGTTTCTAGTAGTGAGGGGCAAGTACATAGGAGGTGTAGTAGTGTCTCTTCTCCTTGTCCGCAGAGGCGGCATTCTTTTGTCGGCCATGTAAACTTCCATTTCATGGTGCTAATTTTCTAGCTTTAAATGTAGAACAGCCTTATTTCGCAAGCCCCCCAATTACAGGTATATTTGTGTTAATTCCATGGATACCATGTGCTGTATTTCTACTAATGATTTGTGAAATTATTGCAAATGTCCTTTGCCAACGCTATATAAGGGCACAAACTAGTATGTACTTTTATTCCTAGCATGCACATTGAAAAAGGAAGCCAGTAAACATTCAGACTAATATTTTGTTGGATGGAGGATAGTTGTAAATCAAGGTGACCTTTCTACAATGCAGAAGTAAAGATTCCCACTTACAGTCACTAGGAGGTCTGACATCCTCTTCTTTTGAATGAAACAAAGTTTGATTTAAGCACTTTGGGATATATGGGATTCGTTAATACTTCGGCTGTCGTTTTCATTACCAATGAGATTGTGTAAGAAACTTGGGGGCAGATCTACAAAAAATTAACGCAACGCGGTGCCGCAATTCATTTTGCTGCGCCGCGCTGCTTTAGTTTCGAAGCACAGGGATGCGACATATTTACAACAATATGTTGCATCTCTGTGCTTCCCCCTGCACTGGCGCACAAACTGCTGCCATGCGCCGGCGCAGGCACCCTTGCACCATGGTGCAAGGATGCCTGCGTCATGGGGAGATTGTTTTTGTGCAGGAAGGGGCACCTTCATGCACAAAAACAATCAATTGAGGTGATTTCCTCTTCCAATGTGTGCTGTAGAGTGCAGCACGCATTGAAAGAGGAGAAAAACGAAGAGAAATGAAAACATTTCTCATCGTTGCACCTCGCTACACCACCCCTAGGGTGGCGTAGCCTTCTGACGCATTTCCAGATTCACAATTTCTCGTAAATCTGGAAATGCATCAGTGGACATGGGTGTTGCGTGGGAACACCCACAGCAACACCCATGTCATGCCCCTAACATGCAAAGTGTCACGTGAACAGGGGCGATATTTACAAGCACAGATTAAGTCACGCAGGGTGACTTTACCTGTTCTTGTAAATATCACTTAGCAGACTGCGCCACCGGTGCGTCACGCAACTTGTTGCACCAGCGGCGCAAGGGGCTTGTAAATCTGCCCCTCGGGGCGTATTTATCAAGTACTTGGGCCGCCCTTGCACCACATAAGGGGGCACAAGGGAGACGCAACTACTAAGTTAGATTTATCATACCATGCAAGGCCACCTTGCAAGGCCAAGTGGCTTGATAAATCTAGAGTGACGCAACTCAGCGCAAATCCCTGCATTGCGTTACTCTGCCTCAAGGAGGCGTTCAATGGGTGGTGCGTGGGTGTTCCCACGCAACACCCATGGATTTTGGTACATTCCAGATCTACCATCACTGGTAGACCTGGGAATGCATCAAAATGCTACGCATCCCCCTTTACCACAGAATTTGATTTTTAGTAGACTTTAAAGCAGCCAGTCAATCATTTCTGTAGCGTATCCCAAACCAAAGTTAACAAAATCATATTTTAATTGCACTTTATTTTTTCTCATAGTATCACAGTGAAAATAGCTTTCGGAAGCTAGTAACCACAGGAACAAGCCAACAAAAAATGATTGCATGTTCTAAAGTTCTAATGTTAAACACCAGGCTCCCGACTTTGCAGACTACAACACTTACTTAGGCATAATTTGTTGAATATACAAAAGTAGAGTTCTTTTCTGTCAAAAAGATCTGAAGGCACTAAACTGGCTCCCTTAAGAGGCAAGGATACAGATGAAAATTGCTTGCATGACACATAAAGCCCTACACTTCAACACACCGAAGTACCTAGCTGATAAACTGGAATTGTCTGGCAGTGGCAGATAGTCGAGAAGCACCAGCACCTTACTGTTGAAAACTCAAAAAGTTTGGAAAAAGAAAATCTACAAGCGAACTTTCTCTGGATTGGCACCTAGAAACTGCAACTCCTTGCCCCCTGAAGTCAGACTGAACCCTTCAAGTACATCCTTCAAAAAAGAAATCAAACTGTTTTTAATGAACAAAACTCTAACCTGCACCCACCTACTCATTTATCTGGATACTGATCTGACGCAGTTCGCCAACCAGGGTTTGCACTCCCCGCTACATTGTGGTGTCTAACTCACTCCTTCTCCTGGTTTGCAATGGGTGCTGTCAGCACTTATGTTTCTTGGTTGTCTTCTTTTCTACTTGCATTTATGTTTCTTGGTTGTCTTCTTCTCTACTTGCCGGAATATCTGTAAAGCATTCTGATACCCTTCCAGGGTCAAGTTTGCGCTATATAAAACTTTATAAATAAAATAAATAACAATAAAAAGGCTTGTTTTGACTTGTTCATCTGCAGGTTCTAAAGATTCAGAAGTCCGGCCACACATGTAGGCCTGAAATCATGTTTCCTTGTCAGCCTAGTAGATGGTCCACTATGTACTACAGTGCACAGGTGACATTTAACTTTCCATGCCTTTTGCGCACTTTCCTGCACAATATAATATGGCTTTAGTGGAAAGTTAAATATGCAAATTAAAAGTTAGCCCATTCTGTCATGTGTTTATTAGTTAGAGTACATAATGGATTGGACAGCAGTGTCCCAGTGTATAGGGTTTAACTAACCAACAGCATCAGTCAACAATAAATCGGGGTGACCACACAAAACTAGGGGGCAGATTTACAAGTCCCTTGCGTCACTTTTACGCTGCAGTTGCGTCACTTTTGTGATGCAGCGGCAGCGTAAAAAATGCGGCAAATTTACAACGTGACGCATCTAGGGAGATGCGTCATGTTGTAAAGCCCTGCGTGCGCAGGTATAATGTATGCAGGGTAGGCGTTCCCATGCAGGAAAGCCTCGTAAAAGTGACGCAGTGAAATCTACACGATTTCACTGCGTGACTTTTAGGGCGCCACTGCGTCAAAACCTTGCGCCTGCTTGAAGCAGGCATAAGGAGTGACGCACTGTATTGGTAATAGGCCGCAACACGTATTGCTGGAGTTGCGTAGTGCTTGCGACACGACTCCAACAGTGCGTGACTTTTCCGCCAACAGATGCGTCAGAATTTCTGATGCAACTGTCAATCCTTGCGCCACAGTGCGCCGTATTGTAAATACGGCGCATCTATAGTGGCGCAAGGGTTTTTCACGCAGGCGCAGGGAAACTGATGCATCTATACAGATGCGTCAGTTTCTTGTAAATCTTCCCCTAGGTGCTTCTCACAGCAATATATTATAATATCGCAACATAGAAAAAAATCACTTATACAGCTTAATTTGATAATTTAAGTGCATCTCACCCAACATTTCATTTTTAATAAATAATAATACAAAATGGAAATCCATGTTTACAAATAGAAATCCGAAGTTAAAAAATCCCTACCAGAAATGGAAAAATATACTACATTATCCCAAAAATAACTCTTCAAAAATACTTCATCAGCGTCTTTTGAATCCCTTCAAAATATGAAAAATACATTTTAATAAATAAACACTTCAAGAACACAAAATACAATAAACAAAATTTACCTCAAGCAAAAAACAAATCATTTTTAAATAGGTTGAAGTTATGTCTGAAAATAAACATGCAATCCCACCCACAAAGCAATTCCCAAATTCAAAACACAATAGATATATAATTGTATATATACATCCTACAAAACATAAGTACTATAGTATTTCCAGAACACAATAAGTTAAAAACTCACTATGCAACAAACCAGGCCCTAACCTACAGAATAAACTAATTTTAATGACTTTCTTAAGCAAACTAATTGGACTACTTTACAGGGGCGGCTCCTCCATGTGGGCGGAGGAGCATCGCCCCACTGCTTTCTCGCAGTGTGAGAAGCAGTAACATAAAATGATATAGCTACCAATTTATGTTACTGCTTCTGGCACTGCGAGAAAGCAGAAGGGTTTGGTTGGCGGCGGACAGGTGGGCGGTCCTGCAACAGGGCAGGGGAGGAGTGGCTAGGCCAATGTTGTGGGCCCTGACTGTTTGGTCGGCCCTCTGTGGCCGACCAAACCAGTCATGCACACTCTGCCATTTTCTCCATGTAGGCTGCATGCAGCCTACATGAAGAAAATGGCCTACCCATAGGCGCCTGGCTGGGCACCGTCCCCACCAATCACAATGCTGCCATTTCAGCATTGTGATTGACTTAGGGGAGGGGAGGGAGACTGCCTGCTTCCTGCTTCCTGCGAGGAGCAGAGAAGCAGGGACGATGCAGGGCCGGATCGGGCCGGCTAAGGTAAGTAAATTATTATTTTTTAATTAAAATTAACCTCCCGCGTGAACCCCCTGTCCTGTGCCACCCCTCGACCCCCCAACCGCGAGTCATGCCAGCCGCAACTGTTACTTTAACTTTATCTGACCTACACTAACCATACCTCCAACTCACATAAACTACTGATGTTACCGTTAGACCTGGCATCCTTGGCGTGATTTCCCTAGTAACATTTTGCCTTCAACTCTCCTGTTTTGCTGATTTTGTTTTTGCTGGCTTTAGGACTCTGCACATTTTACCACTGCTAGCCAGTGCTAAAGTGCTTGTGCTCTCTCCCTAAAACATGGTAGAATTGGCTTATATCAAATTGGCTTACTTAATTTACTTGTAAGTCCCTAGTAAAATGGCACTGTCTGTGCTCAAGGCCTGTAGATTAAAGCATACTAGTTGGCTTTCAGCAATGATTGAGCACTGATTAAGTAGCACCTTAAACATGCCTCGGGTCACCCATTGCAGCCTGTGTGTGCAGTTTTTAAACTCCCATATCGACCTGATAAAATAAACGTTTTGCCAGGCCCAAACATTTCTTTTTAATCCATGTCACTCCTAGGGTAGGCCCTAAACAGCTCACAGGGCAGGGTGCAATGTATTTAAAAAGTAGAACATGTAATTTTAGATTTTACATTTCCTGATACTGAAAAACTCTTACATTTGTCTTTCACTACTGCATGGCCTACCTCTCCCATAGGATAACATTGGAGTTAACTTATTATGTTTAATAAGCTGCAATTTCAAATGAGAACAGGTTTGTTCAGTTCATGTTTGGTGTCTTTGGAACTGTAATGACAAATCCTCACTTATGGTAAAGTTGGATTTTAAATTACATTTTTGAAAATTCACTTTTAGAAAGTTGGTATTTTCCGGACTCTTAGTGCATGCACTCTGCCTCTGGTTCACATGGCTGGGTGTAGCTGACAATTGGGCTTTGTGTATTCCTCCTAGACAGCCACACACCAGTAGAGAGATTGGGTGTGCCTGGATGAGCCATCACTGGTGGGACGGGAGGGCAGAGCTTGGCACAGTCTTATTTACATTTGAATAGGCTGTGTCCTGCCTCCACACAAAGGGCTACATACCCCCTGTAGTTAGTCTGGAGCCAGGACAGGGAAGGCAGGATGCCTGTGGACTTCAAAGGGAAACCTCTAGAAGCTTCTACCATTTCAAAGGGAGGCCCAGGTATAAATATTGGAGCCCAGACACCAACTCTTCAGTACACCTCTGGACCTGTGGATACTCTGCCAAGAAGAGGAACTGCTGTGCTGCTAAAAGGACTGCCACTCTGCTGGAATGCTGTTCTGAAGGACTGGTGGCCCGCTGTGCTGACCTGCTGCCTGCTGCCCTCTTGCCTGGGTAAGAAGGACTGGACCTGCATCTGTTGAACACAGGACCCCAAAGTGACTCCAAGAGCTAGTTGGCTGGCCTCCTGACAAGAGCCTCTGGGACAGAAAGTGCCCACAACCTTGAACACAGCACTCAGACTGTCATCTGTGAGTCCTACCCTGCCAAGTGCCAGTCATTGACCCTTTGAAGTAGGCCTGAAGGTGCTACTCCAGCCCCTCTGAGGGCGCAGCAGAACTGATGCATCTCCACTGCTGTGCGGCACAATCCCAAGTAGAACTGACGCATCGCCACTGCTGCGTGGTTTCTCCAGATGCAAGGACTCTGAATTGACCTCGCAGACTGCATCAGAACCGTCACCTGTGCAAAGCTTTCCAGATGCATGCCTTCACATCGCAAATCTCTTGTCAATGGTAGCCTCAATGACGTTGCAGTTTCTTGCACCGCAGTCTCACAGCTCATCAGAAGTGATGCATCACCATCACTGCACAAAGCATCCTTGATGCTGGACTTTGCACCGCAAGCCTCTATTGATGCAATCCCCAGCAACAATGCAGGACCTTGCATAACAGCTCCGCAGCTCCTCTGACCCAACGTATAGCCTAGGCTGCACACCGCAACTTCGACTCCAGGCTTTGCATACTTGGTGATGATGTAGGACCTTTCATTGCAGGTCCGCTGCTCTTCAAAACTGTTGAAAGTGGATTATTAGTAATGATAAGTAGTGACTTACCACTAGTAATAAGGTCACAAACACAGTAATAGGTTCAGTTATGGTCTCAATAAATTAAACCCTTGCTCGACCCTTGGTAGCTGACAGGCTTAACTTAGGAGACAAGTGTGTAAAGCATTGAAAATCACCTCTATATTAAATAAGTAAGACACAAAACACAATAAAAATCCAACTCCAATTTATAAAGATAGATTATATTTTTATGAACGAAGAGACACCAAAAAGACAAAAATCCAATGTAGGGAACCGGAGATATGGATTTTTAAAGAATAAACACTTTCTAGTGCTAAAAAACATATTATGCAAAGTCAAAGTTTGAGGACGACCGCTATGGAGCCCTGGTCGAATACACTAAGCGGGAGGCCTCGATCAAAATTGTACCTTCACACTTAGTCGTTTTTCTGGAGCTTTTACCCTCGACATTGAGCAAGGCACTTTAAAATGACAGCAGGCACCAAAGTAGCACACACTCCAGTGCAGGAAATCTACTGGGCCTCTAAACCTCCCTGCCCTATTATATACTACGGACTTACAGGTAGTTTGAATCCCCCTTGCCTTATTATATACCAGGGACTTACAGGGATCTGTCATTGCCAATTGTAATTATACCGAATTACCATGTACTTTTTACACAGAGCACAGGCCCTGGGTCTGGCTAACAGAGCCCAGGGCATAGTCAGATTCAGAAAACCAGCCTCTAGTGGTCAAAATGGGGGGGAAAAGTGGGGGGAACCTGCAAAGAGGCCCTGATTTCTCACAAAAACTGACACATCACCTCGGCTGCAAGACGCATTCTTGGTGCGGGACCTAGCAATGCTCAGCAAACAAAATTTTAAGGTACTCTTGTTCAACGGGCCTAACTGGGTCCCTGTAGCCAGCCCGTGCTCCATCACGGTTGACCTGAACTTGTGCCTTTGTCCTGGTACGACATGACAAGATAGCCACAGTTGCTGCCCTGTGATTTTTGGATTTTTACTGAAATCTTGCATATCTCTGATTTTACTAATTGATTTTTTGTAGTTTTGGTCAAGTTTAATTTTTAAAAATTAATCTTTTTTCTAAATTGGTGTTGGATTTTTCTTTTGTAGGGTTTTACCCCCTCAACCAATAACCCAATTTCATACAGTTAATAAAAATCATAAAAGAAATGCCCTTAGCTCAAACATAGACTGCATCTAGAACTGCATCCCAAGAGCACCCATTCACATCAACTGCTGCTGCGTATAGAAAGGGAGGAATTGATTTGAAAAGTGATTGCATTTCTTTATTAAAAGAAATACTTTTATAATTTATAAATGTTGTTTATGAAAATGTTAAAAAGGTTTGAAAATGATGAAAATGATAGGAAAACACATTAAATGCGGCTTAAAAATGACAAAAAAAAGTATATTTTATTTATAGAATTAATTATTTAAATGTAAATGTCTTTCACATTATTATTTCAAGATATATGTGAAAATTATGTTTCTTTGTAAAGAAAAACCGGTATAATAGCTGTATATAAAAATTGCTTAAGAGTTAGTTTAAAATGTAAATATATAATTATGTTTAATAAAAAAATCCTAAATAAAGTGTTACATTTAATTTGTTATATATAAATTACATGTATCCAAGATATTCCTATCATAAAAATGTAATGTGAAATAGTATTATTCTTTATAGTGATTTACATATTTATATGTCTATGTTAATACTGTATAATTTCATATTAATATATGCATATTAAAATACACGTATGCCATTTTATGTACATTATTGCATATTAATGTATAATATATTCAATAAATGCATAGTAATACACTGATTTAGAAACATTAAAACTAAATATTAAACTCATAGTTTTGTTAGTATCAATAATAATAATGAGAATATTTTATTTAACTCAAACAAAAAATAATCTATTTTTGGCATATAATATTTATTTTGGAGAAGAAACCACATGAAAAAACTTAAAAGCACGAGTACATACATCATAATTTACATGGAATATACAAAGATGAACACATTTTTGCATTACAAGGAATGCACCCACTGAAGTGCATGTTTCAGTTAAAACAGATCATATGTGTAAACCTTTACATCTACAGTGCCATGCATACAATAGATATCTAGATACTGAGTAAACAACCCATTCTGTGGTTTGTGATCTTAGTATCTGAATTGCTTCCTTGAGATGGTCTATGGAAAAAATTCGGCATAATGGAATAATCTGGGTCTTTCTCAGTTTAGAATAAGCAGGGCAAAAAAACAAAAAGTGGTCATTCGACTCGGAATTTGCTTTGCACACAGGGCAAACGGAAGTGACAGAACACTCACGCCAACTACTTTTTAAATTATTCACAGGCAAAATGCCATATATGAATTTCAAAAATATAGATCACGCTTTGGGTGGTTAAATTCAATCGAAAAATGGCTCAACAGCCATATTACATTTCAAATTCAGAAATCTATCAGTTAAAGAACTGTTGTTAGGCTTAGTCTGCCATCTTTCTTTAATGTGCCTCAAATACTTTGAGGCCGATTCTGATGCGGGTTGGAAAAGCTTCCCGACCGAATCGGTTGGGAAATGGTGTCCGACCCACTCGGATCGGGAAAGTCCGACCGGCGGAGTAGGATGCATCCGGATGCTTCCAGATACGATTTGGTTGAACTCCCATTGACTTCAATGGGAACATTTGTTCCTAACCGCATCAGAATTGGGCCCTCGGTCGGGAAGACACGTTCCCGATCTGATTTGGAAGGAGCAAATGCCGTTAGGAGGCCTTCCTAACCGCATCAGAATCAGGCACTCGGTCGGGAAGCTTTTCCAACCCGCATCAGAATCGGGCCCTTTAAGTCTTTAATTGGGCTTTCATATCTTTATTGATCCGCTCGGGATTATCCCAAGCAGAATGTAGCCCTAGCTTGTACATCCAGCACTTTATGTGTCTAAACCAGGGTAATGTGACTGAGTTAATCAAACCTCCTACCTCTAAGAGCATTTGGTGTAGGGGAATCGGCGATTTACTTGACCATACTCTTAGCCAGTAAATCAATGGTTTCAGGGCTGCTTTATGTGGTATATTTTTTAATCCCACATCAAAGCGCATCAGGATAAGTGGAGTGCTGCAAGGCAATATAAGTGCAGCTCGCATAAATCTGTTCTCCGTTTTCTCTAATCTCCTTGTTTGTTTTGCACCCCATACATATGTTATGTATGAAGATACTAAGGACATTATTACAAGTTTGGCGGTTCTCATGTCGGCCCGCCACCGTCGCGCCAAGCGGAGGACCGCCAAACCTGTAGTGCGCCCGCCCGATTACGAGTGCAATCCATAGTGAGCGGGCAGTGCTGCAGTGGTCTCACAGCGATGGTCTGTTAGGCTCATAGGAGAGCCTTAACAGCAGACCACCTCTGTAACAGCACCTGCAACATGTTCCTGCACAGTATGGCATGCACCATGTCGTGCATGCCACACCGTGCAGGAATGGGGGTGCAATTCTAGGGGGCACAACAAGTGCCCCCCTGCATGCACTCCCAGGCCCAGTAGCGGCGGGGGCTCTGTTAGGGCGCCCTTCCTTGCATGTCCGCAACATGTTTTATGGTGAGCTCACCACCCTGAAATGGGCAGTGGACATTCAAAATCGGAATATGCCGGCACGGCACTGCCCGCATATTCCTGGCCATTTCTAGACTGCCGGCGCAGTAGGATCCTTGATCCCAGCACAGCTGGAGGTCTCATGGCGGTCTGACCGCCACACTCATAATACTGCGGGCTCACCGCCTGTATGGCGATGGTCGGTCCACCACCATGAGTATGGCGGTCCTGTGTACCACTGTACTTGTAATAAGGCCCTAAGTATAATATATGTAATGAAACACAAATATCAAAAAGTATACCCACTAACATAAAGCAAATTAAATACCCAATAAAATACCCAAACTCACAGGCATTATCTAGACAAATATATTTTTGGGTCCTGCACCTGTCTTTTAACTCCAAACACGGACCCATTTGGAAAAGTGTTTATTTTTTGAGAGTTAAGGTTTACCTTTCTAACTCTAAAAAAATAATTACTGGGGAAAAGGTTTAATTTTGGGAAATGCAGATTTTCTTTTCTAACTTCAATCTAAATGTCACTGGGGATTCATTCGCTTTTGGGGAGTGCAGGTTTACTAATATTTTATTAATTGTTTTATATTATGTATTAATTATTTTTAAACAATGTATTAAATAAATATAGAACAATTTAAAATTACAGTTTTATATTTATTATTTCGGACTGTAAATATCCACACCCTGTTTCCATTTAAGCACAACTTCAGATGTGTGAACTTAATTAATTTATAATTTATTTAACTTATTTTACATTATTTCCTACAGGGTTTTAGTGTTCAAGTCTGCCTCCATTGTTCTCTATGGAAGTGTGTCGCAGTAACAGTGGTTGCCATGTGTAGCGCCTGCCTTACTCCAAGGCTGGGCTGGAGTGCGTGTTTTCTTACTATTAGGGCTCTAGAATTAGAAGTGCATTTTTGTGTATTGCAATTGTCTGACTTTTAATTGGGTGTGATTTTCTGTTAGTGTGTCCCCCCTTAAATCCTTGCTTAAAACTCTATAAACCCATCCCATTTAGTGGTAATTATTTCCCATTTTACCAACATTCCCCCTTGTCCCTCCCACATTTACTACTAAAACATATATCCTCCCACATGTGTGGGGATCTCAGCCTTCGGGCAGGGCTGGACTGGAAATGCAAGCCAGCTCTGTCAATTGAGTCAGACCAGCCACGAGGGGAGAGCGGAGGGTGCTGGTGGGAAACACTGCTGCTGCTTTTCGTACAGGGGGCCGATAGTGCAGCGCTGCTGCAAAACTGGCCCCCTGTACCAAAAACGGCCCCCACCGGTCAAAAAACGGCCCCCACCCTTCCGGCCCACCGGGGAAATGCCCGGTGCCCGCTACGGCCAGTCCGGCCCTGCCTTCGGGACCAAAATCTCCGTACAGAAATGAGAGGAAAGCCAGAGGTAGAGATCTCAAAACAAGTCCAGTGCCGGGTTGAAGTTGGCTTCAGCTGGTTACAAGACACGTCGAGAAGAAACACATGATTAACTGTAGCACATTGCAGCAAGCCCACGTGTGGTCAGGGGCATTATCAACCTTTCAATGTACAGTGTAAGGCATGATTGCAAAAAGATAACTGAAGGGTCGATGAACACAGCTTCCATTTAGCTGTCTGCAAAGGTCAGAAAAACAAAGTTCATGAAAGATCTTTGCAAAGGTCAGGAAAACAGTCAAATACCTTGGGTGTTAGAACAAGTGCATAGCAAAATGTTGCAAGCTGTACCGTTTACAGACTCTCCCAAACTGTAAATGTGACACCATGGCTGGAATCTGCAGCAGCTAAACAGCATTAAAAGATGTATTTATTTATTTGAAACGTTTTATATAGCGCTGGCTAGACCCGGAGGTATCAGAGCGCTTTACATGAGGATCAGCGAGTTACAGGTTACATAGTTACATCAATTAAATGAAAGAATCAATGAGGGAGGGGGAGGGAAGGAAACACAGCTGGGAAACGAGGAGAACAATGTCAGATGACCGGCTGGGTAGGTGACGGCCGAGGGGTGAAACCAGGGCCAGACTCCTCTATAGCTGCATATGGCAGCTCCACCGGGCATCGGCCAAGGTTGCTCGTGCACCGAGGTAAATACAAACAGTTTTGGTATCCGCCCCGGGGGCATCGTCCACGGTCCATCAAAAATTCCATCAAAGTTCCATCGGGCATGGGCCATGTTGATCCGGCTCCGTGGTGTGTACAATGTTCAAGGTTTCAGTTCGGTGGGCATCGTCGTAAATCAATTGGCAGCACCCATCCCGGAGTTACTGGGAGGCTAATACTTACTGTAAGGTTGATATGCACTTGATAGCAATGCTTCCAGGGGACTGGCCAGGACAGCCATCTTAAGGTCAGGCATATAGAATGTGTAGGCCCGGGGTTGTAGGGCACTCAGCTGTTGCCCCAAGCAATTCTCTCGGTGTGAGTGAGGCTGTCGTAGGACTAAGTGTAAAAACAGTCCCATTGCTAGTCTTTTGTGTTGTGGAGACCCTGATATGAGCAGCGAAGTCTCGCTCTGGGCGCCATTTTAGGGACAGGCACAGCCCTTGTCTGGCCCACCTTCGTGCAACTCTGCCACGATTTTCTGCCATTTTGGGGTGGGGCGGGAATGGATCCTTCCCCCGTCCATCTAGTGTCTCTTGTGACCCCTGACTCCCCCCCCCAAGCCTCCCCCTCGCTAGCGTGGGGTCCCCGTCATTGTGTCTCCTGGAAGGGGACCTCCGCTTACCTCTTCACTATCGCCGCTCCCTCAGGCCCTCCTGCGGAGTTCGGCCGTTGCTTCTGCATGCAGCTCTCAGGGACCACGTCCCAACGGGGGCCGGGCAGAGGAACTATCGCAGCTCCATCTCTTTCCAATGAGCCGCGCCCGGCTCCGGCCGATCTCCTGTCTCTGCCAGTCCCTCCCGCTGCTAGGCCTGTGCGTGGTTCGGAGCGCCTTTACTCACTCCCCGGGTGTGAGCCCATCTCCACATTGTTCTTTGCTGCTGTTGTTTTTTTTTAGGCCGCAAGTGCCGAGGAGGGCAACGCTCGCTTCTCCCCAGGCGCTGCCTCTCATTCACTCCCCAGCGTTTGCCGTCACTGCTCTGCGGGCTGCCCCGCTTATCCGCGCAGCTCGTGAGTCGCAGTCAGACACATCATGGCTGACCCTGTAAAATTAGAGCTGCAGTGGTTGATATGGAGATCTGCCATCTGTACAGTGCTAGATTGGCAGTTTTAATTTTAATGTAATACTTCGTGCTTTGACATTTTTTATAAAAAAAAAAAAAAGCACAATTAAACTGCAGTGGCATCCAAATAAAAGAAAATCGAACGATGTTTGCAAATACGTTATAACTTTCGCAATATTAAAAAGCGTAATTCCTCAGCAAATGTATCAGTTCAATGAAAATAAGTGTAATCTACTAATAATTGATGTAAAAGATCTGTCTGAATCTTACCTTTGGAGCTTGAGAGTGCCAGATTGCTTAAAGGTTCTAGAGAGCTGAAAGACACGTACTGGTGGATGTTCGTGTGGCCTGTCTGTCTGGAAAGTTTTTGGGCCGGATTACCTCTGGCCCGAGCCAGATGTAAAATTATTGAATCTAATAAAAACTCAACACCGAAGTGTTGAGAATTTATCAGATGCCATAAACTTTGAGTATTCTGAATTTTTCGAGAGTAAAGCAGATTTTTATGCTTATCGAACAAAAATCAGCGTGTTGTGGTAAATACTGTACAGTTTTCACTTTTAAATTCTAGCCGGTTTGACCAGCCGGAATTTAATGAAGTGTGAAGTTTTTATCGCACCGGGTAAATACTGGATGTGGTAAATACAAGCACAACTCTAGCTTTGCCGCTCAGGCCAACCTTTTAAGGATAGCCCTATACCAAAGATCTCCCTGTGCGACAGACCGATTTACCATGGTGTATTCCATTGATCTGGCAGTGCGGGACCTGAATCACAGCCCGAATCAGGACTGTGGCTTCTCTTCCTCATAGACTGTCAAATGATTCCCCACATCCATATCTTGAAGATGACAAATAATATAGAGCACAATGTAGAGGGTCTCATATATGAGGTTTTGCCATGGGGGCTCCGCTGCCCTACGGCAAAAGAAAAGGGCAGGAATGCGCCGTATCTATCAGATACGGCGCATTCCTGTCCTTTTCCCCTGCGCCAGCGCACAATGGGCTGCCGTGCACAAACGCAGACACCTTTGCACCATGGTGCAAGGGTGCCTGCGTTGCTGGGATGATTATTTTTGTACAGAAAGGGAAACCTTCCTGCACAAAAACAATTACAAGAGGCTTTTTCCTCTTTCTATGTGTGCTGCAGTATGCAGCACACTTAGAAAAGGGAAAAACGAGGAGAAATAAAGACATTTCTCCTTGTTGTGCCTCCCTTACGCCTCCACTAGGGAGGCGTAAGTTTTTGACGCTGCCTAGATTTACGATTTCTCGTAAATCTGGGGCAGTGTCAAAAAGCCAGGGATGTTGCTGGGAACGCCCCCAGCAACACCCATTGCATGCCCATTTAACACAGAAAACTGAATTAAAGGGGACGAGATTTACGTGGCAGCATTAAGCCAAAAAAAGTGGCTTAGTGCTGACTCGTAAATATCGAGCAAACTCCTGTGCCACGGAGAGTCACAAATAGTGATATTCCGGCTACGCAAGGGGCCTCATAAATGAGGCCCAGAGATGGGAACTAATGGAAACTCTTCAAACCCTTCCTCACACTCATTCCAACCACCTTACTTTCTCTTGCACGATATTAATTTCACACAGAAATGCCTCATGGGAATTGTGGAAGCAGACATGTGCCATGGCCACATGCATTATGCAAGCAATGTTCACTATGTGACTTACACAGACAGGATTGAAATACAATGGCCCCAGAGTCCCATGAGCCTTTTGAACGTAAATACAAACATGCATATACCTGCCTCACGACTGACTGGAAAATAGCAATAGAAAGCTTGGTGAGATGTTTTCATGCACGCAAAAAAATGGTGAAAATGGGGACCTCGTGATAAAAAGCATTGTGGAAGTCTCGAATTTCGCACGAGGAGTGCAAAAACATCTGGTAGTTTTCATAAGATAAATATATATATTACTGAATGGAAAACAACATGCAACTTCACACACCTCCATTAAATAAGTGAAGTAAATGAAATTACAACATGGCAGAAATTGTTATTGTAACTATTCACATTTTACATCTATTTGTTTCACATTCATTTTTCTTACGGGTTTGCTTTTGACATACATTTTGGCAATAAGTCCAAGGTTGTGCCCTCATCAAGAATGGTGCTGGAAGCTTGTGCAGACTAGTGTAGAAGATGCTGTTAAATATTGCCTTCTATTCAATTCTCTCATCTCTATTTCACACTGGATGTATTCTTTCTGGATCTCTTCTTTCTACTTGACCTGGAAGAAGTTGAATATTATTTCTTTTTGAGTAAATGTCAGACGGCAGCACGGTTCCAAAATGGTGGCCGTTGTGACATACCTCCTGGTTTCTGTATATAGTACCTTTTTGAACTTCCACAAACGATTTCATCATCTCTTCCCAAACATCAAATGACAGTGCTTCAATTCCTGTCAGTCTTGTATATGTAAGACAGTAGGTGGTCGCAAAGCTAGTTCTGCTGTCTCTCGTAATCCCCAGTTTGGGCCTATGCTGACTTTGACACTGCAGCTTAAAGAATCCTAAATTTTGGACTGCAGCAGTGCACAGTCTGTCCATGAAGACGCCCTCTGTTCAATAAACCCAGCCCCAATATACCTTAGTAAAAAAATCGTCCAGAGATTTTCATTTTTGATTTGTGTTTTTGGATCATTAGAGAAGTAATTTAGCTTGGGTAGACATTGCTGAACCGTGCCAAATTTTTCTGGACGACATTTTTTAAAATGGGGGTTGTGAGGCAGTGAAGATGTAATATTTCAGGAGCCATGAGACCTATATACTTCATTTTGGTGTCAAAACATAGGTTTTTGGGGTCAAGTTGTCTTATAGAGACAGAAAATACCTCCTCAGAGCAACCCTTCTGCCATTTTCCACAATAGTGGCTATAATAAAGGCAGAAGAGACATATATAGAAACGAAACAAATAATAATGGTTTTTAATCCTTTTATGCATACACCAAACAATGTTTATGATCTGAATATGAAAAAAAAAGATAATGTTTATCACTCCTGTTTTAGGCACATTTTCATAGTTCACTTTATTTCTTTCTTTCGGCAATCGCTCGTGCTACATTTGCAGAATGATTAACATTTGAGAAGAGCATATCGACAGGGACATCTTTTTGTAGCACAGGTTTTGCAAGTACATGTACGTGTAAGCTCTGTGGGTGGAGGCTTTAGAAATTTCATAGATTTTAGCACCCCATCAATATCTTCCCAACCAAATTCACATGCATTTTTCTCTACATATGCATGATCCAAAACATTTACACACCTTCTAATCAAGTAGAATGCTCTTTTAATGTGTTGACGCACAGAGTATGACGTTGGTGGAAGGTCACTTAGCAGAAGTACTCTCTTGAACTCTCTGTGCCGAAGAACGTCAAATGTGTGACAGTCAGAACTCGTTTTCCACACACGCTCAAGCTATTTTTCTACGTCTTTAAAGTCACATTCTTCTTCTTTCCCAGCAAATCCTTATAGAAACTTTACAGGTTCAGCAATTAAAGCTCCAAGCTTTGTTCCAATTGTGCTCATAGTGTCATCACCTGTAAGATTATGTGCCTTGATCAGAACACTGGACATCTCTGGGTCAAGTTTCTTGTACAGAATATGAAGCATGATTAAGTGTCTTTTCTCACCTGTTCCATAACATATCCATAACTCTGACAATCTGTGACTTATGAACATTGCAAAAAACCTAAGTAGCACAGTAATAAAAAACGGTGTCATTTGACAGTACAATCACTCAACATGTGGCACAACATGAAGGGCAGTATCCTTCAATGTGCATTTAAGTTCTTGAACAATATGTCCCGTACCTTTTGAATATATCTATGCAGGCACCAACTCCTCATTGACAATCATTCTACTTGTAATAATTGGAAATTCAG
Source organism: Calotriton arnoldi (assembly GCA_963921515.1). Lineage (NCBI taxonomy): Eukaryota > Metazoa > Chordata > Amphibia > Caudata > Salamandridae > Calotriton > Calotriton arnoldi. Next base: position 1,088,990 of record CAWUFW010003799.1, on the reverse strand, counting down.
TGTTCACTGAAGCATCAGCAATGTTTTGGTGGGTCAACATCTCCAAGTTCATCATGTTCAATGTTGATGACCAGAATTTATTAAGTTGCACAGGTATAGGTGTCACATTTTTGATGCAGGTGAGGTCAATTGCTCCACATGTAGACATTCGTCTCATTCTCTCAGATTCTTTAACAGATAATTCCAGATAAATGTCAAAGACAATGTGCAGTTCTTGCAAGGTGCACACTGACTTTGATATCTGTAGAATAGTCTGAACTACCTCTCCGAAGTTTTGCATGGATGAATTCCTGACCATTCACAATTGTGAGATATAGTCCAAAACAACAGCAGTGTTCAATGAGGATCCCTTTTTTAATTGAAATTCTTCAGGTGAAAGGTTTTTTTAGCTCTTGTACGAGTTTGTGCTTCACTGGTTTGGTTGCAACATTTCCATCAAATAATGCATTTGTTGGAAGAAGATCATGCGACAGAATGTCCTTGATAAATTCATCCCCTTTCTTTTGCTACATCCATCTCTCAATGTTCTTGCAAAAGTTGTTATTTTGTAACCTGTTTTGTAGTGGCTGGTTGGACGAAACTCTTACAATGTCAAATAAAGAGTGGAAGTTTAGCTTTAGTGCTTATGTCAGCAGCTTTTTCTCTTTCAATACAAATCTCTTCTGCTTCAGTTCTGCGTATAGTTTCGATCCATGTTCCAGGACATCTAGTAGACATGTCTTCATATCGTTATCCACATATTGTTTGGGAACTAAGTTGTGTAGTCTCACAAGCTCAGTCATTTCAAAGGGATTTCCTTGCTGCTGCATGAAATGAAGAAGGCTATCAACATGTTTATTAAAATGTTCCCCTCTCTTTCCCACAAGTTCATAGTGAGGAACAGTTTCATGATAGACCATTAATTTTGAATTTGTAATCGCGCTGAAAACATTGCAAATTGAAAGGACTTCATTGTAAACTAGCTGCCATTGAGCAACATATTCACTTTTACTTGTCTGACCAACAATTCCCTTGGAACTTTTCTGTGATCTCTGGATCATCTCTTCCAGTTTCATATCTGGAGCAACAGCATTGAACCTTCCCTCTCTGTCTTTCACAACAAAATGTCTTTGGATGAATTTTCTGTAGAGGTATGGTTTTTCCACCTGTAGCTTCTTTACTCTTTCCAAATACCAGGACCCATATCTCAGGTAGTTTATGCAATCGGATTCTTGAAACACAATACACAGTGACTCCACAGTCTTCACGTGCAACTCCCAATCACCTTTCCGATCAGCATGTACTAAGTTTTTCACTAGAGCTATCATGTGTAAAACATTTCCCCAGTACTTGCAAAGTTCAGATTTTTCTTCACATTATTTGAGAAACTCCACAAACTTGTTTGTCTGATTTTGAATTGAGTGTATTGAACATTGTCTGGCTTTTCATTATGTCTTCCGAAAGAGGTGCACCCTGTGCCTTGTTCACTTCTGAGATAAGATATGCAAAACCCAATTTTTCATTGTTGTTCCAGAAAGCATCCCAACACAATGTTTCTATAGCCTCAGAAATGATGAGCATACCTTGCAATGAACGAGCATGAGTTCCCTCAATACTGACTGGACAGTTTTGCTTCAAAAGATTTCAGCCTCAATAAGTGCATCGTCTATACCACATCCACTGAGATAATTTTCTGCATACCGCAATACAACTTTTGTCACGTGGAAAACATCCATCACTGGATGAAGATCATCAATTTCTACTGAATTGCTCATGAAAATGTCAGCTACAATACGGAAAAAACCTTCATCGCAGAAAATTAGCAGGATAGGCTGGTCTTCAAGCAGAGCATGCACATTTTGGAAATTTTTTAGAGCTGTATATATTGTTGCTTAGTTTGTGAATGGAGATGGTATTACTGGTAAAAACCCAACCTTCTTCAGTGGGACGGTATTCTGGGAGATCAGAGCATGAATTCTAGCCCATGGAGGAACTGGCTTTTCTTCATCCTTCAGTCCGCACCGAATAAGCAATAGGATAAATTCAGTTAAATTAGCTCTGCAGACCATAGCATCAGGTAGAAGAGAATCCATGTACTCAGCCACTTTGAAACTTTCTGGTAGACTGGAACGTGTTGATGGCTTGTAGTGATTTTGCACACATTGGCAAGGCAGTTGGATTATATGTTTGCAGCTTCTTTTGTTTATGCCTACAGTTGACACAGCTTGTTTTCCAGCAGCTACTTCATTGATACTGTCTTGAAAAAGCACCATAGCGATATCATGTGTGATGGATGTTCCAGACAAAGAAGAGCTGTCTTCAAAATCAAAATTATCAAGAGCAGCAATTGTATATCCTTTCCTGGTAAAGTGACTTGGAAGTGGTGTGCTGTTGGATTCACAAGATTTTACAGCATGAGCTGCTAACAAGTTCCTACTCTGTACTATGACATTATAAGTTGTTGATACACCAATCATATTCATTGAAGTGATATGCTCTCTACTTTTGCGCTTGTCATAGATTGTGTGGGCAGTCATCATGTATAGCGGAGTGTTCATTTTGCTGCGATTTAATTCATAAATATGATTTGGAAAAGACAGTACATTTTCACAGCATAAGCCTGTCAGTTCATGGGATTGTCTTCCACTTCTTCGTTTATATCTTCAAAGCCATCATCAATGTTGCCGGCTTCTGTTCTGAACCCAAGAACTTTGCTTTGCTGATATTAAATAATGATGTAAAAAATGTTAAGACAACACCAGGCATTCTTGTTGACTTTCATGATTTGCGGAGCTCTGGGGCATCACAAAATTTGTCATTAAGTCCAAAATCTAAATCTTTCAGGACATTTCTTAAAATGGTCCATGAGAACAGCAGTTGCAAGGTCAGTGCCAGGGGTACCACAAGGGAAGTCCATGTGGAGCTGATGCTACATCTAAATAGCACTGATGCATGTAATATTAAAAAGGGATCTTGCTGGTTGCATGCACAAATGTATGCATGTACCAGCGGCTTCTGGAATAAACGATTTTACAAGAGTCTCTATGGGTGTTGAAGTAGACAGAAAATCCCTTATGCTTTGGGATCTTCAAACTCAAGTCATGAAAAAGTTTGATCACATCAGTTTCATCCTGATGAATCTCCATTGGCTCCCCTGGTCAGCATGCAGCCTCATCAACACCAGTTGCCTCATTTACAAAGCCATCATGACCAGCGCACCCACTTATCTTTCAGACATGCTCACCATCTCTGGTGGTTATTGGCACACTGACAGCCAGGACACCATCAGACTGCAGATTAATAAATGTAAAAATAAAAACAGGGCAGCAGACCATTTCCATCTATATACCCAGGATCTGGAACAACATGCTTGTATCCATCAGGACTGCAACAATGCTGCTCCAATTTAGAAAAGGGTTGAAGACTCACCTCTTTAACAGAACACTGCATCACAATGCGTTAAGGGTCCATAACCTAGCTAGCTCTCCGACCACGTGTTGACTTTATACTTGTCTTTGAACTTGTGCATCTCTCCTCTGCCTTTTGGCAAGGTTTGTGCTGTATAAATGCCATGTACCTACATATATACAAGTCATGAGGTGAAAAAAATCAAACTATTAGCCTGAAATAATATCCCAAAAATGATATGTAATCTACATATTATAAAAACAAAACCCAAAGAGATGATTAATGAAAATGGATCAACCTTAAACAGAAAACTTTGAATAAACCAAACTTTGCAGGCCCAGTTTAAGTTACTCTACACCAACGGTTCTTAACCTTTTGACTTCTGTTGACCCCTCAGCATCACTACTGGAAATCCGGGCCCTGGCTTTGACAATTTCTGGAATTTAGATCTCAGAGCGCAAAATTACAGAAACAAGTATTGTTGGAAAGTGGATTATTGGTAGGGGCAAATGTAGGTCTGCCACTGGCAATAAGGCCACTAACACATGATAGGACTCAGCATAGGTCTTAGAAAATTATTCCCAAGCTCAACCCTTGGTAGCTTGGCTGCGAGCAGGCAGGCTTAACTTCAAAGACAGGTATGTAAAGCATTTAAAAACACCAATTCAGTAAATAATTAAGACACAATGCATAATAAAAATCCAACACCAATTTATAAAATTAGGAAATATTTTTTTCTTTAACATGACAACAAAACAAAAAAAATCCAATGTAGGGAATTGGAGATATGAATTTTTAAAATGTATCACTTTATAGCACTTAGAAACCTATAGCACCATATTGGGACAACTGGTCGCGATAGACCGGCTGAGAGTCAAAGTTTCAGGCCGACCACGATGGAGCCCTGAGCGGCTACCCCACGCAGTAGGTCCCGGTCACAGTTTTTACCTTCGGACTTAGAAACTTTTCTGGAGCTTTTTCTCGTGGGGTCCCTCGATGCTCTTCACCAGGCCGGATTCGGTGAGGGTTCGCCGGTCTCGGATTTCTTCTACTCCCGGTCAAACTCTGGAAGTCGGACCTACGGAGCTTTCAGCGGGACGAACCTGGATGGCTTGGCCGGCTCGCGGTTAAAGGCAGGCGGCTTGGCTGACCAGGTTGAGTCGGTCCCCCTATGGAGCTTTTTTCCAAAGTTGCTCCAAAGTTCTCCAAACTCCTGGAATTTCTTCCTGAAGTTCCCCAAAGGGTCCCAAAGTGTCTCAAACTCACTCCAAGGGTCTGGAAGCTCCAAGATGGTCCTTGAAAGTTGAGGACTTCAGTTCCCACAATCCACTTGGACAAAACCCTTACAAATCCATTGGTAGTTTTCCAGGTTGAGGATTCTTTGTGGTGATGATCCAGGTGAGCTCTGTTAACCTGTAGCTTGCAGGGAGTCCACTCTTTAGTCTTTTTCACAGCAAGGTAGTCCACAGGGCTGTAGTTCCAGATCGTGCAGTCCTCAGAGGGCAGGCCTTAGCAATTGCACATCCAACTTCTCAGCATGGCACAACGTCTTGCTTTCTTAAGTTTCAAGCAGCAGATCTGAGGGGCTCTGCCCTTCTCAGATACTTATTCCAAGTTCTCTGGGTCCAGCAGGAGGTCACTCTGGCCAATGGGAGCAGGGCAACTCCCCAAGGACATGACCACATCCTGTAGAGTGTGGCATTATTTTGTCCCAGAGTGCACCAAATCTTCCAAATTCATAATGGCTGATTTTCCAGCAGAGAGTTAAGAGCTGGCTAAACACACCCCTAGGATGGCTATTTCCATAGTCTCTCCCCCTTGCATCTACTCATTCCTTCCTTAACCTAGCATCTGGCTTGGGGTCAAAAGTTTAGAGTTGTAAATGACACTGGTTTCTTCCCTCCCCTTTGAAGACCATGGTTTACGACTCCTCCCCCTGCCCTGGCATTCCTGTGGAACAGCACACTGCCCTCCCAGAAGAGCTGGGTAACCCCAGGGCTCTTTACCACCTCTTCAAAGCAGCCTGGCTAATCCACTTAACTCTGACCAATCAGGACAGACCACTGGAAGGCTGAATCTGGACCTACAAACAAGAGAGTCTTAAAACTTCTTGTCTGTACATTTTAGGAGAAATTCAACAATATCATGTTGTTGGATTTATCACTACCATTCTGGGAAGTCTTTGAATGGAAGTTCTATCATTCTCCTATCAGGAGTTATTAGTTAATAACTTCTTGCCATGTTAACCTATGTGGCATGGGATTTGCAATGGGAAAAATGACTTGGGCCATTTTTCCAGCACCAGGACTTACAAAAACATATTTTATAAGTACTCCACCTATATCTACAGGTCCCCACCCCATGGAACACCTTGGGGACATTTTAGGGGTTCTGAATCTGTAGAAATATTGCAGATCCTCCCTCCACAGTGCTCCTAGGATCAAAGTCGAATTTGGGCAGCACTTTATCACAATGTGGGGAGTGAAATGTGAAATTTCACTTAACCCAGGGCATATAAAACTCATTTTATAAGGGTCCACCTTATAAATACCTGACCCCCCACCCCTGAGACACCTAGGGGAGACCCTGGGGGTTCCTAATATGCCAAAACATTGTAGGTTATCCATTTTAGGTGCCCCAAAGACCAAAGTCGAGTTTGGGCACAATTAACTTTTTAAAAGCAGTCATGGAACCCAGGGCTGCTTTTAAACTGACCTCAGGCTTCAGCAGTGCACACATGCAAGTGCAGAAAAGGCTGCTGGCCTCTAAACTGCCATGCCCTACTATATACTAGGGGCTGATAGGTAGTTTCAATCCCCCTGCCCTATTATGTACTAGGGTCTTTTAGGGTAGGTCATGCCAATCACAGGGGTACCCCAACCCATAGTGTACCCTAGTGTATGTAGGTGCTTTCACTGTATTCTAAATGTGTCTCTTTCAGCATAGCACTGGCCCTGGGCCTGGTTAGGCAAAGCCCAGGGTCAGTTAGAGTCAGTTACCACCAGTACCAGTCAGCAAAAAGTTGGGGTGTGCCCAGGGCACAGGATGACTTTGCAACAAGTATACATCGAGCAAATGAACAAATTATGAAATATGTTTTGCAACTCAAAAACAATATACAAAAAATCAAAGTGCTAATGGGAAGGCCGAAGCTTTTCAAAGTTTGGTTTTAGTTCCAGCAAAACAATTTGCTAGACTCTAACATATCACTTTGTGTTTTTTCCTACTAATGCATTGCCTCTCTTTGCCAGTGGCTGCCAGTGCCTCAAGTCAGTCCACCAATCATCCATACTTGATTCTGTTTGCTGTACTTTTACTACTCCCACGGATCAAGCTAATGGTTCCAACCTAATTCTTGGCTTCCAATTTCAAATTCCTAATGGTTTCAGAGTGTTTTTAAAGTTTTAGTTTTACACTTTTCTTTGTTATGTATGTACACGTTATCAATCTGCTAATAATATTTAATTTTAAGGACCACTGCACTAGACTTCTCCCAGGCTATGATTGTATTGCCTTAGGATTCCCACTCCTTAATGAAGATATGACAAATGATCTTCAAAGTCATTGACTGCATGCCTGACACAGTGCACAGTAATGCAGATTTGCATTGGGCAGGAAAGGGTGGATTTGTTCCATGAGCGAATCGCCTCAGAATGCAGTTTAGTACAAAAGTAGAAAAATAAATCCCTTTGGCACCGTCTTGCCGTGTATTTGGAGGTAATTTAGACTGCACGAACGAGAATTTAAGGATAAGGTTTAGGTTATGTCAATGGGCGCAATGGGCCTGCGTTGCTAATGAATTCACTGAGCAAAAGTTGACGCACTGGAGAAAATGTTGAGCATTTTTCTACTCCATTTATCCATAACCCCAATTAATCCTTGGCCGCACCGAAAAGATTGCACACCTTCCCCATCGCGGACAAATGTGGACGGTGAGCTGAACACTCAGGCAAATGATTGCACACCTTCCCCATCGCGGACAAATGTGGACGGTGAGCTGAACACTCAGGCAAATGATTGCACATTTCCTCCTATTAATCAAGGTACATTTAATATGCAAATAATAATTTTAATCATGGCACAAAAAAAGAGAGAATGGCGTTTTAAGAAGGAGGAGGCAAGTCTTTACTGGATTCAGTGTACGAGGGCTGTGATGAAAAAAGCAATATATTTAAGTATGCTTGCATGTTCATGAATCATATATGAATTGCGCACAGATGTGTGTCACATAACTACCGAACGCCAACAGTGCCCTGGAAGTTATAGAGGTAATAAGTATGATTATTTTAATTGCGAGATAGCGACAGCTGCAGCACAGCAAACATACGCATCACGTAAAAGGCACGTTGAACCGTCTTTTATAGCCGAGATGAGTAAACTGCCTCCATGGATCATGATGGTAGAACGCCACTGAATGAGCTAACAGTTCCAACAATAGCAAACCACACCGCCTGAAAACAATATACATGTTTTCGGAGTTAGGTTATTAAGAATTTTAATCCACGGAGAACTGCAAATACTTGAGGCCCGGCCGGGCACTGTGACTCTGCATGAAGTAACTAGGCGCTAGAGGAATGCAGGACCTGTCACATAAAACAAAAAACATAAACAATGCACGCGCTTAATTTCTTGTTCTAAGGTATGTACCAATCCTTCCTTCTTTAAATTCATTTGCCATAAGAGCTTCCTACAAAAAATGAATGCACTGTGGGGCATGCTGTCCCTGCAACACACAATTCACTCTTTGGAACAGGGTGGCAGGCTTGTCTTGCCATACTTACACTTTGTAGTCTCTTGAAAGCACATTCAAGAAAAACTTTGCTTGGCTGTATAAACTGCATATATTGTAACCTAGTAGTACGACCCCCACCCCGAATTAATTTTGTGCAGTATTGTAATGCTGAAACTGATAAATTCCGTTCATTACATGCTGTGTGGTGACTAGGCGGCCTTGTCGCATTTGGTTTATTCCATCCATGAAATTTCATTAGGCATTACAGTGTCAGGCTGGTCCTGCCACAATAGATTTACAAAACGCAAAATTGTAAAAGGCCAGGCTTTTCCACTTTGGTGTGGCAAAAAACATTGCATCAACCCTGATCGACACTAAATAAAATCTTTATGTGAAAACGCTGCTGCTGCACTTTGGGAACCCGATCTCGAACATGATTAACTGGAACTTGGGTTTCAAATTGAAGTAGTATGTTTTGTGAATCAATAAATATCAGCCACATTTTTTAAATATTCACTCAGTTTTTAGTTGCTTTAATTAACACCACACAGGCATTTCATTCTGCATTTAAACTGTAACTGTGGGTTGTAATTGGGCACAATTTTAGCTTACACACAGGGAAATCCAGTCCATATTTTAGGTCTAGCTTGACAGCGCATGAAGCATTGCTTCTACTATTTTATTTGGGCAGGCTTCACGGTGTAGCTCCAGGTTGTATTGACAACAATATTTTAAGGTATACCCTTGGTATTGGCTGTTAGGTGTTTGGTTACACCTCCTATGGGCCCTTGCCTTGCAAAGCATGAGGGACGCTTTTACATCAAAAAGGTACGTTCATATAGCACAGGTTCAATTATTTATGACAAACATGAGTTGACTATCTAAAGCAATTTTTTGCTGTTTTTTTTGTTTCAATACTTTAATCAGACTCCTTCTTCCCTCCTGAGGTCAGATGGGTCACTTTATGATCATTGCCAGTGTGCCCCTCACAAAGATGGCAAAGGGTTGCCATATTTTTGAGGGGCATGATCACAATTAAAACCATGACACTTGTTTTCACACCTGCTTTCCAATGAAAACTATTAGTAGTAGCTCCGAAGATAGTAGAGGTCTCAAAACAACCCCTCTGCCTGCACAAGCATAGCTGTCTCTATTTGCATCTTATAAAACGGGCCTCTGAGCACATCGAGTTGGTCCATAGGCAGTCTGACACATCTGCTACTTAAAGGCATTAAACAAACGCAGGAAAAGACCCTTCAATGGCATCTCTTCCTTCAACATTTCTCTTGCTTGGCTGCCATTTTAAGAGGCACATAATGCATGCAGGATATGGCAGACTTTTAATACACAGCACATTTTTTTTTTTTTTTTACTTTTTTTTTATTGAGCAGAGCATGGGGCTAATACATACATAGTGATATAATTAGTCATCAGGAATAAAAACCAGTATTATACAATAAAGCACATTCTTATTCATTTTTCAAATGGAACCTCTATGGATTAAATAGCAACACCTAGACACCAAATATTTAAAAAGGCAACAAAAGTCTGGCTAGATCATACAATATTTAAAAACCTGATCTCACTACTAAAATTTCTAAAGTGCTAACGTGCTACATGCTAGAATATCGCAAAAATTAACTTACTAGCATTGTTTACAGGCCCTAAGGATTACCTATAATCATTGAATTAAGATCACTTGTACCCTTGATTATAGGAAGTTAGTTAAAAGAGGTAACATGTAGAGCCCTTTATAAGTAATGTAAACATTATATCTATAAAGAGAACTATAATATTAAAGTGCCATCGTGCCTTTCCTTAAATATATGACAGAAAAAAGTGCAATATGCTAAAGTGCTCCCTAACACATCAATGCATACATCTCTAAATATTTTTTTTTTTTAATTTCTGTCGTGGTTTCACAATTTTCAAAAAACTTCCAAACAGTTTTGAATTTTTTTGTTGCACCAACCCTCTTAGCATAAGCTTCTTCAAACCTCTTGGTCCTTTGCATTTTATTTAACCATTTAGAATAGGAAGGTACTTCTTCAGACCTCCAATTCTAAATTCACATTTTTACTATTAAAAAGAGCATTACGTAATGTTCTCGACAAATTTACAACCCCCATTTTGCTTTTTCTGGTGATTCTATGAATTCAGAACCCAAACGTCCTTACGTTTGGGGGTTCCAAAATTCTAAACCAGACAGGTTTAAATCAGTTTACGTAGTCAAATATATATACAACAGAAAGAAATCTGAGCGTGATCTACCCTGACATTTTTTGACTCACTCGTTGTTCTTATTCTTCTAAAAAACTTGTCTGAACACTCCATAGTGGCTGGTTCTCATTCGCCCTGCACTCCACAGAAGAATCTTCAGCCTCCCATGTCCCTGCCCTATTGCTTCCCTTTCCAACCCTTAGCCAGTCCTGCCCGCTTGCATTTGTTCGTAAACACATTTCCCTTAAATTGCAGTTTAATAGATGTAATCGCGGTTATGTGTGCAGCCCTCTAACCCCCTTGTCTGTAGTCCTACAAAAAACAAAATAAACTAATAAAAAATCCAATGTATTAGAGATATGCACGGAAGTGTAGTGCAAAGGTCAGTTTCAGCACAGCAAGCAATGCAATTATTTACTAAAAATTCAATGCAAATTCCCTTAGTTACATGTTTAGGAAAAGAAGCGCCTTGATTTGAGTAAGCGGCGCCATTCTGCATTTTCGTCCCAGTCACTGACCTCAACCTTATGTTCCTATGAGTCATCTGCAGCACAGAGGAACACATTGCTCTGATTGGGACAGGTCAAACATTAGTAAATGGTCATTCTGTCAATGGTGTGCTGTAAAAACCATTCCTGATCTACTGTTTTTAAAACCAGTTACCCTCCATCTTGAGGTATAAAGGTGCATCTACATATCTTGCTAATTTCTGCATGATGCATGGACTGCAAAACAGAAATACTTGTTTACAAAAGACCAACATAAACTATTTCACACCTGGGCTGTGGGAAATCCGAATGAGGCGCATGACAGTGACCAAAGAAAATTTGGGAGCTGTATGGTTACCTAAACAAATAAACAACAGCCTTTTCACAGAAATAAAGAACTCACGGGCCCACCCCATATTTAAGTAAAGAGAAAAATAATTGATTAAGGAAGAAAAATGCTAAAACATGTATAAAGTAGTAAACAAATAATCGGGAAGTTACACAACAAGATCTTTCTTGTGAACCAGCAAACCAAAGAAATCTGGCATCAAAGTTGTCTTTTAGATGAGAGTAAGGAACAAAAGAAATTGCCTAGGAAACCTCACCCCAAGTGCTTAAAGGCCGGTAGCTGTGGGGGAAGAGGGGTCAATTCTCAAGTGCTGCAGGGTACCTCTCTGTGCTGAGGTTTTTGGTTTCAAGTTATGGTTGCTGCTCCACCAGTTGATCTAGTAGGTTCTTAGGCCCATGTTACCAGTGGACTCTTAATTCCGATTTGGGCAAAAATATATGCAGTGATGCCGCATGAGATATTACCATATGTCACACAGAGGATGACTTCACCTAGGTTTTGACCTAGCATATGCTTTCAGGCTCTGAAAGCCGTTTGAGGGAGGCGCAACACTCTCTAGACGCAAGGGTGAATGCCACTTTCACACACAATTTTCAATACTTCATAAATACTAAAACTAAAATTGGATTGCAGATTTGATCCTTACAGACAACATAAGATGTACGATTTCATTTTGATGCAAATTACAAGTTAGTTTATATTCTCGCTTCTCTGTCTTAGTTTGTACAGTATGGATATATGGAAATGAAGGGTGAGTGCAAATCTTTAATCTGCATGATTCTCACTTCGGAAAAAAGTCACCACGATTCTAATATTCACAATTTCATAAAGGAACCAGATACAAGAACCTGGGTGGCGTGCACATTTGCTTTTGACTTGCAATGAGCTAGCTACCACCTTTTGATGTTCTCAAGAGTCAGACTAAATGCCAGAGAAGAAGTGAAACTATTTTCACATTAGCACCGGCTGAGATGGGAGAGCAAAGTCACATCATTTAGCAGGGCACCTTTGGCTGGGCATGTTTAGAAAGGTATAAATCACAAGGGGGGCTGGAGGAGTTTTAAGGACCTGCAGGGACTGACTCCCCACCAGAACTATGTCACACACAAAAAAAAAAAGCCCTGGGTCCAAAACTAGCAATAGGAGGTACAAAATGTGACTGTGAGAGTGTGAGAATCTAAACATGGGATATCCCTTTTAAAGGACAGTTCCCCTCACACACCAGAGGTGTCATGCTTCATCATGAGGTACTCCTCGCGTGAGGAACCTGGTCCTCACGCGGGCTACAACCCTCTCTGCGAGGGAGGAGCTCAGGGATGTTTTATAATTGGGGAGTAGGGTCTTCTATGACCCTATGAGAGCTAGGTGTGGGTGAACTAGAGTGCAGTGCTATAATACAAGTGATAATAAAACTAACTACGGGGTCAGCTATATAGGAACTTTAATGCAGCTGCCCGGTGTTAGGATTAAAAAAGCAGGAAATCGGTTGTGAACACAGAGGTCGAAATTCAGGACCTGTGTGTTAGTACATGACCAACATGTTTCAGCCTATCTGACCTGTCTGAGTATCTTTGGCTTTCTTCAGGGTCGGTGATGTAGCTACTGCAAATACAAAAATAGTGATCAAGTGAATCATAAAAACAAGATACACAATACTGAACCAGAATGCTTTCAGTGTTCAGTATGTTCAATCGTGTACCCAATTCGGCTATCTAGAGTCCACTACATCTGTCCTGGCTAATTTAGCCATGTGGTACCAGTGCCATGACCGTGGGTACGTGGTCCGAGGTCCAAGGGAGCACTGATCCTGGGACACTGAAAGCATTCTGGTTCAGTATTGTGTATCTTGTTTTTATGATTCACTTGATCACTATTTTTGTATTTGCAGTAGCTACATCACCGACCCTGAAGAAAGCCAAAGATACTCAGACAGGTCAGATAGGCTGAAACATGTTGGTCATGTACTAACACACAGGTCCTGAATTTCGACCTCTGTGTTCACAAGCGATTTCCTGCTTTTTAATCCTAACACCGGGCAGCTGCATTAAAGTTCCTATATAGCTGACCCCGTAGTTAGTTTTATTATCACTTGTATTATAGCACTGAACTCTAGTTCACCCACACCTAGCTCTCATAGGGTCATAGAAGACCCCACTCCCCCAATTAAAAAACATCCCTGAGCTCCTCCCTCGCAGAGAGGGGGTTGTAGCCCGCGTGAGGACCAGGTTCCTCACGCGAGGAGGTACCCCTATGATGAAGCATGACACCTCTGGTGTGTGAGGGGAACTGTCCTTTAAAAGGGATATCCCTTGTTTAGATTCTCACACTCTCACAGTCACATTTTGCATGTTTAGAAAGGAGCAGTCATTCGAAGAGGGCAGTAATCCGGCGGTCCAAAATAAAAAAAAACAAGGGGAAGCACACCTGAAGGTGGGAAAGCCTTCATAGTCGTACAGCCTCTTCTGTCTCCAAATAAAACGTTTATCATCTAAAAATACCTCCATCATTGGAAGCCATGGGAATTGTCTTCACCCATGATGGCCAACACACGTTGTCTCAGGTGGCACACAAACATTCACACCATGGTTGAGACCTCTGCCTCAGATGGATGCAATATTACCTGTCTCTCAGAAAGGTAAGAAAGAGGTTACCACTGAGGACTACTAAAGCCATGTGTGAAATCTGCAGCATAACACAGGCCTAGGAAACAGCTTTGCATCAATCCACCCCCTCGGCCCCACTGAGGTGAATGGGACCCACTGATAACCCTGTGCAGGGCTGAACAGTTCTATAATGCTTGAAAGGAACAGTAAATTGCCTACAATTCTATCTCGATTGCTAAATATGGTACCAATTCCACAACCCCTGATGAAAAATGCATTTTTCCTAAATAAGGGCATGTCCCTGATGTCAGTCAAACAAGGGGATCTGTAATAAACTAAGAGCCAGATGCATGAAGCCTTTATACGTTCCCAAAAGGTCGGATTCGTAAAATCTGGTCATTTTCGAGTGCAAAAAACCTTTTTATCATGTATGAAATCCAAATTGTGATTCGGTAACATGTTACCAAATTGCAATTAGAGATTGTGACCAAATACCGATTAGGTATTTAGAAGGGGCCTGTTTAGTGTGTCCCTTCCAAATACTGAATTGGAATGGTATGTATTGATGTTCTGTGTCCAAAGCAGCTTGCAAAACATTAATACTTTATGCAAAACATTAATACTTTACTGACTACAAACACGTAGTGGTAACTCATTTCCAAACAGATTGAGTCCCAAGGAGCCCCTTCCCCATTGTGAATGTTGACAAAAACATTTTGTGAGAACATGTGAGCACACAGTGTTGAATACTTTGTGGTCGTGAACGGTACACCTGTCATTAAGGTTAGCTTTAGTACATTCGAAACATGTATCTTTTGTTAAAATGGAAGATGGAGAACACATGTTGCTTATTGAAAACAAAGACAGCAAAGTATTAATGCAGATCTGATGGACATGTTTCCAATAGATGCACAACTAGCAGTTAAATTAAAAAGTTGTTCAGAAGTTGTCAACTTCTTTTCCTTCTCTCAAAACCTTAAGATCTTTGTAGCACTATATATCCACGACACCTATGTTTCATGCATCTGCTGTATGATCTCCTTTAGTTTTAACCATTATTGAATGGGGCCCACCCAAACCACCAGACTCTGAAATTCCTGTATATCACTCTCATCCAACTCAATGATCACTTCAGGATTGTGGAAAGTTAATAAACTATGTATATCTCCTGCTTTCCTTTCAATGCTGAGCAAGTATGTTTCACCTGCAAGTTCATACAAAAAAAGTATTGCTAACACATCTTTGCCAACAAAGTACAACTCCCCTAAATATTTAGTGATGCATGGGCAAGGAGTGAGGGATTCACAGATTGGTCACAGCCAAGGGATTAACAGTATATGAAGAATTTTAGGGCCTACATCTTAATCCTTTTTCCTTCAGGTACATGGGCTTATTTTCCTTTTTTTCCACCCTAAGCTCATCTCTGTGAAGTTCCATCTTTCACTGTGCTTCAGACACCTTTTTTTTCTGCACCTCTCCATTTACTTCATTTTGAGAGTAATGGATTCTTTAGATATAAGGGTCAGAGAATATAGACTGGGTTACTTTGATGGGGCGACAGAGGTACAGGGGACCCGTCCACAGCTCTAGGTATTAATTAGTGGCAATTGGTGTGTAAGCCAGAGACACAAGAGCACACACTAGTACTGCTTAGGCCCTCTTTCACCTTTCTGGGTCTGGCTAGCACTCTGGCTAACTGGGTGTGGGACATCTGCACTCCACTGCAGGGGACCCTTAACTATAACTCAGAGCATTTCTTCTGGCAGCTTTTTCCACTGGTGATGGGCCTGTACACATACAACACCAGACAGAATCTGATCAATTACCAAAACATATAATGTGGGGGGTTTCAATACAGCATATCCAAGCAAAAGCATGCATGTATACTGGGAAGGGGTGTGCTCAGCACCCAAAGTCACCATTCAGGTCACATGTTCTTGTAGTGGCTCATGAGCGTCTCTCTTCTGGTCTATGACGAGGAGCAGAGGGCTTCCTGACACTCTATGTCTGTGTCTCTAGACTCCTTGGACTGTTTAGGGGCTTCCATCCTTGAATAGTCAATAGCAAGATTGGCCAGCAAAGGTTCAACAGGACATCTCTCTTATCAATGCCAATTCCATGTTCTGAAGGATTGGTTTTGACTACAAACGTCTTGCTGAAGTCAGGCACTTTGAGGGTAGGTGCTGTACACAGTGCTTCTTCAGGGTGTTGAAGGCCTTCCAAAACTCCTTACTCCATATGACCTCCTTTGGCTGCTTCTTTGAAGTCAGCTCTGTCAGGGGGATTTCAGTGATGCCATACCCCTTTATGAACTTCCAGTAATAACCTCTTAGACCCAGGAAGCCTCTGATCTGAGTCTGGGTTTTAGGAGGCTCCCAAGCTATGATTGTCTAGATCTTGGGCTTGAGAGGCTGTGCATGTCTCCCGCCAACTTGGTGGCGCGGGTATATTACAGATATTAGGGCCTGAAGCACTTACCTGAGGTGGGTCAGGTGATATTGTCAGGTAGAGAAAAAGACAACAATATCATCTAGATATGCTGCACTAAAGGTTTCCATCTCAGACAGTACCCTGTTCACCAGACTTTGGCAGATGACAGATGCATTTTTCAACCCAAAAGGCATTACTTTAAACTGGAAGTTGTCCTCAGGAGTTGGGAATATGGATCTCTCCTTTGCTCACTCCGTCAGGGCAATGTGCCAGTACCCAGAAGTTAAATCAACCACGCTGAGATACTTGGCATCCGCTAACCGGTCAATTAACTTGTCAGCTAGGGGAATGTGGCATGCATCAATCTTGGTGATGACATTAAGCCCTCAGACGTCCATGCAGAACCAGAGTTCTTGTGTCCCCCCTTTTGGGTTGGCTCTGGGCACCAGCAGCACAGGGCTGTCCTACAGGCTACTGGAGAGCCCAAACACTCCCAGGCACACATTTTTTAAAATGTATTTCTTGATACTGGCCCTTAATTTGTCTGAACACCTGTAGAATTTGCTCTTGACAGGTAAGCTGCCACGAGTGTCAATGTCATGTACACACCACTGGGCCAGTCCAGGTGTCAGTGAGAACAGTCCAGCAAACTGTCCCAACAAGTGGTGACAGTCTCTCTGCTACTGCTCTGTCAGTGTAGGGGAGAGCACTACTCGCTCCACTGAACCATCCATGGCATTGAGGAATTGGAGGTCTGGGAGAGGTTCACTCTCTACTTTCTCCCCTCCATCAGTGACCATGAGCATAGTCATATCTGCTGTCAGAGTGGGGCTAAAGACAGTTGACATGGATCACTCAGTGGGGGTGTCTGACCAAACCAAGGTCCACCAGGTAAGTGGCCTCACCCATCTTTTCCAGTACTGTGTAGGTCCCAGTTCATTAGTCCTACAGGCTTCACAAACCACACTTTCTGACCTGGCTGGAATTCCACCAAGGTAACTTTTTGGTTATACCAATGCCTAATAAGCTTCTGAGTTGCCTCAAAGTTTTTGTTAGCCCTTTTCATGTACTCAGCCATGGGGGAACGCAAGCCCAGCACACAGTCCACAATTCCTTTTTGGGTTCCTTGAGAGGTTTCTCCCACCCTTCTTGGACAAGACTTTAAGGATTTCTGATAGGGTACACATACAAAAGTTCAAAAGGGACTGTAGCCCACTCCCATTTGTGGTACCTCCCTGTAGGCAAACAACAGGCATGGGAGTAGGACATCCCGCTTTCTATGGAGTTTCTAAGACAACCCCATAGAATACCTCTTAAGATCTTGTTGAAACTCTCCACAATACTATTGGTTTGGTGTTGATAAGTGGTGGTGTTCTTGTACATCACCTCAAGCTCATCTCACATAGCCTTAAAGTATGCAGAAATACTTTTGTCCCTCTATCTGAGATTACCTCTCTGGGGAACCATACTCTGGTGAAGATATCAAGCAGGTCCCTGGCCACCATGGGTGCAGTCACAGTCCTCAGAGTTATGCCTTTAGGGTACCTTGTGGCATATTGCACCACCACCAAGATGAGCCTGTACCCTGAAGCAATTTTAGGGTCATGGGGACTGACAGTATCAATCCCAACCTACTCAAAAGGTGTTCCAACCACAGAGAGTGGAATGAAGTGAGCCTTGGGTGCCCTCCTGTCTTGCCACTGGCTTGACGGGTGGTGCAGTAGCAGCAGAACTCCTTCCCCCTTTCAAACATCAAGGAAAAGTAAAAGTGGTTGACCTACTTGTCCCGGGTTTTGGTCTGTCCCAAATGCCCAACCAAGGGGATATTATGGGCTACGTTTAAAAGGAAGGCCCTGTTCTGTTGGGAGCCCACCAATCTCCTGGTTACCCCAGGCGTTAGGCCCCTAGCCTCACTATATAGGACATCTTCCTCCCAGTAGATCCTATGATGTTCCACTGGTATCCCCCTGCTCCTGGACTTCAATCTGGTGCCAAATGCCTTGGAGGTTTGGATAAGTTCTATGTACTTGGGAGAATTTGTCCCTGGAGGGTCCTCCTGCCACATGCAACTCAGAGAGTTCTAACAGGTCTCTCATGGTAGGTTCTTCTTGTCCTTTAGACTCCAGATATTCCCCTAAAGGAGTCAGATTCCTTCTGGGCCTTGTAAAGTTTTGAGGCTGATTTCCAACACCTGTTGCCCTTCCATTTGATTGAGGGAACCTGGGCCATTGTTACAGACTCCAGGCTCCCTTGGTTGCCTCACACACAACCTCAGGCATACCCAACATTTCTGCATGAGTCTTCCTTTCCACCTCAGCCAAAGAAAGGGTTTCTAGGTTGTTTCCCAACAGACACTCCACTGCAATGGCAGAGCTCACAGCTACTTTTTTTATGCCAGTAACTCCTCCCTGCTCAAAGGTGACCATTGCCATGTGATGAAATTCCACCTCATTGGTGCCTTTGCTACCTTATGCCATCTGGGATAAACTGGGGAATCCAGTCGGTCCACAATTGTGGTCATGCTGGCTCTTGCATCCCACAGAGTCTCTACCTTGGTCCTGTTTATGATGGGCCATTGCCTGTACTTCACTATGCTAGGACATCAGGGGGCCAGAGCTTCTACCCCACTCACAGAGACTAACATAGCTGCAATCTAACCCTCAATTTCCCCATGGCAAATATCCGCCGCAATTTCTAACTAGCAATTCCTTGGGACTACCGAGCTAGGGAAGCTTATTCGAACAGACTGTGTCTCCCTTTTTATATCCTGGCTTGTGACAGTCCAGGTGCTTGCACCTCAACCTTTAAGGGGTCAAAAGGTTTCTTCCCATGGCACCCTCCCCAGTTGGGTTCGTAAAAGGGACAGGACTCCCCCTCTTGGGTAGAATATTGGGGCCCTCGTGAGAACTCCTTATTTTTAGCCTTGTTGCTCCCTTTTTTCCCCCGAGAAGAGGCTGAATCCCCTTTCTTGGGATCACCCCTGGACATTTTAGACATCCTAGTGCACACTCACACATAAGCTCCTTTACCAAGCTTCAGAGGGCCTGACAACTTAGAATCTACTAGATCCTCATATAACTCTGAATGACAATTACTCAAGATAAACTCCTTAATGATCAGATTATATAACCCATCATAAGTAGTGACTGTATTGCCTTTAATACAGCTCTCTAGTGCCTTTTATGAGACATCCACAAAGTCAACCTTGGATTGTTGTATGTCTATGTGTGTGCCCTGGAACTTTGTATGGTACTCTTCATATGTGACTCCAACCTTCTGCACAAGGGCATCCTTCATGTGAGTGTAGTAGTCAGCTACCCCCTCTTCTTGAGTGAGTAGTGTATCCCCTCTCTGTGATGGTACTAACTCCCACAGTAATGCTCCCAGTGCTGTTGACCCACCCAACCCCTTCTCAATGTTCCTTCATAGGAGGCAAACCATTTGTCAATGCTGTCCACACAACAAAGCTAGGCACAATACCATTGGACAAGTGAGGTGTGTGCCCCCCCCCGTCGACACCTCACCATTGCTGTCACCATCTTCACTGAGCATCAAACCGAGCCTGGACTTTTTTCCCTCCAAGGACAATGTATTTTCTTCTACTACCAGATTCTCTTTCTCCAGGGCTATGGCTGCCAATTTTACCTGCAGCTCCCTTTTCGATTGCCTGTCAGTGAGCTTCAACTGGCAGTTGGCCATTTCATAGAGGCTTGTGCTAGCAGAGCCAACTTCCCTTCCACCCCTGGAAGGTGCACCAAAGAACTCAGGGGCATATTAACAACGGCCAGCGATAATTATCGCTGGCCGTTCTTAGCGTGAGGAATCCTATCGCCGGCTATCGCTGGAAATTATCGCCATGCTAGCGCTGTATTAACAACGCTTAGCGCAAAGGCGATAATTTTCCAGTGATAGCGATGTTTTCCATGGAACATCGCTGGTTTTCCAGCGATGTCCCATGGAAAACGGCGATATACTTGGTGATAGGGCCTGTGGTCTTAGCCACACAATCCACCCCCCATGTTAGGTATGCCTTAGTCAGGAATTTAGCAGACGTTAAATTCCTGCGTTAAGGCATACTTAACGCAATTTAAAATATCGCTAACCCACGTTGCTAATATGGCGATACCTGGGTTAGCGATATTTCCCCTGTTGTTTTCACAGGCACGCCCCCTTTGCATCTCATTAGCGATGCGATGGGAGGCGTGCAGAAAACGGACGCTAAGTCAGGAATCACGCGCTAGCGTGTCCTTGTTAATTCGGCGATAAAATTATCGCCGCTTTTCGTCCGAAAACGGACGCTAAAGCGGCGATAATTCATTAACGCCGCCTTGTTAATATGCCCCTCATTTTGGGACAGGTTGTCCCCTTCTCCCTCATCCTCTGAACTTGCCTCTTCCTCAGTGGAGATCTGTGCTTGACGTGCTTCCTCCCAGGGCCTTTTCATAATCTGCCCTCTTGGCATGGTAGCCCGCTACAAGTTTCTTTGATTACTTATGGCCTTCATCTCCACCACTGTGAGAGTTGTCCAGGTTGCCAGAACCAACTCCATGTTCCCTAAAACTTTTGAAAGGTGCAAAAAATAGCATCATGAAAATTAAAAATGACCCAATCTAAGACCTGATGGCAATCACAAATCAAATATTAATGTTTGCTTTAAGTTTAATTTAGAAACTTTAAATGTCACACTTGACAGCTGAGTGTTCCTACTAAGCACAAGTTCTGTATCCCACCACTGAACACCAATGTGAAAAAGTTTGTTAATTGGTGAAAAAGATTGTTAGTTGGTGTGGATGGTAGTCCACTACAAGTAATAGTATCACTATTCTTGTTATGCCCAGTAAAGGTTTCAGTAATTTAAACCTGAGCTCAACCCCTGGTAGCTATGGCACAGGGCAGACAGGCTTAACTTAAGAAAAAGTTTAAACCCTTTAGAAACGCCAAAACAGTTAAAAAGTTGAAAACAGAATACAATAAAAATGCCACTCCAATTTATAAAAATAGAGAATATTTTAATGAACAAAATAACACTGAATCCAATTAATGGAGCTGGAGATATTCATTTTTAAAGTTTTAAGTAAAAATAGAACCAAAAAGCACAAAGCACCAACTGCGGACAACTGGTCACGCAAGACCTGGACTAAGGTACATTTTAAGGCCAACCGCAATGGAGCACAGGTCAATACAGGGACATGATGGGTCCCTGCAGAAGAGTTACCTTCTGACTTGGAAAATGTCTAAGAAGGTAGAGTCCTCAGCATGGCAAGGCAGCAGGCTGGATCCGAAGATGGGGTCATCAATGATGGGGTGCAGAAGGACGAAGTCTTAGTGAAGCTGTAGACGAAGGTGAGAAAAGCTCTGAGTGGGAAAAGTCCAGAGTTCACACCCAAGAAGTCGTGAACGTTAATCGGATGCTGCTCTGCGTCTGGTCCAGTGAAGATTTCTACCTTCAGACTTAGACTCTTTTCTGGTAGTTGGATTCCTTCAGTGTGCTGAGGCTGCAGGCTGTAGCCAGACATGTTTTGACAGCGTCGGATGCCAGTCGACGTTGGACCTGCTGAATAGGGTTTACTGCTGTGGAGAAGAATGTAGTGGGGACTATGATAAAGTTAGGCCAATGGGAGATGCAACTTTGGATCGGCTTGTCAGGTTGGTCCCAGTCTCCTGCCGGTTCTCCAGGCAAAAATCCTTGAAATAAATTTCTACGTACCAGGTTTTAGGGTTTGGCAGGAGGAGTACACTGTGACACCAGCAAAGGGTTCAAGGACCTCAGGAACAGCACTTGGGGTCAGAACACAGTCCATAGAAGGCATCAGCAGCTTCTATTGCAGGTCCAAATTAAACTGGTCAGCTGGACTCCTTCCGGAAAATGGGCTTCTTGCAGGTTCTCTTTTCCTGTAGCCTAACAGGAGGTCAGCCAACTGACCATTGGAGTCCACTTCTTAATCTTGGGCACACACAGGACCGAGTCCAGCCCTTAGGGTTCTTCTCACAGATCTCAACAGCAGGTGCAGTCTTTCTCTGTTTACCACAGGTTCACTGATGTTCTGAAAATGGTGCCCAGGTGTGCTACTTTTATGCCTGGCACTAGCCCATGGGTGGGAGTGACTCCTAGCCCCTCCCTGACTAATGGGGAAACGGTCTCAAGGGTAACCCTACCCACTTGTGTAGCAATTCCTGTGTGCCCTACTGTAAACATCCCCACATTGCCCTTCTCTACCTAAAACCAAGATGGCAGACATTTTCCTCCCTTGTGCAGAGCTCCTGTGTCCACCCTAGAGGTGTTGGCAGGGTAATGAGCAAACTAGGGTTGAGCATAACTGGTATAATTCTCTCTAGTGTAATTACTCATAATTACTACAAAATTACTCATAATTATGCATAATTATGCGAAAAACATAATCCAGCATTTAGGGCTATTTTCTTAGTGCAAAATGCAACCTTGTGTCCAAAATGGGCCCCAGGATGCATTTTGCTCTAAGAAATAGCATTAAATGCTACAGAACATAAACAGCATTAGCCAGCAGCTGCCTGCTCCTTCTTTCATTGTTTATGTGCTCCTGCTGTAGGACTTTTGCCTCAACTTACTCTTTATTACTCAAGCTGGCGTAATTGCATAGTTTTGGTAATCACAAGGGTAATGAGTAATTACTGAAATTACTGCAATTACTCCTGTGTAATGGGACGGTCACTGCTATAGTGGGAAGAGCCATTCATCACTATAGCTATGTGTTGGCAGTCGACGCGTATTGTCGAGCAGGACGCAGACTGTAGTTTCTGACTCAAAGAGAAGTTGCCGCTGAAGATACACGTTGGTAGGCATCGTGGACAGTTGTCATTTGACACTAAGAGTTTGCTTTGTGAGGAACTCATAAATTCTGGGTTTTCACCTTAAGTTCAGGAAGGGTACTTCCTGATGCAGCCAAGGGTCCAGGTCCTAGGGGGGGGGCAACTATTGGTGATCAGGGCTCACTCCAGCAGAGGCCAGCAAGGTTCAGGCAAGTGCAGACAGGTCAGCTGGGCAGTTGCATGGAGGCCTCTGGCAGCTTGATGTGTCCCTGTAGCTCAAACAGGAGGTCAGCCAACTGATGCTTGTTGTCAGTTCTGGGGAGACAACATCAGGGCAGTCCTTCTTCTGAATCATCCACGGGCCCAGGAGTGTTCTCTTCAGAGGTTCTGAAGGTGCCACGTTTATCCCCAGTGCAGGCCTGTAGGTGGTGGATGCCCCTTCGTTTAACCTGCTCACTTTCCTGGGTTTGGCTCCAAACTGTCTAAGGTAACAAACGGCAGGCAAGCCTAGGTGTGAGCTGTAGTGTTCAGTGGCAGGAAAGGCAGCTCTTAGAGGTCAGAAAGGGGGTGGGCATGACCTGAGGCTACAGTTTGAAACCCAGGAAGGATTGAGTACAACCCCCCAGGACATCCTACTCAGGAATGCAACACCCTGCTCCACACCCAAGGCCCTTTAGTCCCCTTGTCTCGAAGAAATAAACAACACACCATTCATAGTCATGTGACTCTGGACACTGGCAGAAATGCACATTTGTTTTAGGCCAACTTTCTAAAAGTTGCATTTTCAAAATAGAAACTTAAAATCCGACTTTACAATTAACGAGGATTTTAGATTACAGTTCATTTAAGTGGAAGAAGCATTTCTCTACTGTTAGAGCTGACATTCTTGGCGTGGTATTTCTCCCAACGCTTTTGCCTTCACCACTCCGGTTTTGCTGCATTCGTGTTTGTTGGCTTTAGGACTCTGGGCACTTTACCACTGCTAACCACTGCTGAAGTGCTTGTGTTCTCTGCTTCAAGCATGGTAAAATAGGACTACATCTAATTGCCACATTTAATTTACTTGTAATGTCCTAATAGTACTACATGTACCCAGGGCCTGTTAATTAAATGCTACTGTGGGGCTGCAGCACCCAGGGGCTGTAAATTAAATGCTACTTACGGGACTGCAGCACTCATTTTGCTATCCACTAAAGTAGCCTTTTAAAACATGTCTCAGACCTGCCACTACAGCCTGTAGCACAGTCTTTACTGCCATTTCAACCTAGTAAAATAAACCTTTTGCCAGGCCTTAACCTTTCTTTTTGCTACCTATAAGTCACCACTAAGCTAGGCCCTAAAGGCTTATAGGTCAGGGTGCAGTGTACTTAAAAGGTAGGATATTTGTACTTAAGGTTTACATGTTCTGGCAGTGAAAAACTCTTCAAGTTGCTTTTACTGTTGTAAGGTCAGTCTCTGGCATTGACTAACACCAGGCTACCTTATTATATTTAATAAGTGCTAACTTTGGATTGGGAGCAGATAGAGATATGCTGTTTACACTCAAGTGAACTGTAAATTAAAACACAGTTCAATGATGAAGTTGGATTTTAAGTCACAGTTCTGAAAATGCCACTTTTAGAAATTGGCATTGTCTTGTCCAACCATTTGTGTCTTCTGCCAGTGTCCTGAGTCACATCACTGTGAGTGGCTCTGTTGGTATTGGGGGTTTGTGTATTGCTTCCAGACAGTAACACAAAGGGCGCTTAGGTGCGAACAGGATGGGCCATCCTGGCAGGATGATAGGGAGGGGCTGTACCCAACCCAACTTACACTTCAGAGGTTTTGCCTCCTGCACACCCAAAGGAATCTGACCCTTCCTTTTGTCACCCCCAGACAGTTTGGAGCCTTGACAGGGGAATAACTTTTATGACCCAGATTGGGGAGGGGGCAGGGGTAGGACACAGAGTCTCCCCACACAAAGGTTGGCTCTAGTTATAAATACTGGACCTCCCTGAGCCACTTCCAGTGCACTCCTGGACTTGTGGAAGTTACAGAAGAAGGACTGCCATGCTGCCCGGGGTTTGTCCTGCTGCTTGACGAACTGACATGCAGTCTGAGAAGGGATACTGGACTTGCTTGCCCTTATCCCAGGCTAACCAGAGTGACTCCAAGTGTCAGTTGGCTGACATTCTGTGTGAGCTACAGGGACAAAACAATTTACATAGACCTCCCTGCAACTGGCCAGCTGACTTGCTCAACTGACCTGCCTGAGCTCAGCTGGCCTCTGCTGGAGTGAGTTCTTAATCCCCAAGATGTGCCTCCCCAGATCCTGAACCCTTCAGAGTGCACTCCTGCAAACGAGAAGATCAAAAACCTGAAGTTTGGGCTTCTCGCAACAGCAAATGGGCCCATTTACACCAAGACCTTGCCCGCCACGATGACTGCCAACGCAAAACTCCGGTGAGACCTGCTCTTCTCGCAACAGCGATCTCCAGCAATGACCAGCAGCATGAGAAACACACTTCATAGTGCAGCAAAGACAACCCGCTATGCCTGCAATGTGAAGCTACAGCAATGACCATCCACTACTGCCTCTTCGCGCTAAATTAACGATAGCCCGTGATGCCCAGCCTGCTTTTCCTGCTGCAGTAATGACCCTCTGAGACTCTCTACCTGCGGCCTCCTCAAGACTCAAACAGAACTCTTTGCGCCATACTTTGAAGGTAACTTTACAGTAGGACTAAGCTGCTCCCTGTATTTGACCCATACTCCATCGCTGTCGGCCTGAACTTGTGACTTTTCCCCAGATGACAGTGACTAGCACTTTGTGCTTTTAGACTCTATTTCACTGACATTTTAAAACTGCCTATCATCAGTTCTACTGATTCGATTTTTGTTGTTTTGGTCTCATTTTATTTATTAAAATGTACTTAATATTTCTAGATTGGTGTGGGGTGTTTTGTGTGCTGTGTTTAAACTTTATTACTGTTTGTGTGCTAAATAAATACTTTACACATTGGATTGTGGTTGTTGCCTGAGTGGGCTCCGACCCCTCTCAACCAATATGCGAGTTTCTTACAGAGCTCTCTTCCCAAACTGAAACGATCATTTAGGTGTAATAGGGTAACCTAGTGATAGTCTATGGGAGAAATAACCTTAGAACAGTGAAAAAAGCCTTTGAGAGTTTTTCAGTACTAGGATATGTAAAACTTAAATACACAACTCTTATTTTTAAATACCATGCACCCTGCCCTATGAGCTTTTAGGGCCTACTTTAGGGGTGACCTAACAATATTAAAAAGGAATGTTTATCTGTGGCAAAGGGTTTACTTTGCCAGATCGAAATGGCAGTTTAAAACTGCATTACAGGCTGCAGAGGCAGAAACTGAGAAAAGTTTTACAGTGCTACCTTTAGTGGGTGTCACAATGAGTGCTGCTGCCCACTAGAAGCATTTAGTTGACAGGACCTGGGTATATGTAGTGCCATATACTAGGGAAGTATAAGTAAATTAAATGTACCATGCAGGCGTATACCAATTTTGCCATGTTTAGAAGGAAGTGCACATGCTTTCTACTATTGATTAGCAGTAGTATAGTGCACAGTCCTAAATGCCACCATAAACAGGTTCAGCAAAGTAAGGCAAAAATCTGGGGTGGCCCAGCAAAGAAGGCCAGGTCTAAAACGCTCCTAGAGCAGAAAACAATGGCCTAGGTGAGGCGAGATATTTTTGTTCCCCTGGCATGAAGATCAGTTGGACTGTGCCCATGAACTTAATTTACTTCACAGGGGCCTCCCCTTTCACAAGCAGATGTAAGATACCACCTGAAGTGGTACCCTCCTTTGTCCTCCCAGTCAGCCAGGTGCCAAATCCAGTGGGTGGAAAGCTGCCCCAGAACTTGGTTGCACAAATTTTGAATTTTCCCACTCTGAGCATTTCCTGCCAACCCAATGGCTTCACCTCGTCCAATACCTAGCTAACATCATGGAGGCCTTCTTGGATACAGCCTGCTGCCTTGCCCTGCTGAAGGATTTGGACTTCCAGAAAAAAAGACTAATATCTTGGTGGGACTCCCGTTGTCCCTCCGCGGCGTAGCATCCAAGTATTCTGCCAAGCTAACGGTATCCCACTTGCCGTATTTAGATGTGGGCTGGTTGAACCACCGTCCGCATTGACTGACTGTTTTCCGTTGCGTAAGCGGTGAACCATTGTCGAAGCGGCAGACTCCTCTGCTGGCTAACAATTCTCTGTCACCATCAGATCAGCGGGTTTGTGCCGAGCCTATTTAGATGTCCCCATTGTGCTGGCATTGTCCTAGAAGGGGTTTGCTGACGGAGTGAGTCCCTGGTGTAGTGGAGACTGGTAATTACTACTGATTTATGTGTCAATACACTTGTATGTTGTGTTTGCTTATAAAATGTATGTAGGTAATGTGTTATGCCTCTTTTCATAAATATTGTATAGCACACAAACAACACACACACTATTGAATGCACACCCATAGTAACCACAAGCACAACACTCGGAACAACATAATTTTCAAGTGTCAATACAGGTGTGTTAATTTTACCTTGATAAGATTAAAAATGTACACTAATGCATTACACATAAAAAAATGCATGTAAGAGCAATGTAAAAATACATGAGGCTAAAGCAATTGTCAACACGCTATTCATAGTAAGACAAGTGTAAAAGAAGCTTACCTTAGATCTCAGCAACAACAGAGTTGGTTAGCATTGTGGTCATGTAGTAGCAGCAAAGGGAGAACCAGGAGAATGCGTTTCAAGATGGAAACGGAAGTAGGAAACAGCAAAAAGGGTAAGCTTCTACCTCATTTCCTTTGATTCCACCATTTCGAAGTAGGAGTTCTCCCTGCCACAATTTCCTCGATGGAAAGGCACATCATGATTGGCCCGGCGGTAATCTTGGCTGGACTCCTGCCGACAGGCGCTTCTGCCTATGACACTGTAAACGAGTGTTAGACCTGACATCCTTGGCGTGGGTTTCCCTTGTATCTTTGCTTTTGCCTCCTATGTTTTTGCTATGTGTTGGACTTCGTTTTGCTAGCCTAGATGCTTTGGGCACTTTGTCACTGCTGTTCAGCGCCAAAGTGCGAGTGCTCCCTTTGTAAAATTGCTGTTATGGATTGGTGTTTCCATAATTGGCTTATTTGATTTACTAGTCAGTCCCTAGTACCATGCACGTTGTGTGTCCAGGGGCCTGTAAATCAAATGCTGCTAGTGGGCCTGCAGAACTGGTTGTGCCACCCACATAAGCAGCCTGTAAATGTAACTCAGGCCGCCATTGCAGTGCCTGTTTGCAGTCTAGTATGGCCTTGTCGACTTGGCAAGTGCACCCACTTGCCAGGCCCTAACCTTCCCTTTTCCTACATGTTAGTCACCCCTGAGGTAGGCCCAGGGTACCCCTGTGGGCAGGGTGCAGTGTATGTGAAAGATAGGACATGCCCTCATGTGTGTGGCATGTCCTGATAGTGAAATACTGCCAATTACGTTTTTCACTATTGCAAGGCTATCTGTTCCCATAGGATAGAATGGGGAGTTTGCTTATAACAGCTTATAAGCGTAACTACCCCTGGGAACAAGGTAGGAAAATAAAGTTTATTATGCCTGAACTCAGAATGTTAATATGCATCTTTTAGTGAGGGTGTGTCCAAAGCATCCAAGGTACTTTGTGTGAAAAGTGTTGCATCTGCATTTTGCTTTGAACTGAACTACTTCTACCATTTGAAAGTCATATTTTTATTACTGTATTGTGGATTTTTGTTGTTTTGGTCTTGTTTGGTTTAGATAAAGATTCCTTATTTTTCTAAACTGGGGTGGTGTCCATTTGTAGTGTTTTCACTGTATTACTGTATGTGTTCACAAATGCTTTACACACTGCCTCTGAGATAAGCCTGTCTGCTCGTGCCAAGCTACCAAGGGGGTACGCAGGGGTTATTTTAGAAGTGCATCCCCCTTACCCTGTCGCAAGGGTCCCTATTTGGACAAAAGTACCTACCTCTGCCAACTAGAGACCCCCATTTCTAACAACGCAGGTAAAAACTCCTGGTGGAGTCATGGCACTTGGGCAGTCTTTCGTCCATGGACTCACTAACATCTAAATAGAGCGGGAGGATGACCAGGTAGGCGGGTGGTGAAACCGTTGAAAAAGTGATAGCAAGACTAGATCCACCAAGATCTAAATCAGGCCCATAGTCCCAAGGTAAAACCTCCAACCTGTTTGTATCTGGTTGGTGTATCCAGCCCATGCTCTATAGCAGTTGGCCTGAAATTGTGCCTAGGTCCTGGTCTACTGTGTCAAGCTGACCGACATTGACATGTAATGCATATTTCTGGTTCTCTTTATTTGATTGTGGTTATTATGGTGTCATACTGCTCATAAAATTAGTCTCTAAATTAGAGTGAGATTTTTTTTGTGTTGTGTTTTTGATATTTTAACTGTTTTCATATTACTAAATGCTTTACACATTTTCTCTAAATTAAGCCTGTCTGATCTGCGCCATCACTACGAAGGTTTGAGCTGAGATGTAGGTTTCAGAAGCAGTATACTCAACCTAAAGAGATAGTGCTTTTATTACTTGTGGTGAAACTCAACCCCCAACTGATAAACTACTTTCTCACAAAAAGTGTATATGTACATTTTTATTTTGAAGTTACACCCCATCAGCTTTGTGAAAGACCTTTGAGGCAATTTCATGTCACTCAATTGGGATATCTCATAATGATTTATATATATCGCACAGTGGTGGTTGCCACTGTGCAGTTATACGTAAGTCAGATTTTCCATAGAAAAAGGAAGAGTGTTTTTGCTTTGCTAATAGCCTTGGTGCCATTTGACAAATCTTCATGAAACTTTCCCCAAAAGTTGATTTACCTCAGCTTCTTTCTGGAAATTTTCAGGGTGATCTGTCAAGTGAGGGTCGAGATGGAGGTCCCAAAACACCCTTTTCGCCAGATTTTCCTTGCTGGTTCTGCCTTTCTTTCTGAATCCCATTTGTTTGACCCTGACGTCATATCTGGTTTCCCTCCTCCTTGGCTGTATTACTTTCTTTTCCAGGTTGTCCAGTTTCCGGGTGTATTCTGCCTTCCTCCCTGCTGCCAGTAAGTGCCCTGTCCCCTTCCTACACCCGACCTGAGAAAGTCCAGCTTGTAAATGAAATTTTTATCCCACAGAGTCAACACTTATAGGGCCAGATGTATGACTGTCTTTTTGCGGTGCAAACAGGAAATCTGCCCGTTTGCGACCGCAAAATAGGCTTGTGCAATGTACAAACCCTATTTTGCGAGTCCGTAACCTATTACCGACTCGCAAAATAGGATTTGCGGCTCGCTATTACGATGGGCGTGCCAAGGGCGTCCCTTCCTAATAGCGAGTCGCACTTCTATGTACAATTGTTTTGCGACTGCAATTGCGGCCGCAAAACACTCGCAATTTACCACCTATTTCAAAAAGGTGGTAAGCCACTCGCAAACGGGAAGGGGTCCCCACGGGACCCCTGCCCATTTGTGACTGGCAGCAAAAATATTTTTTAAGAGCAGGCAGTGGTCAGGGGCGGCTCCTCCATGTGGGCGGAGGAGCATGGCCCAACTGCTTTCTCGCAGTGCGAGAAGCAGTAACATAAAATGGTATAAATACCATTTTATGTTACTGTGAGAAAGCAGAAGGGTTTGGTTGGGGGCGGGTGGGCGGTCCTGCAACAGGGCAGGGGAGGAGTGGCTAGCCCAATGTTGCGGGCCCTGACTGTTTGGTCGGCCCTCTGGGGCTGACCAAACCAGTCATGCGCACTCTGCCATTTTCTCCATGTAGGCTGCATGCAGCCTACATGGAGAAAATGGCCTCCCCACAGACGCCTGTGCGGTCGGCGTCCCAGCCAATAACAACTCTGCCATTGCAGCATTGTGATTGGCTGAGGGGAGGGAGGCTTCCTGCTTCCTGCGAGGAGCAGAGAAGCAGAGATGATGCGGGACTGGATCGGTCCGCTCATGGTAAGTTATTTCTTTTTAATAATTAAAATTAAACTCCCCCTTGCGCGACCCCCTCCCCGTGTGACTACACCCGCCCTCCCACCCGCGAGTCATGCCGGCCACGACTGGCAGTTGTCCCACGGACCACTGCCTACTCTTAAAAAATGAAACAGAAACGTTTCATTTTTCTTTTTAAAGGCATCACGTTTTCCTTTAAGGAAAACGGGCTGCATTTAAAAAAAAAAAACTGCTTTATTTAAAAAGCAGTCACAGACATGGTGGTCTGCTGACCTCAGCAGGGTCCCAATGGGGTCGCAAACTGTGGCCTGCCTCATGAATATTAATGAGGCAGGTCGTTTGCGACCCCTTTGGGAATCGTAAAGTGTCTGAGACACTGTTGTACATTCCATTTTGCGAGTCGCAAATTGCGAGTCGCAAAACGACGCTATTTGCGACTCGCTAAATGGAATAGTCGTACATCTGGCCCATAGACCCCCTCCCTGTGCGACTACACCCGTCCTCCCACCCGCGAGTCATGCCGGCCACGACTGGCAGTGGTCACAAGTGTTCATAAATGTACAAAAATATTTGACCACCGGGGTCCTGTCCCCCCTTTACTAAATACGAGTGTCACTGCCCTTGCCAGGTGAGCGTCTTGACAATGGTTTCCTCTTCCGTGGAGTATGAGAACTGGATGCACCTGCAAGACCGACAGAGGCTAAACTAAGAAACCCATCACAGGAAGATCCGAACTTCCTTCTGACCATGTAGCCAAACCAATTCCGAGAGGCTAAGGGTTTCCTCAGGTGCATTCATCTAACATTTCCAGGTGAGATAATCAAGCTTGCTAACTCCCAAAGGAGGCATTGGAGCAGCAATGGTGCAAAGGGCGCTGAGGTAAGCAAGGGAAAAAAATGGCCCCCTTCAACGCGTTTGTTTAGTAACAGTTCAGGTGCAGGGGGCCCTTCACACCCCATTTGCCGGTTGCCACTGCACCTGCAGCACCTATGATAGCAACACCCCTGTAGGTAGGAGGCAATGCAATCAATCATTCATAACTGGAGAAATATCTGTGTCTTTCGAGTACATATAATTAGCACTAAATTGTGAATGTAAAAAAAGGAGAAAGGCATTGTTGTACCTTCTACATTTTGTGCAATGATGCAGGGCAAATACCCATGGGATACTAAGCAAATTCCTCTCCCTATGTACAGTTTGTTGTTGTGCTTTCCTGACAGTGGTGCAAATAGGCTTAAACGGTGTCGTTTCTTTTGCAGGGTGGCCAGCGCTTGAATGGGTTGTCAAACCGCGCATTACTTTAACAGTTGGACAATGAATATAAAATATTAACTCAGGGACATAATGCTTAAAAATCTGGGAAGGATGGATGGACATGTAGTTATGGATGCTTTGGGAACAAATGAAGGTTATTGAACATGAGATTTCCACCTAAAATGTAATTTTCATGAAGTCTCTTAGTTCACCCCATGTCGTCTGTCTCTCATTAAATAGGCATTAACTCGTTTCAATGTCAGGATTCCAGCGGCTTGAGCACAGTCCCTGGATTGAACTACTTTAAGAACTTTGCAAATGAGTCAGCTTAAACTGTTTGAGTAGAGCGTTCAGGCACGTCATCATGTTTGGCTTGCAATTTCTGTTCCAATTAAAATATGCTTTCTTTAAACTCTTATAATAAATAGAAGAGGCACTTTCTTCAAAACACAAGCAGAAGATTTCTAAGTTTTTGATTGGGACATGGTGTCAACGCTGCACAGCTCTCGGGATAGAACAAAAAACACATGCTAGGTCAAACCACTAAGCGTGATAAATGTCTGTTGGACTCGGCCCTCTCTGCAGGGTCACCCCCAAACATTTTAGCTTCTCCCCTCCTGTTTTGCTGAAATTCATTTTTGTTGGCTTTATGACTCTGTGCACTTTACCACTGCTAACCAGTGCTAAAGTCTTGTGCTCACTCTTCTAAACATAGTAAAATTGGCTTACATCCATTTGGCACATTTAATTTACTTATAAGTCCCTAGTAAAGTGAGATTACGTGCCCAGGCCTGCCAGTGCAGCCTTTAAGCAGTTTTAAAACTGCCATTTCGACTTGGGAAAATAACCCTTTTGACAGGCCCAAACCCTCTTTTTTTTAATACATATGTCACCCCTAGGGTAGATTGTTGTACCCTGTACATAGTGACACTGGTAGCCAAGTGGTATTATCCAAGTCTTCTTTATTGGTTCCATGTCAAGGTAGCATCAATCATCGTCCAGCAAGCTCTGGTCAAGTACTAGCCATGTACCAGCCCCACCAGGAGCAGCCTGCCTAGCTGCTCAGCCCATCTCTAACTGTCACCACTCATCCACACAGGCACCCAGGCACCCAGGCATTCCATTCATCACAGTCACACCAACATTCCGTTACCATCTCTCACTCTGGCTGAGCAGCTAGGAGGACCTAGGCTGATTACATGTAAATGTAATACTGAGGATATAACATTATCCCTTTCCTTTAAATAAAAAACAAACAACAATATAAAAGAGAGAACTATGCACAATAAAGCGATAATGTTCAGAACTCAGGGATGCAACTTAAAGAAAAACATCACGAGAGAGTGAACAGTACAAATCAAGAAAAGATGGGCAAAATACGACATCAAAAATATGAGCATCAATATCCCCCATCCTCCCCCCATGAAAAATTATTAAAACATTTTGAAGTGTAAGCTTGTAGAGATTCAAGTTCAATTTGTAATACTTTGAAACAAGCTGTAAAATAATATACTGTAATGCAAAAGGTAAAAGACCCCGCAACACCAATCTCAATAAACATAACGTGGAATAGAGCAAAGGGTAACACACCCCGCAACCAATCCCAATGAAGATATGTGAAGTGACGCAAAAGGTAAAACACCCCGCGACACCAATCCCAACTTCAAGGGAACTAACAAGTATATGGGACAATGACCCATGGAAACTGTGTAAGGGGCTCGCACCCATAACACACACCCTATGTAGGGTTGTACCTTAGTACTGCGTGCAACATGTAAATGGGGTCTAAACCCATATCCTAACCCTGTGTAAGGATTATACTAAATAACGATAAAGTATGGGAACTAACTCATGGCCCAAACCTCAAGTAGAGGTCACTAACTGGGACTCAAACCCAACCCCATCCCTGACGTAACGGATACAACCGTGAAGGGACTATTACCCAAACCCATCCCACATGTAAGGATGTACTATGGCCAAAACCTATCCCTCAAGTAAGGGATCAACTGTGATGTCCACCCACCAAAAACATGGACGACCCCTCCATTAAACAGCATAAAACTGTGGCATCACTACATACTAAACTGTTGGAAAGAAAATACACATACAATACCAATAATTGTAGAACATTAGCGAACTGTGCACCACAACGGTGAGCGATTTCTCACCCGAATACAACTACTCTAAATACACACTAAACTTGTGCACCCCACCTAAAACTTGTTAAATAAATGTAGATACACGTGAAATATAGTCAACTCCAAATACCCCTTGCGTGTGAAGACTAAAGTTCACTGTATTAACCTAGAGATAAAAAAAATCACAAAAATAAAATTGCAGAAGAGTAACATACAAATCACAACACAATTGAATGCAAGTAGTGACCCTTCACATGTAAACTAGTATGTAACTAGTTAAACCATAAAGTCACAACAGAAATCTCAACAAGACTGTCCTAATGGTAATTGGAGCTGCGAGCACAGTCTTGTAAAATGGGCTGAAGACGACACACAATAAATGTCTCCTGTGTATACTTTTCTTTGACTCCACATGGAACGTGACACGTCAGGATACAACCAAGACTGGGCGCTGGGAGAACCAACTAAATTGCCGTGAGTATAAATTAAAAGAAAGTACCTTTTACTCACGAGTGCGTAGCAACCTCGAAATGGCAGGAGAACATACGGAGGGCATCATACCAGGAGGCTCCAGAAACAAAAAACATATTCTACGTGCCAAACTCTCCCACACCACACTTGCCGCATCTGAATAAACGCAGAGAACTTGGTTGGCGAGAAGAAGCCGTGCACCAACTTGTTGCATGTGACAAAGCCAACCTAAAGATGGTGGCATGCTTTCGATGTCGCTGCAGATTGGCTCACAGTGTGTACATGCACCAAAACGTGAAAGGCAAACCCTGTCGCTGAGACTTCCTCAGACGTCACAGATGAAGGCTCGATGCTTGAGAGGAAGAGAGAGGACGTCACCGAAGAAACAACGCGCGACCGCCAAGGTGAAGGTAGGCGAGCTTGCGCATTCCATTTTAAAATCTCGGTTGCAGTTGAACTGTCAATGTCACCACAAACGTGAAAACCCAGCGAAAACCACACAAAAAATGTGATAAATGCATTGTTGAAAAATGCGCAAGAACCGGCTCGTGTCACCATTGAAATAAATTATGCGCAAGAGATCCACGTGCCTCCCTGAGTGTAGGCAAGACATTTCACGTGATATAAAAGAAAATCAGCATAAGTCTCACCTTGATGAACACAACATGCTGCAGGCATCGAGAACAAAACACAGAAAATGTCCTTAATTGCCTGACGATCCATACTTGCAAATACACAACAGTGCAGGGCTTTTAGACTATGAACACACGTTGTGGAACCACTCGTCGTAGTAGGAACATCCCAATCCCGGGCAAACACCGTACTTGTACACCTCCAGACATAAGCAGACAAGTAAATACTTAATTGTGCTTTCCATGTGACCCCTAGACACAATCTTGGCAGAACCACACCGCTCTTGTGTGGCGCTGAGAATTATTCACGATAGTTCAGATTCCCAAGAGATGGATTCTCTTTGAAATTACTGTGGTCTTAGTAGAACAATGTGGTTGGAACACCAGATGAGGCTGTAGTGTAACTACTCCTCCAACTCACTGAATACTTTTTTAAAAGCGCTGTGGCTGGAACACCTCCATGTGGCCGTAGTTTAACTACTCCTCCAACTCACTGAAACCTTTTTTAAAGTCCTGAGGAGTATTTCCAGGCTGTAGTGTCAGTTGGTGATGACACTTGTCGCTGGGGCTGTCCGTTGACAAGGACACTGGTGGGGCTGGCTTGCCTGGAACTCCATTCTGCTTCATGAAGTTGCTTTAGTTTCTTGAGTTTCGCTGGTTACTGTAGTTTTTAGTAGTTACTTTGATTCTTATCTTTACTCTTGGTTTCTGTACTATCCTTAAGTACGCTTGAGTCCAGGTCCGCTCGTCGCCAAAATAATGTTGTACCCTGTACATAGTGACACTGGTAGCCAAGTGGTATTATCCAAGTCTTCTTTATTGGTTCCATGTCAAGGTAGCATCAATCATAGTCCAGCCAGCTCTGGTCAAGTACCAGCCCCACCAGGAGCAGCCTGCCTAGCTGCTCAGCCCATCTCTAACTGTCACCACTCATCCACAAAGGCACCCAGGCATTCCATTCATCACAGTCACACCAACATTCCGTTACCATCTCTCACTCTGGCTGAGTAGCTAGGAGGACCTAGGCTGATTACATTTAAATGTAATACTGAGGATATAACATAGATCCTAAACAACTATTCAATTAGGGTGCAGCGTATTTAAAAAGTTGGATATGGGCTTTTAAATTTTACATGTTCTGGTAGCAATAGGATAACATTGGCTTACCTTACATCAATTAATAATGAAACCTTTTGCTTAGGAACAGGTAGAAATGTCATGTTTGGTCTCTAGAGAATTGTAATGTTATAATAATCTTTAATAGTTACATTGAATTTCAAGTCACAAGTCTGAAAACGCCACTTTTAGAAAATTGGCATTCTCTTATCCTAGGCATTTGGTACTTACAGCCTGTATCCTGGGTATGTATTCCTCCCAAACAGTATCACTAAGGGGTGGTGGGTGCTGTAAGGATGGGCCACCCTGACCTGATGGGAGGGCCACAGCTCTCACCTACCACACTTGCACTTCAGAGGAGCTGCCTCAGCACACACACAAAGAACTTCAAACTAGCTGTTTGTGTCTCCAGACATCCTGGGACCAGGGACCAGGGCAGGCAGGAGGCAAATTCCAGAACCAGATGTGGGAGGAAGTCTAGAAGTTTCTTCTACTTCAAAACAGGCCCCAGATATAAATATTGGACCCACCTACCAACTCTTCAATACACTCTGGTCCTGTGGATACTACATCCTGCTGCCTGAAGCCTGCCTTGCTGTTTGAGAAGGAAAAATGGCCCTTCACCCCAGGCTACCCTCAGTGACTCCAAGGGTTAGTTGATTGATCTCCTGTTCACAGCTACAGGGACATACCAAGATCCAGAGGCCTCCCTGCAACTGCCCAGCTGTGACCTGCTGCAACTGGACCTGATTGGGCCTGCAACTGGACTTGCCTGAATCCTGATGGCCTCTGCAAGAGTGAGTCCCTGATCCCCAAGAGGTGCCTCTCCAGGTCCTGGGCTCTTGGTTGGCATCAGAGTAAACTCCTCTAAACACAAAGGAGAAATACCGACATTTTGGGCTCTTTGGAGCTTGAACAGGCTAGTTCGCATCGAGATCTTGCCTCCCACAATGACCACCAATGCGAAGTTCCGGTAGACCCAGTTCTTTGCGCTACAGTGACCACCAGTGCCGACCGGCAACGTGAGAGCTGCACTTCGTGCTACAGCATCAACAGCCCTCGGTAAATGCCAGCATGAAGCCCCAGCAGCGACCATCCGCGATGCCTGGCAGGGTCTTTGCACTACAGCAACGACCATCTGCGATTCCCGGCCTGCTCTTCACAGCCTCCTATCACCACACCTCTTCCCTTCCGCAGCGCGAGAAGCAGAAACATAAAATGGTATTTAAAATACAATTTTATGTTTCTGCTTCTCGCATTGTGAGAAAGCAGTGGGGCGACGCTCCTCCGCCCTAATGGAGGAGCCGCCCCTGCAAATAGGAATGACTGTACTATGTTTACACTTTCACTCATAGGGAGTTTGGCATTCTAGCCAAATTACTCCTTTATGTGTATAAAATACATGTGTCAAACAAGGAGCATTTACTGTCATTATTTCAAATGAAATTCGCAGGTCAAGAATAAACATCTAAACCAAAATGCTTAGCACCATGTTATACCTAAGAACTCAGTGAGTACAAGCTTCATAATCAGACACCAAAAGAAATGGAGAGGACCTATCATCTAAATTACCTCATCCAAATCTAATCACTCCCTTTTGCATGCAGGTCTCTCGTCCCACATAACCAAGCATTCTACAAGACTACAATAAAAGAAGTGACCAACATAAGCAAAGCACTTGTTGAGTTAGTCAGTCAAAATAACTTTATTCAGCAGTATTGCCATTAAAAATACCAAAGATTATTTCAAGTACACAATGCATTCAACAATTATAAACAGAGATTAACATTAGCATTGTTGGATTAAAATGATAAAACTGATCAATAATTCATGATTGATTAAAACAGTCATAGACTAAATAAAACAATCACGGTAATCATTAACCTATTCTATGAGGTACAAAGATAAGTGATGAGACAATCACCAAGCAACTGTCTGTTTAAAATAAAGAATCAATATGTTTTTCTTGTATTTAGTGAGCACCTAATAAAACTGATTATAGTGCAACAGA
Source organism: Calotriton arnoldi (assembly GCA_963921515.1). Lineage (NCBI taxonomy): Eukaryota > Metazoa > Chordata > Amphibia > Caudata > Salamandridae > Calotriton > Calotriton arnoldi. The sequence goes on along the minus strand of CAWUFW010003799.1, from coordinate 1,050,389 downwards.
CTGCTGCAGGTATAACATTCCCTTCTTGTACTTTCTAAAATTAAAAGGGGGCTAAAATAGAGCTGAAAAAAAGTAGTTGCCAAGACTGAAATAAGGAGCAAAAAATGCACAAAGTGGACTGTGCTTTGTTTTGAGCAGTTGTCACAAGGACAAGTTGGAAGGTTTGCAAACCACTCTCACTGTTGAAGAAAAGCTAAGAGAAAATGTAATGAGCCAAGGCGTAGGTGGGATAAATAAATCTGTACTGAGGGTTTTCTATAACAAATAGATAGCATTTCAATGCAGGGGACAACGCAGGATAATTTGCCATTGAGTAAATTTAAAGAGCCGTTAGTTGATACTCAGGCTGGCGTTGTTCAGAAAAATGGAGCCTAATCTGAAGTTTTGCAGTATCCCTAATTGTGTCTGGGTTGAGGAAGTACTCTGATACCCCCAAACTTACAAAAGTGCCCCAAATATATGCTAACCAAGGGAAATTTGCCATGTTATCCAAGGCCATACAATCTTTTAGGATTCTTTTTGTGAGATCTACCTCTGGGGTTTGTCAAATCTTATGCCAGAACAAGAGAGTGGCCAACCCAATGAAGTCTTCCAAGTACGTCGATCCAACCTCAGAAAGGCAAAAATAGGTTTCAGTCCCCACAGAAACCGATAGCAGTCTACGAAGGAATCTGTTTTATAACTTTTGAAGAATCTCACAGTTAGAATAACGTCACACACCTGCCCCATCAGTAGCAACTGTCCGTTAAGCATTGCATCTATTCATATCGAAACTGAGCAGTCCATACACCAGTTAACAAATGTAATGTGATCAATCACTTCTTTACTGAGAAGATCAGCTCTCGTATTGGCAATACAACACAGATATCCATGATCCCCCATTCTGCATCGCTTCACCCCAAGTGAACTGCCTTCAACCTTTTCTTGCAAGACAAAATTTCAACATCCTGTACACTCTTAAGTCCATGTTGTTTGAAGATGTCACTTTCCCATCATCAAGTCTCTTTAAGGAGATGGTTTCATATAATTGTTCAACATTGTTAATGCCTCCTCCAGCCAAGGGACAATTCCTCAAGACAGAACAGATCCACCCCCTGCTGAAGAGTTCAACCCTGGATCCAGGCCATCTTTCCAGCTTCCAGCCATTCACCAGCCTACCATTCATAAACCAGTCTCCACGCATCTAAAATAGCATATTAGCCAGAAAAATCTTCTAGAAGATTACTGTAGGAAAAAGTCCCTTTTTGTGTGGTCATCCCCACTTTTTGCTTTATTTTCTCGTTGGTTTTTGTATTCTGTGAACTGCGACACAGCCATGCAGTGCTCTGTGTATGTGCATTTACCCTTAAAAACTTGTCCAATTGGTATACTCCTAATTGGCATATTTAACGTATGTATATGTCCTTACTACATGGTACAAAGTGTAGCTAAGGCCGTTAACTGAAATGTCCTGAGTGGACGGCAGCACATATTGTGCCACCAATAAAGTGGCAAAGCAAAACATGACTTCAGGCCTACTACCATTAGCCTGGTTGTGCAGGTTTACACTGCATATTCGACGTGTCACAATAACCCCTTTTGACAAGTCTAGGCCCTCCTTTCCTAAGTTATTCTTAATTGCCCCTAAGGCAGGGTGCAAGGTACATGGTGTTTAAAACTAGGACATGTAGAGTTTATTGTTAAACGTATCCTTGCAGTGAAAATGGCCAAAAATCTATTTTTAGTTTAGCAGGGTTAGTTGTTCAATAGAAAAGCACTGGGAGTTAATCTTAAAATTAAATAATGTTATCCCCACCTAGAAACCAGATAAAACGTTCATTATTGGACTTTTTAATATATTTTTATAAATCTAATCCATTGGCAAAGTCAGATTTCTGCTAAATGTTTACAAAAGATAAGTTTTAAAAGTCATATTTTGCCTGCCTAAAGCCTCTAGAAGCCCATTTGCATGAAGTTCCAACTGTCAACCAGAAGCTCAATAGCTCCTTGATGAAATGTAAACTGGCTCCCAGAGCTGAGCTAAAGGGCAGGTATGTAGTTTCTCTAACAAGATGACCATCTGGGCACTGACAAGGAACTTTGGGTCGGATGCACATAGACTAGGAATAGCGATTTCCAAATATCGATTCCATCCGAACCGTTATTTGAAAATCGCTATTACTCATGCATGAAACGTTTTGTTTCATACTTGCAATTCCTAGTGGGTCGCAAATTGACCTACTTCATGAATATTAATGATGTAGGTCGCAGTTTGCGATCCATTAGAAATCGCATCCATCACAGGGATCACCATCCCTGTCAGCAGACCCCCATGTCTGTGATTGCGTTTTAATAAAGGTTTATTTTTTTGGTTGAAAAGCAACCCATTTTCCTGTAAGAAAACGGGATGCGTTTCACCAATGAAAAATTAAACGTTTTGTTTAATTTTTTTTTATGAGCAGTCAGTGTTCTGTGGGACCACTGCCTGCTCTTTAAAATGTTTTTCCAACATTCACAAAGAGGAAGGGGTTCCATGGGGGCCCCTTGCAATTTGCACATGCGTTACTACCAACTTTGAGTTGGTTGTAAAGTGGGAATGTTTTGCCACCGCATTTCGGTCACAAAACAATTGTACATGCTAATGCGATTCGGTATTTGGAAGGGACACCATAAACATGTCCCTTCCAAATGCCGAATCCCAAAACCCAAATTGTGATTCGGTAACAAGTTACTGAATCACAATTTGGGCTTTGTACATTCCCAAAAGCATTCGGCCTGTTTGCAACCGGAAAATCGCTTTGTACATATGGCCATTAATTATCTTCAAAGGGGCCTACCCTGTCACCTCAAGTTGAAGCTCAGACCTGGACTGGCCCTGCCAACCACCATTACCCACTTAGCCAGCTAGGCCCTAATCCCAGTGGAATTCCCAGCGGTTTTGAGTGATCACAGAGGAAGGTTTTCTCATTTCCCTGGCAACACATCTAAGGTGAGCACAGGAGCTATGCATCAGGGAGTAATTATTCTGCCATCTTGGTTTTTGGTAGAGATAGGCACTGTTGGATTGTTTGCAGTACTGCAGTACTGCAAGCTAGAAGTGCTGCAAAAGTGCGTAGAGTTACCCCAGGGAACTTTTTTTCTATTGGTCGGAGAGGCCAGGAGTCACTTCACCCATAGGCTAGTTCCAGTAATAAATGTGGCACCCTCTTCAGAACACTACAGGAACTGCACTTGATGTTGTGACCTGTGAGGAGAACCCTATGGGTTGGACCTGCTCCCACTTGTACACAGAACTAAGAAGTGGACTCCAGTAGTCAGTTGGTGACCTCCTGTTAAGCTACAGGGACACAAAAGTTTCTAGAAATCCACTTTTCTGGAAGAGCCCATCTGATCGGTTTCTACTGGCTATGCCCTGGATCCTGCCCTGGTGGCTTCTGTTGGAGTGAGTCCTGACATTCAACTGCTGTTCCTAAGGTCCTGGAACCTTTGGATGATATGAACCGGGGATGGTGGAAGTGTGAAGGGGCATAAGTGAGGCGGAAGGGATGCGAGTGAAGAGCGGATATGAGGGTTGGGTGTGATAGGTTCGCAGTATGGTGGTAATCTGGTCTCAGCCTCGTCTGAAGACGTGATGGGGAAGTTCAGGGAAGGAGGCTCCACAGCAGAGGGAACAATTGGGGGAGTTAAGGAAGATGCCCTGGCCGGGGACCCAAGGTGTGAAGGCGTATAGCTCGGTGAGGAGCGTGTCACAGTACGACCAATAGGCACATGATTCCGTGATCGTGTGGACAGTGCGGATTCTGGCGATACTAAGTGATGGGACTGGATGGGGTAAGGATCACTTAAGGAGTGCGGAGAGTTGTGTGAGGTTGGAGTAACCCCGGTTGTTAGGTGAGGTGAGGTGGAGAGGTCATGGGGAGTGGGGAGGTTTAATAGGGTCTGAGAGGAATTAGAAATTACCGCATTCTTGAGCGAAGGGAAGATAATATCCATCTTAGCTAAATTGTCATTTGAGGTTTGGATTAGGATAATACCGTTGTTGTAAAGGGAGATGGTAGCGATTGCATTGAAGAAGGGCGAGGGCGAGACTGACAGTTTGAGGCCATAAGGAGTTTTCTTGGAGCCGGTTATATGAAGCATGGAATAAAAGACATTCCTCCAACGTGCCCGTTTTCTGGAGTAGAAGATGAGGTAATTTGTTAGTTTACCCTTATTAGCACAGAAGTAGCGGTCTGAAATAAGTGTTTCAGGTCGTGATTTGAGTAAACGATGTTTGTGCTTTTTGGTTGCATTTTTAGAAAGATTAGGAGGGTAATTAATCATGAAGGCATTGATACCAACGGGATCAAGCTTTGAGACCATTATGAGAGGGGGCAAGGTGTCCCAGATGGAGAGTCATTTTGCACCAGGGAGGGAGAGGAAAATCCACTAACAAAAAAATAAAAAATAAAAACTTCCCTTTTTCTTTCTTTCTTTATTCCTTCCTTCCTTTTCTTCCCCTTTTCTTTTCTTCTTTCTTTTTTTTTCTTCCCCCGTTCTCTTTCTCCTTTTTTTTCTTTCTTTTTTTCCTTCTCTCTTTTTCTTTCTTTTTCTCTTCTTTCTCACTTCTTCATTTCGTTCTCTTTTCTCTTTTCTCTTTTCTCTTTTCTCTTCTCCTTTCCTTTCTTTTCTTTCCTTTTCCCCTTCTTTTGTTTATTAGTAACCCCTCTCTTTAGTATCATGATTTCTTTCCATGGTTCAAAGGAGATCAGTGATTAAATTTTGCTTAGTTAAAAACTGATTCAGCATACTTTCCTTCAATTAAAGTAGACCGGTCAAAGATGGCCGCCACAATAGACTGAAGAGCAGAGGACGATTTTCTTGCTGTATTCTTGTGCACAGGACAAGGTACTGTTCTTTGATCAATATTTTTTTTGACTGGCACATTAGACTGTTTTACTTGCATACTTGCTTGGTTACCTTATTACCGGTAACAGTGTGTGGGTCTTAACCTGCCAAAGGGTTATTGTGTTAAAAGGTGCCACGAAAATGGGGGATATGGGGAAAAGCGCTGCCAACGTTGGTTGGGTACTTATTTAACAGTAGTTCAGTCATGCTATTCTCAGAGACCCCTACTCACAAATCGCCAGAGACGTCTGGAGTGGGAGGGCACGAACTCCGCCACAGCTGAGTAGGCAAAAAATCCTATTTACTAGCTGTTGGTTAATCAAGCTTGAAGGACTCAGTGTTCCTAAAAATTGTGAAAAACACCTTATCTTAGTTCTCTTAGTTCCCTTGAAAAGTTATTTCGTGTTCTAAACACAATGACTAATCAGGTCCCAGACCCACTAAACTAGCCATTGCCGCTCTCGGAAGACGAGGAAGATGCAGACGCAATACATATTACGGCAAACATTAGACACGCAGTCACCCTGAAACTGCTTGCGCATGGTTTAACGCCTAGGGGTGGCGTAGTAGCTTTCGTGATTGAGACACACAAATTATACAGAACAGAGGTATTTTATTTGTGGGTTACATTCCCAGCAGCAAATGCAAGAACAAAAACATTTCATTACTATACAGAAGATGAACCACCGGGAGAATATTGTCCGTATGAGGACATTGAGGTTCCGCTCACGTACTAGGAACACTTATACTGGTTTAAAGGTGCTCTACCCCATACAAGAAGGAGAGTAAGACTCGGCCCACTCGGAAGAAAGGGAGAAACATGGCCAATATTAGCAGTCTACACACCACATCCTGACATCGAAACAATGCCCGGATCAGACTTACTAATACTTCACAAAGAATTAATAAAACTTTACAAAAACATGACACAATTCGTCATGAGGACACTTACAGTCTAGCCAGCGATGGTAATGACAAATACAGCTCATGTTCAAAACACAGCAACTAAGATTACACCACAAATGTTACACGCAGTAATGGGTAAAATGCCCGCAAAACGTGAACAAATGCCATTCTGGGTAGCTCAGAAAATAACACAGTTAGAAGCAGTATTTCCGAATACTAGCCCTTATGAGAAACACAGAATGCTGACAATCTGCTTGCCCATGGGGATAACGCCACAGATAGAGGATTGTACCACTTGGGGTACAGTTTTCGCTGCCATATATACTAGAACTCATGGTATACCATCCTTAGCAGTAATACCAGATGTATTAAGACAAATACAAAATGAGTACGGAGCAGAGCCTGCTCTGAACTTAGGGATGAAATTACTAGGTAATTATGCCCAGAAATCAGCCATAATATTAGCAAATATTAAAGGGGAGGCAGCATCAGTGGCTATCCACCAACGCCTAAGGGAGTTCAGTCCTTTACAACAGGAGCACAGACTACCTAAAATAATTGAAACTGCATATGAAGAATTAGGCAGGGACAGTTTAGGTGGGAAAGCATCAAAACCACAATTAATGGGTAATACCAAAAAGGAGACCATCAAGCAGACACCTGCTTCATCAAAAAAGAAGTGGGACAATAACAAAAAACAAAAAGTTAAAGAAAACAGATCTCAATCCAGAGGTAGATCTTCTCCACAGGAGCCCTCCGAGAGGAGGTATAACCTTATGAATAGGGACAATACTAGGAAACCTAACAGGTATCAGGATACTGATACACGTTCCTCTCATTCCTTTCAGGGTTCAACGGAAAACTCAGTGAGGGAAGGACAGTCAGACAGACAAGAAGAGCGTACAAGGTCCAGAGACAAGCAGCACGCTCAAGAACATACTTCCAAAAAAGAAGATAAACCAAAACAAAAGCCACAGTTCAAGAAAAAGAAGGTTGCAGGTCTAAAAATCAGACATGCCCAGATTTCTGAGGACTCGACTACTGAACCGGTAGTGGGCTCTGACGATGCTAGAGAGTGGGGCAGAAGTAACAATAGCTCGCCAGAACCTGATGGAATTTCTGGTACAGTGGACTTGAATGATTATATCATGGTGGAAACACCTGATACTAGGGTAAGTGTCCCACATAAATTGTATAAAATAACACTCCAAATGGAGGGGGACAAATGCAGGACAGTTAGAGGTCTCTTTTGGGAGAACCTAACGTTTGGCTATGACATTTTGATAGCTGAAGAAGACTGGCCACCAGCATAAGTCATGGATTGCCCTAGGGGAGAAACAGTAATTTTATCAGCATTCTCCGACCATGTTCCCAAGCATTTGAAATATACATATGCGCAGGAGTGGGCGGTAGCCCAAGCTCCGGCATTATACAAAAACCATGTTGGATGGGATGAGGATTTAACCCACCACATAATTCCATTGAAAAATACTCTGACTGCACAAAGGCAGTATCCAATAAAGCAAGAAGATGAAAAACAGGTCAGGGAGATCTTAGATCAACTTGAATACCAAAGAGTGATTGAAACATGCACCTCTCAAATGAATAACCCTTTGTTTCCCGTATAAAAACCGGACAACACATACCGTCTAGTGTTGGATTACAGACATTTAAACACTTGCACTAAAACATTTGCAGTACAGAATGCACACAGTGCCGCATTAATGAATAACATTGGGGCCGATTCACAGAACTAATCTGAGATAAAATCCTAAACTTACTACTTTTGGTATTCACAGACAGCATTTAGTAGTAGTAAAGTTAGGACTCCTAACTTTACTACTACTAAATGCCTTTGTGAATACCGAAAGTCGTAAAGTTAGGATTTTGTCTCAGTTTAGTAGTAGTAAAGTTAGGAGTCCTAACTTTACTACTACTAAATGCCTTCTGTGAATACCAAAAGTAGTAAGTTTAGGATTTTATCTCAGATTAGTTCTGTGAATCGGCCCCATTGTGCGGAAAATGTACTGGAGGTAAGATAGATGTGGTTTCAGAATCCACTGCAACCATGATATACTTGTAAGCCCCATCAGATTGTAAGGGGCCACAGTGGTCCAAATAGACACACGACAGTGGCTTGTCTGATATTAGTAATGGTGTCTGCGCTGGATGTGTTACTGTGGAGCCTTTCATCTGCTGACAGATGTCGCATTTCAAGACGTAGTCCTTAGTTTGCTTTCTTAGTCCTGGCCAGCAATAGCGCTGTTTCAATAAAGAGACAGTTGCTGTAACTCCTGCATGTGCAGACCCTATACCCTCGTGTGCTGCTAGAATTAATCCTAACCTACGATCCATATTTGGTATTACTCTATCCCCCACTCCAGGAATTTGAGCAAATGGATCATTGTTTGCATCTAACTTGTAGGAGTATTTGAGTGGAAACCTTTTCGATACTGCTGAGTTATTGTGTGTAGCAATTATCGCAACCATTATCTCACCGTCTATTCTCGTTTTTGAACGAGTGATTGCAGCTACGGAAGCTGTGCATCAGCCCCTTTGCGGCTTCATCAGCCAATGAATTCCCTTCAACGTGAACGCCATCACGTTGATGACTCAGTGTATGTATCACGTGAGCCCTTGGAAGTTCGTTTTTCAACTCCACTACCTGTTCCCATAGCATTTTGTGCCACCTTTTGCATCCTTAAACCCATTTTGTCCCCAGTGATGTAAATATTCATTATATGACTGTACACAGTAAAATGAATCACACATGATTAGTGTGGGGAATTCTCGATCCGTATTTACCAGTGCCAGTATTAGTGCTTTTAGTTCTGCTAGCTGTGCCGTGCAGTCTCCTAGAGACTGTGTTTTTGTACAACTCGGATTAAACTTTCCATCCGGCATACAACCTTTAACGATAGCACATGCGGTGCTGTATTGCTGTTTACTCCCTATGGCCGGTTGAGGAGAACCGTCAGTGTAAATTATATATTCATACCGATCTAGAGGCATTATTTCATTTGGTAGAGGATATTCTTGTATTGCAGAAATGCTTGTGTTTTTAGATTTGGGTAGTACCTGTATTCTACATCTGTTGTAGTGAGAGAATTAGCCCATTGTATCCATCTTGGATGTAAGGCTTTAGTGCTGGGAACGCTTGCCTTTGTTGCAGCCTCTAAGGCTGGAACTGGGGTAACGACTATTATATGCTTCCCTTGAGCCAGAGCTCTTTCTCTTACTACAGCAGTCTGTACTGCTGATAGAATTTTTTCTGTTGATGCAAAGCGCATCTCAGCATTTGTCTACAAATGTCATTTGTACGCAATTGGTACTGTCTCACCTTCATTATATGTCAGATAGGTGTACCCAGATTGACCCGCAACTATACGGATCACCATGTTGCGTTCATTTACGCGTGTCTATAAGTGTTTTGAAGCTATCATGTCAGCTTGTAAAGAACGAATGATATCAGTGTGTTCCTGTGTCCATTGTCTGATTGAGAAATCAGGTTTTATTAAGTCGTAGAAAGGTTTTACTCTTTCTGTGTAATCTAAAATGTATGTTCTGCCAAAGTTCTGGAATCCCTGGATTGATTGTAAATATTTTAATGTTTTTGGAGGTTGTAGCAGCGCACATTTTTCCAAAAGTTAGCTGCTAGGCTTTTCCCTTCACTTGAAAGCTCATACCCTAGAAAAGGACATTAAGGTGGGCAATCTTCGATTTTTGAAGTTGAATTTGTAACCCTCAGAGGCAAATCCCAAAATTATGGTGTTTACTCTGTTCAAGTGTTCCTCCAGGTCATCATCCGTTAGATAAATATCATCTACGTAGGACAATGCCTCCTCTTCCAAATTTTGAAGTAACTCAGTTACCCTAGCCGAAAACAACTCCGGGCTGTTCTTATACCCTGGAGGAGTCGACAAATTTGACGCTGGGACCCTAGCGCTGAGAATGCTGTCAAATATCTGCTCTCAGGCGCTATATTTTGGCAGAAAAATCCATTTGAGATATCTAGTGTTGTTTTGTATTTTTTCCGCACAATGTTATTCATTAATGCGGCACTGTGTGCATTCTGTTCTGCAAATGTTTTAGTGCAAGTGTTTAAATGTCTGTAATCTAACATTAGATGGTATGTGTTGTCCGGTTTTGATACAGGAAAGAAAGGGTTATTCATTTGAGAGGTGCATGTTTCAATCACTCTTTGGTATTCAAGTTGATCTAAGATCTCCCTGACCTGTTTTTGAGCTTCTTGCTTTATTGGATACTACATTTGAGCAGTTGGAGTATTTTTCAATGGAATTATGTGGTGGGTTGAATTCTCATCCAATCCAACATGGTTTTTGTATAATGCCGGAGCTTGGGCTACCGCCAACTCCTGCGCATATGTATATTTCAAATGTTTGGCAACATGGTCAGAGAATGCTGGTAAAATTACTGTTTCTACCCTAGGGCAATCGATGACGAATGCTGGTGGCCAATCTTGTTCAGCTAACAAAATGTCATAGCCAAACGTTAGGTTCTCCCAAACGAGACCTCTAACTGTCCTGCATTTGTCCCCCTCCATTTGGAGTGTTATTTCATACAATTTATGTGGGACACTTACCCTAGTATCAGGTGTTTCCACCGTGATATAATCCTTCAACTCCGCTGTCACCAGAAATTCCATCAGGTTCTGGCGAGCTATTGTTACTTCTGCCACACTGTCTAGCATCGTCAGAGCCCACTCCCTGTTCAGTAGTCGAGTCCTCAGAATTCTGGGCATGTCTGATCTTTAGACCTGCAACCTTCTTTTTCTTGAACTGTGGCTTTTGTTTTGGTTTATCTTCTTTTTTGGAAGTATATTCTTGAGCGTGCTGCTTGTCTCTGGACCTTGTATGCTCTTCTTGTCTGTCTGACCGCCCTTCCCTCTCAGAGTTTTTCGTTGAACCCTGAAAGGAACGAGAGGAATGTGTATCAGTATCCTGATACCTGTCAGGTTTCCTAATATTGTCCCTATTCATAAGGTTATACCTCCTCTCCGAGGGCTCCTGTGGAGGAGATCTACCTCTGGATTGAGATCTGTTTTCTTTAACTTTTTGTTTTTTTGTTATTGTCCCACTTCTTTTTTGATGAAGCAGGTGTCTGCTTGATGGTCTCCTTTTCGATATTACCCATCAGTTGTGGTTTTAATTCTTTTCCACCGAAACTTTCGCTGCCTAATTCTGCATATGCACTTTCAATTATTTTAGGTAGTTTGTGCTCCTGTTGTAAAGGACTGAACTCCCTTAGGCGTTGGCGGATAGCCACTGATGCTGCCTCCCCTTTAATATTTGACCTTTGAACGGACAGTGGTATTGAGTTAGGTGAAACGGCGCCACTCAGGAAAATCGCACATATATTAGTTTCAATAGATCCTAAATTCTGAACGGTGCTGTAAGGTGAGGAGAACCACCAACCTCCCCCAAAATTGCGGCCAAGGCCACTGAATACACAAAGGAAATCCTCAGCACACGTCTGTAGTGTATCAAAACATTTATCTGCACATTGCATGCATAAATATTAACAGTATTTTGAGTTTCTTGTTTTTCTTTCTTTATTCTTATAGTTTCTCTTCAGCCGACATGTGTTTCATCGCATACACTGGGAAATCGTCCCGCGACTTTCTCAAGGCTCTACAATCTTTGGTATATTCTTTTCTTATGTGGTGATAATTCCAAACCACAAATGGTAAAATATCTGTCTTCTGCTTTAAAATCGGTTCTTCATTCAGGAAAGGTCTCCGTCTGACCAATCCACGAGCTCGTACGGACAGCTCCGTCATCAACGTAGTCCAAAAACATAACTCTCGAGTACGAGCATATGCAGTTTCAATTATTTTAGGTAGTTCGTGCTCCTGTTGTAAAGGACTGAACTCCCTTAGGCGTTGGCGGATAGCCACTGATGCTGCCTCCCCTTTAATATTTGCTAATATTATGGCTGATACCTGGGCATAATTACCTAGTAATTTCATGCCTAAATTCAGAGCAGGCTCTGCTCCGTACTCATTTTGTATTTGTCTTAATACATCTGGTATTACTGCTAATGATGGTATACCATAAGTTCTGGTATATATGGCAGCGAAAACTGTACCCCAAGAGGTACGATCCTCTACCTGTGGCGTTATCCCCATGGGTAAGCAGATTGTCAGCATTCTGTGTTTCTCATAAGGGCTAGTATTCGGAAATACTGCTTCTAACTGTGTGATTTTCTGAGCTACCCAGAATGGCATTTGTTCACGTTTTGCGGGCATTTTACCCATTACTGCGTGTAACGTTTGTGGAGTAATCTTAGTTGCTGTGTTTTGAACTTGAGCTGTATTTGTTGTGACCATCGCTGGCTGGACTGTAAGTGTCCTCATGACGAATTGCGTCATGTTTCTGTAAAGTTTTATTAATTCTTTGTGAAGTATAAGTAAGTCTGGTCCGGGCATTGTTTCGATGTCAGGATGTGGTGTGTAGGCTGCTAATATTGGCCAAGTTGCTCCCTCTCTTCCAAGCAGGCTGAGTCTTACTCTACTTCTTATATGGGGTAGGGCGCCTTTAAACCAGTATAAATGTTCCTGGTACGTGAGCGGAACTTCAGTGTCCTCATACGGACAATATTCCGCTGGTGGTTCATCTTCTGTATAGTAATGAAATGTTTTTGTTCTTGCATTTGCTGCTGGAAATGTAACCCACAAATAAAATACCTCTGTTCTGTATAATTCGTGTGCCTCAATCACGAAAGCTACTACGCCACCCCTATGCGTTAAACCATGCGCAAGCAGTTTCAGGGTGACTGTGTTTCTAATGTTTGCCGCAATATGTATTGTGTTTAGAACACGAAATAACTTTTCAAGGTATTGCGTCTGCATCTTCCTCGTCTTCCGAGAGCGACAATGGCTGGTTTAGTGGGTCTGGGACCTGATTAGTCATTCTGTTTAGAACACGGAATAACTTTTAAAGGGAACTAAGAGAACTAAGATAAGGTGTTTTGCACAATTTTTAGGAACACTGGGCCAGATGTATGATGCACAAAATAGCGCCTCGCAAATTGCGAGTTTTTTGCGACTTGCAATTTGCGAGGCGCTATTTTGGATGTACAGATTCCCAATTAGGTCGCAAATTGAGAGGCTCATGAATATTAATGAGCCTCTCGCAATTTGCGACCCCATTGGGAATGGCAGGCCCTCCCAGGTATGGTGGCCTGCTGGGCTCAGCAGACCACCATGTCTGGGACTGCTTTTAAATAAAGCAGTTTAAAAAAAAAAATGCAGCCCGTTTTCCTTAAAGGAAAACGGGATGCATTTAAAAAAGAAAAAATGAAACGTTTTTGGTTTATTTTTTAAGGGCAGGTAGTGGTCCCTGGGACCACTGCCTGCCCTTAAAAATATTTTCCCCTGCATTTGCAAAGGGGAAGGGGTCCCCTGGGGACTCCATCCCTTTAGCAAGTGCATTACCACCCTCTTGCAGTCGCAAAACATTCATACATGGGCTTGCGCTTGCTATTAGGAAGGGAACGCCCCTTCCTAGTAGCGAGTCGCAAAACCTATTCAGCGAGTCGCAAATAAATTGCGACTCGCTAAATAGGCTTTGTACATGGCCCATGCTGTTTTTGCATACGAAAACAGGTTCGCAAACCCGTTTGCGCATGCAAAAATGGTCGTACATCTGGCCCACTGTGTCCTTCAAGCTTGATTAACCAACAACTAATAAATAGGATTTTTCGCCTACTCAGCTGTGGCGGAGGTTGTCCCCTCCCACTCCAGACATCTCTGGCAATTTGTGAGTAGGGGTCTCTGAGAATAGCACGACTGAACTACTCAGATTCTACTGTCAAATAAGTACCCAACCAACGTTGGCGGCACCATGTCGTGTAGTTCCTATAAGAAGTATACAGGATCTGCACGTTTAGACAACATACACTGTAGGATTGGTGTCAGACTGACTCTGAACACCCCCACCGGATATGTTGGCCCTTTTTGTACCAACTAGCTCACAGTGCCACTAGAATCTCCTCTTACCAAGGAGAGAATAGTTCCTGGCAACCATCAAACATGACAACCCTGATCCCTCTGGTCCGTGGAAACAATATACTACCTTTCACTCAGTCACTCGTGCTTACTAAGTCTGTCTCAGAGAGATACACTGAATAAACAGGTGTTTTTCAATAAGCATTTATTGAACAGTTATTATTCTGGTGTAAAATAAATGAGTTGCAACAACCGTTAGATAGTATAAGATATAAATGATTAGCAGTACTATCAAGGTGAATGGATGGTATAGCTCTACCATCTTGCAATAATCATGAATACATTAGAGTATATAAAACACATGATAAAAAGATGCGTACTCCTACGATGCCTCCCTAACTAGATGTACCTAAGTGTACCTAGCATGTATGTAGGTATTAAGCCAAGAATCCCTCTAGGATTTAGTCAACCCCATTACCTGATGTGAGAGACTGTGGGACCCCGTCCTGATCTTGAGTTGGACACCCTCCGAGGGATGTTAGACCACTGCGAGCTGGAGTGTCTGCATGCAGGAACCTCAGCGTCTCTGGTCAGTGTGTCGGCCGGGAAGTCTCGGTCTCCTCTTCCTATCTTAGCAAGATGTGATGTATATATACACCCATAGGTCTCCCCTGGGGTCCTACCTCGCTGTATTACTGTGTCGGCCTAAGGATGACTTCGGGCATGAACTTTGTACATAGAGTTTATACAGGAGATGGTAGTCCTGCTGTGCTTCCAAGAATCCTCATACATAATGTATGAGATTTCGAACTAGGGAAAACCCGCGTTCTGAATGCAGTGTCGTATCTAGGTAAAAGGTCAGTCCCTGTAAACCGTGACAAGTGTAATGTAGGGAAGAATATAGGTGAAGGGTAATGAAGTTACTGGGGCCTATATTAAGGTACCTATATGGAATATAACAAAAGGTCCTTCTATCAAAACCCTGCCCCCATCTGTAGCTCCTCATGTTACCACTATAGAAGGCTTTCTCTACCAGGCAGTGGGTGTTGTATCCAAAGAAATAGAGCTGGCCGAAAGGAGGTCATCTTTGAATAGGGATAGGTCCCTCACACCCCCCACAGGTCACCTGTTGGTATTGGATTGGAGAGCCCACCCATGACCTGAGTCAACTGGGTGGGCAGAAGGAAGACTGGGGGTGGTGACACCCATGGTAATGGTAATTCTATAATTTTGCACTACACCGGTTGTTAGCCCGAGGCGCAAGAGAAAATGGAAAACTTGTGCCCCTGCCTAACCTCCTGTCGAGTCTAAGCTGGGCGGTCGACCCAACCCATTACTATTCCAATGTGTGAGGAGGGGGGATTTTCCCTTAGGAATGCATCGCTCGGGGATTTTGAGTTCATGTTAAACAATAAATTGGATCCAATTTTGGTGAGGCTCTTCCATATTGAAGAGAGGGCCCGAGAGCTCTTTTCCTTGATGAACAGTGGGAGGGAGGGATGTGGGGTCGGTCAGGAGCAGGGTCACTCAGATGAGTTTCGGAGGCCACTTGAGTCTACTTGCCCTGGGAGGGACCCCGTGTTAAATCATTCATTGAAGTTGCAGACCCTAGCCTGCTTGCACCAAAGCCAGGGAATGGGGAGGAGACTCAGGGTGCAGTTGCTCACCACTGCCTTTTCGGTAATAAAGGGGGTAGCCTGCCCACTGGGTCTCCCATCAACTTGGGGGAATGGCTTAACCTGCCTCCTGAAGCATCTCCTTCTGTAATTGTTTTGGGGACTGTTTCCACCGCTCGACTCCAATTGGTGAATCATGCCAGGAACTTAAGAACAAGGTGGTGCACTGGTTTAGTTCACATTTCTTCTGTAGTAGGGGACTAGTGGACTTTATCATCATGGCCTGCAGAGTAAGCTGGATAGGTACGGATAGGAAATCATGGGGGGTGACTGTGTGGTGGTTAATTTTAACAATCCCTGCAACCGGGTGAACTCTTGTAAGCTGTTCTCCATCCGATATAAGGTATACCTGGGATAGTTGCCCTCCCTTTGGGTTTCTTTTACAGACCAGGTAGTCCAGCCTGTTTATTAGATTCTCATCTCCCTCACAGGGGGTTTCGCCCAATTAATGAGCACCCTGAATTAAGGCCGCCACCCCTTGTGTCTACCTCTAATAGATTTCTCCCATTGAGTGAGTCCTGTAATTGACTGGATTTACATGACCCTCTTCAGCTCTCTGTGGTCCCCCCTATCTTGGCCCCTGCTGTATTCCCCTCTCAGTCCTTAAAAGGCTATACAATGTTGTCCTGGAATATTGCGGGTCTCTCTTCTAAGTTTACTGATCCAAGGTGGGTTCAATTTGTTAAATCTTTTCACATAATTTGTCTCCAAGAAATCTGGGAAACTGTAAATAGATTCTTTCTGGACGAATACACAACTTACTTTGAACCTGCTGTACATTCAAGGATGAGCAGGTCGAAGGGGGGCTTAATTATGTTTATCAAAGTGGAATTGAGCGGTTATATTTCAGACTTCCATTGGCAGGTGCACACAATGCAGGGGGTACGGTTAACATTTCCAGGCTCTTTATTAGTGATTTTAATTAACTTTTATAACATCAAATGGGGCAGCTCTGAGCCCTGTGGTGTCTCTCACCTGGACCAGCTTTTGAGTTCTATCTCAGCTAAGGGTGATGGGAAAGTTTTAACCGTCATTGATGGTGATTTTAATTGTCATTTATGCAATCACCCCAAGAAGGTGATGTATTAATTTGTAGTTGTCTGCTGACAGAAGGGCTACATTTTGTGCATTCACACGAAGGCCGGAAGCTCAATGAGTTTGTTGGCTGTCACAATTTCATCTTCACTATGGAGAAACTGGTGAACTCTCAGAACCCTGTAATTTGTCCGACTTTCAAAGGGAGGGGCTGTAGGTCGTTAATTGATTTTATCTTTGTCTGAGCCCCACTATGCTGATTTATTTCCCATTTTAACATAATTTTTCATTCTTTTAGTGATCATAATCCTTTATCCGTAAGTCTGGATGTAACTAAGGTCCCCCAAGTTACAGCATAGGGGTGTTCTAACGAGGGTCTCCACTGTTGACCAGGGAAGAAGGTTGAAATGGTCCCAGATGGACCCCCAATGTCTTCAGGTGGCACTTTTTGCACTTTATCTTAGTGAGATTAATATTTGTCTTGACAGTGATGCTGGGGGAGGTGAGGTTCTGGAAGCTTTTAAAGCTATTGGTGCAGGGGTTCTTAAACTGATGACGATAACAGTCTCTAGCAGCAAGGCATCGCAAATCCCCAAATGGTTTGACAGAGACTGTTCGAAAACCATGTGTCATCTGAGGTGGCTCTTAAGCAGTCACCGAGGGACAGGCAACTGGTTAAAGACTGTAAGTGGACTTACAAGCAGGCCCAAATTACTTGTAAACATAATTTACAGGAACTAGCCCAGGCGGATCTTTGTCAAGCATGTGAGATGAAGGATAGCTCTCTCTTTTGGAGAGTGGTCACCAGGCCTTGCTTTGCGGAGGGATCCGAGCTGCTTTTATGCCATCATATTTTAGAGCAACAGTGGGTGGGTCATTATGAGAGAGTTTTAATACCAGGGGGTCTGTGGGGGTGATAAACTCCTGTTGGATCAATCACAGACTGTAACCCAGTGGTCTTGACCTTAGATGAAGTTACACAAGGTATTCTTGCATGCAAAGCAACAAGGCCCCAGGACCTGATAGTATCCCGCCAGATCGGTTTAAAGCTATTATTGAGGTCTAGGCTCCACTTTTCATACAGGTCCTGAATGCGGCCGCTCAAGTGGGCATGTTGCCTTTCTGGTCTAATGCAGTGATTGTTCCCAACTTTAAGAAGGGGAACAAAGACAACCCACAATGTTATACACCAATATCGCTACTGGATTTATTCATCAAGGTACTGGTGAGGGTGATTTTAAACAGGTTGAGTGATTGGGCAGAAGAAAGCAACATTCTGAGTGATGTCCAATATGGTTTTAGAACAGGGAGGTCCACTTCAGACCAATGTTTGAACCTCCATATAATTATTAATAAATATAAAGTAGCTCAGTCTGAATCCTACATTTAGCATTTATGGATCTGACATTCGCTTTAAACAGGGTGAATCGAATGAAACTTTGGGCTTTGCTTAGTGAGATGGGGATTGACCCTAGTATTGTGGCCTTTCTAGCCAACCTTCACTCAGAGGCCTCTGCTTCAGTACGTTTTCCTCAGGACGTCGCCTGTACTTGCCCATTCCTGACCAGATCGGGGGTGCATCAAGGATGCGTACTTGCTCCTTTTCTGTTTACCTTGTATGTGAATGGGCTTGAGTCTGCGCTACTATCAGTCTCGGCGGACTGCCCCAAGGTTGGTGACAGATTTCTCCCTGTTCTATTATATGCGGATGACGTGGTCCTTATGGCTCGGACAGCACAGGGGTTGGATTTGCTCCTGGCTGGGTACGTGTCTTTTATGGGGAATCTTGATCTGATGGTTAATTTTTCAAAGTCATACGTGATGGTAGTGGGCCCTAAATCAACTAGTAGCAAGACCTTTGAGGTTGCT
The DNA here is from genome assembly GCA_963921515.1 of Calotriton arnoldi. Lineage (NCBI taxonomy): Eukaryota > Metazoa > Chordata > Amphibia > Caudata > Salamandridae > Calotriton > Calotriton arnoldi. The sequence continues at coordinate 1,032,068 of CAWUFW010003799.1, read as the reverse complement.
AATTCTACCCTGGGCAAAGTTAAGGCGTTCCCTTACCTGGGTGTTTTATTTGATGTCAACAACTGTTGGAAACCTCTGGTTGAGGTAAAAAGATTAGAGTTTGTTAAAACCATGGGGACGGTTTTTAGGTCAGTTCCAGGGTGCCTAGGGACCTATTACAAATGTATCAGGCTAAGTGTATCTCACAGCTAGGATATGGCAGTGAGGTATGGGGGTATGCCAAGTTAGACCGGATTCAATCAGTCGAGAACAACTTTCTACATAAAATGGTACAGGTTCCACATTCCTACCCCAGCTTTTCAGTGCAGGTGGAGCTTGGGCTTGCACAAGTGTCGGATTTGATATCCCTAAGTCTGCTCCTGTGGTGGATTAAGATTTGGAGTAGGGTGGAACTGATGTTAAACTGGTTGATCCTAGCAGACTGCCTGGCTCTTGATCGGGCACATGGAATATCATGGATAGCCCATGTCATGGCAGATTTTACCTACATAGGTAGGCCAGATATTTTTGATAACCCCACCTCTGTCTTGGTGTGTGAGCAGGGGTGTGTTAAAAGGTTGTTCTTAAAACACTCTCGCCTGGAGAAAGAGTGTTTAGAGCTTCAGAAAACATCAGTTCAGGGTCATATGCTGCTACAAACTGTGCAGGGGTTGGAGCCATATCTTGCCAAGGTTCATTCACAGCATGATAGGTTTTTGTTAGCCCGATTTAGGTTTAACCAACTGCATCGTCTTTTGGCATCTCCATGTGAGTGGGTACGGCCTGAGGCAAAGGGACCCTGCTGCTGCAATAATACGTCTCCACAGGAAATGCTGCATTTTATAATGTTTTGTTCCTATTTCAGCTGGCCGAGGGAGCGATTTTTAAGTCCCCTGTTGAAATCTCTGAATTTTAACCAAGTTAGGCCAGCTGTGATGTATCTTCTGATGCTTCCCACTGCTTATGTGATTTATACTGGTTTATCTTTTTTATGAGAAGCCTTGGTGTCCTGAAGAAGGAGACTTGATTAATTTCCCCACTATCCACTGTTTTCTGTGTAATTTTATCTCTGTATTTAACATTTATGAACTTGACAGTGATGTCTTTGTTTTGTATTCTTTAATGGTGATTTTATCAATCGAATTTAAATGAGTGAATGAATACTGTTTTCCCCTTTCCTCCTCTTTCACTGTCTTCTACATTAAACTAGTCATTTGTTATAAATACTCTATGTGTTCAGATTTTCTCATTGTATCTGAGTCCTGTGGAAATCTCAAAGACCATGATACTGAATTTGTTTGAGAAGGTGGACCCAAATAAATGGAATTCTTCTTTCATTCATAACCTAATACGTGACTTTGTAAATATCAAGGTTGAACTCATCTTTTAGTGAGTCAGGTAAAGAAAGAATTTACATCTGTGCAGAGAGAAGCTTTCCTTTTTCATACTAATCATCATTTTATTAATTTCCTGTGCACAAGTGTACCATATTAGAGTCTAATTTGGATGGTGTCACTGTACATTTCTTACTTCTGCTAGATTTGTTGGTGGTCTGGAAAAAGGGCTGTTTTCCCAAATGACCCAAGACAGACACAAAATATAAGTACAAAGAAAACTAGGTTTATGGTTGAGACCAATGAACAGTGGTAGTGTTCATGGAAAGAAGTGCATTGCATTGCAGTGGATACATGATGCATGCATTGTGATAGGATATAAAAGATGTAACAAATATATTTCTCTTATTTTATAAAGTCTGTAGGAGCTTTATGGTAAATGCTAGAAAATAATTTTGATCATCTTGTCCTAATCAAGATGCAGACTGTGATTACAAAAATAAACAATACTTCATCTCCCAAGCTGTTGTAAAGAAGGCAAATTTGTATTAACACATTTTCCTTGTAAATAGAATCACACAATGCACAGCAGCATTAAAATATTGACAAAACACAGGGAACATAGCAGAACTATGAGGAGTTGCTAAATTCCTTCAAATCACTTTCAGAAAACTTTTACAACTTTCTTATTAATTATGTGAGTCCTTTTAAAACTGTTATTTTTTCTAATCAGCATAGATTTAATACATTTTCCATTTTAAACTTGTGGTGAACTATCAGAATATGTATTTTAAGCATTTTTGTTCTTAAGAAAGCAATTGTTTTAACTGTTTGGAAGTCTGGATAATTAATACATTTCTACATTTGTGATGATTTTAATTAATCTAAAGCAAGAAAATACATATCCTTCTTCCCAAATTCCTCCTAGGAACCAGTGGATGACAGTGCAAAAGGGGCAAATACATGGGGGCTGTAATCATGGGTTATGGAATGGCTGGTCATGGGTGTAATAGTTAGGAAGGGTGGAGTCTAGAGTGGCTGAGGTATGTGGCTTGTCAGCTACTGCCACAGGGTGTGTGGTCATGACTGAACTTCCAGCTTTCCAGTGGGAGCTACCCTGTAGGAGAAAAGTCTCTCTATTGCTGGAAAAATGTTAAATGTGACAGACCTGCCACTCCACAACACTGGCAGACCAACACTCTACTCTCCAAGGCCCAAATTAGTCTCTTACTCAGTGTGAGAAAGTGGATCATTAGTTGGGGTGGTTGTGAAACCTCACCAAGTAATAATATCACTGTACGGTATCAGGTCCAGTTTGGTTTCTTTCAATCAAATCTTAGTGTAGTCCTGGGTAGCTGTGGCAAAGAGCAGTCTTCATGCTGAAGAAAACAATTGTAAAGCATTTGTCAGTACCAAAACAGTCAATAAGTAAGAACTACTTTTCACTCTGAAAGCTTCCCTAAGTTTAAAAAAAAAGTAAATCACAGCTTTTTACTCTTAGCTGTAGTCTATGAGTCTTGAACATGAGGGTCTGGGGCAATGTCAAAGGTTCAGACTGAACGCAATGAAAGTCAGGGTTGGATGCGGGCGCTGGGTTGGTCCCAGTCAAGATTTTACCTCTGCACCTAGAAACTTTTCTGGTTTTGTTTCTTGTCAATGGTAAGGCTGGCAGGATCCTCTGCAGCCTGAGGCCAGCGTTTGGCTCAGAGTCGACGGACATGCGAAATCCAGCAGTATGGTGAAGTCTTTTTTTCTCTACGGTGTTCAAAGCTACTCACAAACCAGCAAGTGGTGGTAGTCTGTGAGCCTCAACTCTGTGGTAAAAAAAACATTATCCTTTGACTTTGGCTTGCAAGTTGCAGTTGGGGAGAAAGAGTACACTCTAGCACTAGCCAAGTGTCCACAACCTCTGAGGCACCTCATCTCATGGGAGCAAGAAGCTGATCTCATGACTAAACCATTGGAGTCCAGGGCAAATCCAGGGGCTACTGGTCAGCTGGGCACTTTGCAGGTGCAAGCTTCCTCAGCATGTGTATCCCTTAAGCTTGACAAGAGGCTAGCTGTTGGACTTGGCCCTTTTTGGCTAAAGATCCCTAAACCTTTTGCTTTCCCCCTAGACCTTTTTTCTGACATGGTGTTGCCAACTTAGATGCTTTTGACACTTTGCCACTGCTAATTCAGTGTCAAAGTGCAAGTGCTCCCTGTATAAAGTGTAATGGTAATTGGTTGTCCATGATTGGCATGTTTGCCTTACTAGTAAAGTCCCTAGTAAAGTGCACTATGTGTGCCAGGGCTGGTAATGCAAATGCTGCTAGTGGGCCTGCAGCACGAATTGTGCCACCCACACAAGTAGCCTTAAGGAGGGAACTCAGGCCTGCCACTGCAGTGCCTAGGCGCAGTTTGTTAAACTGCCATGTTGTTCTGACAAGTGCACCCACTTGGCAGACTTTACCCTTCCCTTTCTATGCACATCAGACACCCCTATGGTAGGTCCAAGGTACCCCCTGGGCAGGGTGCAGTGCATGTGAAAGGTAGGACATGTACTAAGGTGTGTACCATGTCCTGACAGTGAAATAATCTCCATTTCGTTTTTCACTGTGGAAAGGCCATCTTGCCCATAGGATAAAATGGGGAGGCTGTGTAATATGTTTTCCAGCCTATCTTCCCAAAGGCTTAAGATGGAGAGGTGAAGTTTAGTGTGCCTGAACTCACAATGTAATAACACATCTTTTTATGAAGGTGGTTTTTGCATTGTGTGTTTAGAAGCCACTCTTTTAGAAGTGGCTGGGTTTTTGTGCTCTAACATTTCTGTGTGTCTCTGCCTGGTTGTGGATTGACTGTCTGGATTTGAAAGTGATAGGATCTGGGGAATGTCTTGCCCAGGGGAGGAGGTGAGACAGCAACAGGCTGACCTGCATCTGGAGTGTAGGGGGGAGGAGTAGCCCCTAGAGGTGAAGAGGCCTGGGCTGCAGCCATAAACCAATGGCTCTGTCCCCTGCTGAGTGATTGAGGATCCAGACCCCCACTATCAAAGGAATAAGGTGTCACTGGCAGGGAGGCACCCAGAACTGGTTTGAACAGGGGTCAGTGCCCCCCTGAACACAAAGACTTCAAAGACATTTAGGGGTATAACTATGAGAGCTGAAGCCCCTGAACTTTGGAGAAATGGATTGATCAAGATTGAACAAAACTGAAGCTACTTCGTGGTCAAGAGGAACCTTTGCCAAGGAAGAAACAGCTGAAGAGACTGAAGGAAAGGACTGACCCTTGCTGTGTGTTCTGGGTCTGGCCTGCAGTTTGCTGCTTTAACCAAGGAGAGGCTAAAGGGACTTTGCTGTGTGCTGTGTCCCCCTGCTTGAAAGGACTTTGCTGTGTGCTGTGTCCGGAAGTAACTTATCCCCAAGGGCTCGAGGTGAGCTGGCTCCCTGTTGCGGAAACTCAGGAACACAAAAGTTTCCAGGAGAGTCTCAGTGATGCTGTGTGCGTGTGCTTTGTGCAGCCTGAGACCTTCGTGAGGATTGCCCTGTTATCCTGCACACCCGGAGTCCAAGTGAGTCTCAGCGACGCTGTGTGCGTGTGCTTTGTGCAGCCTGAGCCCTTCGTCAGGATTGTCCTGTGATCGTGTGCACCGGAGTCCAAGTGAGTCTCAGCGACGCTGTGTGCGTGTGCTTTGTGCAGCCTGAGACCTTCGTGAGGATTGCCCTGTTATCGTGCACACCCAGAGTCCAAGTGAGTCTCAGCGATGCTGTGTGCGTGTGCTTTGTGCAGCCTGAGACCTTCGTGAGGATTACCCTGCTATCGTGCACACCTGGAGTCCAAGTGAGTCTCAGCGACGCTGTGTGCGTGTGCTTTGTGCAGCCTGAGACCTTCATGAGTATTGCCTTGTTATCGTACACCCGGAGTTCAAGTGAGTCTCAGCGATGCTGTGTGAGTGTGCTTCGTGCAGCCTGAGACCTTCGTGAGGAGTGCCCTGTGATCGTGCACCCGAAGCTCGAGTGAGTCTCAGCGACGCTGTGTGCGTGTGCCCTGTTGCAGCCTGAGATCTTCGTAGCATCAGCGGCCTGGACCGGCAGCCCCGGAGGAGAGACCACCTGTCGCTCTCAGCCTCTCCCATTCCTGCAGTGCGAGCCTCTGCTTCGGCTCGTATCGCGGCCTGTACTTGCCAACGGAGTGGCAGTACCGGGGCCGGAGTGCGGAGCTGCACTTTTTGTTTACACCATACCCGTGTGGGGGCAACTGTTGACAGAAGCTGACTGCGAGTCAGTACGAGTGGCGGAGAGACCACCTGAGGCACCGTGATCGGTGCTAGAGTGTATTACGCATTGCATTGTTTCTGCATAACGAACTACCTGATTAGTGTATTACGCATTGCATTGTTTCTGCATAACGAACTTCCTGATTAGTGTATTAGGCATTGCATTGTTTCTGCATAACAAACTACCTGATTAGTGTATTACGCATTGCATTGTTTCTGCATAACGAACTACCTGATTAGTGTATTACCCATTGCATTATTTCTGCATAACGAACTTCATGATTAGTGTATTACGCATTGCATTATTTCTGCATAACAAAATACCTGTTTGTTGCATTACGCATGGCATTATTTTTACATTGCAAAGTGCCTGATGCTAGCATTACGACCTGCATTATTTCTACATTGCAAAGTGCCTGATTCGAGCATTACGAACTGCATAGCATTGCATTAGGACTGCAGTGGAACGTTTAGAAGTGCTCATTAATATCGCCAGAACTTACAAGGGCTGGCTGGCCTAACAACCGGCCAGGAAGAATATTACAAATACGCATATGTTGGATTTATATCGTGTGGTCTTATCGTATATCTTTTCATATAAATTTATACTCGTTTTTATGAAACTCGTCTGGAGTCCATTTGTGGTGTCAACATTGGGTTGCTGTGAGCGTGGTTGCAAATACTTTAAACATTTGCCTTGAAGATAAGCCTGGCTGCTCGTGCCCAGCTACCAAGGGGGTGAGCGGGGGCTATCTGAGAAGGTGTCCTTCCTTTCCCTGACGTGAGAGCGAGGGTCCCTATTTGGCCTAAGGTACCTACCTCAGCCAACCAGGGATCCCGGGTCTAACACTAGCCAAACTAGCCCTTTGAATCCACTCACTGGGCCTTAGCATGAGTTGGAGCAGGCTAAGCTTTTTAGAGTCTCTCATCAAAAAGTCGACAGCAGGAGTATTCCTCCTCTTTCTGAAGTCCTGTCTTGGTTCAGCAGGTGCAGCAGATGCAGTATTCCTTGGTGCAGCCTTCCTTTCTGAGGTCAACAGTTTCAGGAGGTGCAGTCCTTCTTCTGTCCTTTCTGAATCTAGCACTGTTCTGAGGTTGATACCTGGGGGTGTCACTTTTATGCCAATTTCACATCTGTGGGTGGAGAGGACTCCATAGCCAATAGGGCCTACAATTCCTATTAGGCAACCATACCCCTTCCTACATCATTTCCAGTGAGGTTGGCGCTAAACAATCCCACAGTGTATCTACACAATGAAGCGGACAGGCTAAGGTGTAACTTACATTCAGTTCTCAGAGAAGGTAGCCTCTTTGAAGCTGGGTCATCTGTGGTCACCATCCTGTGACAATTCTGCTGGAGGAGGTCACACTTCCACCCAAATATAGTCCCTTTTGTTCCCCATTCCTGGGAGCGCTTCACACCTCTCAGCAGGAGGGTAGCAGACTGCCTCAGGTGACAACTGCTTTAGTGGAGCAGAAAAGGCTACTAGAGTTTTGGGCAACAAAACAGTTACTTTCTAAAGTCACCTTCTATTAAAAGTTACTTTAAATCTGACTTTATCATTAAGTCGGGTGTAATTTAACAATTAATTTGATACCTTGTAGTACTCTGTTTGATAGTCTGAAATGGATGTTAGAACTTAGTGGGTAGGCTAGTGTAACTCCGTGTTAGCCAAGTGGGAAATTAAAATGTAAAAATGTGTTTGAAAATAAGTTTGATAGCTAAAAGAAAAAAAGCATACAATATCTGGTGAAGTGAATTCTGAAATAACTTATGAGGATATTCACAAAATAAAAGTGTTACTGACTAGAAAGTCCCACTTCATTAACCTCTAAAATGCTTAACTGCCATTAGGTGTGGAAAAGGCTGAACTTTTAAAAAGAGATCCTGATTCACTAAATCAGAATTTGCAGGTCAGCAGGTGACAACAATAGATTTACTGATGTCGAAATGCATTCCTATTTGGGAAGAATAGGATGGTAAGGTGCAGTGATCATACAAACCCTTTTGGCTTCATCCATGGAGTTGTTTTAAAACTATCTCCCCAATGAAAACATCAATAGGCTCTTCAAGCTGAAAAAAAGGAATTGTTTCATTAACATTTGATAAGAAAGTTTTTACGCTGTCATTGGCTTCTATTGGAGTGTTGGAAAATGCCACTGCAACCTGCATACACAGAATATGTTCTGTTTAGGGAGCCTCAGTCCAAAGTAGAGTTCCAAACCCCATTGGTCTAAAAGTAACTAAACGGCTGACTTGAACACAATTGGAAGAGGGAATTTTCCTACAAATTCCCTCCCTAACCTGAACGCGTACAATAATCTAGTGAACCTCTTCAATAATTTGCCCATGTAGATTGCAATGGCTGGACAGTCCCTCTGGAGCACCATGGGACCTGCCTGTTGCAAGCCTCTGCAACAGGCCTAAGGCATCGCTCCATATTTATTGCCCACCACTCTGCAAATGCGCCTCCTGGCGCACTACTGGTTGGGGGATGAAGTCCAATTTACTCCTGAGGGACCGTGGGGGCCAAGAAGCCCTCCTGGTACCTCCTATAAGTCCTACACAGTGTGATTCCTGAGAGCTGGTCGGAGGCCCTGCCCCTTTTCTCCACCACTCTGCAAACACGACTACTATTTTAAAAAAACATAGAAATTCACTGAAAAAATCAAAGGTTACAGGGACGTTATAGTTAGGAATTCGCATTTTAAAAACCTTAGAAATTCACTGAAAAAACCAAAGGATACAGGAATGTTATAGTTAGGAAATGGAATTATTGAAAACTTAGAAATTCACTGAAAAAAACCAAAGGTTACAGAGACGTTATAGTTAGGCTCAGGTTTTACTTGTACAAAACCAGAGAAATTCAGCAGCTATAGCTAACTTAGCTAACTATAACTCGCGCCTCCGCAATGCACTACTTATGACCTCAAATATTACGTCACTCATGACATGGTCAGTGACATCACTGATGACATCTCAAATGAAATCACTGATGACATTATTGATGACATCATCCATAGCATCACTGACATACCCACTCACAACGCCATAGAACGTTCCATACACCCCCTCCCACACAACCATTCACAAAATCATTCTCAGACCTATACCAATACTTACACACCCACTCACTGATTCATAGATCAACACACATATATCCACTCGCTCACCCATACAGCTACTCATGCACCCACTCAGTCACTAATACAGCCACTGACATATCCACTCATACACCCATTCATTAACTGAGATATTCACCCATACAGCTAATCACACAGCCACTTACTCACCCATATAGATACACACACACACATTCACTAACTTGTACAGATACTAACATGTACTCACTCATCTATATCATCGCTAACACACTCAGACTCACCCATACAGTCACCCATATACCCCAACCCTCACCTGTACTACCTTTCACATACCCAGTGACTCACACTCAATTACCCTTACAGCCTCTGACTCAACCACTCATTTATCCATACAGGCAGTCACACACACCCTCACCCACCCACACAGACACTCAGACAGCCAACCACTCATTCATACAGCCACTCTCGTACCCACTTACACACCCATTCAGCCACTTAGACACCATGCTCGGCTAGTTACACCACATATTACACTCATGACATCATTGATAATATCACTGCAATATTTGCTGTAAAATTAGTGATAATGCTGTGCATGGTGGGGCACAAGTTATATTTGACTGTCTTTTGCACGGTTGTACTACTGGGAATAACAGTGTTAGCAGGCCATTGCACATTTTTGTATTGTATTTATGGAATGTTCTTCTCTCATTACCTGATCTTTGTATATTACATGTGTGTAATCCGGTGATTAACAGTGTTGGCAGGCTATGATCATACTGGTACTGTTTATATTGCCTGCTCTTCTCCCATTACTGGATCTGTCCGACCTCGATTGATAAGCGCTCTGAATCGCGCCAATGTCATGCTCACGCTTTGAACCTATTTGTAACGATTGCTCCTGTCCCACATTTGTAAACTATCTACCCTAAATGTGAAGTGCTCTGATACCCACCTGGGTCATGTTTGCGCTATAAATAAATAAAATAAATAAATAAATATTTACCTTAGGGCATGAGTTATAATTACTTGAGATAACTATAACTATCACTGCTAAATTTCTTTGGTTTTGTGTGTGTAAAATCTGAACCTCACTATAACATCCCTTTAACCTTTGGTATTTTAGTGAATTTCTAAGTTTTTTTTAAATTCTATTTCCTGACTATAACATCCCTGTAACCTTTGGTTTTTTCAGTTAATTTCTACTTGTTTTTTAACATTAAGTAATATTTAATTGCCATACGTTAATCCAACCGCTGCCATGCACAACTTTCGGTCGTTCATGGCACGGTGTTGGCTCCACGCTGTATGCAGTGGGGGGTTAACCACAAGGTCTAGCCTGCAGCCTGACCATGTGGCCAACAATCCAAATACAGTCAACCTTTGGCCCCCCACCCTGGGCTTTATGTGTGTGTGAGTGGGTATGTGAGTTGCTGTGTGGGTCTGCAAGTGCATATGCCAGTGCTTATGTGGGTGTGTAAGTCTGTGTGTGGGCTTGTGAGTAGGTGTGTGGGGTATTGTGTGTGTAAGTTGGTGTGTGATTGGTTTTGTGGGTCTGTGAGCAGATGTGTGAGTGGCTGTGTAGGTCTGTGAATGGGTGTGTGAGTTGGAGTTTCAGTGTGAATGGGTGTGTGAGTGGTTGTATTAGTGTGTGAGAGTGTATGAGTGGGGTGTGTGAGTGGCTGTAGGTCTGTGAGTGGGTGTGTGAGTGGTTTTGTGGGTATGTGAGTGGCTCTATGGGTCCGAGAGTGTGTGACTGTTTCTGTGAGTGGCTGTATGTTTTTTTCATTGGCCTCTGGATCCATGGATTTGTCGCGGATTCACACGGGGGCAGCGATGAGCGCCGCAATAGATCTATAGATCCTTGCACATATAAAAAAATAGTTTTGGGGCAATTTCTTGCACATCAGCGGTCCCTTACCGACATCTCTATCACACCCATGGGGTCAGGGTACCTCTACCCTAACCCCTTTTATCAGTTTTCACTTTTTTTTCCAGGCCCCTGGACTGTGTCCCGATATATAAAATGACGTGCACAACTTTTGTCTCAGGTTGCGGCAGCCCATTATGGTATCGCTAGTGGCGAGTGGATCTGCGGATATGGCAATGTGGATCCACGTCCCTAGATATCTTTAAATCTTTTTTCTTTAATAACTTCAAAACTACTGAACGGATTTACACCAAATTACAAAAAGAGATCTTTCTGGCCCAAGATCTAGGTTTCTGCCAAATTTGGTGTAATTCCGACAGGCGTTTTGGGCTGCGTCGTGTCTAAAATCTCTATGAAAAATTGCATGTGGAAAACACGTTTTTGTCGGTCCCCGCTTGGTAAGCGAAACCCTGTATGTGTATATATTACCTACTGGCGGTCAGAGTTATCACATGGTTTCCATAGACAAAGCATTTTTATGTTTTGCTAATACCTTTGGCGCTGTTTTGACAAATCTTCACAACATTTTCTAAACTTGTTTAATATTCACTTCAGCTTCTGTCTTGAAAGTTTTGCTGAAGATTCCTCAAAAAGTGCCAAAGTTATTGGCAAAACAAAAAAATGCTACGTCTATGGAAACCAGGTGCTAACTATAACTACCTACTGCCGACCGCAAGTAGACAATATATACGTATACAGGATTTCGCTTACCTTATAATACTTACCATGCGTGGTTAAAGGCATGCGTGGTAAAGGCATCTGCATGGTAAAGGCTGCCTGGAAAAGGCATCTGCTTGGTAAAGGATGCATGGAAATGGCATATACATTGTATTGTCATGCATACGTGTCTGTCAAGGTCAAGTGCCAAGTTTTTGTTTTTTTCAGGACACAAGGATGCGTTTGTTTTTAAAGCTTCCATTTTGTCATTTGTTCTATCTGAATCCAACTCTCAGCTGTCTGTTATGGGGGGAGTTTTCTTAAATGAAAGTGAGATTGAAACTTTGGCTATGTGAACATGATGTTAGTCGCGGCCAGCATAACTCGCTGGTGGGGGCAGAGGGGGCACATGGGGAGGAGGGTTGCACGGGGTTTTAATTTAATAATAATAAAAAAAATTAACTTACCTTCCCGCCGGCCTGTTCCCGCTTTGTCTCTGCTCCTCCCCTGCTCTCCTGCCTCCGGCAGGAACAGGAAGCAGGCAGCTAGGTGGCATGGCTCCCACCCCTAAGCCAATCACAACGCTCTAAGCAGCGTTGTGATTGGTCGGGAGCTGCCCAGCCAGGGGATAATGACCCGGCCTTGTTCTCCATGTAGGCTGCATTGCAGCCTGCATGGAGAAGGGCAAAGTGCACATAACTGAGTGGGCACACCACTCCTCCCCTGCCCAGCCCAGCTCGCAGAGCAGCCCCGCTCACCCACCCTCCCACAACCAAACTCTTCTGCTTTCTCGCAGTGCGAGAAGGAGAAACATAAAATGGTAATTATTACCATTTTATGTTTCTGCTTCTTGCACTGCGAGAAAGCAGTGGTGCGACGCTCCTCCGCCCTTGTGGAGGAGCCGCCCCTGATATATGTATATATTAAAATATAAAATATGCAAGTATTTTGATATCAATCTATCCATCCATTTATCCAGGATCTTTACCTAACAACTAATTTCATTGCTGCCATTTACGATCACAGGCAAGATGTCACAGAGTATGTTATTTACGGTATTCCTTCTGTAGTGATGCATGTGTTTACAAGTTGCATTATTTCCTTTAACCAGCACACCCTTTTCTAGCACCATGGTACCATTCTCTATCACAGCTCTTTCCGTCTTCATTAAGCATGTCAACACCTTAATGAATATTCAGAAACTAATAAATAATCCCAGAGATAATGCTGCTCTTCTGGGACTTCGGCAGCTGTTGTATCAGTGGTGAGCGAGCTAGGCTTGGACACTTGCACAACCATCGTGGGAGTAGGTAATTGATTTATAGTGCCACACCAGGTGGGCTACGCTACTTAATCACCCGCACCTTTGCCACATGTGAAGAATTATTTCATATGAAGGCCTTTGAAATGAATGCTTACTGAAAGAAATTGAAATGCAAACCAGGAGAATCAGAGTGGGGCAGCAAAATGCGGGTGCGGATTGCACACCTGCAGATTCGCATTAGCAAGGGATGCCATAAATTCCCGTGTGCACCATTTGCAGCTGACCCTGAGCTTCATACCTCAGAATGGCGCATAATTTGCCAATAGGGCATGTCATGCGCCATTTCAAGGTGCACATACAGCGCATGTGCATTAATTGTCCCACGATTTACTGCAAGTGAAACCTACCGCGAATTTGGGAGGGAACACTCATGATTTGTTCTCACATTATAATTCCATTTTAGAATTGTTTATTTTAATTGGGGCTACCAGTCTTATTTTGTTTTTGTTTTTTTAATATTTTTTATTTGTCAACAAGAGGATAATAATTAACCCCTTGCCTGCTTATGACGGAACCACGCCGTCATGAGCCACGGGCGCGTGTGCTCATGACGGCGTGGTTCCGTCATGCGGCTGCCGCTACGCCCACGCATTAATTCCCCGCCTGTGCGGGCGAATTAATGAGCGGGCGGGGCCGTGACGGAACCACGCCGTCATGAGCACACGCCGCCCGTGACTCATGATGGCGTGGTTCCGTCACGAGCATGGCAGCGCCGCGCTCACCCCCCACCCCCTCTGCGCCGCGGCGAAATTCGCTCAGCGGCCAAGGGGTTAAAAGAACACCATATTCATTACATACAAATATCAGAAAAAATAATTACATACATAAAAGAAAAAGGGGGGAAAGGAAAAAGACAACGAACACAATCGAGAAATTATTCATGAAACAGAGAGCATGGTAAAGCCAAGATAAACTTCATGTAACACTGATTAGAAATTAAAACAATGATCCCCAGATTGCCTTAAATTTGACTACAGAGCGAATACCCCTAGATTTAGCCAGCGCTTGTTCCATATCGTGCGTCTGTCTTACTAACAGCCATATATCCGTAACCGAAGGAGGTTTTGATGAGATCCAAACCCGGGCTATTGTTAGTCTTGCAGAAACCAGTAAAATAGTTAACAAGCTTTTAGATTTAGAGCTCGGATTCCCGCCACCCATCAAAATTTCCAAAGTCGTAAGAGGTGTTTCCATCCCCAACTTCTGAGACAATACTTGGCCAACCTTCTACCAGAATGTTGACAATTCTGGGCATGTTACGGACATATGTTTTATGTCAGCCGCATATAAATCACACCTTGGACATTTTGTCCGATCACTGACTGAGTTGTTAGATGAGCACTTAGCTATTCTTTCTGGCGTATAATATAATAGACATATTGTGCGATGCTGCTGCAATCGCAAACTGGTAGAATGCACAACCTTATCTATAGTACTAAAAGCTTGTGATATAGTGATGGCCGAGACCAGCGTCCCCATAACCTTGCTCCATCGATCAGCTAGTCTCGCACAATCATCTGATGTATAAGTGCTCAAGCTTTTATACCCTCTGCTAATCAATGAGTTTTCGTTTATAGCATGTAAGCAATCCCAAATATCAGAGCCGGATATGTTCGTCAAATTTAAGTGCCGTAAAAAATAGTCGCGGATCTGATAATACTTAAACAGCATGGGGCAGATTTACAAGCCCCCTGCGCCACCAGTACGTCACTTTTCGTGACGTACTGGTGGCGCAGGGGGCTCCTCGATATTTACAAGGAGAGGAAAAGCCACCATGCGTGACTTTCCTCTCCTTGTAAATACCGTCCCTTCACACGCAGCACTTTGCGTTGAAGGGGCGTTCCATGGGTGTTGCTGTGGGTGTTCCCACGCAACACCCATGGAACTAAGACACATCTCCAGATTTACGAGAAATCGTAAATCTGGAGATGCGTCTGAAAGCTACGCCACCCTAGAGGTGGCGTAGCGAGGCGCACCGAGGAGAAATGTTTTCATTTCTCCTCGTTTTCCTCTTTCAATGCGTGCTGCATTCTACAGCACGCATTGAAAGAGGAAAAGCCTGTACTGATTGTTTTTGTGCAGAAAGGTGCCCCTTCCTGCACAAAAACAATCTCCCCATGGCGCAGGCATCCTTGCACCATGGTGCAAGGGTGCCTGCGCCGGCGCTGGCAGCTGTTTGTGCGCCAGCGCAGGGAGAGCACAGGAATGCGACATATTCTTGTAAATATGTCGCATTCCTGTGCTCTGAAAGTGCCGCAGCGTGGCGCAGGCAAAGGGCTTGCAGCGCCACGCTGCGGCACTTTCTTGTAGATCTGCCCCCATATGATCTGGTAGTTTATACTGTATCTGCAATTTCTCTAAAGAAACAAAGCCGCTGTAGTCATAGAGATCGCCTAAACATACGACGCCGCAGCTAGCCCAGCATTTGCCCACAGCATCATGAAATATCTCTGGCATGTCATGCGCCATTCCAAGGTGCACAAACAGCGCATGTGCATTAATTGTCCCATGATTTACTGCAAGTGAAACCTACGCGAATTTGGGAGGGAACACTCATGATTTGTTCTCACATTATAATTCCGTTTTAGAATTGTTTATTTTAATTGGGGCTACCAGTCTTATTTTGATTGAGGAGCATAGTCTGCAAGGTTTCTAACATACTTACATCATCTCAGGGGTTCACAACCGAATGAATGAACGAATGCATTATCTAAATTAATTAATTATTTAATGTTTCAGTTCTTTTCTCTCTGTGTGGAAGAGCTGTCCAAGTTTTACAATATCTTGGGCCTCGATTGTAAGTACCCCTGAAAATCTAGGATATTTATAGAACCTAATAAAATCCGGCACATCAAGTTTTGCTCAGAAATGCCCCATGCCCATGCCGACATCTGCAAGTTCCGTTTTTAAAAGATATTTTAGCTCCAATCACTTTTATCAGGTTTGACTGGTTGAAATTTATGTGGACACAATTTCACCAGCGGACTGTTCCCCAACAAACTCATAATTTCAATACATGCGGTAGGTAGCAGGTAAACGAGGCCTTGATATCTGGGTTTTCTATCTATCAACCATCTTTTCTTACTTTCTATTCTAATAAATATTCACAGAGATGAAAATCTTTAAGAAATGTGTCTTGTTCGGCAATGCTCCCTTTGATAGAGCTGCGCCATTCTTGTTATTATTCGTGCCTATAGCTGACAGAAACTTTTGTGCTCTCCTTCGTCATGTGCTCATACATATGCCTGGTATCCCTCTCAGTTATTTTACGAGAACAGTAGGGGGTTTAGGTTAACGTTTCAGTAGATAACTTCACTTAACTACAGGAAGATGTACTTATTTTGCAGCACATTTGATTAGGCTGGCAGAGAAGAGTTGTACAACGTTTTTTTGCACCCCTGTCACCAGTGTTAAGAAATGTATTACTTTGGAAAACTTTTAAGACAATTACCACTGAGTTTTCAAAGAATAGGCTGTGATATTTTGTTAGAGTAAAAATATTCTCTTTTAAAAGCAAAGCCTCACTTCTTTAGAGCTCACAGTACCAGACTCCAGAGCAAAACCATGGCGCTACAGGTAAAAAGATGGATTTTCTACAAAGAGTTTAGATTGCGAATAGTTATTTGCAGCTCTACAAATTGCACCAGGTGTCTTCTTGGCGCTGAGCTGAATTGTTTAACATAAACGCTCACATTAAGACTCCTGCTGCTCATGAGATTTTATTTTAGGAAGTAGAATAGTTTCAGCTGTGTCGAATAGTTTTAGCACCTTGGATGTGTTATATCGATGTAGATGAATCTCCTCGGCTATTTGAAAGGAAAACTAGCTTCCTGCAATCTCATACGTCAGCCACTTGCGACATCGCCGCACTGCATGATTCTCAGCTTGACTGACGCTTTGCTCATAAGACTCGGTAACATTTTCAAGAAACTATGGGACTGGTTTACTAAAGACTTACATTGTTGTCCTTGCGTGACGCACGTTGTCGCAAGGCAACATATGTTCTCTTAAGTGAGATTTACTAAGCCATGCAAAGCCACTTTGCGTGGCTCTGAGTTCTTCAGTAAATACAAAGTAACATAAGGCAGCGCAAAGCTCCATCTTGCATTAGATACTTTAAATATGGACAGTGGACCAAAAACACATGTGCAGCACCCGTACCGTGGATCACCAAAATATTTTACATCCAGAATTGTTAAAGAATCTTGTGTGCATTTCTCCGAATGCGCCCCCTGTCCAAAGGCGCCTCCCTTCACAGAGGGATATAAGACAACAAAGCAGAATCGGAGCTGCACCACTGGATTTCTGCAGGATTTCAGTTGCGATTGCGGTTTTCCAATGAGGTTTTCGCACCAAGACGCACTTCTATTGTAGTGCACACGATCTGGTGGATAATCCCCACCACTGAGTGCCAGTCTTATTTGGACTTGCACGTTTATCGCTGATATTTGGTCTCAACACTACGGGGCATATTCTGAAAGGACTTATCGCCGAGTTAGCGGCACTTTATCGCATCCAATGTGGCGATAGATTTATCGCACCATTCACAAGCCGGTGCTAACAGCCGATATCGCCAGTTTTCCTGCGATAGCAGCCGCAAAAAACATCGCCACGGATGACACCGGCAACTAACGCTAATGAGATGCAGAGTAGGCGTTCCTGTGCAAAAAGCAGCAAAAACACCACTTCGCAATATTCTCTACGACCAGCCAGATCGGCGATAAGATCCCAAAACAGGCGATAAGGCGCATTAGCAGCAGGGATTTACCACCTGCTCTTACCTGGTGTTAAGTCGGACGACAACCTGCACCACAAAAGGGAGCCCAGACCAGAGCCACACCTGAAGAACAACAGATGCAATGGAGCTACTGATCATGCAGCTCGGAGCCCCAAGAGGGCCACAACACCCACCAGCACCCCCCCGGGGTCCTACCCCGCACAAAGATATTTTACATCAACTTTACGAAATCATGAACAAAACAATTCGCCTGATGTCGCACAAGTACAACAATTAACATTCATGTGTGGTCAGAAAAAGGAGAATCATTCATTCATCTTTGAATTTCCAAACAAATTATTTTATTCAAATTTAACTCAAAACAACTATTTGGAAGAGTCATGGCGGGTCTTCTCTGGACAATCTGTAAGACACAGCCTGCAATACAATAATCAAGATAAGAAGGTGTGTAATGCGCTCATCAAAGGACAGAGAGAGAGAGAAAGAGAGAGAGAAAGAAAGGGAGAGAAAGAGAGAGTGAAAGAGAGGGAGAGAGAGAAAGGGGGAGAGAGGGAGAAGGAGAGAGAGAGAGAAACAGAGGAAGCGAGAGAGAGAGACAGTGAAAGGAAGAGAGGGAGAAGGAGAGAGAGAGTAACAGAGGAAGAGAGAGAGAGACAGTGAAAGAAAGAGAGGGAGAGAGAGTGCCGACACTGCGGATCCAGGCCTCACTGCTCACCTGCTTTCACCGGTGTGTCTCCAACCACGTGCCGGTAAACACTGCAGTCCCCCAGGTCCCTTATCTGAAACAGAGTCCAGATTTATGAATGGCAGAGTCCATATCATTGAACATGCCATCATTGCTTGGCCGCCCCTGTGCACACAGGCTGCAGCCCCCCAGCTCCTCCCGCTGCCCAGCGGTGTTTGCCCGCCCCTGCGCACCCAGGCCTCACTACTCACCTTCCACCACCAGCGTGTCTCCAAGAGGGCCCACCACGTACCGGTGCAAGCTCCAAGCCCGGGGCCCACGACCTTGGCAGCTTCCACATCACGCAGCCCCGCCCTGCGGGCCACCAGGTCACACACGTGATTCTGGGTCTTGATTTCGCAATGGCAGAGATCATATCAGTGCACACTGCATCAGCGCAGGCTGCACACCCGCTCAGCCCTATAGGTGCCACTAACTCTGTGAACCGCGAGGCAATGCCACATGGCGGTAGGACCGCGCTGCCCGCTGGCTCAGGCCTACACTGCGGTCCAGCAGGGCTCACACAAATCCTTACCAGTCCGGACCGCCAGGATGGTGCATCATCGCAGGCTGCACACCCGCTCAGCACTTAAGGTGCCCCTACCTCAGTGCACCGAAAGTCACCGTCCCGTGGTGGTAGGCCCGTGCCGGCCGCATTGTATCCGGTGCCACCAACTCTGTGCAACGCAAGTCATGGACCCTTTATGATTGAGTCTCGTGATATGCCAGGCGGACGCAGCCAAGTCACCTCCAGCAGTGGGGAAGAACTGGGACACGTAGCGTCGTCGTCCCCCCCTTTATATGTAAGCCGAGTGGGCTGGGTCGGCGTACGCCAGGCCAGCGTAGGGGTGTGAATAATTATCCCTGGGCTCTGGGCGTGGTTCATTTCTGGGCTGGACAGGAAACCAACTGATGCGTGTGTCTCTGTTGCAGTGTCTGCGCCACACGGCCCGCAATCGACAATGTTGCAATGTTGCATGCACCCGGAGGGCGGCCGTGCACGAAGAGATTGTACAAGGAGCGCAAAGCCGCTCGGGCTCTTGGCTCATGCATGCCAACTGTTGTGTGTGTATCGCTATTGGTGCACCATAAGCCTAAGGCCTAGCCTCAATTGCAGCGCGAAAGCCACATCACATTCCCAGAATGCAAGCAGTAGTCATACTAACATTAGGGATGAAAGCTCCTTTGTCTCAATACATAAGGCGTAAGGACATCTGCACCTCTGACCTTGGTCTTGCATGCGGCAGGCACCCCCTGAGAGAGATACCATAGCAGATGATGACGACTCCCACACTACGCACAGCGCTAATGATAGACCAAAGTATCCACACCCCACACACAGAAGTCCTTGCTCGAGGTACTCTTGCATGGAATGCCCTTGACACTTACATACACAACAACCCATGCGTCCAAATGTTGCACACACACACGACTCATTGCTCCGAGCTGTGGCATATCATCCACATAACTGCCGCAGGTCAGAAGAGTGCCGGTTCTACGAGAGCCACCAACGCATTGGCAGAACATCCCGGGCGCATGCACAACGCCTGTCACGTGGAACTGTACCGGGATCGAATGCTGCCTATTAGTGTCTGATGCATTGGTCTGCATGTTGTGGCCCTTGTGTTGCCCGTACTGACACGCACATGGCAATAAAGTCTACGCAACTTCACTAGTGTTCAACTGTGATGAGTGTTGATTAGAATGACAAATCGTGTGCCTCAATGAGCATTGTCCGTACACAGGGAGGGACTGACTGACGCATTTCACTTAGGGGTGAGTCCCTATTGCCAGCTCCACCTCTGTGAGCCAGACATAGTGGTTGGGATAGTTGCTGATAGACCTGTGCTCTTACGTGTCTTCAGCAATGTGAGTATGGTGTCCATATTCTTGCCATGTGGATCAATGTGATCCATCACTACAGGCTGTGTGCACCCAGTTTAGTGTGAGTAGGTATGCAAAGAGATGTTCTGTTGTCAAATGTGATGGGGAACACTACTTTAGGCCTGCCAACGACTTTGACATTTCATACCCAGCCCTATTTCTAACATTGCGTGGGGCAAAGTTGAGGAATTGCGCGATTGTTGTTTCAGAGCAATGAGGCCACAGCTAGTGCACACATTCCCAGTCATCTCACTTCCTATGTGTGTCACGGTCATACATGCGCATTGCTTTCATTTCCCAGGGTGTACCCTTTTGGGCAATCAATGTCCTTACATTCATCCATACTTTCATACTTGATCAATTATGGACATGACACATCTGTGTGAATTTGAATGATTTATTCACATTTGGTGGAGTGTCGGAGCTGGAGCAGTACATGGCCATGCAAACCCCACATTACATTGTAGCCCAGTGGAGGGCCAGCCAGAGTCATTTAGGGATTGACAAGTACATCGGAAGAGGAAGAGTACAGTCCGCAGTCTGATTGCTGTGTCATTGGTAAGCAAACAAAATATGGCAGTCCATGTCGAGGTCCAAGGTGAGTGTCGCAGAGTGTTTCGGGGGACAGTGGGAGGTGTTGTTACAGGGCATGATGCAGAGGGCTGAACCAAGCTGAAACAGGGCATATGGTGGAGAAGAATGCTACTGGCTCCTTCTTACTACAAAGGTGGAATCACCCGCATCTTCGTCCTCTATGTCATCTGTCTGACATGTGGGTGCTGATGTTTGGTCTGCAGCACTGTGTGCCACTGACACATCAGGGGCCGGAGATGTGTGTGTAGAAGTACCAGCAGCATTCATCAGCAACTGCCTTAGTGGCAGCAATGCGATGATGAGGATCTGCAGGGCATGGAAGATCCCAACAACTTTTCGCTGGTGTGCATCCGTGGCAGCCATTCTTTCTGCATGCATCCGCTCCATGTTCTCCATTATCCTCAGCATCTGTGCCAACTCTCGGCTGACATCGCTGAGGCCACTCTGACTAGACAGTTGTTCTGCTCTCAGAGTCATGACTCCAGCGATGTCGGGCATGGATTGTTGGACATCATGGAGCGAACTGTGGGTGTCCGTTAGGGAGTGTAAGTGGTCCCTGATGGGACTTAGACACCCACGTATGTCATCTAGTTTGGCTGCCATGAGGTCGAACCCCACCCGCACCTGTTCAGCCACCTCCTTCTGGCAGTCTAACACATGGCCTTGGAATGCTATGTGTTCTTCGGTGAGGTGCTGGGAGCCAGCCATGGTGGTGGGTGCTTCCTGCTTTGTGGTCTGTGCAGGGGGTGGGGTCTCCTCAATTCAGCTGGGCTGCCCTGCTCCTGGAGGTGGGTTGCCGTAGCTGTCCATGAGCTGTTGTAGGGCGTCGGTGTCGAAGGTGTGGAGGTCCTCTTCATCATCACTGCTGAGTTGTCTGGTCTGCTCTGCCGGAGGTGTTGATTGTCCCTCTGCAATGTGAAGGGGAGATGCATTTTAACATTGTGTTGACATGTATGTTGATGCATTGTTCAAGTTTACATACAGACTGCATGACAATGTACATTGTGACTGTTTGGGAGGAGCTGACTATTTGATGCGGGACAGTGGACATTTGAACTACATCACGGATGTGAGGTTGTACACTTACATTGTCATCTCACAGTTTCCTGCTATGCCAGATGTGATTGGCCAGTTTCTACGCACAAGCAGAACCAGTTGTGTCCTCTGTTCTGTAGTGAGAGTGTTGCACTTTGTACCACATTGTCGTCAATGATGATGTGCTATTATTGCTATGTGTGTGTGCTGCATTGTGGGAGAGTCGCCCCTGCAGCTGTGATTTTGCTGCCCCTTATCCCTTTGAGGCGGTGTGCCTTTGACTTCTGTGCTTCTACAGTGCTGAGATGTTGCAGACTTGGCTAATTTTGGCTCTGGTTCGGATTTTGGACTCTTGGGCATGGTTTATCCGCAGATGTGTTGTTGACGTCAGGGGTTATTTGTGCACGTGGATGTGTCAGGGTGTGACCTGCTCCTTAACGGATGTGTTCCACACTCAGCCACCTCAGTGTCGTGGCATGCACCATGTCATGATAATTGGACTGCAGCCATGCTGTTCGTCATGCAGTGTCACTTGCATTGTCAGTGTGGCTCACAGACACGCAGCTTTGCTGGTTTTGACACGTGGGCATGGGTTGGTTGTGAGATTGGTGCTGTGTGGGGAGGGACCCCTTTGTGCCCAGAGTGGACGGGGGCCTACTTGCTGTTTGTATGTGTGCTGCAGTGTGCCAAGGGGATCAGAGACATGATCCAGAGTCATTGTGGGTGTGCAGTGTGCTCTACTTAATTGTGTATGTGTGCCATTGTGCCAATCTCCCCCGTCCCCCAGTCCCTGTTTGGTACTCACCCTGGTGCTGTTGTGTCAGGTCATGTCGAGCAGTGTCCGGACCCCCAACTCCTGCCACCGTCTCCCCACTGATGACTGTGGCCACCATTTCCTCCATCTCATCCAGCTCCTGGTGTTCCGCTGGACTGCCACCTCCAGTCAGCATTGCTGCCTGATGGTTGTCAGCGAGTTTCTTCTTGGTTTTGCGCTTCGC
This sequence comes from Calotriton arnoldi, assembly GCA_963921515.1. NCBI lineage: Eukaryota > Metazoa > Chordata > Amphibia > Caudata > Salamandridae > Calotriton > Calotriton arnoldi. The sequence continues at coordinate 1,009,511 of CAWUFW010003799.1, read as the reverse complement.
ATCATTCCAGCGCCTCTTGACCTCTCCAATTGTCCTCCTCCTCACTCCGACTGCATTCACCTTGTCCAGGATGGACTGTCATATTGCATTTTTATTTGCCAATGACACGTTGGAGGTGACGAACAGTTGTTGGTGGTGTTCTATCACCTCCGTGATGATGATCCTGTTTTCCTGCGGACTGAACCTCATCTTCCTCGTCTTCTTCTCCTTGCCCTTCCGTGACCCCGAGGTCCCAGGCTGGTCCTCCTGGGGGCTTGTGGGGTTCTGGTCGTCCTCTGTACTTGCTCCGACTTCCTCCACGGTACTGCGCAGTTTTAATTATTTTGTTTGTGTTTTTCGGTGCTTTTATGGTGCATTTTCCCGCATGACGTGTGGGAATTGCAGGCCTGTCGCTGGTTATCACTGATTTTTTTATCGCGGTTGGCCACATCGCCACTTTTTTCGCGTTCGTGTTTTGCGTTTTTTTGCCGTCACAGTAATTTTATCGCCGTCATTTGACGCGTTAGCGTGAGACTATTGCATGGTACCGCCGTGTTGAGAATACAACGTTAACACAGTGTTATTTTCTCGCGGTGGACTGCGATGTGCAAAGTTGCGTTAAGCTAATTTTGCGATAATTATCACGCGTTCTTGAGAATATCCCCCTACGTGTTTTATTAATATTTACCTATTGCCCATTGGATTTTTGAATTGATTCATTTTCCTGCTTGGATTATTTTTTCCAGCGCTAAACAGATGCCAGCAATTGGCATATGCATTGAAAAGTGTCCTAACTAAGGAACATTTCTGTGATTGTTTCTGACGTTTTACAATCATACTGCCCTGAAGAAGTCCAATGTTAAATGGACGAAACACGTTGGTTGATGGTTTTTAAGAACGGAATAAACCTCAATAAAGAAGTGGTTAACATATGTATCGCATTGACAGAAGTTTTATATCTAATTGTGATACTTTGACATCTGTTTCCTATCTTACATATATGTCTGTTTGTCAGTGGTGCAGCTCCGATTCTGCTTTGTTCTCCACCTTGCATTACTGTAATCGAGTAGGAGTTACATTGGTGAAGCATAGGCGTTGCCGTGCATTCACCCATGTATTTTGATGTAAACCCAGATTCACAAATACTTGTAAACCTTCGACACGGTCTGCCACCACACACTACGAACACGCCTTCACGACGCCGGGATCCAAGAGAAGGCCCTGGACTGGACCACATCCTTCCTTTCCGGCAGAACACAAAGCGTCCGCCTCGCCCCCTTCCGATCCAAGGCCACCAAGATCATCTGCGGCGTACCCCAAGGCTCCTCCCTCAGCCCAACGCTGTTCAACATCTACATGGCACCCCTCGCCCACGTCGCCCGACAGCACAACCTCAACATCATTTCCTACGCCGACGACACCCAGCTGATCCTCTCCCTCACCAAAGACCCTCACACCGCCAAAGCCCACCTCCATGAAGGAATGAAGGCCGTCGCCGAATGGATGAGGACCAGCCGCCTGAAGCTGAACTCGGACAAGACGGAGGTCCTCATCCTTGGTTCCAACCCTTCAGCCTGGGACGACTCCTGGTGGCCAACATCACTGGGAACAGCCCCGCCACCCACCGACCACGTACGCAACCTAGGGGTCATCCTCGACCCCACCCTCTCCATGACTAAGCAGGTCAACGCCGTTTCCTCATCCTGCTTCAACATCCTCCGAATGCTCCGCAGGATCTTCAAGTGGATCCCCACCGAAACAAGAAAAACAGTCACCCAGGCCCTCGTCACCAGCAGGCTGGACTACGGAAACGCCCTCTACGCAGGAACGACGGCTAAGCTCCTGAGACGGCTGCAACGCATCCAGAACGCCTCTGCACGTCTTATCCTCGACATCCCCCGACGCAGCCACATCACACCCCACCTGAGAGACCTGCACTGGCTCCCTGTCAACAAGAGGATAACCTTCAAGCTCCTCACCCACGCACACAAAGCACTCCACAACTCCGGACCAGCCTACCTCAACAGACGACTCAGCTTCTACACCCCCACCCGCCAGCTCCGCTCGACCAGCCTCGCCCTCGCCACAGTCCCCCGCATCCGGAAAACGACCGCCGGCGGCAGATCCTTCTCCCACCTCGCCGCCAAGACCTGGAACACCCTCCCCACCAACCTCCGACAGACCCAAGACCTACTGGCCTTCAGAAGACTCCTCAAGACCTGGCTCTTCGATCAGTAGCAGCACCACCCCCCTCTTCCCCCAGCGCCTTGAGACCCTCGCGGGTATGTAGTGCGCTTTATAAGTGACATGATTGATTGATTGATTGATTAAACCTGGGTTTGCGCTAAAATGGTGTGCCTACCCAACAGAGGCGTAACAAGGAGAAATATCTTTATTTTTCCTTATTACTTCCTGTTTCCAAGTGTGCTGCATTCTACAGCTCACAAAGAAAGAGCAATATGCGTTAAGGATTGTTTTTCTGCAGGAAGGTGTTCCTTCCTGCACAAAAACAATCCTGCTCATAACACAGACATCCTTGCACTATGGTGCAAGGGTTCCTGTCTTGGTGCTAGGCAGCACACAGTGAGCCAGCACAAGGAGGGAGCAGAAATGCTCCATATCTTTGTAACTATGGAGCATGTTCACCCTCTCCCTTTCATGCATTGCAGTGAAGCAAGCTGCCTTACTGCGTTGCGTTGAGTTTTGTTGCATTGCGGTGCATGAAAGAATGGTAAATCTGGCCCTCTCTTCTATTCAATGCATTAAAAACCAGACATGGGCTTTAGATTGAATGCGCTGCTCCCCCACCAGCAAATGAAAATCCTTCAAATTCTGCGAGGCATGGTGATGCCGAGAGACATTCCCCAAAGGGCGCCTGTCAAATTTTGCAGTTTTGTAGTCTTTGCATTGCAAACTTATTCATGACAATGGGCCTGATTTGTGGGTTGGCGGGAAGAGACAGTCCATCAGGGTGGCGGAGGACATTACCTCTGCCACCCTGACTGACGAATGTCCACCCAATTTAGGGATGACCAGTGGCCTAGCAATCATTTCTATAGAGAGAAAGGAACTGCCATCACAACAGTTCCTTACCAGGTTCAAAAAGTCTGGTGGACGGCTACTATTGCTTTTGACAACTGTTTACTAAACTTTTCAGAAGGTTTTCATTTTCTGAAACAAAACACCAAAGTGAGAGTTTGTTTCAGAAAAACACAACACTAATGAACCCCCACCCCTAGGAGTTTTCTCCAAGGGTGTGGAGGGTCATTATTGTATGTACTCTGTACTGTGACGGACAGAGAAAATAGGTTGTATACTGGAACAACGCATGCCTGAACAATATATGCCTGAACCACGCGGTCTTACCCATGACCACGTCTTTACCATGCATGCCTTTGCCAAACATGCCTTTACCATGCAATTTCATGGTAAAGACATGATTGGTAAACGGACATGTGTGCTAAAGATCGTACCCCTGCCCCCAGCCCTGAAAACGGTCCCTTTTTGCATACCCAAGCCCTAAAAATTAACCCACGACCTAAAAACTACCCCGACCCTAGAACCCCCGCCCTGAACCCCAAAAACTGTCCCCTACATCCGTAAAGTACCCTGACCCACCTCCCCCTACCCTGAGGCCAAAAACTGCCATCAGTCTTTAAAACTGTCCCTTTTCTCTCACCCAGCCCTAAGCCTTAAAAACTGTCCCCATGCCCTAAAAACTACCCCAACCCCAGCCCCCTACCCTGAACCCTAAAAAGGTGACCCCTACCCCTGTCAAGAACCCTGACCCAGACCCCCCTAACCGGAGGTCTAAAACTGCTCCAGCCCTGAAAACTGTCCCTTCCCCTGTCCCGCCCTGAGCCCTACAAACTGATCCCACGCCCTAAAAACTACCCCAACCCCAGCCCTCCTGCCCTGAGCCCTAAAAACTGTCCCCTTCACCTATTAAGTGCACCCACCGAGCCCCCGCTCTGAGCCCTAAAACTGCTCCCTGCTCTATAAACAACCCCAACCCCCCTATGAGCCCAAAAAGCGACCCACACTCTGAAAAACTACCCCCAAGACCCAGCACTAGCCCCATTTATCTCACTGCGTTCCCTCCCGATTCTTCCTCTTCCTGCCTTCCTGTGCCCGCCCATCCATTCTGCATCTACACCGCGCATTGCCTTAACTACGCATATGCGTTGTTAAGGCATATGCATGGTCAAGGCAAGCGGGGTTCGGCTTGCAGGGAAACAGCACGCATGACTGAGCCCGTGTTGTTAAGGCCGTTTCCCGAAAAAAGGGCATTACACTGTCCACTCTAAATAGGGTGGGCAGTAAAAAGCTTGTACTCTGACAGCTCCTGCTTTGTTGAGCTATTGGTGGAAGCTGGCAGTTCCCTCCACTATAAATAAGGTTGGTTAACTGAGTGTTTGGCAGATGGGGTACTCCATTGCATTTGCGATGGAGTAGCCTGTCCACCAGACTGTAAATCAAGCCCTAAGTGCGCAGTCCAAAGTGGGATATCTCTAGGGAAAGCCCATCTGAGTTTTGTGAGTTAGATTTGGAAAAGGGAAAATTTCCTTATGGATTTCAGTTGATAGAATGCTATCTTCAATATTTCTGCAACCTGTGGCACTAGCAAAGGAGTGAAATTAAAATTCCGTTGCTGGACATGTCAAGGACAAATACCCAATTACTGTGACCACATCAGTTCAATCACCGTTGACATTTTCTAACAAGCAAAGTTTATGTTTTGGGTGGCATCAGTTTAAAACAATTGCACTAAAAGGCACAGCCACAACATCCCATACAGATTTGGTGCAGGCTTCAAAATTTAAATTTTACAGACACCACCACGAGCTGCACAGAGTGACAGCCAGCACATGGCTCTCCATAATGAAAAGCTAAGGATGAGGGATTACACCAAGATTCCCGTTCTGATTGGCCACTGCATTAACACAGGCATACCCGCTGCACTCACACAAGCACATCCCTCATTCGGGACTCACACTACTGCACTCACAGAAGCACAACCATCATCCAGTAATCAGCCTGATGACCGACTCTGCATTTACAAAATACTCAACCTGTAGTCATACACTCATACCCCTCACTATGCATTAAAAAAAAGCAGTGCACTTATACAGGTACACTGGACACCCAATAAAAGCACTTAGCGCATCACATGCACACAGCACACTACTCACAAGGAATGAGCAGAGTTGGGACATACAGGAGCAAAAGACGTTGCATGAAGCTGTGTTGCAGGCGACCACAGGGGCATAGCTATCGATGGTGCAGCCAGTGCAGTGGCACCAGGGCCCACAGGTCCTAGGAGGCCTGACTGCTCTAGCTGCTTGAAGTCCTCAGAAATCAGCACCTGCTCATTTATCCAGAATTAAAGAGCTGCACCAAAGTTGGCTTGCTGCTAATTCCCACTGCCTCAAATGAGAGTCAGACTGTGATTAGCAGGTAGCAGTGAATGGAAGGCTCAGATTAGCAAACACTTTGAGCTGGATTTGCGTCACAAAAGTGATGCAAACCTGTGCAAAGCGAGGGATATTTACAAGGAAATGGTGCAACGTGGCACTGCACGCAATTCAGCAGTGCTGTGCTGCGTCATTTAAAAAACGCTGGAATGCACCATAGTTACAAGGATATTGCACACCCTTGTGTTTTCCCTTGCACTGGCGCTAAAATAAGCTACCTAGAGCCAACATAGACACCCTTGCACCATGGTACAAGGGTGACTGCATTGCAGGGATGATTGTTTATGTGCAGGAAGGGACACCTTCCTGCACATAAACAATTTTTAAAGGCGATTTGCTCTTTCTATGTGTGCTGAAGAGTGCAGCACACATAGGCAGAGCAAAAACGAGGAGAAATTAAAGTATTTCTCCTAGTTGCGCCAATCTAATGCCTGCTATTCAGTGACCATTACATTTTTGCGCTGCCTCAGATATACAGATTCTTGTAAATCTGGGGCAGTGCCAAAAAGCAATGGGTGTTGTGGTGGAACGCCCACAGCAACACACATTGCACACCCCTTTCACACAGATACCTGCGTAAAAGGCAGGGCCGGACTGGCTACCGGGCGTTTTTTGCTGGGGTGGCAGTGTGGGGTCCAGGTTCACTGCGGAGGGGCTGATTTTATTGCTGGGGGGATGCCGGCGCTTCTAAATAAACAATGCAAAATAAATAGCTTTAAAGCGTACTTTTTCAAACATTTGTTTTGCATTGTTTATTAAGGAAAGTCCGGTAGCCAGTCCGGCCCTGGTGAAAGGGGACAATATTTACAAAGCGGCATTAAGCCTTGCTGCTTTTTATACATGGAGCAGGGCATTGGGCCACCGGAACATTGAAAAAAGTGATGTTCCAGTGGTGCAATGCCCTTGTAAATATGCCACAGTGTTTCCTTTGGATTTACTTTCCAGTGCAAAAATTGTTTTTCACTGGAAAGGTGTCTGAAAGTTACTCTGCTTCACAGGGGCATTCCATGGGTGGTGCATGGGCATTCTCAGGCAACCTCCCATGGTTTTTTACGCGAAACCCTATCTACTAACAGTGGTGGACAGGTTTTGTTGTGCCAGAAATAACACCACTTGAAAGCAGGTCTTAAAAAGGAGAAATGCTTTTATTTCTCCTAACTTTTACCACTTTGCATTTATCTAAGTATGGTATTTTGTACTGAAAGGTCACTCTTCCAGGAAAAACCTATGCTAGGCTCAAACAAACACCTTTGCCCTATGGTGCAAAGGTGTGTGCATGGCGCTCGGCCCCCTAATTTTGGGCCAAAGCTAGAGAGAGAGCAGGATAGTGCCATATCTTTGTATGTATAACTCTTTCCTACTCGCTCTCTCTCACACAACACAGCACAGCAACTCTGCATGATGCGCTGCGTTGTGAAGTCTTTCAGATGTGCACTCACTGTACATGAACTGAGTGACTGAGTGGTGGGGCTGCAGCAGTGTGCATGTTTACACTAACTACACAGCAACTATTCGGTCCTGATATCTTCAACATGTGGTTCACCGCCATCAGAGATTAGGCTAGCTTTATCATGGCCTCTGCACTCTTTCAGAGGACGGACCAGCGGCGGCCGCCATAAACAAAAGATGGTGGGGTGGTTGGGGGCGCGCAGGAGGCGTCGCACGGGGGGGTAGAAACACAATATTTTTTTTAAATGACCTTTTGCCGCGCCGTCTCTCCTCTTCTTGCCTGGTCCCAGCAGCCCCTGGGATAGACTCCCTTTCCAATCCCCACACTGCAGAGCAGGCAGGAGAGACACCCTGCTCAGACCAGGAAGTCTGTGGGGGTTTCTCCAGCCCGGCTGCTCAATGCAGCTGGGCTGGAGAAAACCAAAGTGCGCATGTGTGTTTTGGTCGGCCTGAGACGGCCAGCAAACCCACATGAGCACTTAGGGAGTGGGGTGCATTAGCACCCCTCCTCCCCCCTCCCATGCCTCAGCCCCGCCCCTTCCAACACCACTTGCTAAGAGCCGACAAATGTAATATAAAATGATGCAAGAACATCGTTTTATTTTACATTTGCTGGCTCTGAGCCAGGTAGTGGGGCGATGCTCCTTCGCCATTTCAGAGGAGCCGCCACTGGGGAGGATGACACACTCAGCCTCCAGGGCCAACAAGAGGAAGCCACATGGTCTTGACAAGACAGTTGTGCTAAAAGCACAGTGCTGGAGTTTTGAATATGTACTCAGCGAAGGCTGTGATTCCTATGTTTTAAGTTTCTTCTTTGTAAAAAAGCTGGGGATGGTAAATTATTCTACCATTGCTTAGTTCAGCCATTGTAGAAAACAGCTATGCACCTTCCGCGTCAACACCAGCAAGGAAAGCTTCACTTTCCGCTGCCTATATATCATACCTGGCAACTTGAAAAAAAAACTCACTGGGTGAGGAGGGGGCTGGGCCTAGGAGGGGGAGGGGCCTCGTGCCAAGAAGTACCTAGAAGGCGCTTTTGCCCCCACCCTGACACCACACCCTCTATTCCAAAACCCCCCAAAAAATCTTATGGCTGCTGCTGATGTCCTGGGGTATTTTCACACCCCTTAATAGATTTCAGCAGTTAAAAGTCTCGGAAAAAGGAGCTATAAAACCACTATTTATAGTGGTTTTCAGCTTGTTTTCCCTGCCACCGGGTGAAATCGGCTCCCCACCGGTTGACCATATGATGGGAGCCGATATCAGGTGTCAAACGGTGGCACCGTGTGAGTTGGCAGGTATGAATTCTCCTGATTTGGCTGACTGCAGAAGAAAAGCTTGAACTGGTGATGCCCAGAGCATACTTGTTATCTGTATTTGGGAAGTTCGCAGTACTGGTGTGTGTCCCATACCGCCTCTTCTGTTTGTGAGGGGAGCTTATACTCAAGCTTCCAATGCTGAACGTGCCCTCTGTAAGAAGGGAATTTCCATTTTTGCTGCCCTGTGCTGTAGCTGTTCTGTGCACAAGTGAAGCTTGCATCACAACTGCCTGTCCTGCACTGGTTCTGCGTACAAGGAAGCTTCCAAAGCTGCTGCCATTCTCTGCCTGTTCTATTTGTAAAATAAACTTTTACTGGAGCTGTCTTTGTTGTATGCGCCTTGTGTGCTAGGGATGACTCCACTTCTGCTACCCAGCGCTGCACATGTTCTGTATACAAAGGAAGCTCGCATCACATTTGCTTCCTACGGAAGCCTCACCCGTGCCCGCTCTGTTCATGAAGGAGGTTTGTACTGTTGCTACCTGTGTATTATGTTTTCTGTGTCTTAGGCAAGTGTACTGTGCTACCAAAAGTCCTGTACCTTTTGAAATGAGATAAAAACTTACCTTGATGTGCTGCTGGTATCCTATGTGCTGTGTGAGGGAAGCTTGCACTGCTGCTTACAAATACAACACCTGTTATTTGGGTGGGATATAGGTCTGAACAACTACTGTGTGTGCCACACCTGTAATGTGCAGTTGTGTGTCTGTGTATGGAAACAAGCAGACTTGCACTGCGGCTACAGATGTTGTTTGGGGTTTCTGTGTGTAGGAAGCCTGTGCTGTTTATGCCTGTGCTGAGCATGTCCTTTCTATGAGGAAAAGTGCACTTTTTGCTGCCCTGTGCTGTGTGTGCTCTTTGTGATTGCATCTAGCTTTGCCATTGTCTATTGGTGCATTTGTCTTAAATATATATGCAAGAAGCTTGCTCGACTGCATCTCAGTTTAATACCTTTTCCCTGTGTTTGTGGGAAGCCTGCTTTTATGTTGCTCAGTACCCTACCTGTTTTATGCGCATAAATCTTGCACTAGCACTCCCCTGTGCATTACCAGTTCATTATGCTTACAGCAAATTTGTATTGCTTCTGCCCTGTGTTAGAGCATCGCAAAGAAAAAAAACGTTAGAGCCAGGTATGTTGCAATAAAAATTATATTTTTATGTAGTGCCAGCCTGGCAACTTCATAGAACTACAAATGACAGGTATTACTATTACTCATCTCTGTAGTACTCCTTTTATAGTTTATACATTTATTTAAGAATAGAAGGTTGTGCATTCTGTTTCTGGTTTAGGACGTGTGACCTTAATTAGTGCTGGGGTCTCTTCAGTAGGCACATTAACCCCCTACGTTGTCCAGCTAATGTAAAGTATTAAGTCACAACCAGATAGACACATTTCCAAAAAATGGCTTCTAAGAATGTAAGTAGTTATGAAATATTTATGAAAAACGTGTTTTGCGTCATAATACTAAAAACAGGTTATGCAAATTAATTGCCAGATTTCATAGTTACATAAATGTTGTTCTTTGTTTTTTATGTGTTTTCCATTTTTATTTATTCTGTATTGTGTGTTTCATATGTCTAAATGTATTTCTTTCCATCAAGGATAAATGTTCATAGGAAGGACCTTCTGTAAATTCCTTAATCCATCATTTATACAACCAAGTCAGTTGTTTATTGCAGTAAAAACAATGCTCTTCTGAGTGTTATTGTCAGGAATATTGTGAAAAAGGCCGTGCAGGCATGGAGGGTTTAGACACTCTTTTAAGTTGAAAGGAGGTCAGCTTTGACAAATAGGGAGGACAGGAGTGTGGAAGCTATATTGGTACTGCGTGTATCTTAGTTCTGGGTTGAGGGTGGGTCTTACGGTGCCTTGTTTGTTACCAAAATATAATAGATCAGCAGAGGCACTGAGTTAGAGCCTGGCAACATCTCCCAAGTATTTCAACTTACTTCACATCCGACAGTTCATCACTCAGCATCCGTGTCCCCTTTCTATTCTAATTTTTGCCCTTTTCAGTTCGCCATCCCAGTGTTTTCTCTTGTTTCCATTCCATTCTCTTCTCTGATTTCTGTTCTGCATTCATTTATTCTACCATACTATTGGCTACCTTACTTCTGTGTTGCCATATGTATGCTGTCTCTCTCCATCTCAGCAGCACCTTAGTGTTGGTATTCTATTCTGCAAACTCTGCAACTACACCTCAAGATAGAAGTGTGGCCTTTACTCCATTTCAGCAGTCCTGGATTATCTCCTCAGTGACACAGATTACAAAGGTTCTGGAATTTCAGTTCCAGGCCTTATTCCTGGTTAAATATGGGCTAGTCATGTAAGTTCCTCACTGAGTGTGAGATAACAGAGCTTTGGTTCTGAGACAATCCTAAGTTGCAGTTAGTGTCATTCCGAACCAACGTCTCTAGTGTCCTCTTCCCTCATTTTTCTTGGATACCGTGGTTGGAAAATGAGGACAATGGGATTGTTGGCTGCTTCATTTTGGGGCATTGCTCCTGTTTCCTCTAATGCTGACTGGCTTTGATTTACACCGCTCTAAAGAAGCAAGGGTTATACAGAAGTGTGTGGTGGTTGGTCTTGAGATGGTGAGGTCACATCCGCAGAATATGTTAAAAGAGTTTAACTAGAGGCTGTGAGAAATTGGATATTTGGTTGAGTGGGGTGCAACCCTCCTCAAGAAATAACCACAATCCTTGTCAGGGTAAACCACAAAAAGTCACAAAAATAACCTGTGCTTAACTCTCTGGTAGTTTGCCGCAAAGCATCAGGCTTAGCTTAAATGCAACAATCTAGTAAAATAAAGTAAGTTTAAAAAAGAAAATGATACCAGAACGACAAAAATTCAGTCAGTAGACCTGGTGATATGCAATTTCAAAATCTTTAGTGAAAGTAGTGCAAAAAAGCACAAAGCGGCAACAGTATTTATCTGGTTCTGCCAGACCGGGACAAAGTCACAAGTTCAAGCCGACCGTGATGAAGCGCTGGTTGGGTACACGGCCGAGTTTGGCATGAGCAGTCCTTCTTCTGAGTCTTCCACAGGTCTAGAAGTGATCTGATGAGTGACTCAGGAGGTCCAATATTTATACCTGGTGCCAGCCTTTGAAGTACAGGGACTCCCTATACTACCCCCATCAGTGGTTGTGGAGGGTTCTTCACTTTCCCTGTCAAGGCATCAAGCAGTATGGGGTGACAAAGGCTAGTGTCAGGTTTGTTTGTGTGTGTGCTGGAGGATGCCCCTATGAAATGTAAGTGGGGCAAGAAACAGCCCCACCCGAACCATCTTGGAAGGATGACCGATCCTTCCAACTCCTAGTACACCTTTGTCTTACTGTCTGGGAGGAATATAGAAAAGTCATCAGCTAAGCAAATCACAGTCATGTGGCCCAGGATACTGGCAGAAGGCACAAATGGTTAGGACAAGAAAATGCCAAACTTCTGAAAGTGGTATTTTCTGAATTGTGACTTAAAATCCAACATTACCATTAAAAAAGGATTTTAAATTTAAGTGTAAACATTATTTTCCTACCTGCTCCTAAACTTAAGTTATCGCTTATTAGGAGTAATAAGGTAACCTAATGTTATCCTATGGGAGAGTATAGCAGGACATGTAAAACTTAAACCCACATGTCCTACTTTTTAAATACAATGCACCCTGCCAATGAGCCTTTAGTGCTTACCTTAACGGTGACTTTTAAGTATTAAATTGGAAGTTTAGGCGTGACAAAAAGTTTATTTTGACAGGTCGAAATAGTAGTTTAAAACTGCACTATAGGCTGCAGTGACAGACCTGAACCAAGTTTTAAAAGGCTCCTTCAGTAGGTGGCATGAGTACTGCAGGTTCACTAGTAGCATGTAACTTACAGGCCCTGGGTACATGTAGTACCATTTACTATGATCTTACATGTAAACTGAATGTGCTAATTAGGTGTAGGCCAATTGTACCATGTTTTAGGGAGCGCGCACAAGCACATTAGCACTGGTTAGTAGTGGTAAAGTGCACATAGTACTAAAGGCAACAAAAACAAATTCAGCAAAACAGGAAGGGTGAAGGCAAAATGTTTTGGGGGCAACCCTGCAGGTAGGGGCAGGTCCAACAGTGGCAGTGGTAGAGAGATTGATACGTCACCCATGGGGAGCCTTGTCACCATGCAATGAGTACTGTACAGAAAAATGAGCATTTGCTAAGATGGACTCTCCAAGCAGTATAGTTCTTGAATGCAGTGAGTATGAAGTTGGCATCTCTTCACAGAGTGCCTGATTTAGATCTTGGCAGTCAGTAATGGTCCCGCCGTCATTTTTTCGTCAGATTCCCTGTCCAACTACTAGGAGGTGCCCCCGCTCTATTTAGATGCTGGTGAGTGCATAGACAAAAGACCATCGAACTGCCGCAGCCACCATCAGAATTTCTCGCCCATGTCGACGGCGCCATAGGCAAGAGTGGCTGTCGGTGGGAGTACAGCCACTTTGTCCACTGAGCCAATCACAATGTGCCTTCCCGCCGACGTGACTGTGCTTCGAGGCTCTCAAAGCACAGTCAATAGTTCTACATTAGCATAAGCTCATGAATGTAGGCAACATTTTCAGAATCCATTTGGTCACATTTTTATAATTCCCCATGATAGCTGCTATATCATGTATCATCTTGTCTCTCATCCATTTTTATTTCTCTCCAGGAACTGTTTGACACCTCTGAATGGTTGGGCTTTATTGTTTAAGATAGTGAACTTATGTCACCAAAAAGGATATAAACCAAAAATTCCTTTGTACAGTGTTTACAAGGTCCAAAAGTCTGCATTAATTTAATTCTCAAAAAGTAAAATATGAATCAATGCGTGTCAACAAATACTGCAATGTTGTACCAATATTTGTATAAATGGAAAGCCTGTTTCCTTTGTTTGGGCATTTCACAATGGTAACACATACTTCAAGTAACAAAAGAATATTTCAGTTGTAAAAAATATTATATGGATTCTGCACTGAAGTAGCTTATCAATATATCACACACCATGTAGATACCTATGCTATTGAAGAAATTAAGAAACATATTTTTGGGTGGATTGGCAAATGACTCCTACAGCAAAATAAAATACATAGGCCTTGATACATTTCTAATCCATTTCAGTACAGAGCAAAAACATTTTCACATTTGACTTCTACATATCTCTAGTTATTTGAAGTTTTTTTACCATTATGAAATTGTCCTACAAAAGATGCTGGCTTTCACTTTAAGTGAAAATTGGTGCAACATCACAGTAAATATTACATACACTGATTCATATATACTTTTTACTTCAAAGAATCAAATGTAAATCACAATGTACAACATATGATACCTTGATGCATTTCTACATTTGCCTAATGAGTCATGAGTTGGACCTGATTTTGAGTTTTCCATATGGGATACTCCAGCATATATGTGATGGAACATTCCATCCGCAAAAGTTCCTTTAGGTATTCCTTTTTCCCCATCATTGATTTATCATCTCAACATAACAAAGGACATTGAAAAATGGTTTTGGGTATGTGTTACTCTGTCACCAATGCGTACATATTCCTGTCTGTTTTGTTCCATAAATTGTATGCCTCTCACAAACATTTCCCCAAAAACAGGCTGGCTTACATGCACATTTCTGAAGGTGTAAGACATAATGAAAATCTGTCACTTTTAACATGAATGAAACAGTATTTTGTAATAAAAAACATTTGGGATATGTTTTTATCTAAAATGTAGCCATTTTATCAAATGTTACTAGATATTTTGTCTCACTTGCTCACTCTTGTTTGTGTATGGAACCAATTTACCAATGTAACGTTTAGAGCATTCACTGTATCATAAGTGCATTTTATGCTATGTCACCTGTAATAGGGCTAAGCTTACACCATTCACAATAGTGAAGGAGCATCACATCTGACAAAATAAAGTTCTAGTCGCCTATTTGGCACAACTGCCCCTAATAACATTAAACAAACTCATGTATATTTGTTGTTTAGGCAGGCATGTGTCTGCTGAAACCAGTCCTTTGGTAGTGAACAGAAATCAGGTGGTATCCTTTTCCACAAATTCATATACAAAACACATCATCATACACCTTGTGCAAAACGTACACCTTCAAGAACTCTTCTTCTGCATTGGACATGTTGATGGCAAAATTAATTGCTGTAACAAAAAATAGTTCTTTAACATGTAGAACTCACACTAGAACTTACCCTCTTGATGTTGATGTTGGGCTCTCAACTGCCCATCAAGGTTCGGATAGGCTACCGCAAGTATACGGGCCATTCGGTAGGCCTGGGCAGAGTTCATGGAGTTTTTCTCCGCAGAACTCCGCGAAGTGCCGGAAAATCTCTGCCACACTCTGCGGAGTTCCGCCAGTGGTGGAGTCTGTTAAGTCCTGCTGCTCCCACTGATTTTTAGCGCCTGGAGTTTGTTCTATGCTGTAAAATCAGCGCAAACGGCACTACATGTCGTGCCAGTAGACATTCTACTCGAGCACCAGCTTCCTCAACGAGAGCGGCGTAGTTCTCAACGCGAGCGGTCACTACCTGCCGCAATTGCCTGCATTGAAAAATCTCACCAGGAGGAGGTCTAGCGCGTGATTTTTTCTCGTGAGCGTTCACCAACTTAACGTTGGCAAGCTGTTTGAGAGAAAAAACTTTGCTCCGCATCACGTCCCGGACAGAGCACTGAGTGGGCAAAACTCTGCAAACTCTGCCGGCAGAGGAGAATTCTTTGCCCACCCCTACCATTATGGGGTCAGGGTGCGGTGCACGAGCTACCCATGTTGGCAGGACTTGCTGAGCAGGTCTTCTGATGACTTCTTGGTCCAGCCTTGTAGGTCCTCCCACCTCTTGCAACAGTAAATACTGCACCGCTTGTAGATCCCCAGAGTCCGCACCTTCCTGGCGATGGCCTTCCATATATCCTTTTTCTGTATGGATCCAAGAAATGAAAGAAAAAAATAATTGTTTTGTGACTAGTTGTTTGTCTGTATTGATGTAACACAATGTTGCTACATCAATAACAAGCTACTTTTCATCAGTGAATATCATTGTGAAATACTGAAGGCTAAACAACTTGCACATTAGCACCAGACACCCCCACATCCACCTACATTGACTTGAAGCCTCATGTCCATAGAGCCAGATACTATGGTTTTAATTAAATACCAAGACTAAGGACACTATGAAAGGGCTGCCATGTGTGTCAGTGAGATCGTGCTCTTTAGGGATGTATGGACATGTGTGCATATGAAGGGGATATATTTGTATGGGTGACTGAGAGTCTGTGAAATGTAAACTGTGTAAATAATGACTCACCATTTAATTTTACTTCAATTTAAAAGCATCCAGGAGCATCATTCTGTTCACCACTCCAATTATGAGTTGACAAGGAATTTTTTCTTTTTTTTAAGTTTAATAAGATTTATTGAATAAAAGTTATTCATAAAACATAGGCCAAACAGAAACAAGTTACATAATAACCATCATATAAAATACAAAGGGGCAAAAAGACAAAGCAGAACGCTGTTTACATTTTAAGGATTATATAGGAAGGAGGAGGGGGAAGGGAGCGAGAAAAAGGGGGGAAGAAAGATATACTCTGCAACTAGGGATCAAATAACAATAGTACTCTAAAGAACAAGTAGGGTATAATAATCATATCTTCATATGAATAATACACTGCTAAAGGTTAGTGGAGAGAAAAAAGGCAAAGAAATAGAATCATGGAGGTTGGAAATTTTCAGAACGTTTACGGAAAACTTGAGTAACTGCGATCTTATTCAAATAAATAGTTAGCGGTAACCAAAATAGATCTCTGTTTACATGTGGGTTACAATAGGAGGCAAAAGCGATATCCAGTCTATGATAATGACACACAGTGTTCCACCAAGACTTAACTGAAAGTTGGTTTGAGCATTTCCAGTTTCTGTAATTTGTTGAAAGGCTAAGGCTAACATCAGGTCAAACAATCCTTTGTCATGGGATAATAAGTCTAGAGATTCTGATAAACTTCCCATAAAGAGAAGAACATTTGATATAGGAATATGTAAATTAAAAATAATTGAAAGGCGGGACCACATTTGTAACCAAAAAGAAGCTACGGGAGGGCATGAAAACAGGAGATGGGACAAGTCAGCCAGGGGAAAATCACATGACCAACAGTTCTTATTATTAGTGTGTGTAAAGTTAGCTATAGAGAGGGGAGTAAAAAACTGTCTGTGATATAGAAAAAACATAGATTGAGTAGTGGATGCAGATCTAGAGATTTTTAACGATCTAGCTCAAATCTTATTCCATAGATCAATGCTCCATTCACAACCCAAATCCGTCTCCCAAGCAAGTTCCATCTTAGTCTTAGAACGTTCCGGGTCAGCAGAGTAAAAGTATTTATAAATCAAGGAGGCCTTTGGGAGTAGCAACAAAATTCTGAGGAGCGGGTCTTGTGTAGACAAGGAATCTTCAGGAGGAAGGGAATAATAAACATCCAGAATCACTTCCATAAGTGTCGAAATTCTTTTAAAAAACAAGCGAGGACATTTAAATGTGGCTTGGAATTGAGGAAAGGAACAAGGAGATATGCCATCAAACATATCCTGAACCCAGATGATACCTCTAGTCCTCCAGGATCTCCAAAACAAAGGTCTGCCATTAATGGTAATGAGACAGTTATACCAAAGAGGAGAGCGAAGGAATGCGCTTCTAGAAACTATTTGTGGTTGACAGCGGGGCTTTAACAGAGAGCAAGTGTGTTTAAACAGTGGAATAGATGTAAGAATAGTCTTGGCAGTGAATGCAAGAATCTCTTTGATAGAAAAAGGGACAAACAGACAACGCTCAACAGTAACCCATAAAGGGGCAAAGGGAGAAGTGTCCGTAAGAAGCCAGTAAGATTCTTGTTTAAGACAAAAAGCTTTATGATATAACCGAAAGTCTGGAAAATTTACACCTCTGGCAGATTTTGTTTTTCTAAGATGAGACAGAGAAATTCTAGATTTTTTATTGTTCCACAAAAACTTGGAAAGGAGGGAGTCTACTTTTTTAAAGTAAATGGAAGGAATATGAGCCGGGATCATTGAAAAGAAATATAGCAAAATTGGAGTGATCATCATCTTGATAGAATCCAGGCGTCCCCACCAAGAGAGAAATAGAGGATTCCAGGAGGAAAGAAGTTTGGAAATACGATCAAGAGCCTCTCTCATATTTATTTTGATCGAATCCAAAATGGAGTTAGTAAACCATACACCGAGGTATTTAATTTTAGAACTATTCCAGCGAAAACCAGTTAAATCAAAGTGTTGTTTAAGGTAAAATTTGGTAATATGAAGGATCTCCGTCTTGTCAGAATTGATTTTATAACCTGACACCGCTGAAAAATCTGAGAATTCTTGTAGTAACGGGGGAATACAGGTTTCTGGGGTTGATATAAAGAGTAAGATATCATCTGCATAAGCAGAAAGCATCAAGTGATGATCTCCATAAAGGAATCCAGAGATAGAGGTATTGTGACGGATATGAGATAAAAAGGGTTCAAGGGATAAGATAAACAGAAGAGGAGATAGGGGGCAACCCTATCGGATACCACAATGAAGTGAGAAACGTTGTGAAACAAGGCCATTAACTATGGTGGAAGCAACAGGTGTTGTGTAAAGTAATGAAATAAGAGAAATGAATTTAGGGCCAAAACAATGCCAGCGAAGTGCCTTAAAAAGAAAAGACCAATCCACCCTATCAAAAGCCTTCTCTGCATCAATAGAGATCGCAGCTAAAGGATATGATAGAGTAGATACCTTATTTAAAACGTTAAAAAATAACCGAGAATTATCAGACGTTAATCTGCCTTTGACAAAGCCACACTGCTCTGGACCAATTAAATGTGGTAAGAGAGTTTCAAGACGTAATGCCAGCAATTTAGCGAACATTTTAGAGTCTACATTTATCAAGGATATAGGGCAATAGTTCTTGCAAAGTTTAGGATCTTTGCCTTCTTTATGTATAAGACATATGGAGGCCTCCAAAAAGGTACCACTCGCAGCTCCAGTAGTGCAAAAATATTGAAAAAGTTTGAAGATTTTAGGGAGCAATACATTTGAAAAATGTAGGTAAAATTCAACTCAAAATCCATCAGGATCAGGGGATTTATTTTTCTTTAGGGAATTCAGAGAAGAAGACATTTCTTGGAACGAGAGGTCCATGTCTAGAGAAGTGAAATCAAGATCTGTAGAAGAGGGGGGAGGAAAATTACTAAGATAGGTGTCAATGAGAGAACCCGATGTGGGTAATTCTGGAGTATAAAGGTTTTTATAGAACTTTGTAAATTAATCTAAAATGTCCTGA
This sequence comes from Calotriton arnoldi, assembly GCA_963921515.1. Taxonomy (NCBI): domain Eukaryota; kingdom Metazoa; phylum Chordata; class Amphibia; order Caudata; family Salamandridae; genus Calotriton; species Calotriton arnoldi. The sequence goes on along the minus strand of CAWUFW010003799.1, from coordinate 990,945 downwards.
TCTTTGAAAAGATGTTTTCCATCTGTTGACTGAATGGAGTCTATCAACACTCTCTCTTTTCTAGACTTAAGATAATTAGCTAGAAGTGAACCGACCCTGTTACACCCACCATAATAGCGAGCACTGCTACGAAGAAGAATAGAGGACGCATTATCAGTAGAGATTTTGTTAAATTGTAGCTTGGCGCGGACGAGCCTCTGTAGAGTGGAGTCTGATGATGAAGTATAAAATTGATGTTCTAAATGTTTGATATTGTCTAATAGGGCTTTATGTTGGGTAAGGGTTTGTTTCTTTTTCCTGGATACAAAGTCAATAATGAAGCCCCGAGCAGTGGCCTTAAAACTGTCCCACACCAAAGCAGGAGATACAGAACGATTTTCATTAAGAGAGAAGAATTCTTCAGCAAATGAATTGAAGGAGGAGGAAAAAACTGTATCTTGTAGAAGGAAATTATTAAACCTCCACCTAGAAGATTTGGGTTGCGAGCGGAGCAAATCAAAATCGGCAATCACCGGAGCATGATCCAGGATCAAAATGGGCTCAATCGAAGAAGAAATGAGATTTTGAGCCAAGGATTTGGAGAGGAAGATGTAATCCAATCGGGTCAGGGAGCCATGTGGAGGGGAGAAAAAAGTAAATTCTGTCTGATCTGGGTTGCAAAGTCTCCAGGCATCAACGAGAGGTATCTGCGTAATTGTATTATGAAATTGTTTGTGAGTTTTGTGAGGAATAAAACGTACCTGAGATTTGCGGTCAATAAAAGGGTCCATAACCTGGTTACAATCACCTCCAAGGATAAAGAAATCATCTTTGTGTTGAATACATTTACTTATAATAGTAGGCCAGAAAGTATAGTCTGGTTGGGTTGGACCATATACATTAAATATAGTTAAGGGAATGTTATTAATAAGTAGTTTGACCAAGATCCATCTACCATCAGTGTCTATATCTTGAGCAACAACAGAACATTTCAGCTTTTTATGGTATAAAATAATGACACCATTCTTCTTTGTATTCATGGGGGAAACAAGAACTGAACCAACCCAATTACGTTTAAGTTTAAGAGCTTCAGTCTCTGTCAAGTGAGTTTCTTGTAATAAGACTAAATCAGGATTGTACGAGGCTAAATGGGAAATAATTCTCTGCCTCTTTATGGGATTAATAAAACCCTTTACATTCCATGTAACAACTCTGAATGAATAAAAATAACATTATATATACAACAATAAAGTTAACAATAGCAAAGGAGTATAAGGAAATTAGTAGGCAAAGTAAGGATGAAGTAAAAAGATGGAGTAAGAGACATAGTAAACAGATTAGAAGAGGAAAACAGGAAAGGGAAAGAGGGAAAAAAAGATACAAGAAGAGAAGAAAGTACATGTCAAACAAAGATTGATGACTGCAATACATACCTTTTGAAGATTACAAAAAAGGAGAGATGACTGGCGACAGACACTACAGATGGCACGACCAATGAAGGGAAAACGCATCACATCGGGAAGCCAAACAAACAGTAAACGGGAATATGAAGTAGAACAGATGAGCTGCAATAGTAATAGAAGAAAAATATGTGACTCAATAGAGAAAAATTTACAGAAAAACAACCTGGAAAGGAAGTAAAACGCAATGGTTAAAAGTAAGAAGCATTAGCTGTTAGAAGAGGGACCAGCAGTCTCCATGGAAGTCGCAGAGTGAGAGTTGATGAATTTCCTAAGGTCCGCAGGTTCTTCAAAAGTAGATGCATGGTTTTGAAAAGTCACCTTGAACAAACAGGGATGAAATAGGGCATACCGAGCACCTAAAGTGCGTAGGGCTGGTCGAAGTTCAAGAAATTCCTTCTGTCTCTTGGCAGTTACTGTAGAAGCATCCTGGGATAAAAACAATCTAGCTCCTGACCAAGAAAGTTGGTTTTTAATCTTGGCTGCAGTAAGAACTTGTAAAAGGTCAGTAAATTGCAAGAATAGGAGAATCACCCCATGAGGGTGTGGAAGAAGAAGTCAGACGAGGACCCAGTCTGTGCGCTCTTTGATTATTCAAAGTTGTTGATGAGGGTAAATCCAGAAGTTTTGGGAGAAAGGAAGAGAAGAAGGACAAAGGGTCTCCTCCCTCAATGCCCTCTGGCAGACCATATAAACGGAGGTTATTGCGTCTGTTCCTGTTTTCAAGGTCTTCAGCGGACCTCCTTAAGAACAGGACGTCCTTCTCCAAAGATGAAATTCTCGTAGAGGCAGTCTGAACATCACTGACTTGTTGTTACACTAACAAAATTCTGGAATCAAGTGATGACCATTTAATGTCCATGTCCTGCAAACGAGTATTGGTTTCTTCTACGAATGGTCTCAGTGCCCTGATCTCCTCCAAGATAATATCCAATGATACAGGAAGGATAGACTTCGGAGGAGAAGGAGTGTCCTGCTTAAGTAGTTTTTTTGCAGAAGAGAGCGACTGGAGTTTGGGTGGAGCAATGGGCGAAGAAACTGCCTTAGAAGAGTTTGAATGCGCCATAGTAACTGAAGTATGTAGAAAATCTGCCAGGGGACTGAAGCAAGAAGACCTCGATAAAGGCAAACCAGGAGAAAGGTTCTTACTTTAAATACAAAAACTTTTACTTCTGCCCATGTACCAGAAGGGATACCAAAGACTAGCTGAGCTTTAAAAAGCAGTTCAAAAGTACCCCCAATGTTGATAATTCACCTGAGAAAAAGACCAATGAGCGCAGATGAAGTAGGTCTTTTAAATGCAGATGAGGGAGACAGAAAGTTCCAGCCTGTGATAAAAATAAGGTTTAAAGAGTCAGAAAATAAGTACCTGAGGATTTTTCCCAGTATTGTATATAAAGAATTCCAGTCAGGAAACAATTCAAAATGGCGGCCGGAGGATGACTGCAGGAGATTCACGACGTCACATGAAGCTGGAGGTCCCTAAAGCTGTTACAGGAACATTTTGTGGATCACCAGGTGTTCCTCCAGCGAAGCATCCCTTTTTGATGAGGTAAAGCAGGATAAAACCGCTCAAAATCGGAACAGCATCTCCGACGCGATGCGGCGCTCCGAATCAGGCAGCCATCTTGGATCGCGCCATGCGCCGAGTCCACAAGGAATTTTTTCTAAGAGTCCAATACCTCAGTGTTTCAGTTGTTCACCTCTGTGACTCAGCACCAGACTGGCCCACAAATCTGACTGAGCACTGCTAATTGTCAGGCCCTGCTATCTGCAGCCTGATGATCATGATGTCACATGACCACAGCCTTCCCTTGACTTTGAGATGAAAATATGACCTTGTGCTCATTTGAAAAAGAACTCAAGGCTGTGAGCTACTCTGAAGGTGTTTGAGAGCTATTGGTAGCTCCCAAATGACTGTTTGGAGACACCTGATCTAGGCTGAGTGATATGTGGGATAATACACATAGCAAACATCATTTTCATTTGGCATGTAAAAATTATATATATGTACAGTAGTAAATTAGATATAATGTGTTTTCCATATTTACATGATGTGAAGTTTCTACATTTCACATGAAAATCATATATATGCATAGATATATCTCGAAATACACACCAAATAAAATATAGGGCAGCAAACCCATAACGCATACTTATGCTGTAGTTTTCTCTAATCATAACGTGCTTAAACATTCATACCATCATTGTTTTATGTATTGGTAAAAATAAATGACACGTCACTTCCATCACTACACTTCACTCAGGAACTCAAAGGGACATTCTAGTCTGTGTATTAAACAAAAACCAGTTGCACAGATTTACAAATATAGTTTAAACATGTACCTGTTCCTCTGGTGAGCCATAGAGCTGGCTGTACAGGCACAGAATATCAGTTGCTAGCAGCTCCAGCTCCTCTGGCGAGAAGGCTGGGGCTCTGTCACCTGCTCTTCCTGGCATTGTGGCTCCCAGAGGTTGGAAACAGCAGCAAAAGTTTAGGAGGTCTTGTTGGCTGCAGTGTTAGGAGGCAAGTGAGCTTTTTTTTAATTGCCACATACATGTGCATGACGTACGCGATCGTCAGTGGCGATGGACACATCCATTTGCTGTCCTAGGTTGCTTTCACACGTTAGCTTATGGCTGGGTCTGTCGTGGAGTTTCACACCCACTAGGCTTTCAACTACCGCTGCGGTCGACTAATTCCAAATGTCCTGGCAACGAGGTCAGTCGGCTACCATTTTATATTGTGGAATAGTGTGCTTTTTACTGTTAAGTGCATCACCACCACTCAAAATGGTGGCAATTTTGTTTACATGACGAAAATGCTAATGTTCTTCATTTGTTTTCATTAAAAAAGTGTAATGTGGTGCCTTAATGTAGTTCAAAGCAATATTTGCGCTGTGGTGTTTATGCCGCCATTGACGGTATTTTTATTGAAAAAGTATTTTTTAAAAAGGCCCGCCTACCACATGTGGTTGTAGCAATTGATGGCGTACATATTGCCTTAGTGCCACCACACGCCAGAGAACAAGTGTACTGTAATCAAAAGAACTTCCATTCAGTCAATGTGCAAGTTGTCTGCTTACCAGATTTGTACATCACATCGGGGCAGATTTACAATAACTGGCGCATCCCTGCAGATCAGCAGTTTCCCGCTGCTAAAGCGGCGATAATGTTATCGCCGTTCTTGATAATATAGCCCTCAATGTACAAGAGAGCATTAAATAGAGATTGATCTATAACTGACACTTTATCCTTTGCAAAAAAAGTTTGAAAAGGGAGAATGAGCAAAATTAGATTGCAATATAGGTTAGAGCCCTTTTGAAGAAACCAAACTTAGACATCTCCAACATGGCCAACTACCGACCTATTTCTCTCCTTCCCTGGCTGAGCAAGCTGACTGAGAGACATATAAACTCTACTCTAGTTCACTATCTGGAGTCTAACAACTTGCTCCACGATTCCCAGACAGGATTTAGTCCCAGGCTTGGGACAGAGACGGCCCTTCTGGCAGTAACAGAGAAAGCAAGGAGACTTTTGGATCAGGGCGGCTCAGCAGCAATTATTTTGCTAGACCTCAGTGCTGCCTTCGACACTGTGGATTATAACATCCTGCTGGAGCGATTACAAAATCTTGGAGTAACACACCGGGCTCTCACATGGATCCAGTCCTTCTTAAAGGACCGATTCTTTCAGGTCTTTGAGGGTACTTTTACATCAAACCGATGGCCTCTTAGTTGTGGGGTTCCCCAGGGTTCCTCCCTGAGCCCCACGCTTTTTAACACCTATATGGCGACTTTGGCAGAGATAGTACATCCATTCGGCATAAAAATTATCACCTACGCAGATGATACCCAACTGGTTGTGGCACTAAACCACCCGGAGGGTTCATCTTGCGCTCTGGGCAATTGCCTAGAGGCGGTAGCCGAATGGATGGATCTATCTCACCTTAAGTTAAATGGGGACAAAACTGAATTGATGTTCCTGGGCAAAGCTCCATCACCCTCCTCGGCATTCTCATGGCCTATTTGTCTCGGCACTATGCCTGCCCCAAAGCACCAGATTAAGAGCCTAGGCATGTGGCTTGATAGCTCCTTAAGTTTCAATCATCAAGCCACCAAGCTCTCAGCTACATGTTTTGGCCTGATGAGGATGTTAAGGAAAATTCTTCCTTTACTCCCCTTTCAGGCGCGAAGGATTATGGTGCAAGCCCTCATCTTGTCCCGCCTGGATTACGGGAACGCCTTGTATTTGGGCGCCCCTCAGGCCACTATTCCAAAATTACAAGTGATCCAGAATTGCGCGGCTCGTCTACTCCTCCAGATTCCTCGGAGACAATCAGCAAACCCCGCAATGAGAAAACTTCACTGGCTCCCAATCAAGTCCCGAATACGATTTAAGGCCATGTGCCTGGCCCACAGAGCCATCTGGAAAACTGGCCCTGCCATTATCCATCCCCTGGTCACTCCCTACCAACCTCCAAGGAGTCTTCGTTCCAGCTCCGCTTTCCTTGCTACCACAAAGAAAGTACGCAGATCCAGATGGGGCGGACGTTCTTTTTCTCTGAATGCTGCTAATCTCTGGAATTCTCTTCCTTCTACTCTTCGCATGGAATCTAACTTACAGTCCTTCCGTAAACTCCTTAAAACTTATCTTTTTTAGTACTACACACTAACCTGCCATGATTCTGTCTGTCCTGTCCTAAGCGCTAAGAGGCCTCAGGGTAGTAACGCGCTATAGAAATTTAATTTGATTCATTCATTCATTCATTCATTCATTCAATATGATTTTCACAAAACAGAAACAAGGCATCATGGTTGTTATAGTTATTTTAATGATACATTCACACTTGCAAAATTGCAACTTGAACATACCTTGTGAAAATCTGCAGTACAAAGAGAACTGACATTTACTATTTGAAACACATATATGTTATTTGCTATTTGGTATACAAACACTTACAAGCACCATAACATCATGTGAAATGTGATGGAGATTGAAACCTGTTATCTTACATACAACACAATACATTCAAACAACCAAGCCAAACAAGGTGTTACTGATATATTTAGGTTTGTATGTTAAAGAAAATTTGCAAAACACATTAGCAACTGCTAACATCAAAGCAAACAGGACATTTAGGCTTAGTGACACCTTGAAAAATGTAACTTTCTAGTCTCTAATTCCTGTCAAGCCTTCAGAGTGTAGGGTCTGCAAGACTTTCTCCTTCCGGGTAAAGAGCTGTAAGGGGGGCCTGGGAGAACCACCACCAGTCGTCTGGGCCTCCAGGTGATGCTTGGAGGCCAGGGAACGCACTCTCCCCCGCAGGTTGTTCCACCTCTTCCTAATTTCCTCCTGTATGCGCAGGTTGTTTGCTACAGCATTCACTCTGTCAACTATTCTGGCCCACATTTGCCTTTTCTGTGCTATGGTTGTAATTTGTACTTGGGCTCCAAACAATTGTGGCTCTAATCTAATGATTTCATCTACCATGACTGACAATTCACACAGGCTTTTTCCTCCCTGCCATTGCTAGATTATGAACTTAAATACATGAATTAACCCAACTGACAATAAAGAAAGAGGAATAAATCAACAAGAAACAGAGAGCAAAAAACAGAAACAATACCTGAATTCAGTGGTAAAGTGCTCTGGTACAAAGTTCTGCTGTGCTGGAATGGCAAAGGATAATGGTCTGAAATGGAGCGTGTTTTATAGTGTAGTATGCCTTCCAGCCTCCAAGTTCCAGCAGCCCTAGCGCGTGGTCGCGCTACTTAAACCAGGGCACTGACCCGCGGCGCATGTAGCCGCCTGGGATCCGGTTTTGGTGCTCCCGTGATACTCAGCCTTCTGCCTTCCAGCCTCCAAGTTCCAGCAGCCCTAGTGCGCGGTCGCGCTACTTAAACCAGGGCGCTGACCCGCGGCGCGTGTAGCCGCCTGGGATCCGGTTTTGGTGCTCCCGTGATACTCAGCCTTCTGCCTTCCAGCCTCCAAGTTCCAGCAGCCCTAGCGCGCGGTCACGCTACTTAAACCAGGGCGCTGACCCGCGGCGCGTGTAGCCGCCTGGGATTTGGTTTTGGTGCTCCCGTGATACTCAGCCTTCTGCCTTCCAGCCTCCAAGTTCCAGCAGCCCTAGCGAGCGGTTGCGCTACTTAAACCAAAGCGCTGACCCGCAGCGCGGGCCGTGCGCAGGCCAAGGGCGGGCCCGTCTACGCCCGTCGGAGCCCGGAAGAGGCTGGGCCCCCTCTCTGAGATCGGTGCCTGCATAAGGTAAAAGTGCAATTGTTTTTCAACTACAGTTGAGCACCCCTGGCATTATTGTATTGCTCTACATCAGCACTGGGGGTCCTACATCAAGATGAGTAAACGAGAGGGACTGAGTTCCCAAACAGGAGGTAGTATTGTGGGGACACTTGACCAATTTTTAACAAGGGCTACGTCTGTTCTCGCTCATGAGATTGAAAGGACAGAGCGACGCCTATCTCTGGAGCCTTCTCTCCAGAAAAGGATTTCTCTGGGGGCCACATCTATATGCAATACTACTGAACAACTTGTGGCACTAGATAAAGAAAATGAGGCAGACGCCGAAACATTTACGGGATCTATACCCCTTGAACCTGCACTGTCTTGCCCCACACAAAGAGTATCCACCAGGGCTACAACCGCAAGTATAAAAAAAACTTTGGGGACCATCTCTGACCATTCCATAAAGAGGAAGAGGGGCGGGGGGCTGCAGAGGTCGAAATCAGCAAAGGCGCCAAGAACAAATATTAACAGTAGGAGTGATATAATAGGGCAAGACCTATGTGGTTCAGTCTGCACGGACGCACCGACCCCGGCTCCATGCCTCTCGCTGAACGAGACCTCGTGGCAGAGACTTGAAACCTTGGTCTCTACTATGTTGAACCCTATTCTGCAGAGACTAAGTCAGATCGAAGAGAAATTAATGGGCCTTGATATGCAGGCTAAGAATAACTTTCATGCAGTAGAGGCACTAATAGTAAAGGCGAGCCCCACGACGAGCTCCTCGATTGGCAGAGAGCCTCAAAATCATCTAGTCACATGCAGACCTGATCTGGCCACCAAGTCATCTAAGACGGGCCTGTACCTCAAAATAGCACTGCCCATTCTATATGTACCAACATTGAGTCTAGTACTCCCACAATGTGCAGCGCCACAGCTGGCCCAGCGACAGCAGATCCTCAAAGTTATCGAAGCCAATCCTCCGGTAATGATTCCAGCAATCGGGCAGATAAAACAAACCAGAATATGGACAATAGGGCAATAAATGACCAAGGATTGACTCTCCTGGGGAAGGGCAATAAAGAGGTCTACTGGGATGGCGGGAGACCAGTCCCAGGGTCAGCGCCGACATGGAACCAGACTTTACATCTCCCCCCCGCCGCTGCCCCTCTGGTCCTGGTATTGGGTAACGTGCCTCCACTACGGGAGGGTCAGGTTGAATCCACAACCCAACTAATGTCCAAGGCTCTGCATTGGCTAACTAAGAATTTGAATCTGAATAGGGGGGATGGCTTAGGTAGGAACCTACCAAGACAAATGAACATGGCCAGAAGAGTTTCTTGGGTAGGCTCCGCAAGGAAAGAACTGTGGGGAGATTGTGTGGTTCTAAATTTTATAAATGAATCTGTGGTTAGATTTCTTTTAGAGAACCTAGGTAATGATTTGGGTATTTCACATATTATTGTACTCCCACTTGGTTTTTTCTACAGACCTCACTATCCACAGCTTCTAGGCGGCCACTCTCACCACAGGGAGGGACAGCTACAGGGTCCATTAAGGGGGCTTTTTGGGATCACAGATTTAAGGCTGGAAAACAGATTTGCACCCCTGTCTGATATAGAAGCCTGTGACTGACTACAGCCAGTGGTGTTAATAGATGAAAATCAGCCCGTCTCGGCCTCGGATCTTGCTGAGGGGACTGAGTCATCCATCACTGTACAGGGGTCTAAAAAGTATGGCCTAAAATTAGCCTCATGGAATGTGGCTGGTATTATCCCTAAAATGAGTGACACCAACTGGTTGAACGTGTGGCAAGAAAATTATATTGTATGTTTCCAGGAAACGTGGGCTGTGGAACCAGTGTTCATAAATGGATATCGCACTTTTCAAACCGAAGCAATGCCAACCACTTCAGGGAGGGCCAAGGGGGGCATTTTGACACTAATCCGCAATGATACTCTGGTAAAATTAAGAAAGTGCGACTATACAAACCCAAATTTCCATATTCTTTTGATGGAGGTACAACATAAAGGGATCTGGTTACTAATCAATTTTTACAACAACAGATTTGGCCCTAATATGCATTTAGTTGTGCGGGAGGTCAGTAAGGCAATAGAAAACATCGCACCCCGCATAAAGAATACAGATGTCAACGTTATTTGGATGGGGGATTTCAATATACACCCCTGTAGGTATAATGCACTGCCTATATGCGGAATAGAGGATATGGGGGGAAACCCATTACACCACTTTAGACACAATGAGTATGGGAATTGCCTAAATAGGTTGATAGCCTCCCTCAACATGGAAGTAATCTGCGACTCAGACCCCGCTACGGAACATTTAGTGGAAACCTTTCTCCGAAGCGGGGTGGAGTCAACGATTGACTACATACTTCTGACAACCCCCCTTGGCCAAAAGGTCTTGAGCTTGGGAAACTCTTTTTCGGTTTTCAGCGATCATGCCATCTTATCTATAGAGCTGAAAGTTTCCTTAGGGAACATATATACCCATGGGCAAGTTGAAGCTCCAATCGTGGCAAGGAAAAACGGTGTCCAATTGAAATGGGCCCACATTGATAAACTAAAGGTGATTCCTGAGATCCTAATAAACACCCAAGATAATATACTACTATGTTTAGATCTGGAAACGGAACCTGGGGAAGTGGTGTCAGCTTTCTCCGAGATTTTAGAGAAGGTAAAATTGGCCCTTACTTGAACAAAAGCGAAGCAGAAAGCAAAAGGCAGGGGCTGGTTTGACTCACCATGCACCAAAGCAAGGAAAGCACTGATCCAGGGACTAAAAAATAGGCCTAGAATTCCAGAACAGATAAAAATATTGTGGGCTTCATATAAAAGGGCGAGAGCAAAAAAAGAAAAAACCATTAAGGAGGATCTATGGTCAGATCTGGATAAGGCAGCCCAGGTGGGAAATAGCCGTGATTTTTGGCAGCTAGTCAATGCCCCATATTTTAAAAGTTTTAGTGACCCTTCCACAGACATAAATGTCGATGAGGAAACATGGGTGTCCTACTTTGAGAACATTTTTGCTTTAAAAACCAGAATCATAACACCCCCTATGAATGCAGAGAAAAAGAGTCACGCACCGCTCTCATTTTCACTTAATGAGGTCAAAATAGGTCTAGAATCATGCAGTCTGGGAAAAGCCCCAGGACCGGACGGCGTCCCAATCGATTTCTTCTATTAAAACCCAGATCTATGGGTACCACTTCTAACTAACGTCCTGAATAGTATTGCTCTGGTAGGTCCCCCTTCTTCATGGTCAAAGGCGTCATTGTTCCAATTCATAAAAAGGGGACAGGGCAAACCCTAAGAACTATAGACCGATTTCCTTGCTGGATACAACATCAAAGTTGATGGGTCGTCTCCTTCTCTCTAGGTTAGAGGGTTGGGCCAAGGTAAATAATATCTTAATCCAGGCCCAGTATGGATTCCAGCAGGGTAGGGGTACCGTGGATCAGTGCTTGAATTTAGCACTGACCATAGAAAAATACACCAGAATGAAGGACGGAAAAATATACATGGCTTTCATGGACCTGACGTCGGCTTTTGATTGTGTGGTCCATGATAAGCTATGGGAAATAATGGAGGAGATGGGAGTGGATCAACCCATATTTGACTTTATTAGACAGCTGTATCTAAATGCTGCGGCTACAGTCCGCTACACTAAGGACGGAGAGTGCACGCGTCCCTTCAAAATTGCTAGGGGTGTGAGGCAGGGCTGTGTCCTTGCCTCATTCCTCTTCTCCTTATACACTAACGGAGTAGAGAAGGCACTCATTGAGGCAACCCAGGACGCACCGGTCTTTGATTCAAATCCGCTCCCAATATTGACTTACGCAGATGACGCAGTGTTAATTGCCAGAACTGGGCTAGGGCTACAACGTCTGATAACCGCGTACGTATCCTTTATGGACTCATTACATTTGAAGGTTAATCAGACCAAGTCCTTTGTTATAATAGCGGGGGCGAAAAAAAGAGATAAAGTGCCGCACCTGCATGCGGATGCTGAAAAAATTGAGGTGGTGGACTCCTTCCCTTATCTGGGGGTCCTCTTTGACAAAGACCTATCATGGACAAAGTTGGTGGAGGGAAGAAAGCTGGTAATGGAGAGAGGCATTACAGCAGTCAAACGTTTCACGCAGAAACTAGGCGCGCAACCCCTTTTACCAATAAAAAACATTTACCAGGCGAAGGTTAAGGCAGCAGTGACCTTTGGGGCGGGTGTGTGGGGTGTGGCAGCGCCAACACTCTTGCAAATCATTGAGAACAGATTTTTCAAATCTATCGTAGGCCTCCCCCTCTCCTCATCGAACTACATTCTACACCTGGAATTGGGCTTGCCTTATATTACAGACTCAATACAGCTAGCCCCAATTCTCCTTTGGCACTCAGTTTGGCAGAGAGATACTGTCCCTCTCACTGAAAAAATAATTAAGAGTTGTTTAAGCATGGACAAGTGGAAAAGGTCTAAATGGCTCCGCTATGTGGAGTCAGTGTTACAGGAGATTGGTCTCCCTGAATTGTTTGAGGACCCACTGGCATGCAGAAAGGTCTCTAAACAAAAGGTCACCAACATGTTTTTACTGAGGTATGAGTATAAGCGAAAAGAAAGCCAGAGAGAGAAGGAAGTAGTTCGTTTATACCGCCAAAACCCACAATTATTTGAGGGGGGTTTTCCTATTTAGTAAATGTCACATGGCCGCAACACAGATATATATTATTGAGGTTTCGCATGCAAATGATTCCACTGATGCTAGGGTCCCCAATAAAACATATAGATACTCAGATCTAGGTGTGTGCCCATGCGATAACCTCTCACTACAATCAGAACTGCACCTAGTCTTATTCTGCAAACTCTATGAAAAGGAAAGGAAAGACTACCTAATACCAATTTTAAAACAAAGGAATTTTAAACAGTGTCGGGTGGCATTATATTTTTTAAAATCGCTACCGGACCCCTTGGTTTGTTATCGGGTAGCAACATTCCTATGGGCTTGCTTAAGAAAGAGGAAGGGAAGATCTGTGAGCTAAGCATGTGACAATTTAATGGTAGCATTTTAACATATGACATGATTGTATTGTGTGGGGGTTGCAAATTGGGATTTTGATGAATTATTATTGTTTTTTTATGGAAAAATTTTAAGACTGTGTATTTATTGAGCTTTTATGATCACTTTTAACCTGATCGAATAAAGATTTGAATTTGAATTTAGTCTCTAATTCCTGTCAAGCCTTCAGAGTGTAGGGTCTGCAAGACTTTCTCCTTCCAGGTAAAGAGCTGTAAGGGGGGCCTGGGAGAACCACCACCAGTCGTCTGGGCCTCCAGGTGATGCTTGGAGGCCAGGGAACGCACTCTCCCCGCAGGTTGTTCCACCTCTTCCTAATTTCCTCCTGTATGCGCAGGTTGTTTGCTACAGCATTCACTCTGTCAACTATTCTGGCCCACATTTGCCTTTTCTGTGCTATGGTTGTAATTTGTACTTGGGCTCCAAACAATTGTGGCTCTAATCTAATGATTTCATCTACCATGACTGACAATTCACACAGGCTTTTTCCTCCCTGCCATTGCTAGATTATGAACTTAAATACATGAATTAACCCAACTGACAATAAAGAAAGAGGAGTAAATCAACAAGAAACAGAGAGCAAAAAACAGAAACAAAACCTGAATTCAGTGGTAAAGTGCTCTGGTACAAAGTTCTGCTGTGCTGGAATGGCAAAGGATAATGGCCTGAAATGGAGCGTGTTTTATAGTGTAGTATGCAGATGTTAACAATTAAGCAATTCACATCAGGTGTGTAATACTAGCATTCATCCTACAGCCACAGGACTAGTCTAATGTTGACCCCATCCAGCAACAGAATCACTCAGCTGGCAAAACGTCACTTGACTACCGCCAGCACAAATGTGAAATCTCAATAAGCTTGGTGCAACCCTGTTGCTCTGACTGAATCCTATTTGCCAGCAGAGGAGTCCACCGCGTCAGTAGCGGTGAGCCGCATACGTGCCGGTAAGGCAGCATACATCTAAATAGGGTGGGGCAGAATTCCGACAGCTTTACGCAGTACTTGGATACTCCACCGCGGAGTGACAGTGGTAGTCCAGCCAAGATCTAAATCAGGCCCGGAGTCTGCAAGCTTGTTGGACTACAAATGACAGAAATGCAAGTGAGCCGGTAGCAGCGTGTGGGAATTGCTGGGTACTCCCAAAAAACTGACCAAGCTAAAATAACATTGGCAAAGCCAAAAAGAGAGAAAAACAGCCCCAGCACTGAAGTTAAGCAAGCTAATGGCTGAAGTGGACTGAACTACTTACCCAAGCAATATGTTGTGGTTGGTGGAAGCAAACTGTGAATGATACTCAAACAGACTAATGGATAACGAGGGTTGACTAAAAGCCTATGTATGTATGCATGTATGTACATGTTGGGATGGAAACGTCTACTGCATGATAATAGATGTGCACCCTTGTCCTAAGTGCCCAACTGTACTAATGTCTGGATACCTAATGCTGATTTTTGTTGTCATAGGTAAACAAAAATCATATGTGTGAACCATGACATAGGTTTGTCTCACAGATTGCGGTCTTGTTGGATCGGGAGGCACACAAAGATCTACCCCAATAGTGGTAGAAGTCTACCGTCTTTACCGGGAGTTAAGCAGCACAAGTGTGGTGGTGACAGCATACCATGTAGTGGTCAGAAGGAATGAACAGGACCTTTTTATCCTGTGTCCCTGAAGTGAAGCATACAGGCTCACACACTTTTAAAGTGCCACTGCTGTGTGCCTAACTCACCCTTGGCCTACATCAGATTGGTGTGAAGTGCTGCACAGAAGTGGTGTAACTGCACTGGGTGTATGTGTGCTTTGGATGGTTGCAAAGCAGATATAGTGCAGTGCTGAGCAGTGCGTGCATGATGTATGCATGTGCTGGATGTATATGTGCCTAGGAGTGGTACAGTAACTGAAGGATGCAATGCTGTGCAGCGCGTGCTGTACACCTATGCAGAGTGTATGTGTGCCTGTGAGTGGTACAATACATGAATTGTACAGTGCGTGCATTTTAAATGCATATACTGGATGTACGTGTGCCTATGAGTGATACAATAAATAAAGGTTACAGTGCTAGGCAGTGCATGTATTTTAAATGCAAGTGCTGGATGTATGTGCTCCTCCGAATGGTACAGTACATGGAGGATACAATACTGTGCAGTGTGTGCATGCTATATACATGCACTTGGTGTATGTGTGTCTGTGAATAGTACAGCACATGGAGGGCCCTGGGTTCCACTTTGGGAGACCTAGGCCTGCATGGTGAAACATGGAGAGGAAATAGAGAGATCCTCCAGACAGATGTGTGTTGCTGCTCCCTGTAAGCTGGGTGGGACACATGCTGCAGTGGGGAGAACCAGGCCTTCCCTGTACACTTCAAATGGTGCTCTTTGATTCAGTGAGATGTTACAAGGAAGGGGTCCGGGCACATTTCAGGAAGGAGATGAGGCTGAAAAGAGAACCAAAAAGAGTAGGACTGGGGGCCGTGGGCTAACCATTTGAGGCACATATCACTGTGTCTGACATCCAGGTGTGTACTCTAGTTACTTCCATGGCCTGTTTTGTGGGACTACCAGCTTTGGAGACAATCCTGGTGGGACAGACTGCTTTTCAAGAGGAAGAGGGAGCAGAGAAGTAGGCACTTCAAAAGAGGCAGAACCTCAACATAAAACCTAAAAGATTCAGACCCTAAATCCCATTTGGTGTCTGGAAATGGACTGTAAGAAGGGGAGTTAGAGACTCCAAAAATTGTCATCTGCCAAGCAGCCAGACAGGCTGTGTGAGGAGGGGAAGCTTTGCAAGACTTCTGCCAGTGACCAGGACTGGGGGCAAAATCCTGCTAATCTCCCTGCTGAGTGAGGGTACATCACCCAGGGAATTCATGACCATCTGCCCTGGAGCCTGGAGCACCAGTGCCTGCCTGTCTGCCAAGACCAGTGTGCCCTGTGAGGGAGAGGAGAGTGTTGGAGGGAGTGAGGTCCTGTGGGGAGCCCTTTTGAGTGAATTCCCCCATGCGAGGTGTGAGGTAACAGCTGCTGCACCGATCTGGTTGTTGTTCCATTTGCAGGACTGAGCTGGTGACCCCTGATTGCCAGGAGAGGGCTGCTGTAAAATATCCATGAAAGACTGCTGTGTGGTACAGGCTGAAGCCTTATGCGGTAGCGATGTGGCAACTCAGGATGCCAGGAGGAGCTGCTGGTGGAAAGACTGCGGTGCGGTAAAGGGTGAAGCCTAGTGCAGTAGTAATGTGGTGACCCTGTATTTCAGAAGAGGCTGCCATTGGAAAGACTGCAGTGCGGTAAGGGCCAAAGTAGTGCAGCGGCAACCCCACTTGCCAGGAGTGGCCACCATGGAGAACTTCACTGTGCTTATCTGGCCGAAGCCCATGAACAGTGAGTTGCGTGACCCCGTATGTCGGAGGGGGTCACTGGGAGTACCAGAGACTGTGACTTGTTCTTCCCTCCGCTAGAGCCGTGGGAGTAGCTGTACACCTTCACCTATGTGAGGGACCCAAGGCAGGATAATTGTAGCCACCTCCACATTGGAATTCGAAAGAACACTTGCCCCGCAGGAAGAGTTGCAGAAAGCATCCAGTCTCTTCAGGAGAGCTGCTGGCTTACCTGAACTTTGCTGCAGCCACTGTGAGCACCCATGGATGGGGCGCACTGCAGACATTCTACACCTGAGAGTGCAGGTAAGACTTGTTTCTGGCCTGCTGCTAATTGAAGCGCTGTAGCACTGGAACACTATTGACTTCTTGTCAGAGTTGTAATTTACTTTTAAGACTCGGACTACTAATAGGGTATACCATTGATGTTACCAATAGTGAATGGGGAATAACCATGATTGCTAATGCGAGGAGTGAGTGGGACAGGAAAGTGGTAGAGAAACACTAGAACCCCAACCTCAGGGGAGAACTGTGTAATTATTTGTGAATGTCGTATTTTTCCTTTGTGTGGTTAGCAGTAGAAATGAAATACTATTCTTTTTTCATAAAAGTGAGTATTTGGTTGGACAATGAATTATTGCTGCTGCTGCTGCTGCTGCTGCGTGAATTTTGAGTTGAGAGTCTGTGTTCACTATTCTGTATCCACACCTCCCCCCTGCCCTGAGGGACCCTTGGACTGCTCGGACCACGCAACCCTGAGAGTCAGGTGCAGAATGGGTACTTGGCCCAGTTACTCAGAATCCATAGAAAGTCAGACCTAGGACATTAGGAGTAAAAGGCCTCAACCTCCATGGTTGGGCACGGTAGCCTCTGCGTGCCCAGTGGCCCTCAGAAAGGGGTTCTGACAATATATTATATATCACCATATATCTATTCCACTTTTAGAGTGTATGTGAATTTCACGAACTCTTATGTGTAAGGATGGGATATGTAGATATATATCTATTGCACTATTGGAAGTACGATTGCATGGTGACATAAAATCCCCTCTTTTCCTCCTTCCTTCAGATAAAGGTGTTGTAATATTGTTTTGTCACGTTCTAAAGGCATGTAAGTGATTATTCATGGGCTATTTAGCAAGTTTGTGGGGGACACATTTATATGCCTTAGGATGTATGAAATATTTGATTTTTGGGAGTCAGTATTTGGTTATATACACATTCACGGCATACTTGGTAATACAAGTTTGGTCCCCTGGCACTTTCTATATCAGGGGCACACCTGTATAGAATTTATTGGTAACTATTGACGCACCTGACTTTCACAAAATCCACGGATATGGGTGAAACACTGGTTCTGTGTGGTTTCTTCTACAAAATGTTTTTCACATTTCGATTTACAATGAAACTTAAGAAGTTCAAATATAAAGCCCACTTTTGCATTCAAAAGGCATTCTTTGTCTTTCATTGGGTTATTACTGTATATATGGCATGCCTTGGCATTGCTGTTTTTTGTTGGATACTCTTTATTTCTTTAACTGTATTGCTGTTTGTCTTCTCTGTTTACTACACTTCCTCACACCTTTTATCAAGGGGCTTGCACGCTACGTAACCTGGGAATCATAGGTGAGGCAAATCTCCAGAATATCCTCTCTTTGGTTACATGGTAAGTGGGGGGTTCACCCACAGCTCACATCAAGACAGTGGCATCTCTGCCTCATAAATTAATAGGAGATTTTTCTACAGGAGGCCTAAAATTAGTGACACTGCTAATCTTGTAATAAAATAATCTACTAAATGGCAATCTAAGCTAAGATCTACTTCAGGTGTCCAGCCTCACATATACAGCCTTGACAGGCACTGCTCAATCACATCTGTAAAAAGTGTACGCTCATGAAGAAGTCAATGTCTTAGAAAATGCACAGAACTTCAATATACAAGCCACGCCCAACCTCAACACATTTAGAAAATCAACTGACCACCTTTCCCTTTTCCTACACCCCATTTCTCAGAGACCTCTAGGGGGTTGTTTACTACTGTTTCTTCACGGCAGCTCACATGGTGCAAAGCGACGCAAAGGAGTATGTTCATTCACTTACTATTATAAAAGCTCACAGAGGCAGCGCCCACCCAACCCTTAGTAAATAACCAAACTAATGTTGATTACATTTACAGAATTATTTTAAGCACTTTCTGTCAAACGAAATACAAGTTGTGGGAAATATATTTCTGCAACAAGTGTTAGGTTTACCACAATCAGCCCCCTTATATGCAGTACATTAAGAGGTTGCCAAAACTTATCTTAGGATAAAATTAAATGCAACCCTCTCAAGTTCTTAGTTTGGTCAAACCAATTCGCCAATCTGGCTAGATGTATCCTGCATAACATATTACACTTGAATTTCCCTAGCGCCATCCCCTGGTAACATTATAATAAGTTGGGGCTAAAAAGGATTGGCTGTGATGAAATGTATGGGCAGCCTGAGTCTGAAAAGATTTTGTCCTCCTCTAAGAGGAAAATAGCCATCCTATTCAACCAAGTAGCTAGCTAGAGCAGGAGACTTTTGAAATGACAAAACCTTCTATGAAGGCTCATCTTTTAATTAAAATATGTCCTGGGCTTCTTTTACATGGGACACAGAGCACTTGATCTTTTTGTTTAATTATGTATGTTGCAGAAATATGCTATAAAGTATCACTAAATTTATGATTTTGAGTGACGGCCTTATCATTTGGAGAGTGCATTAATTATTTACAGCTATTGTTGCTGTTTACATTGAAATGATCCTATGATATAATGATGCCAATGAAAACCACTATTGTTGAAAATAACACTTTTCTGAAGTGGCACTTTCTGCAAATCTCAATTCTGAACACTGAAAATGATAGCTCACTGATTATTCACTGAATGTCCCTACTGTATCAAAATGAAGCTTCTGCAAAGCAAGGGAGAGCCACACACCACTGCAAACTTCTATCATTTACACCATACATTACACATTAGATTTCCTGTAAACACTGTTCCAACACATCTTGGTAGGTCATATAGCCACTCTATCATGGGGTAAAGCACTTGGGAGTTTTATCCTGACTGCATACTATGATACAACGTTCTAGATCCATCTCTCTCCTTTTTCCATTCATCTAAATTTCACCTCAAAATCACATCAAAGTGATAACAAGGTGTAGGGATGAACCTCCACAACCATTGTAACAGCTGTGCAGTGCTTGTGGTTGTATGCTTTTGTCTCCCTGCATCTCATTCAAACCATAACCACAGGATATAATTGTTACCACAAAACGTCTTATAACATTAATAGGCCTAAGGTGTATGGTACCAGAATATTGTGACCTAAACATTGTCTGACAACAATATTGCCTGAAATACTGTTTACAAAAATATCACTCAATGAAGTTTAAAATACCAAATTGCACCCAATTGGGTGATGTTTTTGTCAATGATATTTATGATACAATATTTTTGTCAGACAGTAATTTTGTCAATGGTATTATGACATACAGTGGGCCTGAGAGTGTTGCCCTGGCTTGGAACAATTTTACACATTTTGCACACATGAAGAATGTTGATTATTATTCCTATCAACACCAATGCATAGTTTAGCAACCCGTATAAGACCTATAGTGTTTATGCACAATGCTCAATAAACCTTGGCTTATGTTCTAAAAAAATACATAATGATACCAAATAGATTTTGTTTATAAGACGAAAAACTGTCCTGACAGCTTTCAAAATAGAGCAGGTCAAGATTATAAATATTTAAATAATGTGAATTTATCTCAGTTTAACGTAAATTCCTTATTCTCTAACTTCTGTATGCTTTATTCAGGGGTGGTGCCTCATTTCTAGCAACACTTAGAATGCTATTGTGAAAGCATTAAGTAGAGTCTTCCATAATTATGAAAAATGGGGATGTGGTCTCTTCTGAGATTTGTGTCAAGGCACTTGCCATCATTTTGAACTGAAATAATCCTTGCAACATTACTCAAAATATCTTAGATTCTGAATTTAACTCAACATTGTAGGAAACTGAATACAGATCTAGTGTGGGTAACACAAGGCCCTTTCCCTTCAACATTTTGAAGATTTCAATACTGGTCAACAGGTGGGGATTTACTGTGATTTTAAAGTTAAGTCCCCAGTTCCATGCACAAGTTGAGGTTTCCCACCCCAAAACAACTGGGATAACCCAATCAGCAGATTTGCATTTATAACTACCTGCTTCCATTATTCTTTCAACATTGTCTTGAATTAACCTCTGACTGTAGCAGTCATTCTGTGCACTTTGTGAGCATGCTCCATCAATTTTGTCAATGGCATTGATCAAAGCATTATCAAAGAGCCAGATTTAGTCATAACGGGGGCTATTCACAAAGGTAACTTACACTTGTGAGTAATTTACACATGTAAGTTTACTCCCACACATGTGGTAACTTTATATCTTGCTATATCTGGTCAAGCCAATTTCTCCCTAACAAGACTTAGTGACATCTTCTGTTGCTATGGTGAATTCTCATGGTTCCCCATTAACTGGGAGACATCCATGATTTTTCCGCTGAGGAGCTGGCTGGCACCAGCGGGCCTGCCATTGCCGTTGTGAGTTGAGACAGCCACTTTAAGTGCTTGGACATATGGATAACTAAGGAGACAAAGGCACATTACAATGACAACCTGGTACCCATGATGCCTAGGCTGGATGAGGATGTCAAGCACTTGAGTGCATTGCCATTGTCCATCCTCGGCAGAGCAGCAATGTTCAAAATGATAGTCCTGCCAAGGGTGCTCTATATATTGCAAAACTGCCCATTCTCTCTGGCCGAAACACTGTTTGTAAAAATAAATACATTGTAGATGACACTGCTGTGGGGAGGGTGTTAGCTGAGAATTGTGAAGAGACACTTCAGAGTTCCAAATACAAAGGAGGTATTGCTCTACCAAATATTAAAAAATATTATGAGGTGGCCCAAGTGGTAACAGTAAACGGCTGTGCATTTGCGGCTCTAGATGACCCAGGTTTCATATGGATAGGCAGGAACTGGGCGACAAAGGCTACATACATGGGGGCAGATTTACAAGCGCCTTGCGCCACTTTTGCGTCACTTTTCCCATGCTAAAAATGACGCAAAAGTGGCGCAAAGGTCTTGTAAATAAGCCCCATGCTTTGTATGGAGGGAAGCTGGGAAGGACATCATACCGGCTACAGCAACAGTGGCCTAACCTGGCATAGACTTAACAAAGAAATGAAATCACCAACTCACTCCCAAAACATCTCTGTGGGTGGGGTCTAAACTGCCAAAGGTGACAACAGTCAAGAGGTTCCATAAATGGGACGATATTGGACTATCTGAACTCGAAGATGTGTGGGATGTTAATGGAGTGCTACTGTACGAGCACCTGCAGGGCCAATACATACAACTAAGGCATGCTTTGCAAACATGCATATCAAAATAAGAGGAAGCGCAGGACGAGTCAACGTTAGAAATTAGACTACTTGATGAGTACATGGAAACAAAAGCTATATCACAAACATTTAGACCATTGGTGAGAAACACACAGACTGAGCTAGGGAAACTACAGGGCCATTGAGTCACTGACACTGGGGATATAAAGGAGGATGATTGGCAATCTGTACTCAGATTTCGAGTGGATGTTGCGATTAAAGCCAGCTTTAGGTTGATCCATTTATACATATTACATTGAATCTATAATATTAAAACATTATATTGGACACTGTTCTCTAAAGATTACAGGGGGCGATGATAGACTAATTGAGGCAGACCCCAAGATGATTGTACTGTGTATATGGATTGACTTGGATTTGACAGAATTCAAATGAACCCCAGTTAATATTGGATTTATGGTAGCAAAAAGAGATGTTACCTAGAAATGGGGATGTGTGGATGCAGAGAGAGTTAAATACTGGGAGCCTGGGATGGATGCCTGTAGGATGATGGAGAAGGAAATATATCAAGGACGGGTGCTTGAGGAAATACCAGAAAATATATGAGAGGGTGGGCGGAAGTAGAAGTTGGGTAAGGATTTATACAATAGGATGTGAACTAAATACGCTTTAGATCCATACTAGTGTACGTTCGCAAGGTTTAGATACTGCAAGTTTAATCATGGCTTGATCTGAAGAGTGTCATATGAAGCAACAAGTCACCATAATTATTTTTCCAAATTTTCAGGATACAACTAGGGGGCATATTAGCAAGACCCACGTTAAAATTATCGCCGTTTTAGCGGCAGGAAACTGCCGCTAAAACGGCGATAATGGGCTTGCTAATATGCGTTATAGAATTCCAATAGAAGCCCAGGTTAGATGTCCTGCACATCTAACCTGGGCTTCTATTGGAAGTTTCCTGCCGCTAAAACGGCGATAATTTTATCGCCGGTCTTGCTAATATGCCCCTAGGTTTGATGTTTAATGGTGGGTGGGGGTGAGGGAATTACGAAATGCCGAAGGTGAAGTTGCACTGCCGATGCTATGCTGTAAGGTTGTTCAAGAAACTATATAAAATAACGACAAATTCTCCCAAAAGTGTTAGGCTTTAGAAGGTAATTCAATCACTAATTCACCCATCGCAAATGAGATTTGTCCCAGGTCGCAGCTCGACCAACCACCTATGCACCTTTTTACATATCTCGTGGCAAGTGTGGAAGGATGCTGTTGAGAATGTTTTGCTGTGTTTGGAAGCCGAAAATGTGTTTAACTGCATAGAATGAGGATATCTCTTTTGCACAATGGAATGCATGGGCATGGGTCCTAATTTCCTTGCATGGGTCGGAGTCCTGTATAGTAACCCAGTAGCATCCGTTATCAGTGAGGGGGTTTCCTCACCATACTTTTGCATACATAGAGATACATGTCAAGGATGTATCCACTCCCTCCCCCTGTTTCTTTACACCTTGGAACCCCTAGCCATAGCCATGAGAAAGGAGAACACCATTCTAGTGATTCCCACAATCAAGGACGACCTTAAATCACTTTATTATGCAGATGATGTATTAGTGACCCCCATCTCAGACATTAGACTCCGCTAGGGTCCTGATGAACTCCATTGCTGTTTTCTCAGGATACTGTATAAATTGGTCTAAGTATGAGGCATTCCCCATGACCATCTCCACCAACCATGTGGCGTTACACTCTTTACCGTTCATGTGGCAGCAATCCCAATTATAAAAAGAGGCATTGAGAATATGGTACATTATAACATTGCCTCGCTCCTAGAGAAAACAAAATCAGATTTTCTGAGCTGGAAAGGCCTACAGCTAGCTTCTGGGGTAAAATACAGGTTATTAAAGTCAAGATTTCCCCACGGTTTAATTAATATTTGGGTTGCTTCCACAAGTAATCCCCACCAAAATCCTTATGGAACTGGAAAGGCATATCTTTCCATTCATATTGGGGGCTGAGAAGTTGTGAAGGATGGGCTCGAAACTTTATTTGGCTATGAGAGTGCCTGGGACTCCATCTCCTCAGCATGGAATGTTAGTGGTTGGCTCATCAATTGGTGCATTCTATATATATATATATGTTGAAAACGCATGGGAACCCCGGCTTTGGCCCCATCTGGAAAGACGTTTGCTCAATTCCCAAGGCGAGCTGACTGTCAACTATGCATGCCAACAGCCCCGCCAACACATGATAATCCCATGCTACTAGCATCCAGATATGCTTGGCAAAAAGAGTATAAATTGCTTAAGGTTCCCTATCTCCTGCATATGAAGGCCTCTTTGTGACAAAACAGCTAGATCTGTATCGGAGGGGCTGATTTGGAAAGAGTACAACAATACACTTTTAGATGGCATACTGTAAGCCAAAACACTAATATCTTTGACTCATTTGCACCATTCCCACCACTTGCTTCTTACACAGTGGAGGAAACATGCCTAACTTACCCAGGACAGAAAGGTCCCTGCTTACATTAGGCATAGCTCTGCCACGTTTTCCTGTTCTCCAATACCTGCACACAAGGAGTATAGAGGGATTTCTCCGGCTTTTACTCTACTCTGATAGATGCCATTCACTCCAGCCCCACCTCCACAGCCTTGCGGATCTTGTAGGAAGTGTGTCTACATGCACAGTATATGGACAATGATTGGGACATTTTGATGATTGCTCATGATAAAGGGCTTCACGTGGCAAGGCTGAAGTTCAGCTATTTTAAAATTCTCCATTGATGGCACTGGTCCCCTGAGAGGTTACACAAAGAAAGGTTTTGCCCACATTCACACTGTTGGCAATGGGGATGAGAGTCTGGAGCTACAAGGCATATACTAGGGGAGTGCCAGCACTTACAGCTCTACTGGCAGCAAATCTGGAATGCAGTCAGACAACACTTAGCCGTGAATGACACACTTATGCCACTACTGGCTCTCTTACATGATCCCTCAGACCTTGCACCGCTGTCCACGCACATGACCAGATGGCTGTCTATGGCTTTGGCGGTGAGCATCCTTAGATTGCAGAAAAAAACAATGGTACCAACTCTACACACGGTGGGGGACATGAGCGAAGTGGAAGCTTTTGGGAAATGTATATATTGTCTGAATTATAAATTAACCCAATTTGGGGAGATATGAGGCATTTTTTGGCTTATCTTCAGTCGGTCCCTCTCTAGCTGTCCTTAGGTCGCAAGTAATGACAGGGACAGTTATTATTGACTGAGTTAATTTCTAGTCCAGCTGAGGCATCTTTATTAATGCATAGGGTATACACAACTCAGTCAAGCAGACAGATCTTAAGTACAATGAAAGTGGGAGAGAAGCAGAGGCTCTCCAAAGGGTTAGACACTGACCTCAAAAAGAATTACAGGACAACACCCTCCAGTCCGGTAGACAATTATAGTTAAACACAGACTGTGTTTTTTGAGGTCTTTAAATTCAATGAGTGAGACTCAATGGTCAGAGGTTGATAAATACATCGAAAAGGTTTTTATTGTTATTTATTCCAGCTGTTCTTCATTGAATAAATAACAATAAAAACCTTTTTGATTTATTTATCAATCTCTGATCATTGAATTCCTCTTATTGAGCTTAAAGACCTCAAAAACAGTTTGGGGCCGATTCCGATCTCGGTCGGAGGCGCACCCAATACCATTCGGTCGGGAAAAAGCCATGCGAAAGCCTGTTACCCGACCGAACCGTACGCGGGTCCGGCCGAGCGAGTACGATGCGGGTCGCCGACCGACTCGTCCGGGCGACCCGACCGCTCCGACCGACTCGTACCCGGACCGTACCGCTCCGACCGACTCGGTCGGACCCGGTCCGCACCGCGCAACGGAGACGTTTTCCGGCCGGGTAAGTACGATGCGCACCTCGACCGCTCCGACCGACTCGCGCCGTCCGACTCGAACTCGCTGTCGGAGCCGTACTTTGGGGGTCCGTGTCGGACCCCTGTACTGCGTGCCCGTGCGAGGCGCACACAGGGGGACCCAAGGGTCCCCCTACCTGTGCGTGTACGCCGCGAGCGCTTCGCGGCGTACTCGCTGTAGGGAGCGCCCTTGTCCGCCTCGCACCCATTGAGGCAATGGGAGCCCGCGTACGCGTTGTACGACCGGCTCCCATTGAGTTCAATGGGAGTCCGACCGACTCGTGTCCGATAACATACGGACGCATCGGACTCGTTCGGTCGGACTGCACGGGTCCGATTCGGTCGGAAATCTCTCCGGGTCCGGCTCGGTCGGGGAAATTTCTGGCCCGAATCGGAATCGACCCCTTTGTGTTAGACCGATCTTAAAGACTCTCCTCTGGGAATGGGGATACAATGAATGTATGATGTCTAAGACATGAAAATACGTTTTTTCACATGTTTAAAATGTGTAGTGGTATGCATATATGGAAGATTACTGTTATCCTATGTTTCGCATCCTCCCTCTGACCTCTGTCGATGTGTAATGTGTTACTGTGCAGATGATGTAGAGCAGCTATTCAGTGCGGAAGCTGGAGTCACAAGCTGCGCCAGATTATCTGCAATGAATATGTTCCTTCTTTCTTTTTACTCACAGCAGAGTCATCCTACTTTCAGTTCTCATTGTACTGGCTTCTCCTTTTCTCCTTTTCTCCTGTTCCTCTTTCTCCTTTTACAGGCTCTTACTTGAAACAAGAAAAACACTGAATTACAAAAAAACGATGGGCAAAGTAACAAACATGTTCATCAACGTGGTCAAAGCAAATAAAAAGGTTTGATGTGTGTGTTCCTCTCTTATGTGGTCAGTCTAGTTGTGAATGGTTGGTGTTGTAATGTGTTTCAGCTGTAGATTGGTAGTGGAGTTCAGAACAATCGCTCCTTTTATTTCCAAGTGTGTTGCAAGCGCTGTAAGTAAGCCTAGGCGGTGAACTCCACTCCGTTCGCAGAGTTTGCAGAGTGTTTCGCTCTTTGTGCTCCGTGGAGGTCACGAAGTTCCGAACATGCAAAGCAGAGTTTTTTCCTCGATCACTTTCGAGCGAGGAAAATCCAACGCTAGACCACTTCCCTGTGAGATTTCTTAATGCGGGTGGTCGCGGATGGTCGCCACCGCTCGCGTTGAGAAACCTTCCGTTCGCGTTGAGGAAGCTGCTGTTCAAGTAGAACTTCTACTCGAGCGGCAGAAAGAAGCGGCACCCCCGTTCGCGCTGATTTTACAGCACGGGACAAACAACCAGCACTAAAAATCAGTGCGAACAGCGCGAGATAACCCACTCCGCCGCTCGCGGAACTTCGCGTAGCCTGGCAAAGTTTTTTTGTCACTTCGCAGAGTTCAGCTATGCGGAACTGCGCAAACTCTACTCGGGCTTACCAGTAAGCCTTCTGATAGAAATCTTTACATTTTACTTTTAAGAGCAAATTAGTTAAACATTGGCATTGTCTTAACAATAAACAGTTCTTGGTGTATAAAAAGAAATAGTTTACACAATATTTGCCTCTTGAATAACACTTTTACAGTAGTGTCAGAAAAAAGAAAAAACAAATGAATAGTACTTTAAAATATTTTAAGACAAACTTTCACTAGTTGTGATTTTTAAAAAGTCCAAATAATAAAAAAAAATCCTAATATATGTTTCCATTTGTTTATTGGCTTCATTAAATTATATTCTATGAGAGGATGTTGCAATACCTTGTGAGTGGCCATGTGTGGTATGGACTTACTCCAGTTCTGAGCTGGAGTACATTTACTACTATTTTGGGGCATTTTTTAGGCAGTATTAACTATAGAAGTGCAGTTTGTGGATAGCAGTGGTCTTATTATTATGTGATTAGGTCTTTGACCCTCCCATAACCTTTCCTTACTCCTCTCTTAACCCCTCTCCTTTAGTAGTAAGTATTCTACATGTTCCTACCACTCCCCCTGCCCTTTCCACACTTACCACTAAAACATATACTTACTTGTGGGGAGACTCTGCAATTGGGGCATAGATCTATGCACAAAGTTTGAGAATAGCATTTTGTAGTACATTAGTAGTACTGTAGTACTACAAATGTACTGCAAATGCAGCTTGTGAATAGGATATGATGTCTACTTTCTCCTCAAGCATCACAACCTCACACATACGGAGAATTCAAAATTCTCTTTTCTCACTCTTACTTCCTATCAAAACAAACACAATTGTACCTCATAGACATCCACTCCATCCTCTTCTGGTACAATATCTTACTGTCCTATTAGGTTTCTTGCTTCTAGTCTACCCCTATCTCTACACACTCTTAAAATATTGCGTCATTTTTTCTTTGGATCATTCTGCTTGAGAGGTTTTGGAAGAACATTTCACTGAAGCATGGTTCAAATGGCAAGTGGGTGTTAGGGTTTGGTGCGTGTCATCCACTACATCAATACTTTTTGATTTTCAATGATCTATTTTATGACCGTATATCTTTTTAATTCAATGACAATGTAGTGCTTGATAAACATTTTAAACTCCTCAGCGTGTCCTTCAAAACATAAGGTGTGATTTAGCGTTCCGAGGATATCGCGTCCGCCATATTACCAATGCGAAAGGATACAAAGTGTTTATGATCCTCCACACTCCAAATTAGGCATGTAGCCTTACCTTCTACCAGTGCCTGGCTTGAGCACTTCATGCCGCTCTGAAGCCAAACAGTGCAATTATATTGTCTTATTTTGTTGACTAATTAATATGTTAAAAGGTATCCTGCCCCTGTTTTATAGAACTGAACTGTCATCTCTGTTCTGGAGCATATTACTGCTCCTTGTTAAAGTTCCACATCTGGTAGATGTAAGCACCCGGGTAATTGCTGTAATAAACGACAAACAACGTCTGGTGAGAAGTACCTTGAATTCACAAATGAAGAGGCTGTTTTGTCACTGGGTATTCAAAATCAACATGTCCAATTTTTCTTGAATTATCAGCCTGTGACTTCCTTAACAATGGAAAATCATATGCAAGTCTCCTCTCTAATAATACCATGCCATGTGCCAACTCTTGGCTTATAACAATCAAACATGTCTTTAAAAAGTAAACACCCACACACAACGTAGCCTGATAATCCTCACTTTTTAGGTAGAAATTAGAAAATACTTCCTGTTGGCACTGCTCATTTCATGTGTGACAACACTCCACAGAAGAGCATGGAATACATTAGGATAATGGCCTATAGGAAACGTCTATGTCATGTCGCAGTATCCATCGGACCTTTGAGCATTCATTTCGGTCACAGGCTCTAGGGAGCTGTAATGAATATTTGCACACACACTAATGTTGTCCTCTAGAGAACACCATGCAATTGTGATGTAGATGTTGTTAGAGGCAGCTGCACGTTGATAAATGTGGCATCCCACAGGCCTTCTTGCCCTCCACTGTGACCTGCACATGAGTGGTGACAAGCAGAGCAATAGAAAGTACTGTGAGGCCTTCAAGTGATCCAGTGGTAGCACTAACATGACCAGAGGAACAAAGGGGCATATGTACAAGGAGTTAACGCCGCGTTAGCGGCACTTTTTCGCCGCTAATGTGGCGATATTTTTTTCGCCGTGTTCCCAAGCTGTCGCTAACAGTTGTTAGCGACAGAATTCAGGCGAAACCATCCGTTTCCACCATCGCCACTCATGTTAGCTATAACTATCACTAATGAGATGCAATGTAGGCATTCCCGTGCAAAAACGCACGCTAACCACACTTCGCAATATTTACATTGATCGCCCGGGCCCGCGATACGTTCAGAAAACAGCCGCTAAAGCCTGTTAGCGGCTGGGTCTTAAGACCAGAAAAAAGGTGGTCTTAAAAATGGTGAGAAAGAACAGTACAGAAGGGAGACTAGCCCAGAGCCTCATTTGAAGACCCACTGATGCCATGGAGGTACTACTCATGCAGCTTGGAGCACCAAGAAGGCCACAACAACCACTGCCACTGCCACCGCCCCCCACGGAGGCAGCGACGAAGAAGACAGTGGGTCCATCGCACACGCCTCACCCTCACAGACTTAATGCCAGAGGATGTGATCGCCCACTACAGGCTCAAAAGGTCATCCATCCTCCGCATCCTGGCCCAGATAGCCCCCAGGCTGCAGGCACCAACAGAGTAGAGAACCAACATCCCTCCGCTGACAAAGCTGCTGGCAGTGCTGCACATGTTGGCCTCTGGTACCTTCCAACCAACAACTGCCAGAGTTGGGGGAGTCTCACAGTCAGCCCTATCAAGGTTCCTCCCAATTGTCTTGGATGGCATCATCAGCCTGAAACCCCAGCACCTACGCTTCCCCAACACT
The DNA here is from genome assembly GCA_963921515.1 of Calotriton arnoldi. Lineage (NCBI taxonomy): Eukaryota > Metazoa > Chordata > Amphibia > Caudata > Salamandridae > Calotriton > Calotriton arnoldi. The sequence goes on along the minus strand of CAWUFW010003799.1, from coordinate 961,078 downwards.
GCGTAGGAACAGCTTGAGACCAAGCAAGGCTTTTATGCCATTGCTGGCTTCCCGCAGGTGTTGGGGGCAATTGACTGCACACATGTCCTACTTGTGCCCCCTGCGGACACTGCACACATATACCGCAACAGGAAGCACACACATTCCATCAATGTGCAGGCAATTGTGGACCACCGGGGCTTGTTCACCAATGTCGTAGCCAAGTTCCCAGGGAGTGTGCATGATTCCTACATCTTTCGCCAGTCCATCATCAAAAACCGTTTCCAGGATGGCACATATGGAAATGCACTGCTTGTTGGTAAGTACTAACTGAACACACCACACACCTCAAGTACACAATCATGGAACTCACAAATGTGAGAATGCACATGTAGCAAATTTCATACAACATGCCTAGTAACATGTCCACCTACCATACACAACAACCCAAGTGACTGCGGTTTCTGGGGCTAGCCTTGTAGAAAAACTATCCCCACAGGCACAGCCCCTCCGCCACACATTAGCAAATGCTGGAAGAGGTGGGAACCAAGTAGTTGCGATGGAGGGTCTGGACCTATGAGGAAAGTATGAACACAAGGTCGAGTCTGGCGGCAGTGTCCTGTATAGTCTTGAGCTTGCAGAGCACAGACTTGTCTATGCGGGCATGTAGGGCGTTTCCGTAGTCTAGTCTGATGGTAATGACTGCATGGGTGACTGTCTTTCTTGACTCTGGGGGATCCATTTGAAGGTCTCATGGAGGATGCAGAGGGTGTCAAAGCAGCTGGAGGCCACGGCGTATACCTGTTGGTTCATGGAGAGAGAGGAGTCTAGTACGATGCCTAGGTACCTGGGGTCGTTGGTGGGGGGGCCTGCCGAAGGCGGTGGCCCACCAGGTGTTGTCACATGCTGATGGGGTGGATAAGAGGATGAGGACTTATGTACCCTCCACGTTGAGTACCAGGCAGCTGTTGATCATCCATGTTGCAACTTCCTGCAATCCTTCCTGGAAGCCCAGTCTGGTGGGTGTGGGCGCCTTGGCGAGGGAGAGTATGAGCTGGGTGTCCTTGTAGGTGGTGAAGTCTTCTGGGTGTCTTGATGTTGTTCCAGGTCTTCTCCAGGCGTCTGCAGATGCATCTGGCATCTTGGAGGTCGGTGGTGACCGAGGCGGCTATTCTTGCATGGTGTATGTTGGAGTTGCATAGCAGGGCAAGTTTGTATGCGCAGTTGGAGATCCATGTGTGGAAATCCCTGCCAGCTCCGTCGGTGTTGGCTTCAGCGGGGTAGGTGTTGCTGTTGATGGTGGAGTGGAGCAGCTCCTCGGTGACTCAGCTCTAGTTCCTTTGTGTGGCGCGGGCTGTGGGATTGAGTGGCTTGGGTATCTCAATAAGGAAGTGTACGCATTGGTGGTCACTCCATGGGGCTTGAGTGGTGTGAATGAAGTGTACGCTGTTTCCACATGCGAAGATGGGGTTGAGGGTGTGTCCTGCCTTGTGGGTCAGTTTGGTGAAGATTTGGGTCAGTCCGATGTTTGCGAGCTTTGGCCAGAGGGTACTGGAGTTTGAGCTGTTGTGGTTTGTGAGGGCGAAGCTCAGGTCGGAAATGAGTACGTAGTCCATGGAGTAGATGGCGTGGTGTGTGATGATGTTGATGGTGTGGGCAAAGGGGGCCCGGCCTCCGGGGGCTCTGCAGGCGAGGGTTCAGCGGAGTGTTGCTTTGTGACTGGTCTGGATCTGGAAGTGCAGGTTTTGGGCGGTGGTGAAGGTCTGGCGGCAGCAGGAGAACAGGACGTGAGTTGTGTCTGGTGTGGCCTATTGGCAGTTGGACTTTCTCCTTGCGTTGACTTTGAGGAGGGCGGGTGAGTCATAGCGCTAGATGGTAGGAGAACCAGGGTCACTGCTCCTTTTTGCGTTTTGCTTGCGGATGGGCGCAGACGGGATTGTCTTTGGCACGCCGTTGGAGTGCCAGTGATGCAACCGTGCAGCACACATAATAAAATAGGCTCGGGGGTAGGGACGGGCAGCTGTGAGGCAATGTAATTTCCATTGATGCTGGTCAATTGTCTGAAGCTACACATGGCTAACCTGAATTCCAAAGTAGCACAAATCACACACCACAAAATATAAACACTGCAAACACAGCATGCACAACAACTTATGGACACATCTCTCCATTACATGTTTCAGGTGATCAAGGATATGCACTCTCCCCATGGCTGATGACGCCCCTCCGAGCCGCAAACACCCAGGCCCAGAGGCAGTATAATTTGGCCCTTGGACGCACCAGGGTCATTGTGGAGCGCACTTTTGGTGTGCTAAAGTCACGTTTCCGGTGCCTTGACATCACAGGTGGCAGACTGTTGTACAGCCCGGAAATAGTGTGCAAGATAATCATAGCATGTTGTGTGTTGCACAATATATGTGTACGCACCAATGCCCCATGGATCCAAGTGCCAGATGCACCGGACGATGCTGAGGATGATGAAGAAGAGGAGGCTGGTGCTGCACAACCCACAGTTTCTGCTGCAGGAACTGCCCGAAGGAACCGAATCATAAACAATTTCTTCACCTGAGCACGTCACAATGTGACAGTCCTTTGTGAAATTTATGTCCAAAATGCACCTAAGCACAGTTTGCGCAATAAAACAACACAACACACTTACCTTGTGTGCATGTTTATCCTCTGCATAAGTACATCTCCCTGACAAGCGAAAGTCAAACGTTTTGCGGTAAGTATTGTACAATTGTAATTTTGAGGGTGGAAATGTCTTTTGTGGTTTGAGGTGCTTTTAAGGGTGTCATTTGGGCTCAGATATGCTTTTTAGGGTGTCATATGGGGTAAAATATGCTTTTTAGGGTGTCATTTGGGGTCAGATATGCTTTTTAGGGTGTCATTTAGACTCAGATATGCTTTTTAGGGTGTCATATGGGGTAAAATATGCTTTTTAGGGTGTCATTTGGGGTAAAATGTGCGTCATTTGGGGTAAAATATGCTTTTTAGGGTGTCATTTGGGGTCTGAGATGAAATTACATCTACTACTGTTCATCTGTGTAAAAACTTGCATGTAGCATGCAAAATCTTGCCGCATTAACGTTAACGCGATGTTTTTTTCAGTATTGCGATGAAAAATCTATCGCTACACACATTGAACAACACAAAATATTGCCCCTAAGCCAATTTGCGTGCAGATTCTCACCGCAAAGTCAAAAAAACGGCCGCAAACACACAGGAAGTGATGTCTGCCCCCTCCCTCTCACCCCCCCACCCTCCCTCCCTGCTTTATGAGCAACAGACCTACCAAGGTCTGTGGTTGATGATCGGTGAACCCTCCCGATGGTGATGTATATGTACGACGTGTGTGTGATGCATATGTATGACCTTATAAAACCCCCTCAGCCCTTACAAACAAAGGACACCCAAAATGTACAAAATCAACAAAGAAAAACAGCTACCTATAGCTATATATACTTGAAGCCCTATCTAATCTAGTCTGGGACCCTCTTGAACCCCTATGGTTAATTTTAATGCCTTAGTCCCCCTTGACGGGAGAGAGGGGAGAGAAAGAAGACCCCATCTGAAAGAAAAAAGTCATCTCCCCCCTGCGTCTAGAAACTCCTTCGCCTTGATCTCCGATGTGAAGAATCTGGTTTGATTATTCCAGATTATTTTTAGTCGAGCCGGGTTAAGAAGGAAGGCCTGTGCACCTTTGTCCTGAAAATACTTAATCATCTGGCGCAGACGCCAGCGTCTTTCCACAGTAATATGGCAGAAGTCTGGTCTGGTGAAGAATGAGAACCCATCCACAGTACGTTGTGCTTCTGGTCTTGCCTTTTCAAACACATTTTGCCTCAACAAATAGTTTCCAAAATAAACCAGAAATGCCCTTGGTTTAGCATCTGGGCGAGCTGGCAGTCGGATAGTGAATGGTACTCGATGAGCCCTTTGTATTTCCTGCTGCCAGTACCAGGCTTCCAATTCTGGAAAGGACTTCTGGAGCATCTGAACCATGTATGACCGTGCATCCGACCCCTCCTTTCCCTCCAGAATACCCAAAAAACTTAAGTTATTCCTCCTTTGTCGATTTTCGCCCTCTTCCAGCTTCCACTGGATGTCCACGAGTTGTGCTTCATGGGCTTCTACTTGTCCCTTTGATCCTGCTACCTCTGTCTCCAGAGAGGCCGTTCTTGACTCTATCTCAGTCATCCGGTCACTTATATCCTTGCAGGTTCTTGCGACCTTCCTTATTGCCCCTTGTAATTTACGGGAAGCGTTCTGAGATCTTTTACTCTCCAGACGAGATTCGTCTTGGTGTGCTACCACACACTGCAGGATGGATTCCAGAGTTGGGGGTGCCACAGTAAGTTCTTCACTGGGAGATTTATTGCTGTCCCCCATCAATTGATCTCCGAGGGAGTAATCCCATCTCAGATCCTTCTGCCCTTGGTTTTTGGTTCTACCCACTCTGGATTGCGTCTTCCGTGTCGTTGAAATAGTGCCCTTGCCTCCTGTGCCCATACCAGGAGCGCCGCTCTCCTCACTTGATTCTGTGTTAGACCCGGAATCCGACCCCAGGCCTGACCATGTGGCGTCCGATAATGAGAAATAGTCGTTAGCCTCTGAGTCGATATCTCTTTCCCTACGATCCTGTGGGGTTCTATGGATCCTAGAGAGACCCTCGGGTTTTAACTTCCCCCTAGGCACTTGTATGGGGGGGTTCCGTTCGGCTGTCTCCAATAAATCTGTCAGGCCCATTTTGAGCCCCTTTTTTCCCCATAGGTCTTAGGTTGCTTGGTAGAATTTTCTTCTCTTGACCACACCACCGGCTGACCTATTCCCTCCGGACCTGTCAAGGGGGCCCCTGTGTCTTGGGCATTTTCCTCAGTATCTGTGTTGCCGGGAGGATCTTCAGTCTGCCCTGCCACCCCTACTGCCTGATCCCGGCCCGTCCCTTCCACCTGCTGTAGATGTTTATTGTTCGAATTCCCACTGCCAGCTTCCATCCGCCCATGTTTATCCAGTGTCTCTGCCACCACTGACCCCTCCCCAACATCCCCTGGATCCTTACCGGCCGGAGTTGGGACCTGCTCCCTTTCTTCACCGATAGTCTCAGTCTGCTCACTCCCTGTTCCACTCTTTGAGCTATGGAGCAGCTCCCTGTTCCTCTGAGTAGCTCGATGACAGAGACGGCAGTGCGATGCGGCTGGGGCTGCGCGCCGGCGCCCCTCCCCTTCCTGTCAGAGGGATTCTCCTCTCTAATCCTCTGTCTGCGTCCCTGAGCTGTAACGGGAGCAGACTCGGCTTCCACTGTGCTTCTTTGGGGGGAATCCTGGGGGCCGATGTGGAGCGCTGCACCTCTGCCTTTTGCTCCTGCCTTTGGACCCATGCTTCCTGAGCGGGTTGAGGATCCCCAGCACCACGTTGGGATTAGAGTCAGTTCCCGCTCGAAGCCTCTGCAGCCGGCGATCAACTGCTCCGCGACCTCCACCAGCACCGCAACCCAGCGCTGCAGGTCAGGTATAGTTCGGCCGGTTTCGGCACAGCCGCTGATTCTTACACTTCCTGCTGAAGGGTTCAACATTCGTTTTTGTTTTTAGCCTCTTATCATATGTCTCCTAGTCAGTTTCCACCATCACATCGGGAGACACCTACGGCCGACTCAACTTACTCGGGGAGGAGAGGGAGGGGGGAAGGAGGCAAAAAATTCAGAAAAAGCAGAGGTAAGCTGTAGTTGGATTGACACAAAGATGAAGGAATGGTTTAAGGGGCAACCCAGGTATCAAACAAACTATAGAGATGGGTAGGCTGAGGATCTGTTCATTAAATATTGGGGGCTTGAATGACAGGGGTAAGAGAGATAGGTCAGCAGCGGTGCTACGAACATTGAGTGCTGATATTATATGCCAACAAGAAACCCATATTCCATGGCAAAAGAGAGGGCTTAATGTTATCCCAGGGTATACCCAGGTAATTAGCTCATTACAGACTACCACGACGAGAGGAGTCGCAATACATATCTCTAATCGGATACTACCAGTTGAGCGAACTCTATCGGATAAGTGGGGAAGGTGGGCGATCGTATCATTATCTAGCGGAATAACAGTATGTACGATCTATGGGTCGAATTTTGATGACCCAGACTTGTTGTCAGAGCTAGAGCTTGAACTAGCTTCCTGGCCATCCCCGCTCATAATTTGTGGTGATTTCAATATCCATTTAGAAACACACGACACCCTATGGGGAGGGTATCAGGGGAGGAAGCCACAAGTTTTCAAAGCTCTAAAAGCTCTAGTGGATGGTCATGGATTAGTGGATATGTGGGCCTATAAATAAACTGGGGACACTGGGTAAACCTATTTTTCATGCCCACATAGGAAATATGTTAGGCTCGACTATTTTTTTGTCTCCGCTGCTCTTAAAGAGGGAGCTAATATAAGTAAATTACCTAAGGTCCTGTTGGATCACAACCCACTGATGTTGGAAATTGAGGTTCGGAGGCACGAGAGATCTTTTACAAAATGGTCCTTTGATAGAAAACTTTTGGTCACTGAGGGATTTATAGAACACATTAGGGGTGGACTAGGCAGTTCTTTGATATGAATAGATTCAGCACATCGAGAGAAATGGTTTGGGATGCGTTCAAAGCTGGGCTTAGGGGGGAGATCATTAGCTATGGGGGCATCATAGGAAGGAACAGAGAGAGGTAATACAGCAACTTACGGTGGAGCTTTCTAAATATGAGGAAGAGCATATGGCAGCTATTGGTAGAAGGCAGGTGGAATTGCAAAATCAATTAGAACTAAAAGTCATAAGTATTAAGGCTAAAATTAACGGAATTTACAACAAGAAAATTGCTGAAATATATCAAACTTGGGCCAGGGATAATTATGAATATGGGGAGATGACAGGGAAACATTTGGCACTCCGTTTGAAACAGAGGGCGTCAGTAAACAATATTTCAAGAGTAAAAAGGAAGGATGGTAAAATCGTGACAGAGCCCCAGGATATTGTAAAAACATTCGCTGAATTTTACGAGGACTTGTATAGCTCCAGGGACAACTTGTTAATAACAGTAGGTATGGGAACCAATATCACGCCCCCAATTATTCAGGAATTGGAAGAAGATATCTCATTTAATGAGGTTATTGAGGCACTCCAGGCAACGGCGTATGGTAAGGCAGCTGGCCCAGATGGGATCCCAATGGAGATCTATAAAGCTCTACAGAAGGAGCTGGCTCCCCTGTTGCTGGACCTGTTTCTAGCGGTGCAGGGGAAGGGAGTCCGCCCCAATCTTGGCAGGAGACTAATATTGTCGTCTTTCTGAAAAAGGAAAACCTGCTGAGGATCCAGCATCGTATAGACCTATCTTCCTGATAAATGCTGACGAGAAACTTTATTCCAAAATTATAGCGCAGAGACTAGCAAAAATAATTGTTTCTTTGGTTAGCCCATGGCAGCATGGTTTTATTCCCGGCAGAGGCACTACGGACCATGTCCGTCGTGTTATATCACTATTCGACATTGTGGAAGCTACAGGGGAACAGATGTCCTTAATATTACTGGATGCACAAAAAGCTTTTGATCAAGTCGAATGGGCATACCTGTGGCAGAATCTAAGATCAAATGGTTTTGGCCCTCGCATATTGACTGCTCTAAGGGCAATGTATGTACAACCATACGCAAAAATACAGTTGATGGGGAGGGAATCGGAAAAGATTAATATTGCACGTGGTACAAGACAGGGCTGCCCCTGCTCCCCCATCCTTTTTGCGCTTTATATTGACCCTCTAATTAGATCAATGTTAAATGATGAGGCAATTAAACCGATAGTGGTCAGGGGATATAACACTAAAGTGTTAGCTTATGCTGACGATATTGCAGTAGTCACCCCCGACCCACTGGAAGCCTTAGGAAGGATTGAAGTCCTGGTGTCTGAATTCGGGCGGCAGTCGGGGTACGGCTTAAACACTAATAAAACCAAGATCGTCTGCTCCAAATCCACTCCGTATCAAGATCCACGGAGGACGGAGGTAGCTACATACTTAGGGATAAATTTAGCTGCGGAGGTTGGGACTATATGGGACATTAATTCGGTGCCTCTTATAAAGAAGATAGGTGACGACTTAAAAAGAATGGACAACTTACACCTTTCCATTATAGGAAGAGGAAATGTCCTCAAGATGACAATGCTCCCCAAATTTTTGTATTTATTTAGATGTATACCACTGGAACCACCTAACGTGTTTTTAAAAAAATAGAAGGGATCTTTTCACAATTTATTTGGGGGTATAAAAAGATTAGGAGATCATTGAAGTTGATGACTTTACCACATAATCGAGGCGGATTGGCTGTCCCGCACATGTTATATTACTATTGGGCTATAACATTGCAGCAAATGACCAGTCTTTTTAAACCTAAAATATGGTCCGAATCAACCATGGGAAATCACAACAGGGAGACTCCCCTTCTATATATGAGCTTGCCATAGGTGATGCAGCTCCAGGAATTTTACTGAGGCAGGTTGAGGGGAGTTATTACAAGAAAACGCGCTTTAAATCCCTAAGAGCAGCCTGGAACGTATGGAGAAAAGCCAGTAAGTATATGAAAATCCCAAAGGTCCAGAGATATTTACTGTTATGGCGGTCGTCAATTTTCTCGTCGTCACTTAATGATAAAATAGGTAGAATTTGGGAACAGGCTGGAATAAATAATTTAGGAGACATTTGTAATCAGAATGGGGTAATGTCATTTGGAGAACTCCAGGAACAATTTGGGGTAGACACTAGGACATTTTTTAAGTATATACAAATCAGTGAGACAATTAAACCTGTTGTGTCGCAGCTCACTAGTTTAGCTAAAATTCCACTCTGGGAATGTTTAGTACATAGGCAGCCCCGGGTCAAAGATCAGTATTCTATATTGATGAATGCTAATCAAGATGATATAGCCAGGTTAGAAAGCTCATGGGCCGTGAAGCTTGGGAATCAGGATGTGGATATGTGTAGATCTCTGAACTTGTCTAAAAGGATATTTCTATCTGCTAACCTCAAAGCTCAACATTTTAAAACAGTATTTAGACTATATTTTACGCCGGCAAAACTGTTTGCATGGGGAAAAGGGAAAATAACTGCTGTCCGAGATGCAGACAAGGCCTGGCTGATCTGGTTCACATGTTTTCCGGTTGCTGCAAACTGATTGCTTTGAAACAGGGGATAGAAACCTTCTTGAATCAATTTACAGGGCGGTCAGTCCCTTTAACTCCAACAATGGTGCTATTTGGCTTTGATGAAAGTTTGCAGATGGAACTGACCCAAGTATATTTTTGTTTTATGGTAATGGCCATTCTTCGTATAATGATTGCAACAAAATGGAAAGATGTGGATCCGCCGACATTCCAGGAGTGGTATGCTAGACTTCATCATGTGTACAACCTGGAGAAGGCATTGTATAAATGTAAAGGGAGGAGAGCGAAGAAAAGGGGTTGACAAGTATGGGGGATTCTGATGGAGTAAGATGGGAATTAGGTAAATAGAACTAATAAGCTTAGCTGAAAGGTGTTTTCGTTTTTAGGTAGCCCTATGTATATCTCTGTCTTTAAACATTTATTTCTTCTTTCTTTGCCTCCCCTCTCTGTGTATAATAGGCAGGATAAACTGACAGGAAGCAAATTACGGCTGAATAATTATATATGAGTGTATGAGTGTATGGCATAGATGGATAACCGATGAATTGTACCTGGTCATTATGTGTTGAGTTTTGGATTAATTGTACTTACTGCTTTTCTGAATTGAAAGAAAAAAAAAAAAAAAAGAAGTGATGTCTGCATGCTTCCTGGAGGAGTGCTGTGCACTTTCACTTTCTCTTTTGAGCACATTGCTGGTGATTGTGGAGAGTGTTGGAGGTGTATGGTGTTGTGGGCTGCAGATGTTTGAATGAGAGAGTGTTGCTGTGTCCTGTGAACTGTTGATAGTGTCTCTGTGAAGTTTTGTGTACTTGTTTTTATGTGTTTTGCATCTTGTCCTCAATCTTGTCGGGTGTTTGTCTAAGGGGTAGTTTAAATAATTACTAATTGTTGGGGCATATATTGGGCATTTTTTTCCTTAGTACTGGGTTTAGGTGTGCGCTGGGAGATGGTGGGTGTAGGCAGGGAGGGCAGGATGTCAGAGGGGGCATTGGGGGGCTTCCTCTGGCTGGTGAAATTTTACCTGCCCTTTATGGTGGAGAGTGGGGGTAGTATCCTTTCTGGATATCCCGTCCATGTGCGGAAGGTCAGGTGGGAGCGCGTGAGAGCACAGATGCTGCGTGTCTTCGGTGTGGACAGGACTGTCCGCCAATGGAAACACCGATGGCAGGATTGCGTGGGCCGTGAGGGTGACCTTTTGGAACACCTGGGAGTCATCATTGGCCTACAGTGTGGTAAGCTCAACCTCAAAATTGATATATGAACACTCATACGAAAAGCAAAAAATGCGGTGTGTGACACAATGGTGTATATGTGCACAAAAGTGGCGGAGTGAGGCGTTAGACGTCATGTCTTCACGCCTAACGTTGCCACATCAGAAATGCAATGCGGCACCATATGTACAAGCATACAGTGGCGAATATACCTCATTATTACGCAGTCTTTTTCCCCGCAGGGAATTACAACGCGGTCGTTACAACGAACGCGTTGTAATTCTGCATACCATTACCCCGCAAGTCGTAACAACGACTTGCGGAGGGGGGGTGCTGGATGTTGGAATAGTATAATTTACTATCCCAACTCCAGTCCGCGCGGACAGTAGGGAAGGTGTTGGATTTTAAATCCAACACCTTCTCCCCCCTCCGCAAGTCGTTGTTCCGACTTGCGGAGTAATGGTATGCGGAATAACAACCCGGTCGTTGTAACGACCGCGTTGTAATTCCCTGCAGGGAAAAAGTTTTGTGGTAAACGTTGTTTACCTACAGTGGCGGCTCGCCGAGGGAGTGCTGCGGGGCGGTGAGGCGGGGGGGGGTAGTGGAGTCCAACATACGACGGACAGGAGTAAGGTAAGTAATTAAATACATAAAACAATTTACCTTGTGCACGCTACATTGCCAACTCAACGATTCAGCGCGCGCAAGGAAAACTGTTTTGTTAATTTAATTACTTACCTTACTCCTGTCCGTCATATTGTTAAAGATTGCAGGAATCGCTGTTAGCATGAGCTGAAAGCCATTTTGTACTTGGCAGCCATTTTAGTTAGCCATGTGCTCGCCATGTGCTTTCTCCCTCTTCCAGAGTCTTGCACATGCTCAGAGAGGCCTAGCTGGTAGAATGCACCTGCTCCTAGTATAGAACTGTCAAGCTATTCTTACTCATGTAAGCAGTTTAGTCTCCCCTCCCACTTTGTGGAGCAAGCAAATTCTGTATACCCATATTAGTCAATAAGCATGCTTGCATGTGCTAGGACCTCCCCTTGATTTTATGCTGACTATATAACAAATACATATATAAGGACCCTGTTCTCTGCACTCATTAGAATGCCTCCTACAGTGGCCTGCGGGTACCGTAAGATGCAATCTCCCTCATCTGAGGTTAATAAAACATGTTTTTTGATATTACAGCTTCTGTGCCAATCTCTTCTTTGTTGGTTTTAAGGACCAGATGTATCAGTGAACCCCTAAGAAGGTTTTTATTTCTACAAATGGCGCCCGAAAGTGGGACTCATCGGTGCAGCGGCTATCCAAGGGAGTGGTCTTGAAGGGAGACAGGAATCTACTGAGGAGTACAGGACAGGAATCTACTGAGGAGGTACCCAGCGCACGGAGATTGTTTGTTTTCCAGCCCAGTATATTTCTGGTCTTCCTGATCTGATCCTCCAAGTGTTTGCCGCTCCCGACTGAGAACTTCTTTGGCGTGAGTATTTTAAAACGACCGTTAGGTCACTCAGAACTTGGCAGTTGGAACCTGGACACCATTTGATTGGTAAGAGCCGTTTTGCGGCACTTGCTGTTGGTTTGATGCCTTTGATTGGTAAGGTAGTTTTAGTAACACTTACTGTGGCTTTGTTTGTATGATTGGCCAATTTTGGAATTTGTTTTGTAATTATATATGCATTGCAATTCATATAGGCAGGTAATGAGGAGATTTTTTTCTAACTTTGAAAATTTGAACGACACAGATTGTGTTAAGTGTCACTTGGAGTATAATATTATATATGCTATAATATTTTTGGCATGCCTGTTACCAGTACACTTCGCAGAAAGTGTTGCTGTCTTGGAGGTACCGATATGGATTTAGGAAGTACTCAGCTGACTCCTCAGAGGGGATACCTAAATAGGTTTAGGTATAGTAAAAAGATATTTCTTCCTTGGTGACTAAGTACCCCATGGAACTAAATATGTACATGAAACGGATCCGGATCTGCGCACTTAGTAACATTCATAAGTGGTGATATGCAGAGCGCTTTTTGAGTGTTCTACCAGCCAAAACTGGCGAATTTGGTGTATTTCAGCTTTTTGACCATGGAACTGTTTTTTTGGGCTACTTTTGAGAGCTCTTCTTGTAAATATGACTTACAATTAGTATTTACAAATAGGTTGGTCTTGCGTACACTTTGTAAGCTGTTCTAAGTATTGATTTGTGGGTTCAATGTGTGTTTAAATGTCTATGTGGGGTTTTTGGTTTGACATTGGTAATACTTGTGTGAGTACTCTGTTTAAGAATGGCTAGCTTTAAGCGCGCTGTGTTGTGTCCTTCTGTAACTGTCTTGAATGAGCTCAATGAGTTTGTTTATGTTTTTTTGCTGTCATCATTCTGTTATGCAAACTGTCATTTAGTTACTTACATATTAAATAAAAATCCAGAAATAAATTATGTAACATATGCTAAACAGCTGCATGTTACTATTAAATTGACAGAGTAAGACACTGTACATGTGTGCAAATTGCCACAATGTTAAACATAAAATTAGAATTCATATTCAATAGGATTAAAATAGGCCTCATACAGAGAGAAAAAAAAACGAAATTGTGTGTTTTGTAATCAATAGACTAAAATACATGTTATAGCCTTTTCCTTAAATACATTGTATTAGACATTAAAAGGCATGCACATCATTTGAGTGAATTTGGTCGTTGCTGAACTAAATACACATTATAGAAAGATAGATTTGACTGCATTGAAATGCCTCAGTTTTTAAATAGACTGTGACATGCTTTTCTTTCAGCACCCGAGAAAAAAGCTTTCCGACAGCTGTGTTTAAACTGACTAACTGAAAAGCAACCGTTTGACACAGCAAATGGGGATTTAACTCTGTCAGGGTATTTCAAATAATAAAGGGGTATTTTCCTGAGAAAGGCTTGAAAATTCGACGCCTGCTGACAAACAACAGCTGCATAAATAGCATATGGCTATTCCTGGTCACGGCCACAGACAGGAATGCTGTGTCAGCGACATTTTAAGTCAGTGTAAAACTGGTATAAGGGCCTGCCCTATTTTAAAAGTTTCTAAAAACCAGTTTCATTATTTTGGATAACAGAGAACAAAATTGAAAGTAGGGATTTCCTTTCTTAATGCCTTCTTTACATAAGTATATCTGTGGTTCCGATGTTAAATGATAACTGTCTTTTAAAAAGTGGCGCAGACTTTTCCTGTTTCAAGTAAAGGCTTCTGTGCTTAGGGTTATGAATGAATGTGTTTAAATATGATAGGCTACAATGAAGCTTGCTTTTCCAATGTGGAATCATTAAAATGGTTGGTTTTATTGATAAAAAATAAAATTTAATTATATGGGAAAAAATATATTGTTAAAAACAAATGCTTTAAATTCGTTTTTTCATCTTTATAAAGCCTAATCATCATACTGTGAATTTCTAGCATCAAAGTTGAATTTAAGCAGTGCTGTACCGAGAAAAAGGGAACTTAAATGTGAAATGTCACTTTACCCAGCCGTACAAAACTTGTTTTTATAAGGGTATATCTTATGCATTTCTGATTTCCCATTCCTGAGCTATCTAGAGAACACTCTGGGGGTTCCTATTATGCAAAAATATTGTAGGATAGTCATTTTTAAGTGCCCCTACCACCAAAGTCGAAATTGAGCTAAATTCACAATTTTACAAGCAGTTCTACCACTCAAGGCGGTTTTAACGTGCTCTCAGGCTTCCATAAAGTATATGCAAGTATAAAATAAACAGCTGCCTCTGCATTACTAGATTGCACACCACTGTACATAAATGAAAATAAGTATAGGACTGCTTTTCGCTGTGATTCTCCAGAGTTGCTTTGCATTACAAAACCGCATGGCAAGCCTTGCACACAAAAATGAGCAGCTGCTGAACGGGTCAAAGGTCAGAGTTCTGCATTTAGCAACTTAGCAGGGTAATGTTTGCTGGAACACTTCGACCTTCGAAAAGTTTTTTGAAAGACGAGATGATAGCGCAAAGAGAGAAAGAGAAGCTTTGCTTCCTATTTTTGTCAAACACACGTTTTGCGCAGTCCTATGCCACGAAGGAAAATAACCCTCAGTTGAACATTGATCTGCCAGGTATATAAAATAATGGTTTTAGTTTAAAGAATACTGTGTAGGGGCTACGATAAGGAAGAAATGGATTTTAGTTTGCATTCATGCGCCCTCATGTTAATCTAGTACAATTGCTGTAGAAATTGGTTTAAAGTTAACTCAATTTGCATTGTGTTAGACTGAATCAGAGAATAGCCACTTTCTAAGATATCTCCTACAAGTTTGTTTGTGCCCAGTTGCTACAAATAGGGGTTGAAAGTGTTGACAGAGGTAAAACCTGTTTCAGGTTTTCCTACTGTCAAAATGGGGGAAGGAGGCTAGCTCCTCTACAAATTAAGGGTAGGCAAAATTATGTTTTCTCTCTTCTTTTTCTCACTTTTTTTGAGTCTGTCTAAAGCTATCTAGGAAATGGCCATGTGACAGTTAAGGCACTTTGCATTGTTCATAAGGCGGCACACAAAATGGGGCCTAAACCATTACAGAGAATGTTTACTTGGTACTCCCCAGCTAGAAGTCTTCGTTCCTCGGCAGCCCACCTAGTATGTACCCCACGAGTCAAGAAAACCCGACTAGGAGGTAGATCATTTGGCTATGCAGCCGCAAGGCTATGGAATGAACTACCAAGTGAACTCAGACAGACTGATGACTTACTGCAGTTTAGAAAAAAGCTAAAAACCAGGCTCTTTCCAAAAGAATAGCCTTGAGAGATTGGCGCATGATGATTCATAGTTTTATAGCTGCACAGTGATTTAGGTAATCCCAGCGCCAGGATGCCCGTTGGGTGACAGCTGCGCTATATAAATGCTACTTACAATTACAATTACAATTGGCTATTCTGTAATACTGTTTTAAAATTGTTAGAATTAATAAAAAGATGAAACACATAAGCTATGTTACTGCCCATCCTGTATGAAAGAATGAGTAGAACAGATTGATGTTCCCTTATTTGATCTTTAAGGAAAATTGTATAGTGGGGGTTTCTGTTCAAAAATCTCAGGTGGCAACACTATTATTGTTTATGTTATTCTCATGTTCTATACAGTTTTGCAAGGGCATTGCTAGTCTTTTATTAGCTAGTCTCTGTCAATAAGCTGACAGCCCTTATTAGAGCTGGAGATAGGTTTTTTTTCCTTTTGAAAATGATGTTGCATAGTCCAGATCGTGAAAAGTACAATGTAGGAAAGACGCTCATGTGATCCTTAGCAAACATTTTGAAGGAAAATATTGTTTTATAGGAATTTGTTTGTCATAACATGTTCTGCTGGAGAAAAAGTACTCACTATGTTGAAGTTTAGTTCTTTTTGCAATAAGAATCCCTGTTAGATTAGCAGTTTTAGATTTTCCTGCTGCACCTATAACATGAGAGCATGGTCCTAAGCATAACATGTAAGAGAAATTATTTTACAAGTGTCTGCAGTCCTGTACAAGTAATGTAAAATCTATGAATAAAAGTGTAGAACATTTCCTTTTTCTTGAGGGTTCTTCAGATTAGTAATATAGGAATACACCAATATAAGTATTTGGAGTATGTCTGTATTGTTTTTCTCTTTTCCTCAGAATTTAGTAAATGAACACAGACTTCCTTGGCTGTTTGGGATTGGGTGATGTATTACTCTTGTCAGTTCACCAAAACGTTCCTTTTATACTTGCCAATAGGTCCAGGGTTTTCTACTCTCAGATAGATGAAGTGGCTCTTGGGTGCCTTGCTAATGTATGGGGCGCCCCAAGACTAAGGAAGTATTTTGAGACTATCCTCTCTGTTGTTAGATTATTTCTGTGCCTTGTCTAAAGACCTCTTGTTCTGTCCACCAATAGATATTTGCTGCCTTACAACCATTGCCAGAGGGGCCCGGACATCAGATCCAGCCTGGGAGTCAGCGCCACTGCAGCTTGAAGCCAAAGTGAAAGGAACCAGCATAGGCGTTGCTGGCAACTAGGACCTCAGTGAAGGCGGAAACACTGGGACGTGAAGTGTGTACCCCTGCCACTGTCTTGGGCGAAAGACGGGGTTACAAATCAGGATGGAGAAATCTTTGTGTGGATCCAGTTTTTGATGCCCAGCTGAGAGAGTCACAGAACGACAAGGACGGCAAGGAGGCTTTTGCTTGAGTTGACCCCCTTTGAAACAAGGGTTGCTTCAGAGATCCTAGCTTCAGGCCTCTTAATCCTGGTCCCAAGTGAATGCAAGTCTACGCCTTTTGTTTGTTGATCAAGAGATGCCCGAGCACACTGGGTACAATTTGTGGCCCCAACAAAAGAGCAGTGCGCCAGAGGTGCAAATACAGGAGTTAGGGAAGGACTTGAGTTTAGGGTACAGGTGCTATGCCCTTGGTGCCTGTTAGATTAAAGTGAAGAAAACTGGTGCACTGCCTGAGACACTGGACAGGATCATTGAGGGTATTTGCCCTGGGGGGGTGATTGCCCGATCCTGAAAGAAAGACTTTTTCTTCTCCGTGATTCTTGAGTTGCGAGTTGTGCAGCTCCACCGTGGGAACAACAAGAGCCTGCCTGTGAGGCTCAAAACGGACACAGGGAGAAGACTCCCCTCTGGCTGGTTGGTTTTAGAACTTTCCCAAGGACTCTTTTTTTTGTTAGTAATGTACCCCTTTGGTCGTCCCATTTTTGAGGAGGAGCAGCCCTTTGCGGCTCCTTGTCCTAATTCCTATGGCCCTGTGTGGTCCTCCTGGTCCCCCGGAGCCAGGATTGTTTTTGTAATAATCTATTTTGACTTCCCTGACATTTGCATTACTTATCATTGGAAAATATTGAGATTTCTGTTTGAGATAATAGTCATTATTCTCTCTTGCTACCTGTATGACCCAATGCTCTGTTCACTTTGTACTCCTGCTTATACCTTGTATATACCTGCTTAATGAAATGTTTAGAATGTAAATACCCACCTAGCATAGGATGTTGATGAATTTATGAGAAGAAAATGTGCAAAATATTTTCTATGTCTCTACTAGATCATGGTAATGTCTTTAGCTCATGCTAAAAGGATCGTCTGTTAAAGATTGCAGGAATCGCTGTTAGCATGAGCTGAAAGCCATTTTGTACTTGGCAGCCATTTTAGTTAGCCATGTGCTCGCCATGTGCTTTCTCCCTCTTCCAGAGTCTTGCACATGCTCAGAGAGGCCTAGCTGGTAGAATGCACCTGCTCCTAGTATAGAACTGTCAAGCTATTCTTACTCATGTAAGCAGTTTAGTCTCCCTCCCACTTTGTGGAGCAAGCAAATTCTGTATACCCATATTAGTCAATAAGCATGCTTGTATGTGCTAGGACCTCCCCTTGATTTTATGCTGACTATATAACAAATACATATATAAGGACCCTGTTCTCTGCACTCATTAGAATGCCTCCTACAGTGGCCTGCGGGTACCGTAAGATGCAATCTCCCTCATCTGAGGTTAATAAAACATGTTTTTTGATATTACAGCTTCTGTGCCAATCTCTTCTTTGTTGGTTTTAAGGAACAGATGTATCAGTGAACCCCTAAGAAGGTTTTTATTTCTACAATATGTTGGACTCCACTACCCCCCACCCTGCCCCTCCCCCACCCCGCAACACCGCCTGCAGCACTCCTTCGGCGAGCCGCCACTGCAAGCATAGTGTGCAGGCTTGCGTTTCCCCCTGCGCTGGCGCAACACTTAGCACTGTAGTGCCAACCCTGGCACCCTTGCACCATAGTGCGTGCAGGGCAAAGATTGTTCATGTACAGGAAGGGTGACTGTACATAAAAAATCCAAGGCATTGTTTCTTGAACATGTGTGCTGCACAAAAGGAAGAGTAATAATGCATTCCTCCTTGTTTAGCAAAGTTAGGTACGCTGCCCTTATACATAGGCTTCATGTTACAATGGATGAGATAGGAACAATTGTTCTAGTGAAATAGGACATCTCCAGAGTGTCATACACCACCAACAGTTGTGACACAGCCTTGTGCGATCTGCAGCGATGCTATCGTACACAGAGTATGTATAACATCATGTTGGCTGGAGAAATGGGGCCTTGGGAATGTGTCACACAAGTAGTATGTGCAAATTTGTCAGCATCATTGTCTTGTTGGCCTAACTCAGCATTCTCAGGTCTTGTGGGAATGACAGGCAAAGTAGACACAATCATGTAGGCAACATGGACTGCAACAGTACAGTCACAGAGCATTGTCAGTGATGGTGATGAATTGTATGTTGAATATGACACTTGTGATTTGACGTCTGATACCAACACACTTTTCTTTTCATGTCTCACAGCTGGAAGACAACTCATCACACAGGGGGACATCGACACCTTCAAGGACCCACACGCCACTGGTGAGTTCAGCCATTTAATATTGGCATTGTGAGATGTGATGGATGTCTGGGTGAAATCATTGACGTTGTAGCATGCAGTATGGGTGTGCATCACATGTACCTTGCCTCCAGTGTGATGATGTTTTATGGAAGTGTGAAGTGTGTACAAATCAGTAAGTAAAGATGGAGCAATGCATATGTCTTCCAGATGTAACTTTGCACATCCCCAGTCAGTGATACCCATGCAAGTGACATCTATGGGTTCTGTCACTACAGCACATGCATGTGGATTACAGAGCGTACAGATAGGAGAGGAGACATGTGAGTGGTGTTGCTGATGAGTATGACCAGACATGGAATGCATGTATATCCTTGACTGAGATGACTGTGCAAGTGGGCCCGATCAGGCCCAAGGAGGCAGTGGTTTTCAAGCCATGTGTGGGCAGACACAGGTCTGCACAGTCTAATTGTAGGTATGCTGCATACCAGCTTCACAGAAGTAGCAGGGCGTAGCTTTAAGCCAAGGACATCAATGGAGCGTTCCCCAAACACCTAGCAAAGATGGCCCTATGTATCTCATTGGCATGTTTTGCCACTGCAATGGTGTTGCCAAGCTGTCTCCTTGGGGTCATTCCCCTGGTAGACTCCGGGGCAAATGTAGAAGCCCGTCTCGCCAAGTTACTGACATTACTCTGCTTGCATTTACACCGCATGCTTTTGCTCTGCAGTTATTTCTGCACAATATATTTTACAAGGCAGGCCTCTACAATGCTATTCGTTAAAATGCATTTCCCATTATAACACTATTACCATTATGACTCCAGGGGGCCGTTACTTTGGGGAATGCATTGTAACAGTTTGCGTTGTAAAGCCCTGCGTTGTAAAATTGTCAGTGGAGTAAGAATTGCGGATCAAAGACCTGCAGATTTCAAAAAATTGAGTAAACTACGTTTCCCCCTCTTGCCAGCACCACTTCACCTATTGTGAAGTTGTGGTGGAGGGAGGGCCTGCGCCTCATGTACAAGTCAGTGTTCAGCCACCTAACGTGTTTCCATGTGTGCTGCTTGATGCAGCACAAATGTAACTGTAAGTAGGGCTGTTCCAGGATTGCTCATGTGCAGGAAGGGTAACCTTCCAACACATAAACAAGCCTCCCCTGCACACAGACACCCTTGCACTCTTGTGCAAGGGTGCCTGTGTTGGCGCAGAGTTGAGAAACTTCACACCGTCACTGGGGGACACGCAGGGCTGCACATGATTATTGTACATATGAAGCAGCACTGGGTTACAGTAGAGGATGAGCGAGGCGCTACACCCGGATGGCTAATGCCTCCCTCATCCAATTCCTTGTACATGTCACCCTCAGTCAGGGTATTTAATAGCACCATCATTTGACACTGACAGTCTCATTTGGTTGTGACACTACATGTCACATGCCATGCACTGTCATGTCAGCCTCCCCAGCATGTTGTTACTGATACTGGATTCTACATTGCATTGTCCAGGTCACTTTCTAACTTCACAATGTTACGTTACAGTGTAGGCTCCCATGTTTCACTGACCTTGTGTTTCTGATTTAAATGGAGAACTTTGACATAGTCATCAGGACTCACATCTTGTCATTGCTCTTATTTGACAGACAACATGTCGCCAGAGGAGTCCCACACCTTCCAGGTGAGGAAGGACCGGTACTTCCATATCAGAAAAGTCTCAAAGGGGTTATTGCAACATGGCACCGAGGTACCAAGAAGACCGGGCGGCTGGTAGTTGGAAGTCGGTGCCCGAGGCAATGACCCACGGTAGGCCGAGTGTCACACATGCCATCCCTGGCCGCTCTGGCGACAGGTGTGGCTCCCGGCGTGGACAGGCAACAACACATCCCCCTTCAACAACACACACAAGGGACAATGCCACCTGCACCAGCAGATCAGGTGGTGCCGTTCACTGTGCGGGACCGGCGCACAGTCATGGACAACAATGTTATCCTGGCTGAAATACGTCGGGAAATGGCGGAGCTTACCAGGCACCTGCAGGACATAAAGGCAGCCCTGGGTCTCCCATATTGAGCAGACATTTTGAGCCCCATCCGCCTCTTCTCCCTTCACCCAATGTTATTTATTGTTCTTAGTTAGTGTTAGGTAAGTATTTTAAGTGTTAGGTAGTGTAGTTGTAGTGTAGGTATAGTTAGTGTTAGATTTTAAGCTAGTTTTAGATATTTATTCTTCTATAGTATTTGGGGATAAGTTTCCTTTTCCTTTGGGTGGGGTGTTGATGTCTTTGTTGTTATATAAAAAAAAGAAAATACAAAAAACTATATATTTGTGTAGGTTAACTGTGTAGTTAGTTTATGTATAGATTAGATGTCTTTGTCCAGTCTCATGATGTGCTTTAAGGGCGGGAGGGGGGTTGATGTCTTAGATATGTTGTTGCGTGTTTAGGAATAGTTATGGTAGATAGTTTAGGTTATCATTCACTTTGTTCCAGTTAGTTTAGATTAGGTTAGTTGTAGTAGTGATGAGTTTTAGTTTAGGGTAGTTTTTTTGTACTTTTGTAATAAATGGTTACTACTTTACAATTCTGGTTGCACTTATGTCGGGGGTGATTTGGTGGAGTGTTGCTTTTTACCTTGTATGCAACTTATTCTATCACACGACAATCATTTTAAATGTGTACGTGTGGTCATGACATGTTACTTAGCTGGATGGATAGTGTCAGGATACTTCAATTATGAGCACAGTAAACTTGCATGGGTAACATGGTGGCAAGTAGGAGTTACGGCCTAGTCTACGGACACTCTTTTGTTAAGTTTGACATCTTAAGTGTGACTCACGGAGTTGGTCAGCACATTGTTGTCCATTTACAACACAACGTAGGGACATGGGCTTGAGCAGATATTGACATTGCAACTCTTATTCATCATGAAGATGGATGTATGCGCCGGGTACCACAGATTCCATCCACCCCCTGCATATCACATGAGCCTGGCGCAGAGTCCATCTACCATGCACAGACATCGGCACACTTGCTGCGTAGTGCAAGTATGGCAGCATCATTTGAATTGAATGATCCTGTGCATGGAGGCTCAACCTCCTGCCCATGCAGAATGTTGTCATTTAGCGGATCGGATGTGCACAGCACATGGCAGTACAATGTGCCCGATTCACAAAAGTAATCTGAGACAAAATCCTAACTTGACGACTTTCGGTATTCACAAAAGGCATTTAGGAGTAGTAAAGTTAGGATTCCTAACATTACTACTCCTAAATGCCTTTTGTGAATACTGAAAGTCGTCAAGTTAGGATTTTGTCTCAGATTACTTTTGTGAATCGGGCCTACATTTCTGCTGCACACAGGAAGGAGAATGTAGCGTTGCTCCCTGTAGTGCCAGTGTCATAGCCACTTCTCCCAGCTGCTACTTTTGGCATTGGCTCATAGTGATGCCGCAATCCAACAAGGAGCTACAGAGGGAATCTAAATGCCAGGCCACCCTCCAATCAACATATAATCCAACAACAAGGACCTGGCATTAATAGGCACTTTTTTACCAATTTGTATATATAAATACGTAGGATTACTTATAGGGCGATATATTTATCTTTTCCCAAACTCAGTAGTTCTTTTCATGAACTCTGACCTAATCCCCCGTGCCTTAATAATTCATAATTTAAAAATCCCACAGTGGAGAAAAGGATATACCAGTCAACAGTCAATTCACTCAACCAGCACCAGTCAACAATGAAGTATATACATATTACAGAGACAGAAAGGTGCCAAAAAGTGTAGGGAAATGAGAAAGTATCTCACGTGCGCACCACCAGAGGAGCTACTGGCAGGTTCTCACCAGCTTGCCCACGTATTTATCATCATCGATAACTTTCTCATATAAAATAAAATAAAATTGGCAGGGTATGCCCAGACGTGGGTCCCTTGCTCACTTTGCCACTGGATTCAAGCTAGCCTGGCTGATGATGGCTGAATAGCCCAAAACCGGTCCCAGGATGCTTGTTTCCGGTCCAGGGAAGACATGGCTTGGCAGTTCGGGCTGGACTGTTCCCATGAGGCACAGGGTCAGACTGATTTGCATATGGCCATGTCTGAACTGGGGTGGTGGAGTGAGCTAAAGAATGATGATGGATTAAACCCAGATCAGTTGACTGGGGGTGAGTGTTTGATTTGCTCAAGCGCTCCGTCCATCATCCCCTTTTGTATCACTTTGTTCGCCCTTAGTTGGCAGGGTATGCCCAGACGTGGGTCCCTTGCTCACTTTGCCACTGGATTCAAGCTAGCCTGGCTGATGACGGCTGAATAGCCCGAAACCAGTCCCAGGATGCTTGTTTCCGGTCCAGGGAAGACATGGCTTGGCAGTTCGGGCTGGACTGTTCCCATGAGGCACAGGGTCAGACTGATTTGCATATGGCCATGTCTGAACTGGGGTGGTGGAGTGAGCTAAAGAATGATGATGGATTAAACCCAGATCAGTTGACTGGGGGTGAGTGTTTGATTTGCTCAAGCGCTCCGTCCATCATCCCCTTTTGTAAAATAAAATAAAATATGTGTCCAGTGCGGGAAAGGTAGGAAAAATTGAAAAAGAAAACACGACCCCAAGAAGAATGAGACACAAGAAGTCTCAAATAAAAATGGGTACAACTCACATACGCACTCCTAACTTTTTATTCCACAGTGTGAGTTGGCCCAATATTAAAAACACAGCATGTTGTTAACCACTTAGAGGATGGCCAACATGTTTCATTGCCTTTTCAAAAGTAGCGGCAAATTCATCAGGGCAACCGAGGTCAGCAATCACCTCCCTGGACCTTTGTACATCAAAAAGAGTGACTGACAAACATAAAAAGAAAAAGACAAAACAGCGACTGGTAAATCAAGAGAAACACTACCCATTTCTTTCTGTTAATTCAGTACAGGTAATCATGCAGATATGGACTGCACTACATTAGTAGCCACACGTCCTGTGGTTTCGGTAAATATTTACCTAGTGAGAACCATGGGCCCACATACCAGCTCTCACTTAGTTGCAGGGGTGTATATTATTTACAATTTTCTCCCCTTTTCAAAGCACCTCTGTTGCTCACAACTTCACCTGTGGAAACAGACACAACACAGAAACTTTACGCATAACTATATATAATTTTAGTTCTATTCGTGCAAATCTGGGTCATACAATTCTCCCCAGCCCTTATTCCATGTTCAATGCTGCGTCACAACATGAAATCGCACTTAGTTAAAACAATTAATCTCCAAACATGTTTGCCTGTCCCTGAACCTTTAAAAACTACATCAGGCCTGCTAGCCCCAGCACTGAGAACAATATTCCTCCTTTCCCCTTTTCTATTCCTGAATATTGACTCAATCTGATCCGTCTCTTTTTCGTCATACTGCAAAGTGAATCCATACCCGCTCGTCATCAAAACGCCACAATCACTAATTAGTGAATTCGTCCACAGTACATCTTACGCACTTACAAGTACCATCGGGCTACTTCACTGCTCGTATTCATTCCAATTCGATCAAAAACCAATCATTAACAACACATCAACCAGCATACTCTCACCGTTTGGAATGCAACTACGCGCGGTCAATCGTCCCAGCGTTTCACCAAGCTGTGTGCTAACTCCATTTAAAACGGAGCGCGACCCTTCTCCTTTTGCATCACGTCACTACGGCGGTCACATGATCACCGTGAAGGACTCCCAAAGGAGCATCAGGCAGCGCATAGCCAAAGACGTGGCCATCTTAAACTGCCAGTTTAAACGCATATGCAGGTATATTGTAACTACAATATAACCTACTATTAAATATGCCGCGAATCATCTAAAATTTAGACACGCCAGGATAGCAAGTAAGGGCCCGATTATAGTTCTTATTCTTTTTCACATTGTTGTAATCTTTTCCAAAACGCAGGGAAAACACAACAGTGGTTATACTAACTGCCCACCTTAAATGTTGTTCAGTTGACCAAGCAGCAATATGTCATTGGCGCTGGTGGCCATGAAGATATACCATACTGCCCTCACCAACCAGTCCCAGATGATTCAGCAATGCCACTGCATATTATAAAGCTGGGGGTCACGTAACTATTCATCAATGTGTCCCCACTCACTTCCGCCATAAACAAAATGCTCATAAAACTTTAAAGAAAGGCCCAAGAGGTTTAACCACTCACACCACATCAACACGGCCGACCAAAGCCAATGACCATAAGCAGAACATTTAAAAGTTGTAATCAGACTAAATGCCCTGCGTCTTCATTGGACCCAACGAATGTATACACATTAGAGAAGGGAGTGGAGCTTTAGCAGACATAACATTATTGAACACAAAGGAGCACCGCTCTACATGATTCCAATTAGTGTCTACTGATCTTATTCCACTCAATTTGGTAATTAAGGCCAATTTGATCGGCTTTCTCGGAATAAATCCAACGAGCCTCCTTCATGGCAAGTATTTTCTCCACATTGTTGGAATCACCCACTACCTTCTCTAAAACCACCCATTTCACTGCTCTGTGGTTATGTTGTTTTTCTCGGTAGTGTTGGACCAATCTAGTGGTCAATTTTCCAGTTTTAATAGTACTGAGATGCTCTTGCACCCTGACTTTAATTTTTCGGGTTGTGAGGCCGATATAGTGCAGCCCACATTGGCATGTTAATCTGTAGATAACATTCATAGAGTTGCAATTGCTGAACCTATTAAGGTACCACGTTCTTCCGTTCTGCAACCGCACAC
Source organism: Calotriton arnoldi (assembly GCA_963921515.1). Taxonomy (NCBI): domain Eukaryota; kingdom Metazoa; phylum Chordata; class Amphibia; order Caudata; family Salamandridae; genus Calotriton; species Calotriton arnoldi. Next base: position 935,586 of record CAWUFW010003799.1, on the reverse strand, counting down.
TCATAGTTTTCTCTGTTAACTCACATACTGAGCACCCCTCACACGGGTAGTGCCCAGATGGAATAGATGTATTTAGTGATGCCACCCTTGAAATGGTGGTACAGCACCTGACTATATGCTAATTGCAGTGCACTACACATCCCTAGACACATCGCCCTATCCGCTCACAGTGGTCACAGCATGAGAGGGTTCCTTATTGACAATAAGGCATTGTTAGGCCACAGGAAGGGGCTGACTGAGGACTTGCACTTTGGGATAAGTCCCTATTGCCAACACCACTTCACTGAAGCAGACATTGTGATTCCAATAGTGGCTGGTAGGCATATGCCCTAACGATTCTTCATCTATGTGAATATGGTGTGCTCCATCTTATATTGTGCCATGCAATGAGCCCCATCACAACAAGCTTTGTCCACCCCGTAGAGCGTGAGTAGATCAGCAAAGTGAGACTTTGTAGCAATGGTAAAGGGAGACACTGTGGCATTCGACTGACTTGGACATATTTGCACAAATGCCTATTTCCAACCTGTACGTAGGGCTAAGTTGGAATCTTGCTAGAATGTTGTATTTGAGCAATGACAGCACGGCTAGTTCACACATACCTGGTCATCTCACTGCCTATCTGGGACACAGTTAAACATGGACATTTCTCATATGTCCCTTGGTGTACGTTTTGAAGGATTCACTGGGCCACCAATTGTACAGACTTCTATGCTTGAATGGTCATAGACAACACACACATGTGTAACTGAAATATATATTTTTTTTAATGCTCATTGTCTCTGTTGGATACTGGCCCAGTACTTGGCTCTAACAAGCCCCACATTCCAAGATGCCCAGTGGAGGGCCTGACAGAGTACTTCAAGAGTGACATGTCCAGAGGAAGAGGTTGAGTTCGGTCAGCACGCTGATTGCAGTGTGATTGGGAACCACACAAATCATGGCGGTCCATACTGAGGTCCAAGGTGAGTGTCGAAGAGTGAATCTGGGGACAGTGGAAGCTGATGTTCCGGGGCATGATGCTAAGCACTGATCGAATGGATCAAAACAGTCCATTTGGCACAAATGGATGCTACTGCTTTCTTCTTCGCAATAATGCAGATTCATCCACATCTTCGTCCTCTGATGTATCATGTGCCTCACATGTGCGTGGTGGTAGATTGGCTGCAGCACTGTGAGGCACTGACACATCAGGGGGCGGAGATGTGGTTGTAGAAGCAGCAGCAGCATTCATCTGTGCCAAACCTTGATGCAGCAATGCAGTGATGATCAGCTGCAGGGCATGGAAGATTCTAGCTACATCTCGTTGGTGTGCAGCCCTGGCAGCTATTTTTTCCGCTTGCATCCGCTCCATGTTCTCCATTATCATTCGCATGCGGGCCAACTCCTGGCTGGCATCGCTGGAGCCACTCTGACTGGACAGTTGTTCTTGTCTCTGAGTCATGACTCCAGCGATGTCAGCCATGGAATGTCGGAGAGCATGGAGCGGACTGTAGGTGTCTGTGATGTTCTGTAGGTGGTCCCGAATGGCAATCAGACACCCACATACGGCATCGAGTTTGGCCGCCAGGCTGTCAAACCCCACTCGCACCTGATCAGCCATCTCCTGCTGGACCTCTACCGCACGGCATTGAAATGCCAGAAGTGGGTCCTCAAGGTAGTGGGAGACAGCTGTGGTGGTAGGTGCTTGCTGGTGGGTGGTTTGTACAGGGGGTGGAGTTTCCACGACGCAGCTGGATGGCCCTACTTCTGGGGATGGGGTGCTAAATGAGTCTAGCAGCTGTTGGAGGGTGTCCTGGTTGATGGTGGTGAATTCCTCATCTTCATCAGTGAAGAGTGGGACAGGCTGCTGTACAGGAGGTGATGTTTCTCCCTCTGCAATATAAAGGGGAGATGCAGTTAAATGTGTGTTTCAAGTATGATCATGCATTGGATGAGTTTACAAGCAGGCTGCATGACAATGTCCATTCTGACTGTTTAGGAGGAGATGCATATTAGATGCCGGATAGTGAAGATTTATACAACATCACGGATGTGATGTTGTAGTTGTGCATTATCATCTCAAAGTTTACAGCTATGCCAAATGTGAATGTCCAATTGCTATGCACAAGCGGCACCAGTTGTGTCCTCTGTTCAGTAGTGAAAGTAAAGAAATTTGTACCACATCGTAGTCAATGTTGATTAGCTCTGATTTATGTGTCTGTGCACTGCATTGTGGGAGAGTCACCCATGCAGCGTTGGTTGTACTGCCCATTATCCCTTTCAGCCAGTGAGCCTTTCACTTATGTGCATTTGCAATGATGAGATGTTGCATGCTGGAGTAAAAATGGGTTTTGGACAGAGTTGGGACACTTGTGCATTGTTTGGCAGCAGATGTCTTCTTTACATCAGGGGTTGTATGTACAGAAGGAAGTGTCAGAGTGTGACCTGCTCCTTTAAGGATGAACTCCACACTCAGCCACTTCAGTGACTGTGGCGTGCACCATGTTAAAGTGTTTAGGGTGCAGGCATGCAATTCATCATGCACTGTCACCTACCTTGTCAGTGTGGCTCACAGACAGTCAGCTTAGCTGGGTAGTGCACATGTGCATGGGTTTGGTGCGAGAATGGTTATGTGTGAGGAGGGACCCCTTTAGGCAGATTGGCAATGATGAGATAATTGCTGTTTCTATGTGTGCTGCACAATGCAGTACACATGTACATTCAGGTAGCTTAGGCTCTTGCGATTTCTCTTGTGTGCATGTCGTCAGTCATGTTTTTCCTTGCATGCATTGTTTGCTGCCCTCCTGTTGGCTTACCTGTTGTGAGTGTGGTGCAGTTTGAGTTTCTATTGTTATTGCAGGCTGAACAGACAGTGACAACACCCATTACCCTCAACGTTTGGCCCACGTGTGGTGTGTACGTGGGCCTAGATTTGATGGATGTGGATTTCAAAAGGCGTATTAGTGGTGCTCAGGCCCTATCACCCCCCACCCCTCCCATGAGATGCAAATGGCAGGCTGATGTGTGTTTGTGTTTTTGCGACGCAGATGGTCACATGGATGATACATGCTGTCCTGGTTCAGATTATTGAATGCCAGGGTTTTTGTGTGGATGATGACAGACATGACTGCATATTTGTTCACTGAAACTGTAGACTTAACAAACAGACAGGTTGACATGCACATCATGGTGTAATGGGCAACTCACACCAGGACTGATGTGGAATGCTGTTTTCTGTATGGCACATGTGTACACTTGTGATTGGAGGAGTGGATTTTGACCTAAGGGCTGATGGTGCCATTTAGCTACTTGTCATTATTTGGTGCTACTTTGCTATTCTTTTTTTTTTTTTATAACTTTGTTTATTGTCATTTTTAGTTTCAAGAACATAACACATACAGTATGTAATAGGCATTGCAGGTACATTGCATGACTACTTTGGTACAGTGCAATTATAAAAGCTAGATCGGCTGGACACATTACATAGTAGATTTGTTATGTAAGATAGGGATACAATACTACACAATGAGCATGGTGGCGATCCCCCTCATTAGTCTGCGACCCAACGGCCGCAGCGGGCCTGTTAGTCTATGCATGTGATTCATTTTCTTCCATGTCTCTAGCAGTTGTCCGTAGCAGGTAATTTGTGAGGGGTTCCCAAATGTCACATGATTTAGAGCGTGGGGGAGCAACTCAGCGTATATATTATTTTGCTCCTGGCAGTAAGTTAGATCCATCAGCCATTCCTTAAATTTGGGCGCCCTGCCCCTCCCCCATCTACATGCAATCTTTCGCTTTGCAATGAGCAGGCCCACAGCTAGTAAGCGTTTGATTCGGCCTCTATACCCGGGCAAGTATCCCAGGAGACTCATCTCAGGTGTTAGGACCATCTGATCCCCAACCATGTCCCGCAGGGCCGCTTCCACCTCTGCCCAGTAACGCGATATGGACCCACATTCCCATGCAAGATGTAAAACCCCGCTCCCTCTTGCTTACAGCGGTCACATTTGTCGTTATCGAGCCGTTGGAGCCTGTGCATTCTTACAGGGGTATAGTACATTCTGTGTATGAATTTAAAATGTATTATTCTAAATCTGCTGCTCGCTGTGATGCGTTCCGTTTGCTGGCAGCAATATTTCCAGGCCTCGTCCGTTATCTGATAGCCTAATTCTGCCTCCCACCCCATCTTCGCTTTCAGGGTGTTGTGTGTCCCTGCCCCTATGGTGGCCCTGTATATACGGGACACTGCGTGAGGCGCCCCAGCTTGTAACAGTTGATGCAATGGAAGCAATGTAGGGGGTTCCTCAGGGAACGCAGGAGTGGCAGCTTTAACATCCTGTCTTAGGCGTATGTATAGGAATCGCTCCATGGTTGTGGGGGAGCGGTCCCCAAAAAACCTATCTGCTCCTTTGAATTGCCTGAGTTCATACATATCCCCCCAGGTGTGGACGCCATAGGTGAGGAGCATACGCTTGCAGATACCTTCCTGTGTGACAGGTACACCCTGTTGGTCCCGGAGGGGAAGCAGCGGGGAGTATAGCATGGGAATTTGGGACCGCTTAGCGAGAGCTTGCCACGCGTTATTAGTGCAGGCTACCGTTGACCTTCGTCCTCCGACTGTCTTATCATCAGTTCCCAGAAATCCTATTATGGGGATTGGCGCGATATACCCCTGTTCCACCGCTAGGTGCGTCATGAAAGGCGGAGGCTCAAACCAGTACGCGGCATAGTGGGCCTGAGCGCTGAGATAGTAAAGTTCAGGATCGGGTGCTTCAAACCCACCCTGGGCGAACGGCAGTATAAGGGTGCTCCACTTTATCCGCGGCTGTTTCCCGCCCCATGCCAGACGGATGAGTTGGCTCTTAAGTCTTGTGAAAAAGGGGCGGCCTGGGTTGAAGGGGATGTTCATGAACAGATATAAAAATTTGGGCATGACAACCATTTTCATTAAGGCTACTCGGCCCACTAGGGAAATCGGTAGGGCTATCCACCTAGTAATCGAGTCCTCCACGTTGTTAAGGACCTTCCCGTAATTTGCTCTCATTAGCCCCTCCTTATCTTTGACTATGGTTATGCCAAGATACCGGACCTCATCATCGCACCACTGTAGCCGGTAGTCCATCGGAAAGGGAGTGGTGCACCGGGTGAGTGGCATTACCTGAGACTTGCCCCAATTTATGGTAATGCCCGAGAAGGCCCCAAATTTTATTATTTCGCGAATCATGGCATTCAATCCTTATTCAGGATTACGCATATAAAGCGTAATGTCATCCGCGTACAGCGAGATTAAGACTGGCCTTGTGGGGTAGTCCAGCGCATACCTCTTGTGGTGCTGCCGGAGCATGGCGGCCAGTGGCTCCATTGCTATCGCAAATAGCAGGGGTGAGAAGGGACACCCCTGCCGCGTGCCTCTGGAAATGCTGAAGGCCGGGGAGTGCTCCCCATTCGGAGCAGGGTGGCACCGGGGTGATGGTACAGCAGCTTGATCCACAAGAGGAACCCGGGAGGGAACCCCATATGTGTCAACACTGTGAACAAGTAACCCCATTCCAGGGAATAAAACGCCTTGGTGGCATCTAGAAAGATCGCCACTGCCTGGTCTTCCTAGTCAATCTCAAGCTTGGTCTGGCCTGATCAGGTTGCCCATCAAAAGCGTAAGTCTATTGGCCAACACCTTTGCCAATATCTTGACATCGCAGTTTATTAGGGACAGCGGCCTATATGAGTCGGTAGAGTCAGGGGTCTTTCCCGGCTTCAGTAGCGAAACCAGCATCGCTTCTCGCATGGAGGGCGGAAGTATCCCCGTTTCGGCCGCTTCTTCATATATCGATTTTAGGAAGGGGGCGAGCGTATCTATGTAGGTCTTATAAAATTCTATAGTGAGGCCGTCAGGCCCCGGCGCCTTCCCGCTCTTTATCTGCATGATGGCTCCCCGTATTTCTTCCACTTCAATGTCGGTCGCTAGGAATTCCCGCTGCCCTTTACTGAGCCAAGCAAGTTCTATCTGCTGCAAATATTGCGCTGTCTCGTCTTGTCTTGTCGCACAAGACGTGTATAACGATTGATAGTGAGCCGTAAAAACCGCCATTATGGCTGGACTGTCCCGGTGCACCTGGCCCTCCCCATCGCGGATAGCTAACACATGGTTCGCTGCTTTTGGCGGCCTGATAGTCTCTGCAAGCGCTTTGCCAGGGCGTTCCCCTTCACCATACCGATGAGCTATGTGGTATTTGCTGCGAAAAAGGCACTCCCTTTCTGCTTCGGCGTGGTATTCCGTGAGTAACTCGCGTACTCTGGCCAGTGTGGGGCCCTCGCACGCTATGTGTGCATTTGTTTCCTGCTGTTGAATCTGGCGTTCTAATCGAGTGATAGTTGCTCGGATGTCTTTAAGAATGCCCCCCGCTTTGGCTATACAAAATCCCCTAACAGTAACCTTCAGCGCCTCCCAGACAGTGGCCAAGGTGGGGACAGAATCTATGTTGAGCCGTAGGAATTCCTCTAGCGCCTCCCCCATTTCTGCCTTAAACGCTGTATCTAAGAGCATTGTGGGCTGTAAACGCCACACCTTGGGTTGGGGCGACACACCAGGAGGGGTCAGCTGCAGCAGCACTGGGGAGTGATCGGAGTAGGTACGCGCCAAGTGGCGCATGGCTAGGGCATGTATCGCTATGTCTTGTGAGGTGACCCACATGTCTAACCGAGACCAATTATTGTGTACTGCCGAGTGGTACGTCCCTTCCCTTTGTGTGGGGTGGTGATGCCGCCAGACATCCACCACCAGATTATCGGCTATTATTTGCTGGAGTTGGTGCTGGGCTCTGGTGTAATGGTGCGGCAATGGATGGGAGCGATCGCATGCCGGGTGGAGCGTTAGGTTAAAATCTCCCCCCATAGGAGGTGGGTCGAGCCTATGCTCACTATTTGTGCCCATAGTTTAATAAAATAATCCTCGTCATCCACATTGGGCCCATAGCTGCTTACTAATGTGAATGATGTTGACGCCAGCCTGCCCCAAGTCATGCAGTACCTCCCCTGCGGGTCAAGTATAGAGCCCTCTTCTATATAAGGCACCGTTCTTTTGATTAGAATAGCCGTGCCTCTCGAGTAGGCTGTGTACGAGGAAAAGTATCTATGGGAGGCCCACCTGGTCGCGAACTGAGGCTGCTGTGTAGGGAGGGTATGTGTTTTCTGCAACATAGCTATGCTTACATGATGCCTGTCCAGGTAGGCCAATATGTGTTGTTTTTTTCTGGGGTCCCCCAGCCCTCTAACATTCCAAGTCAGGAGTCCCACTTGCGCAGTAGTGTTAGCTCGTTGTTCCTCACCTGCCATCTACTAGTGCCGATGAGGGGAATGTGTCCTGCCGAATTGCGTCCATGTCTAAGTGTTTGCTGCACATAGGTAGCCTAAAATCCATTGAAATCCTAGCAATGCCTTCTTTGGTACCCCAACAGTCCCCCCACAGCGGCGACCCCAACTTGCCGTGTACAGTACCCACCCTCTTAAACCCTCCCGGTAGATCTAAAAGAACCTGTTCAGCTGTCTGCGCAGCAACCCCATGTTGGTGGTGTGTGGTCCGTGCTGTGTGCTTATAGTATGCCAGCGGCCTAGGTGGATAGTGGAGTGCTAGCACGTAGACGCATACAATGTGAGTGACGGAGTGAGTCTGTGCCACAGGGTTGCCGGTAAACAACAAAATCAACTTTCCCACAACAAAAGAAGAAAGGTAACTTTGTAAGAAAAACATTCCCCACTACCTGAGGAAAGGGGAACTCCCTTGGAGGTGTGTGTCCTGGGGGGGCGTGGCAGCACCTCCTGCATGGTTGTGGCGTGCAGAAGGGGGCCCCGGAATGCAGGCCTAATGTCCGGTAGGTATCTCACTGTCTTTAAACAATCTGGTGACGGGTCAGAGGGCCACATCGTGTAGTCATGGAGCGCCACCCGCCAGTAAGGCCAGCGCCTGTGTAGACGGAGTCCACTAACAAGCCTGTCGAAGGTATCCGTCTAGACCCCGTTGATTGCTTTCAGTCTTCATCGTGATGCGTTGGGTCTTCTCCACTGCCCGAAGAGGAGCGCTCCGCTCTCTTGGCAGCCTGCACCATCGTTTTGAAGAATTCCGCTGCCTGTTGTGGTGTATTGCAGATATGGTACTTGCCATCGTAGGTGAGCCGCAAGCATGCGGGATAGAGCATGGCATACTCCACTCCCACTTGCTGTAGCTTTTTCTTAATTGGCAAATATTTTTTACACGCTTCTTGGACATTGCGCGTAAAGTCGGGATATAATGATATGGTATTGTTCCCAAATATTACATCTTTCAGTTCCCTCGCTCTGCGGAGCGCCGTGTCGCGGTCTCTGTAATTAAGTAGTCTCGCGACTATGGGTCTGGGAGGTGCTCCTGGTGGGGGCTTCGGCGCAAGTGTACGATGCGCCCGTTCCACAATAAGCAGTCTGGAGAAGGCCTCCTGGCCAAAACAGGTGGTGAGCAGTCTCTCTACATAGTCTTCCAGCCGGCCTGTGTTGGTTGTCTCGGGAATGCCGGTAATGCGGATGTTAGTCCGCCTCGAGCGGGCTTCGATGTCTTCGTTCTTTGCTGTGATCACTTTGAGCAGCTTATCCATGTCTGTAATTTGCCCTGCCGCCTGCGTGTGGTCATCTTCAAGAGTTTTGCCCTTCCGCCTCCTTTATCCTGCCATCCTGATTCTCGAGTTTTTGGGTGATCTGTTCCATTCTGGCGCACATTGAGTCCATTTTCCCCTCGATAGATGCAAAGCCATTTTTCATTGTGAGAAGTAGCGCCTTCATGTCAACGTCGTCAGGGCTCTGGCCCATTTGCCCAGTTCTGCCCTGCTCCACCTCAGGTGGCTGCCCTCTAGGTGTTCTGCAGGCGTCGAACGTGAGCTTAGCCTGTTTACCATCCGGTTTCCCCATTGCCCCGTCTGTTAGGACAGGTGCACTAGCAAATTTACAGTGCTCCAACGGTCGCCGCGGCTCGTGTCGTATCGGGTGCCTGACTGAGAGCGTGCTGAGCGCTGCATCACTGTTCTTGGCAGGGGGGGTCACACAAAACAGCGCAGTCGATTATGCAGGCATGTTTTGGCTCTCTCCACCGTCCCCTCCCACCTTCAGCCACCTGTCCGGGGTGGACCTCTCAGCAAAAATGCAGTGGCGGCGGCGAATAGCCCTGCAGCGGCCATGCTGTGTGCTTGGGTGCTCTGGCGGGGACTGGGAACTCCTTACTGTGCCACATCGACCGCTGCAAGGTGATGCATTCGTGCCATGTCAGAGCAGGGCGGCAGGCATTGTCTAAGATGTGGAACGTGAAAGCCCAGCTCCTGTTCAGCACAGCGTCGCTGTAGGCAAAATGGCGCTTCTACACCTGTGGCCGGCCTGTAGTTGGGTGGAGGGCTGCAGTACAAGCAAGGCGGGCAACGCGCCACACAGGATAAGTCCCGGATCTGGGCCTGGGCTGCGCTTCTCCTCACCTCCACCTTTCAGAAAGTGTGCCAGGGTACTCCATTTGGGACGCCGCAGCTGCCAAGAGAAAGATCTGTCCGATTGAGGCCTATTGCAGTCGCCAGGTGGGCCGTAATAGTGGGCCGCGGGCTCTCAGCTCTGTGTCGCTGGGTGGGTGCTGCTCCCTGCAGGGTGTCACTGCAGTGTGTCGCCGCGGCCCTCAGCTCCACGGGCGGCAATGGATGCCCCCTGCCCCAGCAGTCCGCGGTTAGTGTCACACGTTCAGTCTGCAGCAGCGATATTTACTGTGGGGCAGTAGGCCCCGATCCGCTCTCTCCTGAGCCTTTTCCCAGACCCGCGGGGCCCACTGTGCAGTCCCGTGCCCACGAGCCAGCAGAGCGCGTACGTGCACCCTAGCCCCGCCGGGCTCGCACTGCACCGGCTCCTTTGCAGATTTCGGGGATATGACCCCAGCTTGGGCACAGCAGGACTGCGCGTCGCTAGTGGCGGGTCCGGACCCCCAGCCCCACGCAGCGTCGTACCGTGGAGCGGCTCCCCTGGGCGGAGCGCAGTCTGCGGGTGCAACTGTGGCCCCCAGTCGCGCGATCTCCGCAGTGGCACCGCCACCTCACTCGGATGTCCGCAGCGGTGCAAAGGGGTTGTGGCAGTCGAGTCTCGGCAGTCCCACATTGGTGCAGCCTCAAGATCTCCGTGGGCGGCGGGCTCTCACCCCCCTCGGCCCGGCCAGCAGCAACACACCTCACAAGCCGCAAATTTGCACGGCACCCAGCTGGTCCGCCGCTGTCTCCGGAACGTTGCTGATGGGTGACACCGCTCCCACCGACCCTCCGCTGCTTTTCGGGGTAGAGTACAGTGAGATTACGCCACAGGTTCAGGATAATTTTGGGATATTTTCTCCAGGGCTGATGGAGCCTCACTACAGTGCGGCCATCTTGTTAGCCCGCCCTCTAGTGCCCCCTACTTTGCTATTCTTGCTTGTTGTCATACTTAGGATGTCATCCTTCTTTACAGGGACATTGTAGTTCTGTGAGTATGGCACACAGACAAGCCATGTAGTACATATTTGGGTGAGTAAAACAGAAATTCTCTTGGGGTAACTGTTATATATAAAAAAACTATTTTTTATCAGAACGTCTATTCAGACTATTCATATACAACCAACATTCTTACACATTCTTAAACTAAAACATATATATCATTTAATGAATGAACCCTAAAGACAACCGTCAAAGTATTCACCCACACAAATATGGCTATTTTTTATAAAAATCTTTTTTATTAATATTCATTGAAAATATTCATTGAAAAAGGATTTTATATTAAAAAATTATTCAATACAGTACAATATCACAAATGTGGCCATATAAAATAATATCACAAATTCAACAATATACAAAAAAAAAATGTTTTGTTTTTTATTTTGAGAGACAAAAACCATGTGTTGTTTTTAAGGTTTTTTAAATAAACGTTTTGTGTTTTTAATAGGTGATATGAATTGATGACAACTGTGAGAGATACTATTTAATAATTGTCCTGAAGAAGGTGGTTACATAAACTGGTTAAATACCACCGAAACGCGTTGACGCCCCGTTGGTTGATAGTTATACCCTAGGAACTTTTAGGGTCCCACTTAATTATTGAATAGTGGACATCCTTTTGCATGATTGATTGATTCCTATTGGGATAACCATTTTTATGATGTTTTAATGTTTCACATGGTTTTTGTCTCTCAAAATATAAAACATTTTTTTTTTTTTTGTATATTGTTGTATTTGTGATATTATTTTATATGGCCACATTTGTGATATTTTTTTTATTTTTCAATTGCAGTAGTAAAAAAAAGCAAATACTTTACAACGAGGAAAAAATGGACAGAGTGTAGCAACCCCCCACACCCCCACCCCACAGGTAGAGAGTATATATAGAAGGCCGTTTCTAAGAAAACAAAATAATAATAAAATACAATCTTATCACAAATATCCCATTGTACAATACGTTAGGATCAAAAGTTAATTTGGACAGTTTTTAACCCACAGCAGCAAGAACCTTAAGTAAATAAGAATTAGTTTTCACACCTATAAAAAAGAACAATCACTAAAGTGACCAGTGCAGCAGTACCATAATAAGAAATAGGACATCACTACAGGATAAATATTTATCGAATTTCCCAGAGAGAGAGAGAAAAAAAAAAGAAAAAAAAGGAATATTTACCAAAGCAACCATACTAGACTAGAAAAGTTGTCTTATACATAAATGTAGAGAGAAATTGCCTGTTCTTTAGTCTCTCCCACATTTATCCTTGGTGAGTTAACCAGTGAGAAAGGGGACCGCAGATTACTAGTCCCTTTTTTTTGGCCTGAGTCCCTTTTTAGCATATATTGCCTTCTCTAATGAGTGAATTGAGTAAAAACGGGCTAGCCAATGTGTAAAGACTGGAGGGTCGGGATCCAACCATGTAGAAGCAATGCATAGCCTAAGAACGGCCATGGCAATGAATATTAGTGCCCCTCCCTTCTTTTGGTCAATCGATTCCGTTATACCCAACATTATCGTGGAGGGAGCCAGCACCAGATTATGAGATAGCACCTGTCCCAGAAAGTGTTGGATTTTATTTATTAATGGTTCTAATTTAACACATGTGGCAAACATATGGATTGAATCAGCTTTAAACTCAGTGCAGCGAGGACAGTATGTTCCCTTACCGGAGCCCCATTTTGCAATCTTGTTAGGAGTGAAATATAAAAAAAACAAGTCTTATAGAACTGCGCCTGAAGATTAGAGGATAACAAATCGCTTTGTGCGAATTTGACTGCAAGTAAGAAAGCATTATTGGTGATGTCCAATTTCTGTTGCCACTTAGTGGATATTAAAAGCAGATCATCAGGCATCAAGATGTTAAACATGTTATAAATAACTCCAATGCGTGGTATCGAATCTCCACAAAACTTCTCTATCAGATTACACTTGGTGAAGCCTGACGGACCCTCTTGTCTAGATTATAAAGGGATTGAAGATCTTCAAACGCCAAGATCTCGTCAGCTGAACAGAGGTCTCCTAGTTTCTTTACTCCTTTATCAATCCAGTTTTGGAGATAGGATGAACTAAAAATATCCGGGAGGTTAGAGTTATTTCTAATAGGGGTATAGAAGTTTAATCTGCCAATACCAAGAAACTTGCGTATGGCTGAAAAAACCTTAAAAACCCCAAGAAGGGACTTAAATTTCACCCTTTTAAAGTAACCCAGTTCTAACTGCCGCCACTGGCATAAAGGATGCTTGTTTCCAGTCCAGGGAAGACATGGCTTGGCAGTTCGGGCTGGACTGTTCCCATGAGGCACAGGGTCAGACTGATTTGCATATGGCCATGTCTGAACTGGGGTGGTGGAGTGAGCTAAAGAATGATGATGGATTAAACCCAGATCAGTTGACTGGGGGTGAGTGTTTGATTGGCTCAAACGTTCCGTCCATCATCCCCTTTTGTATCGCTTGGCAGGGATAAAGCCATGTTGCCACCTCGATACTAGACCTTCGATTCTGGCCGAGAGCCGCGATGCAAGAATTTTAGAGTACGCTTTTGAGTCACCGTTAATTAGGGTGATTGGCCGGTGTGAGCCCATCTCCGTTGGCGGTTTATCTTTTTTGGGGAACACTATAATCTTGGCTGTAGACCAAGATTGAGGGGGAGAGACACCCTGAAAGATTTGAGTCACTACATCGTTAAGAATAACTTTAACTTGTGGGAGAAAAACCTTATAAAATTCCACTGGGATACAGTCTGGCCCGGCAGCTTTCCCATCTGGCAGACTATGCAGAGCTCTAACAATCTCTTCCCAGGATGGAGCGAGTTCAAGTAGCTCGCGCTCTTCACTACTCAGCGTTGCTAATGAAATTGAATCTAGATAGGTATCTAGGTGGCAGCTAAGGTCGGATTGCTTGCCCACACTTTCAGAATATAGGTCTTGAAAAAATTTACAGAAGGCTGCCCGAATTTCTTCAGGATCGCTGGTAATAGTTCCTGCAGATGTTTTAATTTTTTGAATTTCACTGGCCGAAACCTGCAACCTAGTTCTCATAGCCAACTGATGGCCAATTCTTTCACTGCATTCGTATGTTTTCTCCCGAGCCGCAGCCCATTTGGAGGCGGGTTTATCGGCCAGTACTGAGCAAATCTCTGCCCTGGCAGCCGCAACTGCCAATTGTGCCGGGTCGGTCTCACCATTAGACTGAATGACTGAAATAAGGTTTTCCTCCATTTTAGCTAGTTTAATTTGTAGGTCCATCAAATGGGCTTTCTCTAATTTATTTTTCTTGAGCGAATATTGAAAAGTTTCCCCATGAACACAGGATTTTAGCGTATCCCAAACTACCATGGTAGGGGCTGTGCCAAGATTGTTGTCAAGAAAAAACTTTATCCATTGTTTCATATGGGACTGATAGCCTTCATCCTGTAGGAGTGCTCTTTCAAAACTCCAGGAAGAGGTTTCCTTATGTGTAATCAGCCCCCGGATATTAAGACTTAGGGGATTGTGATCAGAAAGAATACGGGGGAGTAATTCAATTTCACTATAATGAATTAGGGACGAAGAAACCAGAAAAAAATCCAAACGTGCAAAAGATTTGTGTGGAGCAGAAAAAAATGTGTAGCCGGGTATGTTAGGATAAAGATGAGACCATACATCCACCAACCCATGAGTGTGTAAGAGATTCTTAAGAGCCAAAAGCACTTTAGGTTTGCGGGAGGTCTGGAGGCATTGTGAGTTATCTCCCCAGTTAGAAGGTAAGTTAATATTGAGATCCCCACATAAGATGATAGGCAGGGGCCAATGAGCCAGTTCGGCGGAGATTTGATTAATCACAGTAGGGTCATCTAAAACACTCCCATAGATAGAACATAAGGTAAATAAGAATGTAGGTGTAATACAGCATTCGGTAACCATCCATCTCCCTTGGGAATCTGACTTAGTTCGAATGGATTGAGGGAGATAGTTATACCGGGCTAGAATGGCTACACCCCTGGTACGGGTCCCTTGTGTAGTTCCCCCAATGACTTTATATCCTAAGCTATTTAATAGGTACAATTGGGACCCTTCTATGTGTGTCTCTTGGAGACAAACTAAATTAGCCCCCGACAGCCGTAAACTTTGGGCTACCTTTTGCCTTTTTCGGGTATCGTTTAACCCACAAATGTTTATGGATAAAATTTTAAGATGTGTAGTATTCATTGAGATATGGTAACATTAAATCTATAGATCAAAGCTCCTGTGAATAAGGAAAATAGAAAAAATATCAACAACGCCCACAGAGCGAACCTTTGGGATGCATAAGTCACATTGTTACAATATAAACCTGTTAATGAAATGTGAGCAACTATCACAAATTCGGCCTTCCCTTCGTGGACTACCGACCCCCCCCAACCCACCCACCCTCCCCCACAAACATGAGCAATCAGGGACTTCCTGAATGATAAACCCTGAAAAAACACCCCGCCACCGTTACCATGCCAAGGGAGATACTTTTCGGGAAAAAAAAACATGCGGCATAAATAGAATCAACCGCAAAAAATGGAAGGACAAAGAAGAAAAAGGTAAAACAAAAACAAAAAATTAGGCTAAGTGTAATTTAACCCCTTCGCTGCTAGGCCTTTCCCCCCCTGTGCTAAGCCTTTTTTTGGCTATTTGGGGTAGTGCGCGCTTAGGCCCCTGTAACTTTTTGACCACATAAGGTATCCATGCCAAATTTGCGTCCTTTTTTTCTAACATCATGCGGATTGTAAAGGTACCCAGGGTTTGTGGATTCCCCAGGAGTGGACCCAGAAATTAGCCAAAATACAGCTAAATTTTGTTTTTTGGGGAAAAATGCGAAAAAGGGCTACAGATGAAAGCGTCTTGTTTTTTCCCTGCAAATGGCATCAAAAAAGGGTTGTGGTGCTGAAATCACCATCTTCCCAGCTTTCAGGGACAAGCAGACTTTTGTCATAAAACCAACTTTTTTACACAGTTTTGGCATTTTTCTGGGACATAGCCTATTTTTGCTATTTTTTGTGCTTTCAACCTCCTTCCAGTTAATGGTAGAAATGGGTATGAAACCAATAATGGATCCTGGAAAGCCATACATTTCTGAAAAGTAGACAAAATTCTGAATTCAGCAAGGGGTCATTTGTGTAGATCCTTAAAGTTTTCCTTATAGAAACTAACAGTTAAATAAAGGAAAAATTGAAAATTAGTTGAAAAAAACAGCCATTTGTGTCAACGTTTTCACCTGTAACTTCTTCTAATTATGACAGCTATTTGAAGGCAATATACCGTTATATCCACTGGACCTTTCTGGTTGTGGGGATATATAGGACTTGTAGGTTCACCAAGAACCCGACGAACCCAGAGCCAATAACTGAGCAGCATCTTGCAATGGTTTTTTATTATGTACCGGGTATATAGCAATTATTTTGGGAAAATGTATACATGGAAAAATTGTTATGAAAGACACCTATGTATTTCTGAAATGGGAACAAAATGTAGATTTTAGAAACAGTAGATATTTGCACATTTCCGAAATTGGGAGTACCCATACTAGCATGAGAATTATAGGTCATTTTTCAAAATGACTTATTTTTTACACATTGTCTTTCATTTGGAAGGCAGAAATGCATTGAAAGTCAATAGGTAATAACAGTTGCTATACAATTCTGTGTTACCCTAAGTCTCCCGATAAAAATGGTACCTCACTTGTGTGGGTAGGCCTTGTGCCCACAACAGGAAATGGCTCAAAATGCAATGTGGACGTACCACATTTTCACAATGAAAAATTACCCTTTTTTTGCAAAGTGCCTAGCTGTAGTTTTTGAACCCTAGCTCTGCGGGCACTTAGGGAAACCTAGCAAACCTATACATTTTTGAAAACTACACACCCAGGGGAATTCAGGATGGGGTGACTTGACTGGCTCCCACCAGGTTCTGTTACCCAGAATCCCTTGCAAACCTAAAAAATTGGCCAAAAAAACACATTTTCCTCACTTTTCTGTGGTGGAAAGTTCTGGAATCTGCGTGGATCCACAAAATTTCACCCACCCCGCATTCCCCAAGGTCTTCCGAAAAAAATGGTACCTCACTTGTGTGGGTAGGCCTAGTGCCCGCGACAGGAAGCAGCGCAAAACGCAACGTGGACGCACCACATTTTCACAGAGAAAAATGACCCTTTTTTTGCAAAGTGCCTAGCTGTAGTTTTTGAACCCTAGCTCTGCCGGCACTGAGGGAAACCTAGCAAACCTATACATTTTTGAAAAGTAGACACCCAGGGGAATCCAGGATGGGGTGACTTGACTGGCTCTCACCAGGTTCTGTTACCCAGAATCCCTTGCAAACCTAAAAAATTGGCAAAAAAAACACATTTTCCTCACTTTTCTGTGGTGGAAAGTTCTGGAATCTGCGTGGATCCACAAAATTCCACCCACCCCGCGTTCCCCAAGGTCTTCCAAAAAAATGGTACCTCACTTGTGTGGGTAGGCCTAGTGCCCGCGACAGGAAGCAGCGCAAAACGCAACGTGGACGCACCACATTTTCACAGTGAAAAATGACCCTTTTTTGCAAAGTGCCTAGCTGTAGTTTTTGAACCCTAGCTCTGCCGGCACTTAGGGAAACCTAGCAAACCTATACATTTTTGAAAAGTAGACACCCAGGGGAATCAAGGATGGGGTGACTTGACTGGCTCTCACCAGGTTCTGTTACCCAGAATCCCTTGCAAACCTAAAAATTGGGCAAAAAACACATTTTCCTCACTTTTCTGTGGTGGAAAGTTCTGGAATCTGCGTGGATCCACAAAATTCCACCCACCACGCGTTCCCCAAGGTCTTCCGAAAACAATGGTACCTCACTTGTGTGGGTAGGCCTAGTGCCCGTGACAGGAAGCAGCGCAAAACACAACGTGGACGCACCACATTTTCACTGTGAAAAATGACCCTTTTTTTGCAAAGTGCCTAGCTGTAGTTTTTGAACCCTAGCTCTGCCGGCACTTAGGGAAACCTAGCAAACCTATACATTTTTGAAAAGTAGACACCCAGGGGAATCCAGGATGGGGTGACTTGAATGGCTCTCACCAGGTTCTGTTACCCAGAATCCCTTGCAAACCTAAATAATAGGCAAAAAACACATTTTCCTCACTTTTCTGTGGTGGAAAGTTCTGGAATCTGCGTGGATACACAAAATTCCACCCACCCCGCATTTCCCAAGGTCTTCCGAAAAAATGGTACCTCACTTGTGTGGGTAGGCCTAGTGCCCGCGACAGGAAGCAGCGCAAAACGCAACGTGGACGCACCACATTTTCACAGTGAAAAATGACCCTTTTTTTGCAAAGTGCCTAGCTGTAGTTTTTGAACCCTATCTCTGCCGGCACTTAGGAAACCTAGCAAACCTATACATTTTTGAAAAGTAGACACCCAGGGGAATCCAGGATGGGGTGACTTGACTGGCTCTCACCAGGTTCTGTTACCCAGAATCCCTTGCAAACCTAAACAATTGGCAAAAAAACACATTTTCCTCACTTTTCTGTGGTGGAAAGTTCTGGAATCTGCGTGGATCCACAAAATTCCACCCACCCCGCGTTCCCCAAGGTCTTCCGAAAAAAATGGTACCTCACTTGTGTGGGTAGGCCTAGTGCCCGCGACAGGAAGCAGCGCACAACGCAACGTGGACGCACCACATTTTCACTGTGAAAAATGACCCTTTTTTGCAAAGTGCCTAGCTGTAGTTTTTGAACCCTAGCTCTGCCGGCACTTAGGGAAACCTAGCAAACCTATACATTTTTGAAAAGTAGACACCCAGGGGAATCCAGGATGGGGTGACTTGAATGGCTCTCACCAGGTTCTGTTACCCAGAATCCCTTGCAAACCTAAATAATAGGCAAATAAAACACATTTTCCTCACTTTTCTGTGGTGGAAAGTTCTGGAATCTGCGTGGATCCACAAAATTCCACCCACCCCGCGTTTCCCAAGGTCTTCCGAAAAAAATGGTACCTCACTTGTGTGGGTAGGCCTAGTGCCCGCGACAGGAAGCAGCGCAAAACGCAACGTGGACGCACCACATTTTCACAGTGAAAAATGACCCTTTTTTTGCAAAGTGCCTAGCTGTAGTTTTTGAACCCTATCTCTGCCAGCACTTAGGGAAACCTAGCAAACCTATACATTTTTGAAAAGTAGACACCCAGGGGAATCCAGGATGGGGTGACTTGACTGGCTCTCACCAGGTTCTGTTACCCAGAATCCCTTGCAAACCTAAAAAATTGGCAAAACAAACACATTTTCCTCACTTTTCTGCGGTGGAAAGTTCTGGAATCTGCGTGGATCCACAAAATTCCACCCACCCCGCGGTCCCAAGGTCTTCCGAAAAAAATGGTACCTCACTTGTGTGGGTAGGCCTAGTGCCCGCGACAGGAAGCAGCGCACAACGCAACGTGGACGCACCACATTTTCACAGTGAAAAATGACCCTTTTTTTGCAAAGTGCCTAGCTGTAGTTTTTGAAACCTAGCTCTGCCAGCACTTAGGGAAACCTAGCAAACCTATACATTTTTGAAAAGTAGACACCCAGGGGAATCCAGGATGGGGTGACTTGACTGGCTCTCGCCAGGTTCTGTTACCCAGAATCCCTTGCAAACCTAACAAATTGGCAAAAAAAACACATTTTCCTGTGGTGGAAAGTTCTGGAATCTGCGTGGATCCACAAAATTCCACCCACCCCGCGTTCCCCAAGGTCTTCTGAAAAAAATGGTGCCTCACTCGGGTGGGAGGCCCAAGTACCCGCGACAGGCAAGGGCCCACAACGTATTGCGGCGACCTCAAAATGGCCTATCACAAAACGACCTGGTTTTGCAAGGGGGGTCCCATGACGTTTTGGCCCGGGGCTCGGTGGCCACCTAGGGAAACCTACCAAACCCACACATTTCTGAAAGTAGACACCCGGGAGATTCCAGGAGGTATGGCTTGCATGGATCCCCCAACGTTTTCTTACCCAGAATCCCTGCAAACCTGACATTTTGCTGAAAAATCCCTTTTTCACACATTTTTGTGTGTTAAAGTTGTGGCATCATGGGCTGACACAAATTTCCTACCACCCAGCGTTCTCCCAGGTCTCCCGATAAAAATGGTGCCTCACTCGGGTGGGAGGCCCAAGTACCCGCGACAGGCAGGGCCCACAACGTATTGAGGCAACCTCAAAATGGCCTATCACAAAACGACCTGGTTTTGCAAGGGAGTCCCATGACGTTTTGGCCTGGGGCTCGCGGCCACCTAGGGAAACCTACCAAAGCCACACATTTCTGAAAAGTAGACACCCGGGGGATTCCAGGAGGTATGGCTTGCGTGGATCCCCTAAGTTTTCTTACCCAGAATCTCCTGCAAACCTGACATTTGGTGAAAAAATCCTTTTTTCACACATTTTTGTGTGGTAAGTTGTGGCATCACGGGGCTGACACAATTCCTACCACCCAGCGTTCCCCCAGGTCTCCCCGATAAAAATGGTGCCTCACTCGGGTGGGAGGCCCAAGTACCCGCGACAGGCAAGGGCCCACAACGTATTGAGGCGACATCAAAATTGCCTATCACAAAATGTTTTGGGCCCTTGCCTGTCGCGGGTACTTGGGCCTCCCACCCGAGTGAGGCATCATTTTTATCGGGAGACCTGGGGGAATGCTGGGTGGTAGGAAATTTGTGTCAGCCCCGTGATGCCACAACTTTACCACACAAAAATGTGTGAAAAAGTGATTTTTTCAGCAAAATATCAGGTTTGCAGGGGATTCTGGGTAAGAAAACGTTGGGGGATCCACGCAAGCCATACCTCCCTGGAATCCCCGGGTGTCTACTTTTCAGAAATGTGTGGGTTTGGTAGGTTTCCCTAGGTGGCCGCCGAGCCCCGGGCCAAAACATCATGGGACCCTCCTTGCAAAACCAGGTCGTTTTGTGATAGGCCATTTTGAGGTCGCCTCAATACGTTGTGGGCCCTTGCCTGTCGCGGGTACTTGGGCCTCCCACCCGAGTGAGGCACCATTTTTATCGGGAGACCTGTGGGAACGCTGGGTGGTAGGAAATTTGTGTCAGCCCCGTGATGCCACAACTTTACCACACAAAAATGTGTGAAAAAAGTGATTTCTTAAGCCACATTTCAGGTTTGCAGGGGATTCTGAGTAAGAAAACGTTGGGGGATCCACGCAAGCCATACCTCCCTGGAATCCCCGGGTGTCTACTTTTCAGAAATGTGTGGGTTTGGTAGGTTTCCCTAGGTGGCCGCCGAGCCCCGGCCAAAACGTCATGTGACCCCCTTGCAAAACCAGGTCGTTTTGTGATGGGCCATTTTGAGGTCGCCTCAATACGTTGTGGGCCCTTGCCTGTCGCGGGTACTTGGGCCTCCCACCCGAGTGAAGCACCATTTTTATCGGGAGACCTGGGGGAACGCTGGGTGGTAGGAAATTTGTGTCAGCCCCATGATTCCACAACTTTACCACACAAAAATGTGCGAAAAAAGTGATTTTTTTCAGCAAAATATCAGGTTTGCAGGGGATTCTGGGTAAGAAAACGTTGGGGGATCCACGCAAGCCATACCTCCCTGGAATTCCCCGGGTGTCTACTTTTCAGAAATGTGTGGGTTTGGTAGGTTTCCTAAGATGGCCGCCGAGCCCAGGGCCAAAAACCTCACTGGTGTGAGTGGTTCAAGTACCCGCAACAGGCAAGGGCCCAAAACGTATTGAGGAGACATCAAAATGATCTATCACAAAACAAGCTGGTTTTGCAAGGGGAGTCACCTGGGTTTTTGGCCCCGGGCTCAGCGGCCATCTTGGGAAACCTACCAAACCCACACATTTCTGAAAACTAGACACCCGCGGGAGTCCAGCGAGGTATGGTTTGCGTGATCCCCCAACGTTTTCCTACCCAGAATGCCCTGCAAACCTCAAATTTAGCTGGGAAAAAACACTTTTTTCTCAAATTTCTGTGTGGGAAAGTTCTGGAATCTACGTGGTTCCACAAATTTCCTACCACATAGTGTTCCCCCATGTCTCCCGATAAAAATGATACCTCACTCGCGTGGGTGGGTCAAGTACCCGCAACAGGAAAGGGCCCAAAACCTAATGAGGCGACATCAAAATTACCTATCACAAAACAACCTGGTTTTGCAAGGGGGGTCCCATGAGTTTTTGGCCCTGGGCTCGGTGGCCATCTTGGGAAACTACCAAACCCAAACATTTCTGAAAACTAGACACCCGGGGAGTCCAGCGAGGTATGGCTTGCGTGGGTCCCCTAACTTTTTCCTACCCAGAATCCCTGCAAACCTCAAATTTAGCTGAAAAAATCACTTTTTCTCAACTTTCTGTGTGGGAAAGTTCTGGAATCTACGTGGATCCACAAATTTCCTCCCACCCAGCGTTCCCCCAGGTCTCCTGATAAAAATGATACCTCACTCGCGTGGGTGGGTCAAGTACCCGCGACAGAAAAGGGACCAAAACCTATTGAGGCGACATCAAAATTACCTATCACAAAAGAACCTGGTTTTGCAAGAGGGGTCACCTGGGTTTTGTCCCCGGGCTCGGCGGCCATCTTGGGAAACTACCAAACCCAAACATTTCTGAAAACTAGACACCCGGGGAGTCCAGCGAGGTATGGCTTGCGTGGGTCCCACAACGTTTCCTACCCAGAATCCCCTGCAAACCTCAAATTTAGCTGAAAAAAATCACTTTTTCCATACATTTTTGCG
This sequence comes from Calotriton arnoldi, assembly GCA_963921515.1. Classification (NCBI taxonomy): domain Eukaryota; kingdom Metazoa; phylum Chordata; class Amphibia; order Caudata; family Salamandridae; genus Calotriton; species Calotriton arnoldi. Next base: position 913,397 of record CAWUFW010003799.1, on the reverse strand, counting down.
TGGGTTCACCGTGCCGGCACAAATGTCCTACCACCCAGCGTTCCCCTTGTTCTCCCGAGTAAAATGATACCTCACTTGTGTGGGTGGGCCAAAGGCCTGTGACTGGGAAGAGCCCAAAACATAGGGATTTAGGGTATAGCACCGAGAATTCTAAGCGCTATATTTGTTTAAAAATACGTTTTTAGCCAGTTCTGCTTTGGACACCCACACAAGTGAGGTATCATTTTACTCGGGGAACAAGGGCAACGCTGGGTGGTAGGACATTTGTGCCAGCACGGTGATTCCACGCAAAAATATGTGGAAAATATGGTTTTTCAGCTAAATTTGAGGGTTGCAGGGGATTCTGGGTAGGGAAACGTTGGGGGATCCACGCAAGCCATACCTCATTGGACTCCCCAGGGTGTCTAGTTTTCAGAAACGTGTGGGATTGGTAGGTTTCCCTAGATGGCGGCAAGCTCGGGGCCAAAAAACCAGGTGCCCCCCAAAAACCAGGTAGTTTTGTTATAGGTAGTTTTGAAGTCTCCACAATACAATTTGGGCCATTTCCTGTTTCAGCCACTATGCCTACCCACACAAGTGAGGTACCATTTTTATCGGGAGCCCTTGGGGAACGCAGGGTGGTAGGAAATTTGTGGATCCACGCAGATTCCAGAACTTTCCCACACAGAAATTTGAGTAAAAAGTGATTTTTTTTTGCTAAATTTGAGGTTTGCAGGGCATTCTGGGTAGGAAAACGTTTGGGGACCCATGCAAGCCATACCTCGCTGGACTCCCCAGGTGTCTAGTTTTCAGAAATGTGTGGGTTTGGTAGGTTCCCAAGATGGGCGCTGAGGCCGGGGCCAAAACCCAAGTGACCCCCTTGCAAAACCAGGTTGTTTTGTGATAGGTAATTTTGATGTCTCCTCAATACGTTCTGGGCCCTTGCCTGTCGCGGGTACTTGACCCACCCACGCGAGTGAGGTATCATTTTTATCGGGAGACCTGGGGGAAAGCTGGGTGGTAGGAAATTTGTGGATCCACGTAGATTCCAGAACTTTCCCACACAGAAATTGGAGAAAAATGTGATTTTTTCAGCTAAATTTGAGGTTTGCAGGGTATTCTGGGTAAGAAAATTTTGGAGGACCCACGCAAGCCATACCTCGCTGGACTCCTCCGGGTGTCTAGTTTTCAGAAATGTGTGGGTTGGGTAGGTTTCCCTAGATGGCCGTTGAGCCCGGGGCCAAAACTCATGGGACCCCCCTTGCAAAACCAGGTTGGTTTGTGATAGGTAATTTTGATGTCGCCTCAATAGGTTTTGGGCCCTTGCCTGTCGCGGGTACTTGACCCATCCACACAAGTGAGGTACCATTTTTCACGGAAGACTTTGGGGGACGCGGGGTGGGTGGAATTTTGTACATCCACGCAGATTCCAGAACTTTCCACCACAGAAATGTGAGGAAAATGTGTTTTTTTGGACATATTTTTAGGTTTGCAAGGGATTCTGGGTAACAGATCCTGGTGAGAGCCAATCAAGTCATCCCATCCTGGATTCCCCTGGGTGTCTAGTTTTCAAAAATGTGTAGGTTTGCTAGGTTTCCATAGGTGCTGGCAGTGTTAGGGTTCAAAATCTACAGCTAGGCACTTTGCAAAAAAGGGTCCGTTTTCACTGTGAAAATGTGGTGTGTCCACGTTGCGTTTGGGCCGTTTCCTGTCGCGGGCACTAGGCCTACCCACACATGTGAGGTGCCATTTTTCTCGGAAGACTTTGGGGAACGCGGGATGGGTGGAAATTTGTGGATCCACGCAGATTCCAGAACTTTCCACCACAGAAATGTGAGGAAAATGTGTTTTTTTTACAAATGTTTCGGTTTGCAAGGGATTCTGGGTAACAGAACCTGGTGAGAGCCAGTCAAGTCACCCAATCCTGGATTCCCCTGGGTATCTAGTTTTCAAAAATGTATAGGTTTGCTAGGTTTCCCTAGGTGCCGGCAGAGTTAGGGTTCAAAATCTACAGCTAGGCACTTTGCAAAAAAAGGGTCCGTTTTCACTGTGAAAATGTGGTGTGTCCATGTTGCGTTTTGGGCCGTTTACTGTCGCGGCCACTAGTCCTACCCACACAAGTGAGGTACCATTTTTCTCGAAAGGCTTTGGGGAACGCGGGGTGGGTGGAATTTTGTGGATCCACGCAGATTCCAGAACTTTCCACCACAGAAATGTGAGGAAAATGTGTTTTTTGGGACAAATTTTTAGGTTTGCAAGGGATTCTGGGTAACAGAACCTGGTGAGAGCCAGTCAAGTCAGCCCATCCTGGATTCCCCTGGGTGTCTAGTTTAAAAAATGTATAGGTTTGCTAGGTTTCCCTGGGTGCCGGCAGAGCTAGGAACCAAATTCAACAGGTAGGCACATTCCGAAAAAAAGTCAGTGCCTAGTGGGCTTTCTGCCGCCCTGGGGAGGGGGAAATCAGGGGCTATTGCCTCGATATGCCCCCGAGGGGGCAGAAAGACTGTGGCTATTATTTTGGGGGTCGGGGGCATTGGGATGCCTATTCTGGTCAGCCCCCACCCCTCCGTATAAAAAAGCCAGCATAATCGCTGGCACATAGTGGGCTTTCTGCCCCCGGGGGCAGATCAGGGGCTACTGCCCCCATCTGCCTCCTGGGAGGGGCAGAAAGACAGTGACATCTTTTTGGGGTGGGTGGGGGCATTGGCATGTCCATTCTTGGCAGCCCCCACCCCGAACTTTGTAAAAAAAATCCCTGGTGGCTAGTGGGCTTTCTGCCCCCGGGGGCAGATAAGGTGCTATTGCCCCATCTGCCTCCCAGGGGGGCAGAAAGACTGTAGCATTTTTTTGGGGTGGGGCATCGACATGCCCATTCTGGGCAGCCCCCACCCCTACCTATATAAAAAAATCCCTGGCGCTTAGTGGGCTTTCTGCCCCCTCCCGGGGGGCAGATCAGGGGCTATTGCCCCCATCTGCCTCCTGGGGGGCAGAAAGTTTTTCTTTTCTTTGGGGGTAGGGTGGGGGCATTTGCATGCCCATTCTGGGCAGCCCCCACCCCGGGCCTATAAAAAAAATAATCCCTGGCATCTAGGGTATTTCTGAACCCCCGGGTGGGGGCAGATTGGTGGCCACTGCCACCATCTGCCCCCCCGGGGGGGCAGAAAGACTGGAATTTCGTGGGGAAGGGGTGGGGGCATTGGCATGCCCATCTTGGGCAACCCCCACCCCTAAATGTATCGAGGGAAAGAACCCTGGTGTCTAGTGGGCTTTCTGCCCCCGGGGGCAGATTGGGGGCTACTGCCCCCATCTGCCCCCCAGGATGGGCAGAAAGACTGTACCTTTGCAGCGGGGTGGGGTGGGGGCATTGGCATGCCCATATTGGGCAGCCCCCACCCCAAATTATAATTTAAAAAAATCCCTGGTATCTAGTGGGCTTTCTGCCCCCAGGGGGCAGATTGGGGGCTACTGCCCCCATCTGCCCCCAGGAGGGGCAGAAAGACTGTACCTTTGCGGCGGGGTGGGGTGGGGGCATTAGCATGCCCGTTTTGGGCAGCCCCCACCCCTAACTATAATTTAAATAAAAATCCCTGGTGTCTAGTGGGCTTTCTACACCCCTGGGGGGGCAGATTGGGGGCTACTGCCCCCATCTACCCCCCAGGGGGGGGCAGAAAGACTAATCATGGCAAATATTTTATGGGGGGAGCAAAGGCCCTTACCCAAGTGGTCGCTCCCCCCTCCCTGGTGCCTAGTGGGTGGATCCCTGCTTGGGGATCGCCCTCCTGGGGCGATCCCCAAGCAGGGATCCACTAGGAGAGGTACCATTGGAAAGGGAGATTCTCCCTTTCCAACGATACCTCTCCTGAGTTTCTACGTGCTCAGGGGCTGAGATAGCCCCTGAGCACGTAGAAACTGAAACTGAAATGAGCCTCTTGGCTCATTTCAGTTTCAGTTTCACTGAAATGATATCAGCGCGACGTGCGCGCCGATCGTCATTTCAGGGAAACCAGGGAGCCTCGGGAGCTGGGGAAGCTCTTCCCCAGCTCCCGAGGCTTTAGAGATTAAAGGGAATCCCTCTTGTGCCCGCACCAGAGGGATTTCCTGTGCTGGGTTCCATGACGAGCTGGACACGTCATGAGCACACGAGCACTGTGTGCCATGACGAGTCCAGCTCGTCATGAGCATGGAAGGGGTTAAAAGTTCAGCTATACCAGTCCCGATACCAATTGTAGTTACTTTAGCATTTTTTTAGCTTTAAGTTCCACAAGATATTCTTGTGCTTTGATCTCCGACGTGAAAAATCGTGAGGCGCCATTAAAAATAACCTTCAGTTTAGCAGGATTCATGAGGAAAACCTGGGCCCCCAACTGTTGGAAGGGGGTTATTAGTTGACGAAGTTGCCATCTTCGCTCCACAGTGGAGTGACAGAAATCTGGTTTGGCAAAAAAGGATACCCCTTCAAAAGATTTCTGGGAGTATTGCCTGACTTGATCAAAAATTAACTGTCTTAAAAGAAAATTCCCAAAGAAAACCAGGAACGCCCGTGGTCTTCCAGAGTCATTAAAGCTGCCTGACTGTTTTTTAATCATAAGGGGGAAACGGTGAGCTTGTTGGATTTCATGCTCCCAACACCACTCGGTCTGGTTGGGGAAGGCCCCTTTTAGGAGCTTGATGATGTAACGCCGGGGATCTTCCCCTTCAACCACTTCGGGGATCCAGAGAAGGCGGAGGTTATTTCTACGTTGCCTATTTTCTTGATCTTCCAGTTTCCATACGTCAGATAGCCGATCGCTTTGGGTAGTACCTTGGTTTTTAAGCAGCACGACGTCTGTTTCAAGACTTTCAGTTCGGGCTTCTACCATCGTCACTCTCTCACAGACATCCGTGCAAGTTTTATTAAGCTTTCGGATACTCCCCTGCAGTTTTTTAGCCGCACTCTTGGCCTGATGATTATCAGCTCGGGCTTCTTCCTGAAATTGTTTAATAGAAGCCAAGATAGCAGCTAAGGTTGGTTCTTCATAGTGCTCTTGTGTAGCCTATGTAGCACAGTTCGCTTTCCTGAATTCATCAGTCTGGGAAAAAGATAGATGGGTCCCAGAATAATCCCATTTAAGGTGATCCCTTTTATCATACTTCTTTCCTTTACCCTTTACCACCTGGCATTTCTGTTTGCGAACTGTATTTTTCCCCCCTTTGGATGCAGTGCTATAGTTAGATTCCGAGATATCACTATCACTGGTAGATACAAAGCTTGCTTCTGTCGGGGAGTTTGACCCATCTGACACCGAAAAAAAGTGTTCTCCCAAGGGATCAGGAGAGCCAGGGTTTGTGAGCCTTTGTACGTTGGTGTTTTTAAGATCATTCAAGTCAGAAGACACGGGCCCCAGATGTTTTGGACCTGGGTCGCGCTTACAGTAGGAGCCATATCAGTGTCAGTCTGAGAGAGAGGAATTAGAATTTCTCCATTCATGTTAGGCGTAAGATTATCAGTTAACAAAACCCCCTGGCTTGGATCTAACTGAATGGTTTCCAATTCGCAAGTCTCAGCTGATAGTGAGGGTGAATCACATGCGGATCTGGAGGCCCAGTCTGGGCAGCTATAGCGGGGATTGCCAGGCTGCTTTCTGTGTGGAAGTTGAATGCAGGTTTCGCCCCGTTTCCCAAGCCCGTCCCAGCAGAAGAAAAGAGTTTGGCTACCGAAGGTTGTGAGGTGCTTCCATCCTTTGGGGGGGCCCCAAGGTTAGATTTATTCAAAGACTTTTTGGAGCCCACAGTCTCTCTTTTGTTTTTGGGAGTAGGTTCAGTTGCGACAGAGGTAGGCCCAACAGTAACACCAGAGCTAGGGATAGCTACTGGTTTGCCTTTGACCCCCCTAACCCCTCGGGAAGCCATACCCCACTCACCGGCACACAAATCAAGGATCAAATCGGGTTTGCCAAGGTCCGCTGCAAAAGCCTCCGGGTCCGGGTCTGGCGTGTTAGAAAAATAGCTCAATCGTATAGCCAAAGAGGCCAACCAGACGCACAAAAGTCCAAAAAGGGCGCCAAGACCGGGCCAACCACACCTGCAGCTTCGGCGTTTCAAGGACGCTCTCAGAGCGATCCGGGTTGCAACTTTCCTACGACTTGCAGCAATCAATTTCTTTCGCAGCTTCAGGAGGGTACTCGGGAGCGTACGCGGCACTTCCAAATGATAAAAAAGAAAAGAACCGCAGGAGCGCCGGGAACAGTAGCTAGTCGCCAGCGTCAGCACCAACAGAGTCCGATCTCGACGTGCGGTCACAAGGTCAGGCCGCATAGCAGATGGCCGAGAAATCCCGTGGCGCAGGCGGCGGTGAAGCGAGGAATCACACAGGGTCCATCTTGCTTCCGATATTCCAATATCACAAATGTGGCCATATAAAATAATATCACAAATTCAACAATATACAAAAAAAATGTGTTTTATATTTTGAGAGACAAAAACCATGTGAAACATTAAAACATCATAAAAATGGTTATCCCAATAGGAATCAATCAATCATGCAAAAGGATGTCCACTATTCAATAATTAAGTGGGACCCTAAAAGTTCCTAGGGTATAACTATCAACCAACGGGGCGTCGACGCGTTTCGGTGGTATTTAACCAGTTTATGTAACCACCTTCTTCAGGACAATTATTAAATAGTATCTCTCACAGTTGTCATCAATTCATATCACCTATTAAAAACACAAAACGTTTATTTAAAAAACCTTAAAAACAACACATGGTTTTTGTCTCTCAAAATATAAAACAAACATTTTTTTTTGTATATTGTTGAATTTGTGATATTATTTTATATGGCCACATTTGTGATATTGTACTGTATTGAATAATTTTTTAATATAAAATCCTTTTTTAATGAATATTTTCAATGAATATTAATAAAAATTATTTTTATAAAAAATAGCCATATTTGTGTGGTTGAATACTTTGACGGTTGTCTTTAGGGTTCATTCATTAAATGATATATATGTTTTAGTCGAAGAATGTGTAAGAATGTTGGTTGTATATGAATAGTCTGAGTAGACGTTGTGATAAAAAATAGTTTTTTTATATATAACAGTTACCCCAAGAGAATTTCTGTTTTACTTACCTTTGGTACCCTGTCTCTTGGCTAGTTGGGTCACTCCCTCTTATTTTCCACATATTTGGGTGACACATTCCTGATATGCATAGTCCATGCACTGTAGTGTTGTAGGCATATCCCCCCTGCTCATAGTATGACATCACATTTGGACTCAAGTCTGCTGAATGTGTGCATTGTGGGATATGCACCTTTTGTACAGATGGCTACATGATCACTTTGTTGTGACAATGCATGTGTTTATGGTATGCAGACTCACTAGATGCTTTCTCACTTGGTGTACACAGGACTGCATCTCATGAATAAGCAAGGGGGCACATTGACCGGAGATGTGGCAGGATGTTGAAATGGCCCCCTTGCCTCAACACCACGCATATGCATGTGCCCGTGTGTCTGAGTTGTGTGCAACATTGTGTATGTGCAGTAAGGTCCCCCTTGATGCACATACACAACTTGTGTTAGCGATAGTTATCGCCAAATCTTGTACATATGCCCCAAAGAGTGCATAGTTCAGGGCTCGCAAGGCCAATATTTCCCAATAAAGTGTTCACGTTAATAAAAAAATTTTTAAAAACCTGTACACAACACTGCCAGAGATCCTCTACAACAAACAGACCTGCCCAGACAGGACAAAGGACATATGTAACATACCCAAAATAAGTGACTAGTCCTGGAACCCATTTTCCAATGAAATTCCGTAAATCATTGTCAAGGCCTTCATTCACCGGACCAAGTCCTTCTTTGATTCAGTGTAAAATTATTTAAAGAGGCAATTCCAAGAATTAAGCGTGCTCCTGCTGCAGTGTGATTCATCCTAATAAAAATTGCGATGAGAATTAGATGATATTGTATTGTAAGTAAAGAGGGATCCCAAGGAAGCTTTAACATCAGTTTATTAGCACCCACCAGTGGAGGTAGCAACAACCATGACCTCTCAACAGGAACTTTCATGGAACATCTAACCAGAGAGTTCTGATGATGCACTTACATTCTTGTCGTGCATCATCAGTTAGAGGAGAAATTACAACACATCTCCCCTTCAACACATTATATGAAAGGAAAGGAAGAAAAGATTTAAGCAAAATACAATAAAAATATGAAGCAATGAGAATAAGAAAAACAACAAGAAAAGAACTCAGCTAATTACAATGAGATAAGGAAAAATCATGTAATTACAAAAATAACAGCAGTGTGAAAGACAAGAACTAACATTATTGCAATACATAATCATTAAGATATGAAGGAGAACGTCTCACTCTTTTGTCATGGCTAGAAAACTCAGACTGACACACAGGTTGACTGCGAAATAAATGTCTCTACTGAGTCCCCATCTTGGTGCCCTCTTCCTTGTTACATAAATGTTACATACGTCGAAATGATCCAAAGTTGTCATGCAAATAATACCACTCTTGACCTTGTTGAAAGCAAGTGTGCATTCTTCCGACCATATGAACTCTGCACCCTTTTTTAGTAAAAGCCTCAAAGGTTGTACCACACTGGAAAAATTGTTGATAAACTTGGAGTAATACTCCGATAATCCTAGAAAGGATTTGACTTGGTCTTTGTTGATGGGAGCAGAAGCTTGAGCTATTGCTTCAACCAAATCAATCTTGGGACTGATCCCCTCACTAGATATGGAATGCCCTAAAGATACAGACTCAACTCTAAATTTAAATTTTTCACTCTTTAAAGTGAGTCCGGGTTCTTGGAACCTGGATAGTACTTTGAATAATGTAACATCATGGCTGGCTCTGTCTTTACCATGGACAAGTATATCGTCTTGAAAAAACAAAACAGAATTAATATCATCCAGAACCTCCTTCATCAACCTCTGGAAGCATGCAGCAGCAAATGCCAAACCAAAAGGCATCCTTATGAATCTGTAAGCTCCCAGAGGTGTGACAAAAGAGGTTAGGGCTCTGGAATCCTCATGGAGCATGACTTGGTGATATGCAGACGACAAGTCCATTACACTGAAAATACGTGCACCACCAAGTTTTGACAGGGCTTCTTTTATATTAGGTAAAGGCTGTCTGTCGACCCATATGCAATTGTTCAAACTTCTCAAGTCGACACACATCCTAATTTTGCTGCCTTTGTCTTTGGGCGCCAAAACGATCGGAGCCAACCATTCAGAGGATTCAATTTCTTCAATGATCCCCATTGCAAGTAATCTGTTGAGCTCTTCTTGGAGAGGTCCTACCATGAGATTTGGCACCTTCCTAACCTTGTGAACTACAGGTTGTGCTTTCGCCTTTAAAATTATTTTGTGTTTGAAACCATTAAGGAGTCTCAATTTGACACTGAACACCGTAGGATATTTTTCAATGATATCTTTGTCATCCCCTAAATGCGCGACTAGCATTACTTGTTCGTGTGCATTGGGATTTAAGATGATGCCCAAATCTCTTTGGTGGCGCCACCCTAACAAATTATCACCTCTTCTGGCAATATACACTTTACCAACAGTTTCTCTGCCCTTAAAAATAATGGTCTGAACAGAGTAACCCATCAAATCAATGCTTTTCCCTCCATAAGCAATAGGGTTAATGTCAGGTGGTAGTAGTTCAATATTATCCTTACCAAATGTATCGTCCCAAAAAATATCACTTATGAGGGTATAAGGCGAACCTGAGTCAGCCAAAACAGGAATAACTCTGTTGTTAATATAAATATCTCATTTGGGCATTGACACATCATCATTATCAACATTTTGTATATCATGTACAGCTCGGTTTCCATTGGCAGTTATGAGGTGAATGGCTTGTTGAGAATACAATGTTTCATCTTCCACCAAGTTTAATTTTGTATTTCTGCACATGCGTGCATAGTGTCCTTTCTTTCAACAATTTCTGCAGAACATGGTTCTCGCAAAATAATTTGGCTAGTTAGGACCATGGTTTTGACTACCACATCTAGGGCATTTTATTTTAGTATCCTTACTAAAATTGCTATTATTCCCTTTTTGTTTGTCATTCCTTCCTACAATTTTATCATGTTTCGGATGAATTCTACAAATAGAGGATGACAATTCACTCATATCAATGTCATTAGAATCATAGCTCTTCACAATAGCAACATTTTCATGAGGTAAAACAGAACTGCACATTTCCAATGTGTGGTATGTTCAATGCTCTCTACAAGGCTGATAGCCTCCTTTAGATTAGGATTTTTAGACAATAACTTCTCTTGAATTCTGGGATCATTCGTGCAACGTACAAGTTGGTCACGAATGAGCGAGTCTGTCAATTGTTCAAATTCGCATGTTTGAGCTAAGGATTTAAGAGCTGCCACATAATTGCCAACTTTTTCACCTTTAGCTTGAGTCCTCATGAAGAACTTCAGTCTCTCCATAACTACATTAAGAAGTGGTCCAAAATGTGTTTGAAGAAGTAGGACACTCATTTCAAAAACATCACCTGGTTCCCCATCACCTCTCCCAATAGGAATAGGATCCAGACTGTCATAAATGTTTCTGCCTTCAATTCCAAGTGATGGAGCAGGGGAAACAAAATATTTTTTGTACCCCTATGAAATTAATGACCTCATAAAGCTAATGATACTAACCGTTTGAAAACGCATGAATTAATCAACAAATACACTTTTAGTAGACATTACACGTGGGCAAACTGCTAAATGTGGCAAATTCTAATTTATTTACAAAATGCGAAGCAATTAATATTAGTATTGTGATTTGCGTAGTGAATAGAGTGAATTGCATGATTTGTGTTGCGTAATAGAATTGTATTGTGGCAAAGAATGCAGATGGTAAGTAAAATGGCTTTAAATGTCGCTTCTGCTAGGTAATATCTAACGCGGGTCTTTAGAATGGCGGGTGGTAAACAGAAAGGCTTATTTTCCATATATTAATTACTATTGTGTTTGTTCTTATATTAGTTTCGTTCGGGCCTGCTAGGCCATGCTTCTAAAATGGCCGACTGGAAAGGACGAGATCGCGTGCGTTAAACAAGATGGCCCCCACGCAGCCTCAGGTCGAATGCTCCAGTCACGTGCATGCGGCCTGTGCTCGGAGTGAGAGATGTCAAGGCCAATCTGACCTGCAATGAAGAACCGTGCCAAGTATTCAGCATATATGCCTGGGAACGGATGGAAAAGACAAGCGACAGGGAATGAACTAATGTGTGACCATCAAAGAATGTTGCAATATGAATGAACAAATTGGACTACTTTTGGATAACGTGGTCATGAAACTTATTGTGTGCTTTATTGTCCCCAAACCGGTTCGAACAAGGAGGGCGATGAGGTGACCATCACCACCCCTCCAATGGACCAACTAGCGTGAATCTTGCCCCTAAAGATTACAACTTTTGAGTGTAGAGAGCCAGAAAGTAGGGGACGTTGTGAAAAAACGTGCTTATTATTTTTCCACCTTGATGCTGTGAGAGACTCTGTCATTTTGGACTTTGAACTTTGACTGGGGAAGGAACGAGATCGTTGCAGGAATTTTGCCCGGGAGGTGCGTCCGAGGAGGTTAGCAGGACAGTCAGTCAGTTTGGGAGTCCTATCCTGTGATCTGCGATTCATCTTCTTTGGTAAACCATTCTTGTCATCGCCCCTTGGCCGAGGGTAATGCATAATTTCTCATTTTCCTAAACCTTTCTTAAAATGTTTATTGATATTTCTAAATGTTTTGCTTAATAAAGAATATTACTTATTTGCTTGAAGAATTTTAGATAAAATTATATTTTAACTCTAAAATGAGTCTGTGGTTCTTTAAACAGAGTTTATGATTTAATAAATGTTAAAGGTTTCAATTGTGATTGAGCTGGTCTTAATCGCCATCAACTGATTCTACTAGTTGGTCCATCGACCGAATAACGGAGTACCTGGATGTTTAGAACCGACAGGATTCGAAGTTAATGTATATAATGTATAGGATATAATTCTGTCATTTTAATAAGGTATCCCGCTTGTCCAGCAACTCTTTCTCCTTGACGTTTAATCCAGAAATTGAATGAATGTATGTATGCGGTGTCATGGGCCCCACCGATATAAGTTTTGTGTAGGTGTTTTCTGGATTTGGTGTCATAAGGAGAAATTTATAATCTCCGCGCTGGATCAGATTTCTTGGTAGCAGAGTTATGGTTTCTATAGATTAGTTTGGTGATTTTTGACTATTGATTTATTTTTATTTTTTTTCGTGTCTAACACTCTGGGGCCGATTCCGATCTCGGCCGGTAGGGCTCCGAATCGGATTCGGCTTTACCGGATCCGATTCGGAGCCCTGTTTCCCGACCGAACCGTACGCGGGTCCGGCCGAGCGAGTACGATGCGAAATCGCCGACCGACTCGTCCGGGCGTCCCGACCGCTCCGACCGACTCGCTCCCGGCTCGAACCGCTCCGACCGACTCGCTCGGACTCGACTCGCACCGCGCAATGGAGACGTTTCCCGGCCGGGTAAGTACGATGCGCGCCGCGGGCAGTCCGACCGAGCCGCGCACTCCGGCTCGTAAGAGCTGTCGGAGCCGTACTTTGGGGGTCCGTGTCGGACCCCCTGTACGCGTAGCCGCGCGAGTCGCACACAGGGGGACCCATGGGTCCCCCTACCTGTGCGTGTACGGCGCGAGTCGCTTCGCCGCGTACCCGCTGTAGGGGGCGCCCTTGTCCGACTCGCACCCATTGAGTCAATGGGAGCCCTTGTACGCGTCGTACGACCGGCTCCCATTGACATCAATGGGAGTCCGACCGACTCGAGTCCGATAACATACGGACGCATCGTACTCGTTCGGTCGGACTGCACGGGTCCGATTCGGTCGGAAATCTCTCCTGGTCCGGCTCGGTCGGAGAAATTTCCGGCCCGAATCGGAATCGACCCCTCTATGTTGAATTTGTATTATGTTAAGTATAAGTCGAAATTTTGAAGCTTCTGGAAAGCAGGAAGTAGACACGTGTGGCAAGAGAAGTCACACGGAATTGTGCATTGTCTGATTTCAAATTGGTGATAACACAGGATTGTGTTATGTTAGGGATATTTGAGCGAAATAGCAACAGGTTTTCTTGTGAAACTCTGGCCTTAATTCTCAGGAGCAGTGTAGTTTCCACATGTGTTTTATCCCCAGAGAAACGGGTTCACCCCTTGCTTGAGAGAAGGGTAAGGTAGAGAGAAGTGCTACACTTATCGAACGAAACAACTATCTCTTTTGTTTAGCGAAACAGACAATGGTAATGTGTTTTACGTTGTAACTAATCAATTTTTGTTGAAAAGAAAAGCTAAGAAAACTGCCGATAATTTTTGTAAAGGAGGGGTCAGTAGAAGCAGGAGTAGAACTGACGTCAACGAAAACCGCGCTGGTATTGGCTAGTTGTGTAGAACGAAGAGTTTCCGGATTGGTGCGTTGGTGTGAGACACGCTGGGATAGGTTAGTGTGAGAGTGACGTAAAGCTTTCTGATTGGTGCATTGGTGTGAGACGCGCTGGGATAGGTCCGAATAGCCGAGCAGCGAAAAGAACCGATTGGGAAAGGATTGTGTAAATTGTTTTGACAAAAGAACGGTGAAAATGCCTTATTATAATGAATATGAGAGAGAGAAACCGTCATGGTTTGCGAAGCTTAAAAACTTTTTTAAGAAAGATAAGAAGGTTGAGACTAGGGAAGGAGAAGTACTTCCTCCACCAAAAATGCCAGCATCCCATATGATGTTAAAATATGGCTATCATACTTGAATTTGGTTGGAAAATTGGGCGAAGTATACCAAAGACGATGGAGTATTGGCATTTCCAGAAAATGGTTCATTTAGCACAGCGGTACTTCAAAATTTGAGAGAAAAGATGATGAAACTTGAACCGAGACCTAGACCGACACAATTTGAAGCCTTAGGTGAATGGGAAGATGAGATGTATGATAGGGAAAGACACAGAGGTGCAAAGAATTATAGTTTAGTTCATGGAAGAGTATGGGGTTTGAATCATGAAGACAGGATGAGACGATGGCGGTATGCTAACATGACGGATGACTTGTTTCCTGTCAGAACAGTTGAAGAATTTGCAGGGAGAAAATGTACGGAGAAAAAGAAACATATAGTAACAGAGAGATACGGGTATGGAGTTAGCGACACAGAGGATGAGTTGCTGGAGGACATTTTAAATAAAAGACCCCCTCCATATCAACAGGATTCTGCGGTGGTGACACCAAATGCACCGCCAATGAGAACTGTAATAAATCAAAGCCCTGAACGAATGTCTGAAATAAATAGTCCGTTTAATAAACCAGAAACACCACAGACTGTGAAAGATGATAATGGTAATACAGCTGAATTAGCTAGGACCACAAGAGAGTTGACTGAAAAGATAAGAGAACTGACAAGGAATATGGAAGCTGTGACTGTGCCAGTAACTATAGGGCCAGTAATCCCAGTATTTGAAAATCAAAAGATAGATGAACACTCCTTAACAATTCCATTAAATTCCAATATGCAAAGAGTAAGAGAAGAGATGATTTCAGAAAATAGAGAAAAGGAAGATTCTGTTGGTCCATTTAGGTCAAGTCCACCTGTAAATTTGACAGTTAATGAGAGTCTGATAAATAAGATTCCTATGGGAGCCGAGTCAGCAACTGAAACCCCAGTGAGAAGTGTAAGTTGGGCAGAAATACACAAAGCCCCTGTGGGTCCGACTGCAGAGGAATTAAATGATTGGGTGAGGAGTTTGCAGAAAAAAGATACAGAACCACAACTTTTGGATGTGGTCAGATTAAAGATAGACATGGAGGAATTAATCCTAGGAACTATTGGCACAGATCGGTTGAAGTCCTATCAAGATGATGAATTAATGTTTATGTGTAAAAGTGTCACTTGGAGAGCTAGAAACTTGCATGAAAAATTGGAAGAAACAGCGAACGAACTAGGAGTAGAATTTGGAAAAAATTAGAGGATTACAGAAACCGTACAGGGTAGATTTAGTGAAAAAGACATAGAAAATCTGAACACTTCAGGACGATTGACGCAAATAAAGGAACTGATTGTTTTATTGAGAAAATGGGGTGATGTGGACAAGTGGAGAAGTAGGTGGATAAGGAGAAAGGAGGGAACAACTGATAAAGCATCACTGGCTTTCCCAGTAAAAGAGAAAGAACAAACGGTAATGGAGTATCCAATGAGAGAAACTCCAGGAGGAAGTTATGTACATGTCCCATGTTCCAGACAAGATATATTGTCATTTACGAATGACTTTCCAAGATTGAGAGAGAAGCCTGTAGAATGGTATAGACAGGTAGAAAGGTTTGTAAAAGTTTCAAAAGTATTGTGGGAAGATTTGGATGGACTATTTGAGATTGTTGTTCCAGCAGATTTATGGACAGAGAGTCGACATCTGGAAATACCAGATACTAGTTCAGCATCTGAAACAGACCAACCTGAATGCAGTAAAAGACAAACAGAAGAATCAGAAAACAAAAGAACTGATATTGAAACAGGAGAAACTGAACTAATAGACAGTGACGGTGAACAGCCAAGTACAAGTTACGGGAAAATTCCTCTGGAAATTGTAGAGGTAACTCAAGAAGATCTAGATTTAGATAGAGAGTTTGGGGAAATTGTGGAAGAAACACAAGGAGGATTAGAGACAAAATTAAAAGAAGAAGAAACACGGGAAAATTTAGATCTAGATAGAAAAATTGGGGAAATTGCGGAAGAAACACGAGGAGGATTAAACTCAAAATTTCAAACAGAAGAAACACAAGAAGGTTCAGATTCAGACAAAGAGACTGAGATCATAAAATTTAAGGTTAGAGAAAGTGAAGTGAGATCTGAAACAGAATCTGAAGAAAGTGAAGACGAGAGAAGGCAAAGAATAGGTCCAAGAAAGAGAACTTGGAGGGTGGAACGAGGAGAAAATGAAAGTGAATTGAAAAGGCCAAGAAAAGGAGAAACTTGGCCCAACGAAATTAAGAAACTGAGATATAAGATAATAAATTTGAACAAAGACAATGCAGAACAAGTGAATGAAATAAGTCAAGAAAGACAAAGAAAAACAGATAAAAGACAATTGCCGAGACCCAAAAGAGTGAAAAGACCTAACTTGAAATACAAGTCACCTGAATGGGTATACATAGCACTGTCTGACATTAAAGAAGTGGACAGCAGTCACGAGGACCCAGACAAAGACTGTGAACAAATGGGTGAGAGTAAAATGCGCCAACCTTGAAAAGTCAAAGAGAGAAAACCAGACTAGACACACAAACTGATAAAGTCAAAGAAAGAAAACCGGACTAGACACATAAACTGAATAAAGACAAAGAACATTTCTTAGAAACCGAAAAGTGCGCTAAAAGCAGTTGATCCCAGTCAACTTTAAGTCACTTGAGGTGTGGAAATATATTTTCTGTACATATAAATTAGGTAATTTTTTTTTTCCAACATGGTAGATACTGAGAATAGAAGAACTAGATGTGAGTTTTTCCGTAGATGGTGTAAGATGTGTTTCTATTGTACAGGTTTCCTAATGCTTATCTGGTTTATTTTGGCAATAAGATTCCCACTTAGGTTAGTTGTCAAAAATACATCTGTAATTGTGAATGACACAAATAGTGACAAGAAATCTAACCTTAAGAACACTGCAACACTGGTAGATAGTACTGATTTCAATAGGGACAAGTCAATAACTGATTTTTCCAAGAATGTCTTCACGAAACTTTTGTACGAATATGTGGAGACAATGGATGTGAGAGATTGTTACGTATGTATGCAGTAACCTGCGTTTTTAACAGAAGGTGTGACATATCATCACCTTCCTTTGACGTATGGGATAACTTGTAGTGTTTTAGCCAGTTTATTTTATAAAACTGGTAAATTAGAGTATTATTACACTGACATAGATGCTGTTTTTGCTAAAGTTCCCGTAATCCCTGAACTAAATAAGGTGAAGATTGCAAAGATTCTTGGAGAATTTTTCCTAGAAACAAAAGAATTAACATTAGAATATGCATTTAGACATAATCTTACTTGTGGGTTAAGAAAAGAAGAAAAGGTTTTCTTGGACATGGTAGAAGTCAGAAGGGCTAAATTTCAAAGAAAGGCAACAGGAGAAAAGACAAAAACCCCACCTTGGGCGTTTGAAGAGGGAAGTTATGACAAAGGGGAAACAAATGCAGCTATGGTTCTAGATTGGCCCCAACAGGGAAAATTGTGTATTAGTAGAGATAACACTTTGTATGATAACTATTTTGTGGGTTCTAGTGAGTGCCGAGATACATACAAAATTCTAGGGGGATGGGGATTCAAAGGAGGAAAAGATCCAGTATTTCCAGGGATCTATTACATTTGCGGAAATAGAGCTTATTATAGGTTGCCAGACCATTGGTACGGAACATGCTATCTTGGCCTGGTCTTTCCAAAGATTTTTCATGTGGAAAGAGGAACGAAAGGAATTCACGAGATAGGTAAACCATTAACCCGTAGGAGGAGGGAAAGCTTGTCAGAAATAATAGGTGACATTTTTGGAGCATTGATACCAGCAGTGGGTATATCTTTGAATGCATACAAAATTCGGAAATTGTCTACAGTAGTAGATCGTTTATCAACGAATACTGCTGGAGGGTTCTTGATGGTAAATACCGAAATGGTTGCGATGAGAGCTATGGTGATGCAAAATCGACTTGCCCTTGACATTCTTTTGGCAAAAGAGGGTGGAGTCTGTGGAATGCTGAAAGTACAACATTGTTGCACTTACATGCCAGACAAAAGTCAGAATATACAGAAGTATATAAAGAACATTACTGATTCGCATAAAGAAATTGCCCCACTGGAGGTTGAAGGTGCTTGGGAGAGATTTGGTAAAAGTTTTACCTCAATGAAGAAATGGTTCACCGAAATAGGTAGTTCTCTTATTGGGAAAATACTAATTCCAGTGACTTTAGTAATAGTGATAATATCTGTATTGAGATTAGCATATATGTGTATTAAAAGAAGAAAAAGACAAAATAAAGTAAAAGAGAAAATGAGAAAAATAAAGAAAGAGAACGGGAGATGGGAGAGATCGAATTGGAAGAGTTTAAAGAGAACATGTACAAAAGGTCTAAAAGACAAGATGAAAAGAACACGATTGTCTAAATTAACAAATGCAAGTGGACAAGAAACATTTATCTGATAAAATTTTATAGGTTTTAGTGGTGATGTTAAAAATCACCAAAGGGGAATTGATGGAGCAGGGGAAACAAAATATTTTTTGTACCCCTATGAAATTAATGACCTCATAACGCTAATGATACTAACCGTTTGAAAACGCATGAATTAATCAACAAATACACTTTTAGTAGACATTACACGTGGGCAAACTGCTAAATGTGGCAAATTCTAATTTATTTACAAAATGCGAAGCAATTAATATTAGTATTGTGATTTGCGTAGTGAATAGAGTGAATTGCATGATTTGTGTTGCGTAATAGAATTGTATTGTGGCAAAGAATGCAGATGGCAAGTAAAATGGCTTTAAATGTCGCTTCTGCTAGGTAATATCTAACGCGAGTCTTTAGAATGGCGGGTGGTAAACAGAAAGGCTTATTTTCCATATATTAATTACTATTGTGTTTGTTCTCATATTAGTTTCGTTCGGGCCTGCTAGGCCATGCTTCTAAAATGGCCGACTGGAAAGGACGAGATCACGTGCGTTAAACAAGATGGCCCCCACGCAGCCTCAGTACGAATGCTCCAGTCACGTGCATGCTGCCTGTGCTCGGAGTGAGAGATGTCAAGGCCAATCTGACCTGCAATGAAGAACCATGCCAAGTATTCAGCATATATGCCTGGGAACGGATGGAAAAGACAAGCGACAGGGAATGATCTAATGTGTGACCATCAAAGAATGTTGCAATATGAATGAACAAATTGGACTACTTTTGGATAACGTGGTCATGAAACTTATTGTGTGCTTTATTGTCCCCAAACCGGTTCGAACAAGGAGGGCGAAGAGGTGACCATCACCACCCCTCCAATGGACCAATTAGCGTGATTCTTGCCCCTAAAGATTGCAACTTTTGAGTGTAGAGAGCCAGAAAGTAAGGTATAAGAGGGTCTGCTCTGACGTTGTGAAAAAACGTGCTTATTATTTTTCCACCTTGATGCTGTGAGAGACTCTGTCATTTTGGACTTCTTTGACTGGGGAAGGAACGAGATTGTTGTGGGAATTTTGCCCGGGAGGTGCATCCGAGGAGGTTAGCGGGACAGTCAGTCAGTTTGGGAGTCCTATCCTGTGATCTGCGATTCATCTTCTTTGGTGAACCATTCTTGTCATCGCCCCTTGGCCGAGGGTAATGCATAATTTCTCATTTTCCTAAACCTTTCTTAAAATGTTTATTGATATTTCTAAATGTTTTGCTTAATAAAGAATATTACTTATTTGCTTGAAGAATTTTAGATAAAATTATATTTTAACTCTAAAATGAGTCTGTGGTTCTTTAAACAGAGTTTATGATTTAATAAATGTTAAAGGTTTCAATTGTGATTGAGCTGGTCTTAATCACCATCAACTGATTCTACTAGTTGGTCCATCGACCGAATAGCGGAGTACCTGGATGTTTAGAACCGACAGGATTCGAAGTTAATGTATATAATGTATAGGATATAATTCTGTCATTTTAATAAGGTATCCCGCTTGTCCAGCAACTCTTTCTCCTTGACGTTTAATCCAGAAATTGAATGAATGTATGTATGCGGTGTCATGGGCCCCAACGATATAAGTTTTGTGTAGGTGTTTTCTGGATTTGGTGTCATAAGGAGAAATTTATAATAGCCGCGCTGGATCACAAGATTGTGAAGTAAGACAGCTTGTTTTCTTGCTGCAGAAAACTTTTCAACCCCTATAGCTATGAGATATGAGTCAAACAGAGGTTTCCATTTTTTCCAAGGAAGAACTGGTTCACCACGTTCAGATAAAAATTGTGGTGGTTGACTCATTCCGCTGACCGTAGACATGCTGAAAAGCAATAATAAACTAACAAACTAACAAAACAAATTAGCAAAACAATCTAAAGTAATAATCTAACATAATAAGTTAAAATAACGAGTTAACACAAAAATATCCTGAACTGGATAATCTGCTGTTAATTCGTCAAGCTTGAGTTAGTTTCTTCATGTAGACTTGAGTAAAATCCATAAAATATAGAACAAGGGATGTATGATGAAAGGAAGTCTCTCAAGAAATAACAAATAGCAATAAGAAGAAAAAAAAACTGCTACTGTCTCTTTTCCTTATTTTCCATTTTTTAGCAATCAGTAGTGCTTAAAAAAAAACATAAATTGTACCTTGAAACAGTAAGGAAATCTTTCCGGTATAGTAAAAGAAAGAATATAGCCGGTGAGATCTTCTGGTTCGTTTCCAGCGTTGTGCACTGATTGTTGCCTGGATACCCAACGTCAGCGCGAACTGACGTGGATCATGTGATGCGTCGCGTAAGGCCGTAAATCGTCAGAGAATGCCAGCATTGCAAGATTGTCACTGTGCTCCTCGCGCTCTCAAATGCTGCAGACTCTACAACAATGGTTCCACGCGACTCTCTCCTCCTCGCGCTCTCAAATGCTGTAGACTCTACAACGATGGTTCCACGCGACTCTCTCTTGCGCAGCTCGCGTGTCGCACATTCAAACAATGCCGGTTCACGCAACGGCAGAAACAACAAAATGAGGTACAATTTAGTTTTGGTTACCGGCAGTCGACAATATTTAGTCCAAATCTTAGGTTTTCCAGCTCACTCTTGAACAGTAATGAAAAGGTAAATTCTTAAATCGCATAAAACTTCACGAAGACTGTGATGGCACTGACCTTGAAACACGATGATGAAATCAGTTGCTTTGGCACGCAGGGTACATAGGTGGGTGCTTTCTTTACTCGTCGCCAGTATTGTAAGTAAAGAGGGATCCCAAGGAAGCTTTAACATCAGTTTATTAGCACCCACCAGTGGAGGTAGCAACAAACATGACCTCTCAACAGGAACTTTCATGGAACATCTAACCAGAGAGTTCTGGTGATGCACTTACATACCTGACGTGCATCATCAGTTAAAGGAGAAATTACAACACATTGTAGTTTCCTGCTCCTCAAAACCCCATGTCAATGCCCCTTGCCCATAGAACAATGGGATTGACTATCAGTCACCTCTGTGTAGGTAATCACTGGCCCTCATCATAAGCACCCTTGACATTTATATTGCATAAACAACTGAGCCTAGAGTCAGATCTTTCGGATGTGTTTCCTCTACTCTGTTTCTTTATTCCCAGCCTTAAGTCGCAAGTGGGATAAAATATTTCTCTCTTTCCCCTAAAATCCGTATTTTGGGGGTAATCTTTGTTTCCAACAGCTACACCCATTTCACAGTGGCAGCCATTAGTTCGAGCTGGGACCGGGCGAGTGGGCCACACATACACTCAACCATATACATGCACACTCACTCACTTCCTCATGCATTCACAAGCATGCAAATATACATCCACCGTTCACAAACACACATGCGCACACATACACATTCACAGCACAAAATCACAAATACATATAAATTCATGCATACACACACATGAACACATCAAACAAAAAAAGAAAAACCTTACCAGCTGTAGCGGTGATCTCGGTTGGCAAGCCTCCAAGGTCTGGAGGATTGGAACTGCTACCTCCTGAGAGCAGGTGGAATCCCTTATTCGTCACAGAGTGGGACAGGTTCAGTGAGATTTCTGGCCCCATCCCACTCTGTGACCAGGCGTTCTGATGGACACTCGGCCTTGGTCACTTCAGGGCTTAAAACTGAAGCACTCAGGTCCAAGGCTATCAGTGACGATTCCCCTTGTCATGAGTGGGAGTTCCTTCAAGCTTAGGGCTATGACATCTTTAGCCCAGTAAAGTTCAACTAAGTCAGCCAGGAGTCTGTGCATTTAGTAAATGTACAGCTCCTGGTTGCCTTACCTGAATATAGAGGGCCAAATTATCAAAAAAGCCAAGCAACGCAGTGCAGCCCACAAAGAGGCTGCACTGCATTGCGTGACAGGGAGGGAGCAGGAGAACGCCATATCTACAGAGATATGGCTCTCCTCATCTTTCCCTAGCGCCAGCGCTGATTTCAGCTGCCGTGTGCCAGGCACACAACTTAGCACACAGGAAGGTTTTGTACAGGAAGGTACAAAATACTGTGCCTAGACAAGTTCAAACCCTTTTGCCACTTTGAAAGTGTGCTGCACAGTGCAGCACACATGCAAAGTAGGAAAAGAAAGGAGAAATGAAAACATTTCTCCTCTTAACACCTCCTTTAAGATGGCGTTAACTTTGGCGCTAAACCCTGTCTACAATTGTTAGTAGATAGGGTTTTGAGTCAAAAGGCATGGGTGGTTGCATGGGAACGCACATGTACCACCCACTTAATGCCCCCTTGGTGCTAAGTAATGCAAAGCAATGCTTTGCGCTGCATTGCGTTACAACAAGTTTTGCTCTGGAAAATAAATTGGTAAAAAAAACATTTTGTGCTGGTTAACATCAATTTTGTAATGCTAACCCAATGCAAAATGTTTGAAAATCTACCCCAGGGGCCAGGTTCTGAAAGCTGAGAGGCAACGCAGAGCAGCACCCAAAGCAGGAGAGCACCATATTCACATAGAAATGGCACTCCCCTCCCCTCTACCTAGTGCTGTGCCATAGCACTAGGGTGTGTGCATGAGTCTAGCATCGGTTTTGTACAGGAACGGTATTCTTCCTGTACAAAATACTATGCTTAGGCAAGGGAAAAGACTTTCCCTACTTTGTACGTGTGCTGCACAGCGCAGCATGCATGCCAAGTAGGGAAAGCATGGAGAAATGAAAACAGTTCTCTGTTAAATACCTGCTTTTGAGCGGCTTAATTTTTGGCACTATACCCTTTCAACTGATGTTTGAGAATAGAGTTTAGCACCAAAAACATGGGTGGTAGCATGGTTACACCCTTGTACCATCCATGTAATGCCCCCTTGACACAATGTAATGCAGAGTAAAGCTGCTTTGCATTACTATTCCATACAAAGCAACACAAACACCAATTTGTGTTGGTTTGTAAAAGATGCAGCGTTGGTTTAGCTTTACAAAAGTAATGCTAACCCTACGCTAAACCTTCGAGAATCTGGGCCAGAGTGTCTCTCAATCTGACCTTTGCTCAGCCTGATAAACACTCTTAATTTCTGCCTAAAGATGGGACCCTTAAGACTGGGCCACTGTTGATGTTTATTTGTACAGCAGTTTGGGACACTCTTTCAGGGTCTTCACTCAAAATAAAAAGTGAGGGCCTGCCAGTCGCCCTTCCAGCCAAAAATATCGCAGCGATGGCAGGTCCTATCACCCACCATAGTTTCCCCAGCATTCATCTTTATGACCCCTGAAAGGTATTCCTTGAGTAGTTGGATGTTGTCCCATCTGACCCCAGCTGAAAAGGGGACTGCCCATTGTCAGACCATATTAGTGGATGAGATTTACTTTTTTTATCATGAATTACAGACACACACATCACCTGTATAGGTCTTGAATGCGTGGAGGCTAAGAAACAAAAATAGGTTTCAATTTGAGGCTATCCTACAGGCTCATGCAGTTTGAGGTTGTATCCAAAAAACAGATGCAAGGGGAAATTGTGACCAACCCCCCTTCCCTGCCCCAGCCAATGCCAGAAGCGATTCTCTAACTATCATGAGAATGGAGCCAGGTGCCAGATGGTTACAGTTTGCAGTTCAATCAAGATAGAGCTGCGGATTAATGTACCTGATTCAGAGAATGACATTTGCTTTCAGCTAGCAAGTTCCACGCATTGAGTGTTGGAAAGGTTAGTTAATCGACTGCAGACATCAATGTACAAAAGTTCAGGTAGTGTAAGGCGTTCATAAGCTTACTATAAGCATCAGATTCTAACTTGAAAGTTAAAGCTTTCAATCTCAGTGCGATAGATAGTTCAAGGAGTTAATGTTCTGTTTGCTGAGGTTTGTGGTGTGGTGACCCTCAGGTCAAAGGTTCCATTTTCATCATGATAGTTACTGGAATCATGCACCAGCGAATATGCCTGTGTGCAATATACAGGTTAGAAAGTTTCAGTGACTTTAGGTTAAACTTATTTTCGGCCTGCACATGATTGTTGCTATTCTCCCAATAATTATCATATCTATCTTCAGCTCTCCATCCCTCTCAGTGAACTGTTGCGTCTCTTTTATCTTCTTTCCGCTTTCACTACTTTGCCATACTACTCTTTTGCCACTTTCTGTTTCTTCAGGTCCTGGGTTTTATGTTTCCTCCTCTCATCCCTCTCACAGTCTCTCCTCAGTTACGTCTGCCCTGTCTTTTA
This sequence comes from Calotriton arnoldi, assembly GCA_963921515.1. NCBI lineage: Eukaryota > Metazoa > Chordata > Amphibia > Caudata > Salamandridae > Calotriton > Calotriton arnoldi. The sequence continues at coordinate 889,028 of CAWUFW010003799.1, read as the reverse complement.
TATGCCCGTTTTTCATAGTCTCCCTCTATGCTTCGTTCTTTACCTACATCTTTTTACTTTTCCCATTCCGTCTCTGTGCATCTCACTTGCGTCTCTTTTCACTGCAGTGTATACTTTTCCCTACCTTGCTCTTCTCTTTTTTTCGTCTCCCTTCTTCCTTAATCTCTAAGTCTCCCTATTTGCAGTTTCCTTATCACTCAGTCTCTCTCATCCCCCTCATTTGCTTCCTCTCTCTCTATGCAAAATTCTATTACACTCTTTTCCTTCCTGCCTTTCTCTGACAGTCTTTCCATCAGTCTTACTCGTCCTTTTTTCTCTCCATCCCTCATTTTTCGATCATCCACTGCTCTATTTCTTTGTTTTTTACCCTTCTCTTCTCTCTTTCTCTTGAACTTCATCATCTCTCTCTCTCTTTCCACTTCTTTCTCTCACTGCCCTTCTCAGCTGTCCTGTCTTCTACTCTCTCCTTGATCATTTCCACAGATACATAACAACGCGCCTCTGAATGCATTTTTCTTTCATCTCACCTGACCATTAGTTTCTCTTACCTTCTTTACTCCTCTTTTTCCTTGGGTCAGCATTGGGCTGGAATGCCCCAGAACACTTTCATGCACAGGCCTTCTGGCCTGAATGGTAATTCAGGCTTTGTTAATATTTATCGCGTTGTTCTAGCAGTGTCATGCTGTTGTGTTCTGAAAGTTGTGGGATGTTCATGAACAACAGCCTAGACATAGAAGAGGGTAGAATGCTACAATAAACCACTGGTAATTACCCAGAGCCATTGTCATGGAGAAATCCTCTTCATCCATTGACTAGTTGCTACCATTGTCATATGGTTCTTACTTTCTCAGCAAGGATGTGCATTTAGGCAAGATAAGCTTCAAAACTATGTGGGACCGAGTCTACTCATACCATCAGAATATGTTGACTTAATTCCTGGCTAGCTCACAGTGTGCCATCTTGGCCCCTAAACTGACAGGGCACCATATCACAACATAGTGTCTACAATTTCAGAGCATGACAGCCCTATTTCCCCCAAGGAAATCATGGAAAGAGGTTCTACCCTTTCGTCAGTAACTCAGGCATGCTCAAAGGGAGACACAAGAAGTAGGCAAATTGGCATTTCAAATATTTATTGAAGCAAGTGTACTCTTGTGAAAAAAATAACATGTGCTGCAATGATTAATAGAATGAAGTGAAACAATGTTACCAGCATTACAAGAATGATAACCAGAATGAATAATTCAACCATTGTGTTTTTGCTTTAGATTATATGAATACATATAATTGCACTTCTACCTAGCGCTGCCTTTCCTGTAAAGCTTAGGTTGTGCAGGTCTGCCAGAATACCCTACAGTGGTCTACCTCCCCATTTGAGCTGCGGGAGTGTGTCATCTGGCAGCCCAGCCTTGCTGTAGAACAGGCTGTTGTCCTCTTCAGGATGGTGTTGGAGTTCAGTTGGGCTAGAATTCAGGCATGGGGCGACCTTCGACAATCCATTGAGATGCTCTTTTGTCTAAACAAAGGCATAGTGTTGTTTATATAATTACTTCCACCCATTTATTCCATGCCTGAGTCCTGTTGCTGTTGTCATTGTTGCTTCTATCCACCCCGAGCTGTCGCTGAAGAGACAACAAACAACAACATTTTGCACAGTGTACTAAGTCCTTGTATAGAATGTTCTAAGGCCAGATATTATGCCTACGAAGAAAGGTAATTGTAAGCAAATAATTTCTGAGTACATTATCTCATTAAGGTGAGCAAGCAAATGTGTGATAAAAGTCAGCATCTAACAAGATGTCAACTTTAAACATGAGCATGTAAAATGAAAGTGTTTGTGTCTGGGGCCTATGTAACCTCATACCACCATCTATGCATTTTAATGTTACTTTCTCTACACTTTAGTAGGCCCTGTTCAGTGGAAGAACCGAGGTTTGAGTTGTGTGCTCTTAATAGCATAGTATGAATCACTAAGGCATTGGGTTCAAGTATGAATTGAAGACACTGCACCAGCATAACTAAGGTGAGTGAGCTCTCAGTTTCTGTTCACTGATGTTCATTGTAGGAATGTCTACCTTGTACAAATATAGTTTTGTTTTAAGAAGGCCGTCCACAATATGTTTCTGATCTCACTGTTACTGTTATTCAGCATGTGTAACACACCTCACTCATATTACCGTTTGCTTCCCTTTTACCATTTACATGATTTATCCTTCCAGCAAAGCTCTCTCTATGACTGATGACATGTACCAATGAAAGACAGACAACCGGAAACAGCAGTAAAAAGATTCACCTTAGACTAACCTGACCAGTGGAAACACTATGTAAACCAGTGGTGTAGGAAGTTCTAAAGACTTTTGTCCAGCAACTTCCCCGAAGAAACAAAAAAATTAAAGTTCACAAAACGTCAAATAAAAGTTGTACATTTTATAAAATTAGGGTGTGTTGTAGCCCAAGATACTTCTTCATGGTGGAAATGCTAGGTGTTGCATCGCACACTCTTGTGGTTCCACCTTCAGTGGTAGGTGTGCCAGCTGTCAGACTCTTAAATGCAGGTCTTCCTTCAAAGGTGTTTCCTACAGCCCTGTCTTCAATCATACCAAAACACATACCCACAGCCACCACATCATCCTCTCTTGTGGACTCAGCTCTCCCCATGTTGAATATCAATCCCCCGACCCTATACATGCCCTTGTACCTCATTTCATAAATGTTTTCCTGATTCTTCCAGTAGCTCTGTTAAGAGAAGAGATTTAGCTACCTTCTTTCAGTCATGGTCCTTACCTCTTTTTTCCACATTTATCCCCCCTTTCACATTCACTCCCTTGTTTCTCACTTTTATATTTTTGGGCTTTTTGTGTATCATTGTGGGTATTATTGAATAAGCTTGTGGTTTTTGTCATTGCTTCATCTTTCTTTTATATAATGCTGATCTTTTTTTTCGCTTGAGCGCCTGTCATGCATGCCTGCCTTCCATCCTCTAAGCAAATATGCTTTTGCGGTATAGTCTAGTGCATCCCCACTGCCCTTTCACTAAATCTGGAGGACGGTGGTGTTGCAGCTAAAGAGTGTTGTCCTTATCATGCCTTCTCCCACAAAAAGGATAAGCTTAGAAAGGTGTGACCTGCAATCAACACTGGGGCAAAACACAAAATGCTGACCTACAATTACCAAACACTTACTTCTGCTAACAAAAAGACAGGCATACTGACTGTGCCACTGTTTGTTTGACATGCACAAATGTGCATTTGAGATGAGGGGTTGTTCAATATTCCTTCTGACCCTGAATTTACTCCTGCCCTTAATGTCTGTACATTTCTGACCGTGTCCTGGGTGAGAGAGGGAGAGAGGAATTTATAAATACTCGAAAAGTGATGTTTTTGAATGGCGCTAACATACTCAGAAGACTACCCATGTCTTGTAACCCCCATTACCACCAGGTCCCTTATGTCCTCGTCCCATTCATTACAAAGTGGAGATAACCATCTCCCGACAGAAAAAAACAAGAGGAATGCTGGGACCCTAATACTGCCCCTCCACCGGGAGTACATAAGCAGTACTTACCCAGCATCCCTCCTGTTCTTTTTTCTGTCTGTCGACAGAATGGACTTGACTGTGCTGGTGCTGCTCCTGCTGGGCTGGAGTGGCGGTGTTTCTCTTCTCCCCCACCCGGCTACCTGGCTGTGCGGGCGCAGGGTTCCCTGGTCTGTCTCCTGGCCTGCCGGGCTTGCTGGGAGTCAGTCGCTGTTGGAGCCGGTGTCCTGCCCTGCATGGCCCTCCCGGCCCTTTGCGGCTGGGGCTGGAGTTCCGGGTTTCTTCCGGGTCACGGGCTCATCCTCCCGAGCTTGGCCGGGAGAGACGTGCCGCGTTGGATGGGCTCCTGCCGGTCTCCTGGTGTGATGGTGTTTGGGGTGGGGGCCTTGTTCCTGGAGTTGCCCCCCCCCTCCGGGTGAGTGCCGCTTGCCGGTTTCCTTGCTTTGCTGGATGTTCATGTTTCTTTCCTCCATGTGCGCTGCTATGCGGTGCTTCGGCGCTGCTGGTGTGTTTGGCTGCTGGGCTTTTGGCACCCGGCGTGCTGGGGCGTGCTCACTCCACTGACATTGTGCCCTGGTTGCATGCTCCTCTCTTCCTCCTCTCCCATACGTTGGGTTGGAGTATTGATTTCCTTTGCTGCTGCCTGTGCTGTGCTTCTCTGCGAGTGTGTGTGTTCTTGCGCAGATGCAGTGTTCTGTTCTCCAGGCTCGGGGCTGCTGCTGGCGCCCAGGTTCCGAGACGCTAGCTCTCGGCGCATGCCCGTTGCTGCCACCCTCTTCCGGCTTTGAGGCATAGCGTCGGACACGGGAACTATGGAGATGTCGGGTCCGGTGGTGGGCTGGCTTCAGTGTGAGATTTTCGGGCTGCAGCCTGCCCGGTTCAGGGGCAGATTCGCGTCCCTCTGCACCGTGGGGCTTCCTTCCGTCTGCTTTCCGGACGTGGACGTGGCTGTACACAGGAGGTGGGGGCCTTGTTGTCTGGTGGCCCCCGCTTCCGATTGGCGGCTTCCTTCCCCGGCCTGTGGTGGCCGTTGCTGCCTTTTTTTTCTGAATATGGGGGCGTCTGTCTTTGGTGCTGGGGTGCCCGGTTCATGTCTCAGGATGCCTCAGTGCCGTGGCTCGCGGTTGGTACTCTCCCCGGGCGTGCCCTCTGGGAGTGTTCCTTGGGGTTCCTCTGGCCCGTTTGACGGGCCCCTGCTGGTGCGAGCAGTCGGGCACTGTTCCCGCCTGCTGTGGGGTTTTGCCCCTTTTGGTGCGTGGGCTCTGGTGCCTTCCCTCGCTCTTTTGTCTGCGGCGTTGGGTTGCCCTGGTTGTGGCACTCCGTGGCGAGGCGGGGTGCACCGCTTTCTCTGCTGTTGGGGTCCTGCTCTGGTGTCCAGTCCTCCCTTGTTTCCTGCAGGGGGGGGTTGGTATCGCCGTCTCCTGGCACAGATGTGTCACATTGGGCTCTCGGGCCTTGTGGGTGCTTTCTTTGGGGTGCTCCAGGGGCTGTGCGCTGTGCAGGGGTCCTAGTGTTGTGGGCTCTGCTGCTCCCTTTGGTGGCTGTGGCTCGTGTGGGGTGCCGGTTTTGTCCCGGGGCCTCCTGCCTGCTTGCTTGCGTTCTGCCCCCTGCTGCTTGCTCTGCGGGTTGGGGTCTCCTCTCGCTTCCTCGGTTCCGGTCTGTTGAGGTGCGCTTCTGGTCCTCCCTGCTCCGGGCTCCTCCGCGGCTCCCTGCCCCCGGCTGGTGGTGGGCCGGTGTTCCTGCTCCTTTGGCTGGGGTCCTGTTCGCTCCCCTGGGTTCCTGTTGTCTTGCCGGGGTCTGCCCCGCTTTTCTTTGCTGCCCCACTTTTCTTTGCTGCCCGTGCGTCCCTTTCGGGGTGTTGCGGGTGCGGGTGTTGTGGCCTGGCCTTGGGTGTGCTGGGTCCGTCTGTCTGCCCGCCCTTTCTGGGGGCCGTGCCTCCGCTGCGGGCAGCCTGTTTGGTTGTGGCTTCTGCTCCGCTTGGGTGTGCTGGGTGTTCCCCTCCGCTTCCTGGCTTCTGCCTGGTTGGTCGGGGTTGGTGCTCGGGGGCTCCTGGTTCCTGGCTTTGGTCCTCCCGTCCCTTGGGCTGCGCCTGGTTCCCCTTGGGGCTTCCTGGTGTCAGGCCTGGTGCTCTCTGCGGCACTCTCCCCCTCTGCCTGCGGGTCCGGTTTGCGTTTTTGTTTTCCGGATTCCGTCCCGTTCTGTGGGTTGGCCTCTCTGTGTTCCTGCCCTTGCGCTCGCTGTGCTTGCCTTTGGCTTGCTTCAGTGGTCCTGGCTGCCCCTCCTGGTTCTGCCGACACTCTCGTCTGGTCTATGGGGTCCGGCTTGGTCAGGCCTGATTTGTTCCTGGTTGCGGCCACCTGGGGGTGCCTGGTGTGGGCTTCTCTGGCTGGTGTGGTTGGGCGCCTGCCCTTCCTTTCCTTTGCGTCTCCCCCCGGGGTGTGTTTCCGGTGGCGGTTCGCCTTTGGTGCCTGGGGTTCGTGCTGCTGCTGTTTGGGCCTGGCTGTCTTTCGCTGCTGCCGTGTCCTTGGCGTGGCGCCTGTTTCTCCTCTTCTGTTCTGCGGTTCTCCCAGTTGGGGGTCCGTCTGGGCGCGTTTCCCTGGGGGGTCCTGGTCTCGTCTGCCTCCCGTCATGGGTGCCTGGCTGGGTGTCTGCTGGGGCGTTCCCGCTCCTGCGGGTTTTGGGCGCCTGCTGGTCACCTTTTTCGGCTCTGCTTCCTTGCCTGTCCTCTCTTTGTGTGTCCTGGCGGGGCGCTGTGCGGTTTTGTGACCGTGTCCTGGTGGGTCCTTCTGGGCCTGCTCCTGCCGGCGGTTCTCTTCCCGGGCTTGGTCCGCCTGTGGTTGGGTGTCCGTTTTTCTGGCTGGTCCTGGGGTTTCCGCTGGCTACTGTTGGGCTTCGGGTTTTCCCCTTGGCCCCGGTGCTCCTTCTTCGTTGGTCCTCCTGGGTTGCGGTTCCCCTTTTCGGGCCTGTGTGGGGTCCTGGTGTTCGGGGCTTCTGGGTTGGCATGTCCTGGGTTGCCTCCTGTTGCTCCGGGTCTGCCGGCTTCCTGCTGGTTCGGGTGGCCTCAGGCTCTGCCTCCTTGGCTTGCTGGCTGTGCTGTCTCTTTTCGGCCGGTTTTGGGGTGTGTTTTGCTGGGCGTTCCTGGTTCTTTCCTGGTTCTGGTGTCCTGGCTCGCTCCTGTCTTCCCTTGCTTCCCCGGGCTCTGTCCCGGTGTGTCTGTTTGGGTGCCCCCTTCTCTGGTTGGGGTGCGGTTCTGTGGTGTTCCTCTTGCCTCTGTGGGGTCCTCCCTCCTGGCTGCGGGTTGTCTGGGGTTTTTGCTGCTGCTTGGCCCTCTGCCTTCTCGGCTTCCTCTGGTTTCCGCTTTGGCGGTTTTCCTCTGGTTTCCGCTTTGGCGGTTTCCTCTGTTTCTTTTTCCGGCCTTCTATGTGGTCCGGCTGTGGTGTGCTGGAGGTCTCTGTTCCTCCCTGCCCTTTTTTCTTTGGCCTGGGCGCTGCGTGGGCTCCTTCCGGGGGTTGGTTGGGCCTGCGGGTCCTCCTGCTATGGCTGGTTGCTTGGCTCCGGTCCTGGCTTCCTGGCTCTGTGGTTCGGCGGGTTCGTGCCTGGTTGTTTTCTGGTTTGGGGGCTGCCGTGGGTTCCCGGTTGCCCTGGACTCCTGTCCTGCCTTGTTTCCCCTCCCTTTTGGGATTGGGGGTTTTTGGGGGTTGTGGCCGGTGGCCCTGTCCCCGCCCTTGCTGGGCTTGTTCGTTGTTGGTTTCCGGTCTTTGTTGACCTCCCCGTTGTTGGTCGGCTTTCGGCTGGTTCTTTCTGGGGGCGTCTCTGGCCTGTGGTCTTTGGGTTGGCCTCCTCTGCCCTTTCTGTTCTGGGTTTGGTGGCTTTCCTGGTTTGGTTTGTGGCCTCCTTCCCTGTGGGTTCTGGGTCTCTGTCTCCTTCCCTGTCCTTTTCGGTTTGGTTGGGGTCTCGCTCCTGTTCGGCCCCTGGGCTCTTTCTGCGGCTTCTCCCTCTGGGCTGGGTGCTTGGTGCTTGGTGGTTGTCGTTTGGTGGCCCTGGGGGTGCTGGTTTTTCTTTCCTGGGCCTCCTCGGCGGGGTTTGGTTGGCTTTCTCCTCTGGGCTCTCTGGGGCTGGGTCGTTTGGTTTGGTGGGGTGGGCCGGTTCTGGCCTGTGCTTTCCTCCTTCCTTGTTGGTCTGGGTGCTTGTGCCTGTGCTCTGTTGGCCGGTCTTGGCTTCTTTCTTTGGCCTTCTTCGGGGTAGCCGCGGTTTGCTCTGTGTGGCTGCCGGATCCTATGTGCCTTCCTGGTGTTTCTGGGGTGGGCGGCCTTGTCTGGTGGGTTCCTTGGCCGTGTCCTTTGGGTCTTGGTCCTGGTTGCCCTGTCTCCGGTTTCTCTGGTTGGCGGCCTCCTGGTTGGGGCCCTGGCCTTCTGTTTGTCTCCGGTCCTTGTTTGGTCCCTGCTGTCCTGTTCTGGGTTGCGGGCCGGTTGCTTCCTGCGGTCCCCCTTTCCCTCCTTCTCGGTGCTCCCTTGGGTTGCTGCTTTTGTTGTGGTTTCCTGGGTGTGCTTGTGGGTTCGGAAGGCCGGTTTTCTGCTTTGGTATTCTCCACTTTGTAATGAATGGGACGAGGACATAAGGGACCTGGTGGTAATGCTCTATTACTTACCGGTAATCTTCATTACTCCGGGTCCCGTTGTCCTCGTCCCATTCATACGCCCCTCCCTCCCTCCCGGCCGGCCGGCCTTCCTGTCTGGGCTTGGTTGTACAGGAGGGATGCTGGGTAAGTACTGCTTATGTACTCCCGGTGGGAGGGGCAGTATTAGGGTCCCAGCAGTCCTCTTGTTTTTTTCTGTCGGGAGATGGTTATCTCCACTTTGTAATGAATGGGACGAGGACAACGGGACACGGAGTAATGAAGATTACCGGTAAGTAATAGAGCATTACTACCCACTCTTTATGTAGGGGCTAGTCCTGCGTATCTGAAGGGAGGCCTGGCATACAGTCATGCAGTAATAAATGTATAGGCTAATGTTAGGTGTCCTTTTGAGCGTGGCTAGCAGGCACGAAGCCAGTCATTCTCCGCCACAAACCTACGTTAACCTTGAATATGGCCTTTGTGAATCCGGCCTTTCTTTAGCCTTAATAAGGAGCAATGCTTTCTTTTTGCTAATGTTGACGTCTCTCTGTCAATGATCTTCCCTTCCATTAATGCGCTTGTTTTGATGCTGATCCAGCGCGACTAATATAATTCCTTCTCCTTTGGACATGACATTCAGGTTGAAACACTCTCTTAACAACTATACCAATATGACGGTGGGGCCCATAACACCGCATAAACATTCACTCACCCAAATATTCCCTGGATCCCATCCATTTTCACCTAGGAGAAAGAGTTAAGACTGCTGGAGGAAACGGGATACCTTTTTAAAGTTGACAAGATAATATCTCAAACATCATACATAATTAGTTTTAATCCTGTCGGTTCTAAGGCATCAAGGTATTCCGCTCTTTGGTCGATGGACTAACTAGTGAGACTAAGTTGATGGTGATTAAGACCAGCTCAATCACATTAACCTATTAAAACATTACACTTATTATTGAGCTAAAGAACCACAGACTCGTAGTTTTAATTATAACAAAGTTTATCTACTTTCTTCAAATGCATGAATAAGTTTCAATTTTATTAATCAGTTTAATACATTTAATATCATTATAAGAAATAAACTTTAAAAAGAATTTATGCATACCCTTTTTAGATGAAGATCACAGCATAGAGTTCCCAAAAACTGACTGTCTGTCCCGCTAGACAGGCCTCCTCGACGGACCACCTATACAGGTTTCCCGCAACGGTCTCGTTTCTTCCCAGTCAAGTTAAAGTAAAAAGATTAATTATATTAAGAAAAATGGCCTATAGAAAATAGCAGCAGTTCTCCAGCGTCAACGTCCAGTGCTCAAAAATTATGCATGAATAGCGCTCCTCCTACCTAAGAGTAGGTCCTCTTATACCCTATTACTAGCTTACTAAACAGAAAAGTTGCAATCTTTGGGGGCGAGAATCACGCTAATTGGTCCATTGGAGGGGTGGCAAGCATCACCTCATTGCCCTCCTTGTTTAAACCAGTTCTGAAATTGTTTATAATTTTGTCCTTTCTCACGGCTTTAGGGTAATAGCAATCCGATTGACATTTCATCAAATGTGTCCTTTATTTTGTAACTTTATTTTAAACAGTCCATTGTTAATTTACAGTTGTTTCTTCGGTTCTCACAGATTCTCGCTGAGTCCTTCTTGGCACTTGTTTGGTGTCAGGTCAAGCTGACCTTGACACTTCTCACTCTGAGCTCTACTTGTAACCACGTGATATGTTTCTGCGGCTTTCTTCCGCTTGGAAGCCATTTTTGCACCTGCGCATTGAGCCCAACTGCCTCGGCAGCCATCTTTACAGCACGGCCTAACAGGCCCGAACGAACTATCATGAAAACAAACACAATCATAATTAAAATAGAGAAAATAAGCCTTTTTTCTTTTCCCACCCGTCATTCTAAGTACCCCAATTAGGTTTTACCTAGCAAAAGCGACATGTAAAGCCATGTTTACTTACCATCCACATTCTTTTGCCACAATACAATTTACTACATAGCACAAATCATGCAATATCACTCTAATTAGTACGCAAACCTTTATATTAATATTATTCCACTTTTACAATTGTAAGTAGGTTAGTTTTGCACATAAATTGCCAGTTACCACTTATATAAAATGTCTATAAAAGACGTAAAATGTTGATTAGTCGTTCAAACAATTAATAACATTAATTTATTAGCATGAATATTAGGGGTTCAAAAATTCTTTATTTATCTTGCTCCATCAATGCCATTTTGAATAGTTGATGTAAACCATTCTTCATCAAAAAGCAGGACATAGACCACAAGCATGGCAATGCGACTATCCGCTTTACATATTTATAAGAACACATTAAGTTCATTAAGGTCCGTTTGTAGCCAGTCTAAGCTCACCCCAGTGCCACCGGATTGCTAAAAAAAGAAATCATTATGGCAGCCTGAGTAGTTCTTGATTTGCTTGATGACACCTACTGTTCCAATACAGCACTGTGAATTAGCAACCGGCGGGCAGGCAGTTAGTGAAATAAAAGAAATAGCTTTGAATGGGAAGCCCAGCAAGGAAAAAAGGGATATTTAAAGAGCCACCTCAGCATTTGCCTTTGACATCCCCGCGCCATTGGCCGCTTTCTTTAGTAGCATAATCCCCTGACCCGCTGGAGCATGTGACACCGAGGCAGAGGGCTGATTTATGCCGTCATTTGCAGATTCTCTTCTCCGAATGACAAATGGGCCACGAGCCAACATCCGCCCGGTTTCATACAGTGAAATCAATGCCAATGAAATTCTGCAAATGTGTGTGATGAAAGGCCCTTCGGCCACCATTTGCATCAATTCATTTGTTCCTTCCCTTTTGATCTACTGGTGACCTTTCCAGTATTGTTTGTGCATGTTTTCGTCCTTCATAAGGAGAAGTAAAATCAAGGTAAAAAGAGCTAAATGCTGGCACCGCATATTTTCAAATAAAATGGTGAGGTGTGAAATATAAAGGAAAACCATCCACAATAATGTAAAACAGCCCTCCTGTTGATCTACACCTTTAATCCCTGCACTTGGTATTTTATTTATTTTCAAAGTTTTGTATAGTCTCACATATGTGGCATCGGGGGCTTGAAAGGAAGACGACGCCGTAAGTCTGTCCATCCTTTATTATAAAACCATCAGTCCCCGCAGCCCGGTAGCAACTGCATACTCCCGAACCCTTGGCCCCCCCGGTGTTCCGTGCATGGAACGGGGAACGCCATAGCCAGAGCATTCCACGCCCGCAGCACGAGACAAACCCCACACAACCCTCTACCGTCACAAACGAAATGTGACATAACCTATATAGCAGGATACCAAGAGTTAACAAGCATTTGCAATGCAATCGTTCTCGCCTTTGGGACCTTATATGTTATTAGCTATGCAGCACATTAGCCTGGGTGCTGAAACATCTACTGTTCTTTAACATGGAGGGAAAGTAAGCACCAAACTGCGTGACACGCCAGGTATGGGAACATGGAGAGAAATATTGCCTTTCAGCAGGAAATGGTATAGTCCAAAGCTCTGTTTTTAATATAAAATCAGGGCCTTCGGTGGTCATATCACTGAAAATGTAGGCCCATAGGAATGAATGGGAAATTGCATGCGCAAATTGCGAGTACCAATTGGTACTCGCAATTTGCGCATGCAATTTCAAGGGTGTCAAAAGGACACCCTGTTGCACCCCTGAAATTGTGGTGTGCACCCATGTTGCGCACACACATGCCCCAAGGGCATGTGTGTGTGTAACCTGACACTTTGAAAAATGCACTTCAGTGCATTTTTCAAAGTTTTTGCAAATTACCGCAGTTTAATTGTTCAGTAATTTGCGGCCCCAAATAGCGAAATCGCTATTTAAAAGTGCTTCTTGCATTGCATTTAAGGAATGCAATCACAATTTGGGAAATCGCAAAAAATTGCGATTACCGAAATTGCGCACCCCAAATAGTTTCATGCATCGCAAAAGGGCATTTTGCGATCGCAAACGGCGGCCGATTTTTGCAAATCGCACCATTTGCGCTCGGAAAAACCTTTGATGCATGTGCCTGTTTTTTTTAACAAGCGCCCCATTCCGCGCTTTCTCTTTAATGGTGGCCACGCTACTTTCTTTAGACTGGGCTCTTCTAAACAAAGGTGCGCGGCCGCTTTTAAAGTGAAAGCGCAGCATGGGGCGCTTTTACAAATAAAAGCATTTGTTTCTTAAGTCGACAAATGCTTTTTTTTAATAAAAGCGCCCCATTCCGCGCTTTCACTTTAATAGCAGCTGCGCACCTTTGTTTGGATGAGCCCAGTCTAAAGAAAGCAGCGTCCCACCATTAAAGAGAAAGCGCGGAATGGGGTGCTTGTTAAAAAATAAACAATAAAGTAGTCCATGAATAAGTGCATAAAGGCCTACAGTGTAAGGAAACTGTAGTTGATCGGTGCTCCTGGCTTCCAAACGGAAGTGATGTATCTGGAGCACTGGCCAACAAGGAGACAGGAAACAAAAGCAATGGAGCAATGAACCAATAGGAGGCAGCAGCTGAAATTACACTCTCTAGAGTGATTACAGGAGGTCTTGCAGACAGCGCATGCGTGCTGATACTTGACCTAAAAAAGAAAGTCCCTCAGCAGAAAGCAATTCTGGTATTTTACTGGCCTCTACTGGTCGGTTTGTTTCAAGACAGTTAAATAGAGGCAGTTGAACAGAAAAAAAAGTCCCAAAGCGGAAGCAGACAAGTCCTAGGTCTGATCTCCAGAGCCCACAAAGCAAATACTCATATAAGTATATACTAAAGTATATACAAGAGGTCTCGAATGCTCAACCTAAAAACGTTATAAGGCTGCCACGGAGGAACAGTAACTAGGCAGCAGCCCTTAAACAAAAATGAAAAATAACATAGCATATGCAACAGAAAAATAAAGAATTTTCCTCTTACATTTTTTCTTTGTATCCTGAGAAATAAATGAATAAGCAAGAACGCATTCTTCAAAATATGAAGGAACCAGCAATAACAAATATCAAAGAAGACCGTGCATAGTTATTTCATAACATAATTCTGGAACTTCACAGGACAGGTTCTAATTCTCTGTGAAAACGTAGGTAGGCACTGGTCACACTCGGTTCACACTCATTTGCTCCCTCACCCATCCTCTCACGCAAATATGTGGATTTAGAGCCAGACACTAATGGAACAAAACGTTTGTTCTATCCTTGAGGACATCACATGCTCCTTCATGTCCTGCACCTGCACAGGCCTCGAAAACCGGGATAAACCTTTCTGGACACAACGAGGTTTCTTGATCGTTACCCAATCACCCGCTTTGGCAAGTAGCCTGCTACAATCCTTGTTCACAGTACTATACGTTCTCTGCACTTGACATATCACATCAACAGCACCACTCATCTTCACAACATCAACACCTTTCTGGTCCATCCAGTCTTTATTCAATTTCGTCCCAGCAACCCTGCCCCTTAGCAAGGTGATAAGTGACATTCCAGTGCTTACGTGAGGTGGGGTCCCTATAGCACAAATCATATTCTTCATCACAGACTTCCATTCCAGCCTATTCACCAATGGCAACTGAAGCTGATCTTTAATGACTCAATTCACTCTCTCAAATAGTCCGTTACTGCGGGGATGGTATAATGAAGTTCTGATGTGTTTGATGCTGGCCACTTTAAAAAACCCTTCAATTTCTTTCGACACTATCTGGGTGCCATTATCGATCATCAGTTCTTCAGGATTTCCTTCTCTCAGTAACACCTCATTGAGAAAATCAATGACCACTCGAGAATTCACTGTGTCAACAAATTTGATCTCAGGCCACTTAGTAAAATAGTCAATCAATACACAAGCATACTTTGGTGTGCTCCCCAAAACACCAAACGGTCCAGAAATGTCAAAAGACAGTTTATACCGTGGCAAACTCACCATGGTTACGGGGGTAATGGGACTAGAACAAGTCACCTGAGTCTTGTCGCAAATGATGCATGCACTACACTCATGAACTTGAAGTTCTACAGCCCTATCAACCCCCAGCCACCCAAAATCCTCAAGTATCCTGCGGTTCACGGCAAGGATGCCTATATGGCCTCCATGAACTAAAGTTAGAACTCTGTTGGGCCACACGGATGGAACTACTAACTATCCACACCTGCGCAGAACACCATTTACTAGCAACAACTCATCAGAAGCCCTAAAATAAGGAATTGAACTCTCTTGAACATCTTTTGAAGATAGACAGTGACTGGTAATACACTTCATTACACATTGTATCTCATTGTCACTGGCCAATACTTCCATCCACCCCTTGCCAAAAGGGCACCATTCATGGCAGCATCAGTGGAACTCACTACACACACCATGTCCAAGTCATCTTCCACCTTCAACTGGAATCCAGATTCACTTAACGATAACCTTGACAAACTCTCAACAAAAATGTTCTTCGTAACAGCTACATACTCTAAACTGTACTGGAACTTCTGCAATCTATATTGCTATTTTGCAATACAGGTGTAGCCTTACCTCCCCCACTGTTAAATAAGTCTACCAAGGGCTTATGATCAGTTCTTAATATAAAACGTTTGCCCTGCACAAAGTTTCTGAAATACTGTACACCCCAACACAAACCAAGTGTTTCCTTCCCTATTGTAGAATAAGTGGATTCAGCACCTCTCAAGGCCCTTGAAGCGAACATGAGGATTTTGTCACCACCCTTGCTCTGCCTCTGCATAAGCACGGCTCCTAGTCCTACATTGCTGGCATCAGTAGAAATGATACAGGTGTCATTGGTATCAAATGGCTTCTTCTTTAGCAACTCCATTAAGCATGGCGTCTTACTTGCAAAATTCCCCACAAACTTGGCTTAATATTCTATTAAGCCCAAAAAAGATATAAGTTGGTTATCGTTGACAGATTTGGGAGCCTTCTGAATGGCTTCTAGGATTTTGACCATGGGCTCCATTTAATGTTTTGACACGTGATGTCCTTAATAAACAACACCCTCCTGGGAATTTGCATTTATCTGTCTTCAATACCAACCCACTGGAACTCATAAATGTCAAGCACACACTTCAACCTTTGGTCATGTTCACATTTATCCATACCATACACCAAGATATAATCTTGGAAATATGTCACACCAGGTTTGTCTTTAAACAGTTTGCCCATTGACCGTTGGAAAACAGATGAAGCAGATGCTAATCCAAATGGCGTCCTAACGTAGCAGTAACCACCTTTTTGAGTGACAAAAGGTGTGAGGGTTCTCGATTCTTGGCACAACTCCACCTGTGGTAGGCAGCCGACATATCCAGCGATGTAAAATATCCCCCTTTAAGGTTGCCAATATTTAGTTAATATCGATGAATGGTTGGCGGTCAACCCAGATGTTAGCATTCAAACCTCTTAGATCTACACACATCCTCAAAGACTTGTCAATCTTGCCTGCTAATACCACAGGACCCAGCCACTCCGAACATTCAATATGTTCAATGATACCTAAGTCACACAGCTTCTTAAGTTCAGATTTTAGCTCTTTCCAAAGGCTCAATGGTACCCGGCACACTTTGAGCACAACTGCATGGGTAGGAAATCCTTTCAACGTACCAAAATGTTAGTTCAATACACCAGGGTACTCCTTCGTCTACTCACTGTCTTCTAAACTTGATCCAGACACACATTACTTGAATCACACAATCTTTCCCAAGAAAATACCATGTCACGGTGATTTGGATCCAATATAATGTCCAATTCACCTCATTCATTCCAACCCAACAGATTGGAGCCTTCACTCACCACATACACCGGTGCCTTAGTGTAATTGACCTCAAATTCTAACTTCCCTTCAAAATTTACCCTCAATTTCCACTTTTTTTCCTCCACAAGCAAATATTTTATTGTGCGAGGCATGTATTCACACACCTTGAAATCCTTCAAAATCCTTCACATTCATAAGTGTGAACGGAGATGCTGAATCTGCCATAAATTTCATTACTTTCCCATTTACCGCAATTCCACACTCGGGAGGTTTCCTTTTCCGACACCCATTCATAACAGATATCTCTACAGTTTCACTATGTTCTGGCGACATCACCATTAATATACAATTGTCATCATCCCCAGTTATGTCATACTCTAAGGATTTTACCACCACTAAACTAATCTGCTTCAATCCTGGATTAGATTTACACACTTGTGTAAACTGTCCTTTCCTGCCACACCTAACACAGGTTTGGTTAAGAGTGCTACAAGATTTCGCATTGCTCAAGTGAGACCTGCTGTCACATCGGAAACATACTGCTTCATTTCTGTCATGGCTAGACCTGTTGCTCGCCAATTAAGTTGAGGGGTTCCCAGGGCTACTAAAAATGGTGCAGGAGCTGGTATCTTATACATAGTGTGGCCTAACGTGGGTGAGTTGCTGCCATCAATATCACCATTAATAAACACAATTCTAATATACTATAATAAATAGTTGTAATATTGATGTGAATGTTATCACATCTTCCAATAATTAGTTTTTGCTAAAACTGCTTTGTGAAAGATAATTTCACTGGCAAAATGTGTCCACTGGTTCTGGAATAGGAAGCCTAATCACTTTCCCAAATTAAGTTGGCCGCCAAATGTAAGTCTCTGTTTCTGCAATAGGTTGGAAACAAATTTAAAAAAATGTCCTAAACCAAAATGGCAGCTAAAACGTGAATGCCGATTTCTATAAAAGGTTGGGCATACCTTGTTCACTGGTGCCTCGGAAATGTGTCCCAATGTATTGAGACTTCCCCAAAATGGCCGCTGACATTGTCACGTAGCACGTGTGTCTGAAGTTGATGGCGTGATTAGGGATATCCCTGGCACTGCATTACTCTAAAAACTATGCAACTGCACAGCGCGGAGAGAGGGAGAGCAGTGTAACTCACTTCACCTCAAGGCAACCCGCCTGGATTTGCCTGTCATGCCGACTGCCTTCTCCCAGGACTCCTGGTTCCAGACTGTATTTATGGCAAAGACTGGCATACCGGGTCCCGGAGCCCACATGGAGAACTCTCTCAAAGAGAAGAAGGACTGAGGGACTGACGGTCAGCTCATCACGATTGAAAGGAAGATGTCACCGTAAGTCTTTCCAGCCTTTATCATTTAACCATCAGTTCCTGCAGCCTGGTAGCAACTGCTTACTTCTGAATCCCTGGCCTCCAGCATTCCATGAACGGAATGGGGAACAGCATAACACCTGGAGTATAAGACAAACCCTACAGGGTCCTAAAGAACACTTTGTGACAAATAAAATGGTTACACAGATGCATTTGGTAACAGTGGTTTGCAGATATGTTTTGAAAACCATTATTGCATAATTGGGTCCACTCGTCTGTAGCAGCAGATTCCATGGTGTGATCAAGGCTAACTGTATTAAACCGGATACTTCTCTGTGCATAGAGAGCAAGGGCTGTGTGAGGACATGCCACCTTGGGGGATCCTAGGAAACTGGTGTTCTCTTCCTATCACCTATAGTTAAACAATAATGGGGCGACCCTGTGTCCCTCAGAACCTGGGTATGGATAAGTTAACAAAAACAATGGTTCTGTCGGGTTTACCAATTATTTCTTATAAGGACGCCTAGTGTTAATGTATTATTCTATAATCATAAACATAAGTATCTCAGTTATCCAGACAAAATAGAACACATAGCAAATAGTAACACGCGTGACACAAATTGCTGTCTACTCACTCGTTTTATATAAATTAAATAATTCATATATATTTACACATTTATAAGCAAGGCTGTCAACACGAGGTGAGGTTTTGTAGATGATAAGTGATCAAGTGACATTTGTGCTCAGTGCTGGTGTTCAGTGCGCAATATATACAGAGTGCTTAAAATATGTACATGGGGAAGAGTATGGGGACCTGGCCTGGCAATTCGGGCTGGACTGATCCCATACGGAGTAGGGTCAAGACTGATTTGCATATGGCTGGGTTCAAACTGGAATGGCATGGGTAGCAAAAAAACTATGGGGCTTATTTACAAGCCGCTTGCACCACTTTTGCGTCATTTCTAACATGGGAAAAGTGACGTAAGGGTGGCGCAAGGGGCTTGTAAATAAGCCCCCATGGATTTAGGCCCAGATCTCTGTACTGGGGTGAATGTATGACATTGTTCTGCATTCTTTATAAAGTTATTCAGTGTCCCAGCAGTGTGTGCTGTTCCCACTTTTACTGGAGTTCATGTGCGCTATGAGATCACTAGCGTGCTGTATCGTTTGTGGCTATTTTCTTGGCATGTCTCAAAAAATGCGGCAGATGCAAACTGTTGTCCTCTTGTTTTTTTATTAAGTGCTGGTGGTAGGAAGAGTTAACAAAAACAATGGTTCTGTCGGGTTTACCAATTATTTCTTATAAGGACGCCTAGTGTTAATGTATTATTCTATAATCATAAACATAAGTATCTCAGTTATCCAGACAAAATAGAACACATAGCAAATAGTAACACGCGTGACACAAATTGCTGTATACTCACTCGTTTTATATAAATTAAATCATTCATATATATTTACACATTTATAAGCAAGGCTGTCAACACGAGGTGAGGTTTTGTAGATGATACGTGATCAAGTGACATTTGTGCTCAGTGCTGGTGTTCAGTGCGCAATATATACAGAGTGCTTAAAATATGTACATGGGGCAGAGTAGGCCAGAATTTTAGGGAACAACAATGACTCTGCTGTGTATTGAATATTCTTAATCACACAGAGCCTTGGTCAATCTGGACCATGCGAGGTCGTCGACGTTTCAACCCAAACTCAGCTCCACTGAGTAGTCAAGGCGGGTCTTCATCAGGACAAAGAACAAGGGTCAGGGGTGACAGCCTATCAATGAAAAATACACAAATTAAGCGTGTTCCTTAGCTAGGTCTGGACGAGATATGAAAGTGGAGAGGGGTGGTATCAGTACTCACCCAAATATCACCAGAGTAACTCCTGGTTATTCATACATCTTTGTGGATCCTGGTTGTGAGATCCAAATTAATTAGACCAGGCGACATGAATCTAAAAGAGAAGGGGCATCAAATTCACGCCCTTCTGCGTGTCAGGCTGGCTTACAATGTTAAACAAAGCAGGAAGAAGAGAATGTTTGCCTGCGTCTGAAACCTGCTGATTAATGTCAGGATCGATATAAATTAGGTATGCAGTTGGGGCACACAGTTCATTAGTTTACTCCTTATATTAAAAAAATATTCAAAAAATGGCCCACGAGCGCTAGTGAATGAGATCCCAGCAGCCGGAGGAAGCAAAGACTGCCTGGGCCAGGAAGATCAAAATTAGGCATAAAGTTGGGGCACATAGTTCACGTGTAACTCCATATATTTAAATGACGCATGTGCAATAAGAGTGCTCGGTATTATGTATTAAAACCAGGAGCCGGAAGAAAGGGCGCCTATGCCCCACTAACTACTGTCAGGAGTGATCAAAACTAATAATACACATGAAGTGGGGCACACAGTTCAATTGTAAAGAATAATAAATAACCCACGAGCGTTATGCCAGAGCTCGGTGTTTATCGATTAAAGCTACAGCAGCCGAGGCAACCGGCGTGATGTAACTAACCAGGTGGGAAATTTATGTTAATGATACCCAAACAATGGAAACTACAAAGTGTCAGAACCCTACTTGCAAATGAGGGGCCAGGCGCTAGCTACAAGGTGCTAGCTACAATGTAAAGAGGAAAACCGGCCTGTAAAATCATGACTGGATGAAAGATGTATACACTCACCAAATAGAAGGTCCGAGCGGTGAGTCTGTAAATTAAAATATAAACCGGAGGTGGATTTAGACAAGGCTAAATGCAATGTGCACACAAACAGGTACGCTCTATGTGTGCACTCTCATGCGCTTAACTCGGTGTTGTGGTTGTGACAGCAATGGAAGATTCAGTGCTGTCTAGCGGGGAGAAAGGCATGTGTCCTGTAGAACCGCAGCCGTCCGTCAGAAAGATTCCCCGGTGGTGTAGACCCGGAATTTAAAGTAAGGGCACGTACGTAATGACAGCGTGCACGTCGCGCTAGTGAAGGCAGCAGCTAGATGCTGTCCGGCCCGGTTGTTAGGGAAACGACTGTATCTACCTAATCAATGGAGGAGTGGGATACGACGCCGTCAAAGGTGAAATAGGCCTTACATGCGCGATGGAAATGGCTCAGGGACGGTTAGTCATACAACATTCAACCATGTGTCTAATACATGCACATTTTGAGAAAGTATTGCATGCACACGCATAAATAATGAAAAAGAATGTAAGCAATCCATTATACTTAGTGCTCAATGGGCATCACCCGCACCTTTTGAGCAGAACTCATGCGTCATCATGATGTAAAAATAAAAAATAAAACACAAAATATTGATCATATTCAAAGGCCAGCTCAAATCCTCAGTGACGCACATGTGAATTGATAATCAAAAATACGAAAATAATAAATGCATTCACTTTACAAAACTAGGTAATAGTACAATCTATATAAGTGATCACATAAGGCAGGGTTGATGTCCAGGGGCGCCCTTTGTCTGTCATATTCAAAGGCCAGTTGCAACCCAATTGACCCACTTGTAATCTGCACATTTGAGGAATTGATATTCCCTTCACACAACTTATACATGACATATTCCTTTAACGATTATGTGATCACATAAGGCATGGTTAGAGTCCTGGGATGCACTGGGGGACCACTCGTCTGAGCGAATGGCAACCATAAGTAAACTAGAATATCACATGTAATCATGGTGTACAAAAATGCGCTACAATTGGCCCATTTGTCTTGCGGTTTAGAACATCACTGGCAATTGTAGTACAGTCATGGTAGGCAAATTGCGCTACAATTGGCCCATTTGCTTTGAGGTCTACTCAAGCTCGTTGAGACCCTCTGTCACCGAGTTAAAAGAGTGGATCCATCTACACTCCTTGTAATTTAGGGTTGCAGCCACGGACCCACCTCTAGGATGGGGGCAGATTTTTTCAATCACACACCAACGGATGCTCTCGGGGGGTGATTGTGAGTTGTAAAGTGCTCCACTAGAGGGGCTCCCTGTACTTTACACCTGACTCTGCTCATGTGTTGCAGTATTCTTGTTTTTACCTTCTGTGTGGTCTGACCTACATAAAGTAAGTTACATGGACAACGGATGGTATAGACCACGTTGGTACTAATGCAGTTGGTGAATAGTGGCAACTTGTGTGTTCGATTGTTGTGTATAAAGGTGGCTCCTTCAATGGTCAAGGGGCACGCTTTGCATTGCCCACATTTGTGGTGTCCAGTTATTGGTGGTAGGCCCAGTTGACTCCTCAAGTCAGGTTGCTTTTCCGGCTCGAGGTAGGCTTTAACTACATTATCCTTGATGTTCCTGCCTCTTTTGAAAGCGAACACTGGGTTTTCTGTGGTGTTCAGTTCACTAGCGACCAAATTCCAGTACTTATTAACAATCTTTTTGAAGTCATTGTTTTTGGAATTGAATGTGGTCACACAAACAATGCTTTCCGTCCTTGTCCTTGTCTGTTTCTGTTTTATTTGAAGTAACTCGTCCCGTGGGCAATACCAAGCTCGTTTTCGTGCTCGTTTGAGTAATCCTTTTGGGTAGCCTCTTTCTCTTAAGCGAATCGAGAGGATTTCAGCTTCTTTAAAGAAGTCCACTCTTCGTGTGCAGTTCCTTCTGAGCCTGAGGTATTGACCATACGGTAAGTTGTCCCTCAGGCTCCGTGGGTGATGCGATTCATACTTAAGGAGTGTGTTTCTTTCCGTAGGCTTACGGTATAGATCACAGTATAGGAGGCCCTCAACAACTCGGAATGTAAGGTCCAAGAAGTCAATGGCTTCATTGTTGTAGGCCATGGTGAACTGGATGTCTCTTGTTCTGTTGTTCAACCAGTCCCTAAAATTCTTGAGGTCATCTTCGGTACCAGACCAAACCATTATAACGTCGTCTATGTAGTGTTTCCACACTGCAATAGACTCAATATAGGGATTGTCATGACTGTACAAATATTCTTCTTCATAATCATCCATGAAGATGTTAGCCAAACTAGGTGCATAAGTAGCCCCCATCGCAACACCTTTGCATTGGAAATAGAACTGGTTTCTGAAGACGAAGTAGTTCTTCCTCATCGCGATTTCCAACATGGCAATCAGGAAGTCAGTAGGTATCCAGTGTGGTCTCGGGCGTTTATCCAGAGTGAGTCTCACCACATTTAAAGCCTTGGCCTGTGGGATGGACGTATACAGAGAGGAAACGTCAAGAGTCACAAGTAGTTGAGTTTGGATGTCAAATGGCTGGCGTTCCAGTAATTCGATAATGTGCATCGTGTCCCTTACATATGACTTAGTCTCTGGGACCCAAGGTTGTAAGAAATGATCAATAAATTGGTTAAGCGGTTCAAGGACCGACCTACACCCAGAGACGATCGGTCTCCCAGGCGGCTTTTCTAAGCGTTTGTGCACCTTGGGAAGGGTGTATATAGTTGGAATTCTTGGTTCTTTTTTGTTCAAAAAGTCATTTTCAGGTTGACTCAGGAAACCCTCTCTCAATCCGTCCATCGTTAGCTTTTCTATGAGAGACTTGATCTCTGCGGTAGGGTCCCTTGGTGTGGGGAGATAGCTCTCTTGTACTCCCAGCTGTTGTTCAATCTCATCCACATAATCCATGGTATTCTGTACAACTACGGCACCACCCTTATCTGCTGCTTTGATGACAATGGCTTTGTTGTTTCGTAATGAGTGTAATGCCAATTTTTCATCTTTACTGATATTGTGTCTTATGTATCGTCGCTCTTCCAGTAGTTCCATAGTTTCCTGCAGGACGATCTGTTCATAGGCTAGTATCCTTTGACTCATCAGGTAAGCCCCCGGTGTGAAGGTAGAAGGGGGCCTGAAAGATGTGGCTGCTGCCGTCGGGTTGTACATGTTTTTGCTGAAATAGTACTTGAGTCTGATTTTCCTGAAAAATCTCTGCATCTCAAGCTTGATTGTGAAAGCATCTGGTATGGCGGTAGGTACAAAGGACAACCCTTTGCTGAGGACCTCCCTTTCTGCTGGCGACATGCTGTGTCCGGAAAGGTTAATTATAGGGTCCAGGTTTGAGTTTAAAGCAGTTAGGGGATTAGCGCCATCTTGTGGGTCACGGTCGGGTGTCCCTGTTGCCAGTGATTCAGTATTAGCTGTTGGCAAAACACTTATGGAATGAGTGGTTTCTAGGGCATCTCTTTCAACTGCAAAGTTCGGTGTGATGGCAGGGTTTTCATCCATTGCGGTTTGAGCTTCCTGATCCGGAGTAGGAATATCGGATGCGTGTGTGGCCCCTGCATTAGTTTGGTGATGCAAGGGGGCGCTGGCAGCGGTGGATGTGTGTGGTCTCACCATCTGTAAGTCTGTTTGCGTGTTGAGATCTCCCCGTGTGTCTCTGATGGGAAAAATCTGACCTGCGAGTTGCTCCTCTGTGTATTCCTGCCCTTGTTCCAACCCCTTGGTCGTTCCCAATTCTGTTGGCCACCCCCACCCCTGTTGGACTGGTGGTAACCCTCCCCTAAAAAATGTGGGCCCTGGTTTCCCTGGCGGCTGGTAGAGGGTCTCTCAGAGTCTGAATCAGAGCTACTGCCCAAGGAGGAATCTGAAAAGGTATTTAACCTCCGTGGTCCCTGCCTACTCCTGTTTGTAAAAAAACCTTGGCTATCAAGCTGATAGTAATCATCAGCCAGGTAGGGGTAAGTGAACTTTTTGTCATAATTCCTTACATCTTTTGTCAGTTTGTCGAGCTTCCTATTCAAAGTTATTGTATTGAAATCAGCCAGTGTTTTTTCAGCTCGCTCCAAGGCTTCCTTTGCGTTAGAAAGAGCAATATCCTCTGGTATTTCTCTTTTCAAGTCAACAATTTCTTGGGTAAGTTTTTTAACGTATTCAATTGCAGTCTCTACTCCAAGCACCATCCAGTGCCTGGAGCAATTGTTGGCAACGTAACTAAAACCCTCTCTGAACTTTGGGACATCTATGAAAATGGCAGGCTCGTTTCTGACTTGCAAGCCTTTGGGAATTATATTTGCTTGCAAATACTTAGTTAATACATGACCATGAAGGCGTGAGCGAATGAGTTTTTTCTCTAGCCTGTATATATTGCGCACTAAACACCAGCACTGAGCACAAATGTCACTTGATCACGTATCATCTACAAAACCTCACCTCGTGTTGACAGCCTTGCTTATAAATGTGTAAATATATATGAATGATTTAATTTATATAAAACGAGTGAGTAGACAGCAATTTGTGTCACGCGTGTTACTATTTGCTATGTGTTCTATTTTGTCTGGATAACTGAGATACTTATGTTTATGATTATAGAATAATACATTAACACTAGGCGTCCTTATAAGAAATAATTGGTAAACCCGACAGAACCATTGTTTTTGTTAACTCTTCCTACCACCAGCACTTAATAAAAAAACAAGAGGACAACAGTTTGCATCTGCCGCATTTTTTGAGACATGCCAAGAAAATAGCCACAAACGATACAGCACGCTAGTGATCTCATAGCGCACATGAACTCCAGTAAAAGTGGGAACAGCACACACTGCTGGGACACTGAATAACTTTATAAAGAATGCAGAACAATGTCATACATTCACCCCAGTACAGAGATCTGGGCCTAAATCCATGGGGGCTTATTTACAAGCCCCTTGCGCCACCCTTACGTCACTTTTCCCATGTTAGAAATGACGCAAAAGTGGTGCAAGCGGCTTCTAAATAAGCACATAGTTTTTTTGCTACCCATGCCATTCCAGTTTGAACCCAGCCATATGCAAATCAGTCTTGACCCTACTCCGTATGGGATCAGTCCAGCCCGAATTGCCAGGCCAGGTCCTCCCTGGACTGGTAACAAGCATCCTAGGACCGGTTTCGGGGTTTCCCCCTCATCAGCCAGGCTAGCTTGACTTCAGTCGCATGGAGAGCACGGGACCCACGTCTGGGCATACCCGTCCCACTTGGGGTGAAAAATGCAAAAAGAACAATTGATGGACAGAATGCAGAACAATGTCATACATTCCCCCCAGTACAGACATCTGGGCCTAAATCCATCGTTTTTTTGCTCCCGATGCCATTCCAGTTTGAACCCAGCCATATGCAAATCAGTCTTGACCCTACTCTCTATGGGATCAGTCCAGCCGGAACTGCCAGGCCAGGTCCTCCTTGGACTGGAAACAAGCATCCTAGGACCGGTTTCGGGGTTTCACCCCTAAACAGCCTGGCTAGCCTGACTCCAGTGGCATGGAGAGCACGGGACCCACATCTGGGCATACTAGGGAGGACCTGGCTTGGCAGTTCAGGCTGGACTGTTCCCATAAGGAAACGGGTCAAGACTGATTTGCATATGGCTGGGTCTAAACTGGGGTGGCATGGTGAGCAAAAGAATGATGGATTTAACCCAAATCTCTTAACTGGGGGTGAATGTTTTGATTTGTTCTGCATTCCATCCATCATTTGTGTATCTTTTAACGTTCTGAAAGTGGCATTTTTAAAATTGTAATTTAAAATCCGATTTCACCATAAGTTACAATTTTTAATTAGGATTCCAGAGATACCAAAGTTGACTCAGATATGTCTTCCTATTTGGAAATTACACATAAAATGTAATAAGTTAATCCCAATGCTATCCTAGATATAGGCCTTGCAGTACTGAAAAACGAATGTAAGAGTTTTTCACTTTGAGGAGATGTAAAACTTAAAAGTACATAGTCTACTTTTTAATACACCACACTCTGCCATTTGG
Organism: Calotriton arnoldi; assembly: GCA_963921515.1. Classification (NCBI taxonomy): domain Eukaryota; kingdom Metazoa; phylum Chordata; class Amphibia; order Caudata; family Salamandridae; genus Calotriton; species Calotriton arnoldi. The sequence goes on along the minus strand of CAWUFW010003799.1, from coordinate 863,101 downwards.
GCTGTCCAGGGCCTACTCTAGGGGTAACTTAAATGTATTAAAAAGGAAGATTTGGGACTGGCAAGAGGTTTATCTTGACTGGTCGATGTGGCTGTTTTAAAACTGCACACACAGGTTCTGCAATGGGAGGTATGAGACATGTTTAAAGGGTTACTTAAGTCGGTGGCACAATAAGTGCTGCAGGCTCACTAACAGCATTTCATTTTCCGGCCCTGGTCATCTGTAGTGCCCTTTACTATGCGACAATTGGGGATAAGCCAAGTATTAGGGAAAAAGCACAAGCACTTTAGCACTGGTTAGCAGTGGTAAAGTGCAGTGGCGTAGCTAGCCCCTTTGCGCCCGTGGCGGTCCCTGGGTTTGCCGCAGTGAAGAGCGGGGTGCGGGGTGGGGGGGCGCTGGCGAGTTTTCTTCAGGTGCTTGCTATTGCCGCCCGAGACAGCAGGTAAAAGCGGGGGAGGGCACTGCCCCCAAAACTCTTGCCGCCAGGGTCGGACCACCACCGGCACCCCCTAGCTACGCCACTGGTAAAGTGTGCAGAATCCTAAGGACAAAAAAGAAAAGTCACCACAAACAGAAGGTCTGAAGGCAAAACGTTATGGGAAACCACGCCAAGGATGCCAGGCCAAACAGTGGAGCTAAGTTATTCCCTTAACTGCTGGGCCTTCCCCATCCCCAGTGCTGAGCCCTTTTTTGGCTATTTGGGGTAGTTCGTGCTCAGTGCTCCATAAACTTTTTTCTACTGAAGGTATGCATGCCAAATCTGAGCAGTACTTTTTGTTTTCAGCATCCTGGGAATTCTAAAGGTACCCAGTGCTTGTGGAGTCCCCTGCAAGGGACAGAGAAACTAGGCAAAATATAGCTAAATGTTTAGTTTTTGGGGAAAAGTAGGAAAAAAGTGCTCTGGATAAAAGTGGCATCAACAAATGATTTGCTGTGCTAAAGTGACCATCTTCCCAGCTTTCAGTAACATGCGCAGTTTTAAAAAAAAGCTGCTTTTTTACCAAAGTTTTGGCATTTTTCACAAAGAGGTCACCCATGTTTCCTATTTATTGTGCCCTCAGCCTACTTCCAGTTTGTGGTGGAAACTAGTGTGAAACCCATTGGTGATCCAGGAAATCTATATATTTCTGAAAAAAAGACAAGATCCCGAATTCAGCAAGGGGTCATATGTGAAAGATCCCTCAAAGTTTTCCAAACAAACTAACTGTTGAAACAAAGAAATATTGAAAATGAGTACGACAAATGGCCATTTGTAACAATGTTTTCATCTGTAAATTTTTATCACAATGGCCAATTTAAAAAAGTAATATTCCATTACATCCGCTACACTCTTCTGGTTGTGAGGATATATAGGATTCATAGGTTCTTCAAGAACCCAAGGTACCCAGAGCTAACAACTGAGCTGCAGTGTACAATGGTTTTTCATTGTGTACCGAGTATCAACCAATTCAGATGGTGAAATATGTAGAGTGAAAATTGGGTACAAAGGAAACCTATGTAAATCTGAAATGGGCACAAGATATAGGGTTTAGAAGCAGGGGTTTGCACATCTCTGAATTTGCAAGTACCCCTACTAGCATATGATTGATAGGGTATTTTTAAAGATGTCTTCTTTCTAATACACTGACTTACATTTGAAAGGCACAAATGCAGTATAATCTAATTGCCAATAACACATGTTCTGCTATGCTCCCAAATGTCTTCCAATACAAATGGTATGACACTTGGGTTGGTAGGCCCAGTGCCCATGACACGAAACGGCACAAAACACAACATGGATACATCAAATTTTCACACTAAAAACTGACCCTTTTTTCCAATGTGGGTTGCTGTGGATTTTGAACCCTAGCTCAGGCAGCACCTTGGGAAACCTGTACATTTTTTAAAACTAAACAGCTAGGGAAGTCCAGGATGGGCTGACGTGTGTGGCTTTCAGCAGGTTTTTTTTACCCTGATCCCTTGCAAACCTCTAACTTTGTCTAAAAAACAAACTTTCCTCACACTTCAGTGATGGAAAGTACTGGAATCTGCAGGAAGCCACAAACTAACTTCTACCCAGCATTCCTGTAAGTCTCCTGATAAAACTGGTACCTCACTTGCATGGTTAGGCCTAGTGCCCATGACAGGAAACAGCCCAAAGCACAATGTGGGCACATCACATTTTTCCACTGAAAACTGACAATGTTTTTGGGAATGTGCCTAGTTGGGGATTTTGGACCCTAGTTCAGCCAGCACATAGGGAAACATAGCAAACATGCACATTTCTGAAAACTAGACACCCAGGCAAATCCAGAATGAGGTGACTTTTATGACTCCCACAGGGTTCTGTTAACCAAATTACCTTGCAATCCTCAAACTGTAACTAAAAAAACTAATTTTCGTCACATTTCTTTGATGGAAAGTTCTGGAATCTGCAGGGAGTCCCAAACTTCCTTCCACCCAGCATTCCCCCAAGTCTCCCAATAAAAGTAGTACCTCCCTTGTGTGGGTAGGCCTAGTGCCAGACAGGAAATGGCCCAAAATGCAATATTGATACATCATATTTTTCCACTCAAAACTTACCCTTTTTTGGAAAGTGGGTAACTGTTGGTTTTGGGGTCTAGCCCAGCCAACACGTAGGAAAACCTAGCAAAGTTGCAAATTTTTTAAATTTAGACACCTGGGGTAATCCAGGCTTGGATAACTTGCCTTGCTCTCACCGCATTTTTTTACCCATAATCTCTTGCAAACCTCAAAATTTGACCAAAAAAACACATTTTCCTTACATTTCTGTGATTGAAAGTTCTGGAATCTGTGGGTAGCCACAAACTGACTTTCACCTAGAGTTCCCATAAGACTCCTGATAAAAATGGTACCTCACTTGCATGGTTAGAATGGAAGTTACCCACAAACGGTTACAACTTTGATTCATTATTTCATGGAAAACACTCCTACCTTATCCTGAACATTTACAAATTGGGGTACCAAGGGTCTAAACCCCATTGAAGTGAATACCAGCCCAATATTAAAGGGATTTGAATTGACAGGAAGAGGACTCTGGACCCTTTATTCTAGTTACTGATCACTTGCATTGTTAAGCCTAGTGCCCGTGACAGTTAACAGCCCAAAACGTAAATTGGCTACATCACATTTTCCCACTCAAAACTGATCCTTTTCTTGCAAAGTGGGTAGCTGTGTATTTTGGAGCCTAGCTTAGCCAGCACCCCGGGAAACCCAGCAAACTTGCACATTTTTGAAACTAGACACCTAGGGAATTCCAGGGTGGAGTGAATTGGTTGGCTCTCACTAGGGGGCAGATTTACAAGCCCCTTGCGCCACTTTTGCGTCATTTTTAACATGGGAAAAGTGACGCAAAAGTGGCGCAAGGGCCTTGTAAATAAGCCCCTAGGTTTTTTGACCCTGAACTTCTTGCAAACCTCAAACTTTGACAAAAAAAAACATTTTCCTCTCATTGCTGTGATGGAAAGTTCTGGAATCTGTGTAGAACCTCGAACTTCTTTCTGCCCAGCTGTCTTCCAAGTCTCCCAATAAAATGGTACCTCACTTCTGTGGTAGGCCTAGTGCCTGACACAGCAAATGGCTCAAAATGCAACATGGATACATCACATTTTTACACTCAAGCAACGATGGTAGCTGTGGGTTATGGGCTGTAGCTCAGCCGGCACCTAGGGAAACCTAGAAAACTTGCAAATTTTTTAAACAAGACACCTTGGGAAATCCAGGGTGGGGTGCCCTGCATGGATCTTAGCAGGGTTTTATTTTTACACAGAATCCCTTGTAAACCCCAAACTTTGACTAAAAAAACATATTTTCCTCACATTTCTGTGATGATAAGCTCTGATATCTGTGGGTAGCCACAAACTTCCTTCCACCCAGCATTTCCCCAAGACTACTGATAAAAATGATACCTCACTTGTGTGGGTAGGCCTAGCGACCGCAACAGAAAAGGCCCCAAAACGCAACATGGATACATATATATTTTTCCACTCATAACTGACCCTTTTTTTGGAAAGTGGGTAGCTGTGGATTTTGGGCCCTAACTCAGCCGGCACTTAGGGAATCCTAGGAAACTTGCATATTTTTGAAAACTAGATACCTGGAGAAATCCACGATGGGGTGAATTGTGTAGCTCTCACAATGTTTTTTTTTTACCCATAATCCCTTGCAATCCTCAAACTTTGACTACAAAATACACACTTTCCTGATGAAAAGTTTTGGAATCTGCGGGAGCCACAAACTTCCTTCCAGCCAGCATTCCCCCATCCCACGGGCTGATGCTTAAACTTAGGGGGGGATCAGGCAGGGCCAGGCAGGTCCAGTTGCAACATGTCGGCTGTAGCTCAGAACAGGAGGTCTGTCAGCTCACCCTTGAAGTCAAATTAGCTTGGGATAAGGGGTGCAGGTCTAGTCTTCTTTCTCAGCAAACAAGACAGGCCTCAAGCAGCAGGGCAGCAGTGTGATTCCTTTTTCTTTAGTATCCACAGGTCCAAGAGTATACTCAAGAATGGGTCTGAGGGTGCCATTTTTGTACCTAGTGCCCCCTTTGAAGTGGGAGAAGCTTCTGGAGTTTTCCCTTTGCAGAAGTGTCTGGAATGTTTTACCTACCTGCCCTGGTATCAGTCTGTCTGCAGGCACAATAGGCTAGTGTGAAGTTCTTTGTGTGAGCGATGAGTGCTTTTAAAGTGCAAGTGTAGTAGGAGACTACTCTCCCCCCTATCAAATCAGGTTGGGCCATTCTGCCAACACCCAGACCCTCTATTATAATGCGGTCTGGGAGAAATATACAAATGCCAACTACACCTTGTCATGTGAACCAGGAAAAGGCTACCCGCACCAAATGGTTAGGATAAGAAAATGCCAACTTTCTAAGAGTGGCATTGTCAGAATTGTGATATAAAAATCAACTTTACCATTAAAGAGGGTTTTAAATTACAATTCCTCAGGCACCAAACATGACATTCCTACTTGCTCACAAACAAAAGTTATCACTCATTACATGTAATAAGGTACCTAATGTTATCCTATGGGAGAGGTAGGCTTTGCAGCAGTGAAAAAATGAATTTAGGAATTTTTTACTACCAGTACATGTAAAACTTAAAAATGCATGTTCACATTTTTTATATATATTGCACCCTGCCTAATAGGCTGTTTAGGGTCTACCCTAGAGGTAACATATATATTAAAAAGGAAGGTGTAGGCCTGGCAAAATGTTTATTTTGCCAGGTTGAAATGGCAGTTTGAAACTGCACACACAGGCTGCATTGGCTGGCCTGGGACATGTTTTAAAAGACTACTTAAGTGAGTGGCACAATCAATGCTGCGATCCCACTAGTAGCATTTAATCTACAGCCCTTGGGTACCTGTAGCACCACTTTACTAGGGATTTACAAGCAAGTTAAATGTGCCATTTAGGTGTAAGCCAATTTTACCATGTTTACATGTATATCAATATGGATATTTGAACCATGATATATTTTTTGTCAATATTTTGCTACTTTACATTATAAGTATGTTAAGTCACAATTTATTACGTCGATATGTAGCCATTTTTATACCAAGACATTTTTGTGGGCAATATTCTGACATACGGTGGTTCCATAGGCATAGTGCATGGGCAAAATACAATTTTGCTCAAAACACAGGAAATGTTTGCACCATATCTGCTCATGGAGGAATAGAGATTAAATAAGGAGTAGCCAGATGTTCTATAATTTCAGCTACGCAAACAACTGCAACATTGATGTCATACCATTCCCGGTCACGCGATCCACTGCAAACCCGTGAGCTGCCCTTTACAGTTCCACTTAAGCTACCTGCCTCACGGATATACAAGGAACTTAAATTTAGAAGTGATCCCTTCCCTGCAGGCTCAAGGGCCTATGTTACATTTGTGCAAGTTTAAAAAAACATGGGTAGAGTGAGTTGGGAGAATCATCAAACATCGCATTTTTTTCTGACAAAGGGATCAAAAAAATGTATTTACCACTGCATTTGAAGCAGACGGATCTGTAAAGCAAACTACATTTCTCCCACAGGACTTTTCGTTAAAACTATGCTCTCTATCAGTGATAACCTCCGGCTTGTGGTCAAAGACATTCCTTTCAAATCCCTTCCACCAAACCTAGGGGGAACTATCTGAGCTACACCCGCCATCTTCCTCTTCCTAGCACCTGTCCCCAATTCTCCCCTGACCCTTTCTGTTCTAGACATTAAACAATATTTAAAGGCAATGTTAAAAATGGTAATATTACATAAAATGATCTTCTTAATGGCAATATAATATTGTCATTCAAAGTTTTGCTAATGCTCAGGTTTAGATGCAAAGATTTGGTTTCAAACAAGTTCAACCTTGGCACACATATTTTGTTTAGATTTTTTCTGAATCCCAAATGAACATTCATTAGAGCTGTGCAGTTATGACCTAGTCGGATCCATGAGTGAGTTAGATTGGAGCACATGGCATAAAACAGATACAAAATGTTTCACTTCTTATCTCTTGAGTAAATCTCAGTCTGAGAGATGCTACGTGATGTTTTATGCCTTCTAAAATACAGATAGCCAGACAGGGGTAACCCCATTCCTCAAGTTTGTCATTTACGAACAGGAATATAAGTGTTAGGCCTGGCATCTTTCGGCGTGGTCTCCCCTGACCTAAGTGGGCTGCCAACCTCATGTTTGGAAATTGTTTTGCTGGCTTATGACTTTGAGCGCGTTTGACACTGCCATTCAGTGCCAAAGCGCTGTGCTTGTTATATATAGACTGGTTATTGGTGTATACATGATTGGCTGATTAGAGTTAGCTGTAAGTCCCTTGTCTAGGAGTAAGACATATACCCAGAGCATGTACCTTGAATGCTCCTCCGTGGGCCTGCAGCACTGGTTGTGCAAACCACGGAGGTAGCTCATTGATTGTGCCACAGGTTAGCCCTGGTGGGCCTGTGTGTGCAGGTTACTGATAATCGGTTTGGCATTTAAAAAGTTAGGTGGCAAGGTTCTGCATGCCTCTTGCTATATTGGAGTTCTCCCTGGGCACAGGTTGCGGTTTCGGGAAGAGATAGGGCATGTGCAGTGTGCGTTACATGCAAGGGTTGTGAATGGCACCGGGTGGTGTATTCAGTATGACAGGGCCTGCTTGTAGCATTGGATTAGCATGGGGAGTGTAGGGAAAGGTTATTGAGCAGTATTTCCTACATGCAGAATTGTAGCAGTACAGTGTTTGATATCGATGAGTTCGTAATAGTGAATCCTCTCTTGCCACTTTGGTGAAGTGGGAATTTCAATGCTCATAACTCTGTGTGCCTGTCGTCCTGTCTCCAATTCACATCTGGGTGCTGGGGGGACAGCTACATCTGTGCATTCCTGATAGAAAGCCATAGACTAGGAAAACTGCAGACCTCTGACTCTGAGGGGCCTTCCTGGGACAGTTACGTAGGAGTGGAATTTGCACCTGCATTCCAAGGGGCAGGGTCTTGGCCACACTAAAGATAGTGCTCAAACCTCCCGGGGTAGGATGGCAGACAGGACAAAATTTAGAGAGGGCATGTGCATTTCAAAGGAGGTCTTTTGAACTGGCCGTATCTTCAAAGCCATTGTGGGTATAACTACTGGAGCTCGGCCCTCTGAAGTTAGAGATGCTTTTGGATTTGGAACCATACTACGATGCTTTGGTGCTGGGAGATCGACAAGAGGAATCATTAGTGCAGGAGGGACTGCAACTGGATTATCTGATGACCTGTGGTGGCCTGGAGCTTGTCATGCTCCAGGAATGGGACTACCACTTGGTGGATTTTGCCTGGATGTTGCTGGCCTGCACCTAAGTGCCAACTGTCATGGCCCGGTTCCTAAGTACTCTCCAAGGGCCAGTTTGCTGGCCTTTTCGCCACGAGATCCCAGGGACACAAAGGATCTCCCCATTTTCCTGAGATCATAAGGACTGTGCAATGTGCGGCGGAAACAGGTGGAAGTGATCATCAGTTGCAGCGTCCTGACGTACACTGTCATCACACTGTGCAGAGGAGTGTGCCCGGAAGGATCAGCAGCCCACCTGAGGTGCTGGGCCGTGAGGAGTTTGCGGAGTGTGAGGGAAGCTTGCAGAGTCCAATGGACCTGTGCTTGCAACCAGGGGGCCTGTTCTAGTTTGTACTCTGTAGCTTGTGGTATTCGAGGGGTGTCAGGGGACCTGAGCTGGGAGCTGAGACTGTCTTCGACCCCTAGATTGGAAGGATGACAGTGCATGACATTGTGGCCTTGTCTGAGTTCGCTGGCTCCTTCTCCCTTGACCCACGCCACAAGGTACTTGGTTGTGGAGGAACATTGTGACGGGCCAGAGGGGTTTCGTTGTACCTTGTGGGCACCTATGGCTGGCTGCCGGGAGCTATGGCAGCTCGCACCTCTGCTTCAGGGGAAACATGTCTCCAGACTTGGATGTGCACCAACCTCCTGGGTCACAACCTTTTGTCTACTGGGGGATAGCGATCCAGCACTCGTGCAGGTGCCGCTGGTCGCCTGGAGGTCCACGCCGGATGGACAAAACTAAGTAACTGTTTCTTTCCGTTTTAGGGGGGTCCGACAATCTAATGAACATGGCACCACCAGGGGCAATGTGTATCATTGGCTGGTGTATTTGAGTGATTGCGGGGCTGGGTCATGAGGCATTGTCAAAGACCTGTGATTGCTTGACCATTGCAACTGTTAGGGGTATGCGATATTGGGGAATGTTGTGTTGGATGAATACCTCCGAATAGGGCATATATGTTCATGTCATTCTGCTGCTAATGGGAAAGTTTGACAATTTCATATAACTGTAAAGTCTATATATATATAATGTGTATCTCATTTTGATTTCAATGTGTGAGTAATACAAAGACCGGTGTTTTATACATACGGTGTGGAGTCTTTTTGAGGTGTACGCACGGTTTTATGTTTGAACTACGAGTCTGCCAACCACGACTTCCCTAACAACGAGGTCGCAACCATGACCTCGTCTAAACCACGATTTTTTTTACCACGCATTCCTTTACCACGATTTTTCTTGGTAAAGGAATGCGTGTTTAAAAAAAATACGTTCCAACTAGTACCCCGATCCCCCCACCCCTTAAAAAATAATTACCCCACCCAAAAAATAAACACGATCACCCACACACCCGAAAAACTAACCCCAAACCCCCAACCCCTAAAAACTAACCCCAAACCCCCCAACCCCTGTATACTAACCCCAAACCCCCACCCTCTAAAAACTAATTCCCCCACTCTAAAAATAAACACGATCACCCACAAACACTAATAACTAATTCCCCCACCTTAATAATAAACACGATCACCCACACACCCTTAAAACATACACGATCACCCACACCCCTTAATAAATAAACTCAACCCCCATAAAACTAATTTCCCCCTCCCTAAAAATAATCACGATCACCCCCACCTCCTAAATACGATCTCAACACCTTATAAACTAAGTCCCCCACCTTTAAAATAAATACAAACACCCATACCCCCTAAAAACTAAACCCCAACCCCTAAAATCAAACCCTAACCCCCCCACCCCCTGAAAATTAACCCCTCTTACCTTTTCCTCTACGATGCTCCTCCGAACTCCGTCCTGCCCGAACACTAGACCGACTCAGCCTTAACCACGCACATGCGTGGTTAAGGCTGAGTCGTTGTTCAGGCAAGTCGTTGTTCGGCTTGCGTGACTCTGGAACTCGTTGTTCAGGATGTTTCCCATACGCACAGTGGCAGCTGCCTTTAAACAGGGGTGGTGTATAAAAGATGAAAAAAAATAAAAAGAAACATACCTGCTTTGCCGCCACCTCCGCCTCTGCTGCACACCTCTCCTCCATCTTCTTCCCGGTTGCTGCCTGCAGCCTACACCAGAAGCACCCATGCTTCAGGACTCTGCCAGCCAATCACGACGCTGCAGGAGCAGAGTCGTGATTGGTCTGAGCAGCTGGTTTGGCTTCTCAGGCAGCACCTGGCGGGGCTGGGCATGTTCTCCAAGGCGCTGTGCAACACAGCCCAATGGAGAACATGCCAACTACGCATGACTGTTTGGCCGGCCCTAGAGGGCTGGTCAAAGCGGCATGCGCATGTAGGGAGGGAGTGCAAACCACTTCCTGCTCCCTCTGCGGCGAGCCAGGCCCGCCCCGCCCCGCCCGGGGTCACAAAGGCAAATTAAATGATAATAACTTTGTGTTATTATCATTTCATTTTTATTTTCCACTGCTCAATGAGCAGTGGGGCGACGCTCCTCGCCGCCATTGCGTACGCAGTGTGTTGCGAGGGTGGTATTGTGCCAATACTTTACACTTGGGCCCTGAGGATAAGCATGACTACTTGGTGCCAAGCTACCCAAGGGCGAGCACAGGTTATCGGACACATGTATCGTACTCATCCTATCTAGGATGGTGTATTCTGACTAGCTTCTATGCGTCCCAGCCAGCCGGAAACCCCTGGGTCTAACAATAAGACATAAGGAATCTCAATCCCAGCATTTGTATTGTATAAATAATTGTATTTCCCTTTGCTTGCTTCCCTAAAGTCATGTTTAGCTTTTTATGTGTCGCCTCTGTGGGCATTTCCCGCAGCCTCCTTAACTCCCTCTTGTGAGGGAACGCTTTCTTAGCCATGCCATGACAGAGCTTAAGAAGAGAGAATCACTTCTTAAGGAACACAACTAAAAAGCCAGAAGATTAAAAGGCTCATTACACTGACTTCCCTTCAGCGCGCTCTGTATTCTCAACATTCTATCATTTTCACTGCCTCACTGAAGTTCCTTTTGGGCATTTTGTAGGTTACTGCTATTCCAACAATTTTTCAGCTATTCCCAACGGATTAAATGAGCGCTTTTCCCAAAAGCACATAAAACATGTATAATGCATCAAAACGAGTCTCAGTTGTATCTGGGGAGGGTACCGAAGCAGCCAGCATATGTAATATTTATTTTACACTGTGTCACTTTAGCACCAGGGAAATCTCACTGCAGAGATTACAAATCGCAGGGTAAAAATCTATGGGGAAAAGAACACAATGAAAATTAGCAATATGACAAATGCATATTCTTCTCTTAAAAGGCCACAAAATCAGAATTTCAACCCACTTTGTTTGGAGAAGCCCTAGTTAAGCTGCTGTGTGGTTCATGTTTCTGATCACGAAGGGCTGTACTATTCGAGAGTCTACAAAGTAAGGGGCATATTATCAACAAATGGCGATATTTATTGCAATTCGCGTTTAGCGTGAGAATTTTTATCGCCGCCGATCGCCGGAATCTATCGCCGTATTAGCAACACGCCGCTAACCGGCGATAGCTTCCTTTTCCGGCGGAAATGGACGGCGATAGATTTAGCGTGACGGCGATAAAAAATCTCATGCTAACGTAAAAAAAGTGGCGATGAGCGACAGAATCCGATCGCTAATTGGCATCAGGCCTGCATTTCTCACGTTCAGCGTGAAAATGCACTACAAAAGGCCCGCCAAGCAGAATTTTTTTTTTTTTTTTAAATGGAAAATAGCAGAGGAGCCATGGATGAAGCTGGGACCAGTGCAGAGGCCACAAACAACCCCACAAATACCCAGGAGGACCAGCCAGAGACCCATGTGAAGGCCAAGAGGAAGAGGAATCCCAAGTTCAGCCAGCAGGAAAACCAGGTCCTGATTGTGGAGGTGACTGAACACCAACAAGAACTGTTTGTCACCTCCACAGTGACATTGGCAAGAAAAAAAGAAATATGGCAGGACATTGTGTCCAAGGTGAATGCCGTCGGAGAGAGGAGGAGGACAGTGGATGACTGCAAGAAGCGCTAGCATGATGCCAAGCGCAAAACCAAGGAGAAACTAGCAGCCAACCTGAAAACAGCAAAGCAGACTGGAGGTGGGAGTCCAGCGCCACAGGAGGAGCTGGATGAGTTGGAGGAGCAGGTGTCCCGAGTCATTAGTAAGGAGACGGTGGTTGGAGTCGTGGGCCAGGATACTGCTGAACGTGACCAGATACAACAACAACAGGGTGAGCAACAACCAGGGACTGGGGGGACGGGGTGGATGGGCCCAATGGCACTCATTTACAATTAAATATATAGCAGCGCATACCCACAATTACTGTGGGTCATGTCACGGATACCCCTGTCCATGGTGGCATAGACACATATCACGCTACTCAAACAATACATTGCACGACACATATTGGCGGGCACACAGCCTCGGAAATGTGCACAGAAAAGTAAGCCCAACATAGTCCAAGATCAACATCAGACCACTAAATAAGTGCTACATCAAATGGCAAAGTGGCATATTAACTTGAGATGCGGCAGGGTGGCAAAATGGCCCCCTTGCCACATCACCACGCACATACAAATCGCCTGCACAAAGACGCATCTCTATTTGACGCCAAAATGAGGATGCACTGTGAATGTGACTGATCATGTGCACGAAGAGGCATGCCACCACCAATGTCAGCACACCTGCAACATTGTGCACGTGTGTCTGAGTTGTGTGCAAGGTTGTGTATGTGCAGTAAAGTCCACCTATATGCTCATGCACATTCTTGCACACAACTCAGACACACGTGCACAATGTTGCAGGTGTGCTTACATTGGTGGTGGCATGCCTTCTCGTGCACATGATCAGTCACATTCACAGTGCATCCTCATTTTGGCGTCAGAGAGAGATGCGTCCTTGTGCAGGCGATTTGCATGTGCGTGGTGATGTGACAAGGGGGAAATTCTGACATCCACCTGCATTTCCAGGCAATGTGCCCCCTTGCCTGTTCATGAGATGCAGTCCGATGTACACCAAGTGGGGAAGCATCTAGTGAGTCTGCATACCACACACATGCAATGTCACAACAAATTGACCATGTAGGCCGCTGGATAAAAGCTGCACATCCAAAAATGCACACAAACAGCACACTTCACTCAAAGGGCGATGGAATACAATGAGCAGGGGGGCTATGCCTACAACACCACAGTACATGGACAATGCAGATCAGGAATGTGTCACACAAATATGTACTGCATGCCTTGTCTGTGTGATATACTCGCAGAACCACAATGTGCCTGTAAAGCAGTATGGCAACCAAAGTATGACAAGAAGCAAGGATAGCAAATTTGCAACAATTAATTACAAAGGCCCAAATGGCACCCTCAACCCTTAGGTCAAATTGCACTCCTCCACCCCCAAGTGTACACATCTGCCATACAGAAAACAGCATTCCACATCAGCCCTGACGTGAGTTGCCCATCACACCATCATGTGCAACTAAACGTAACTGTTTGGTAAGTCAACTGTGTCAGTGAACAAATATGCAGTCAGGTAGTTATCACCCACACGCTAAGCCAGGAATTGAATACCAGAACCAGGACAGCATGTTTCATCCATGTCAGCAGCTGCGTGGCACATACACAAACACACATCACCCGGCCATTTGCATCTCTTGTGAGGGTGGCGGTGACAAGGCCTGAGCACCATAAATAGGCATCATGAAATGCACATACATCAGAAAACTGACCACTTACACACCACACGTGGGGTCAACCTTGAGGGTAATGGATGTTGACACTGTCTGTTCGGACAGCAACAACAATAGAAACTCACGCTGTACCATACACACAACGGGTAAGCCAACAGAAGGGAAGTAAGCAATGCATGCAAGATAAAACATGAAGGACAACATGCACACAAGACAAATCACAATAGACAAAGCTACCTGGATGTCCATGTGTACTACATAGTGCAGCACATGTTGAAACAGCAAGTAGGCTCTCATTGCTAATGTGCCTAAAGGGGGCCCTCCTCACACATAACTAATCTTGCCCAAAACACATGCACATGTGCAGTACCCTGCAATGCTGCATGTCCGTGAGCCACATTGACAAGGCAAGTGACAGTGCATGATGAATAGCATGCCTGCAGGCCCAACATATTAACATGGTGCAGGCCACCTCACTGAGGTGGCTGAGTGTGGACAACATCCTTAAAGGAGCAGGTCACACTCTGACACATCCTCGTGTACATACAACCCCTGATGTAAACAAGACATTTCATGTCAAACAATGCACAAGTCTCCCAACTCTGACCAAGACCCATATTCCACCCAGTTTGCAACATCTCAGCATTGTAAATGCACAGAAGTGAAAGGCTCACTGCCTAAAAGGTATAACGGGCAGCTAAACCAAAGCTGCAGGTGCCACCATCACACAATGCAGTGCACACACATACAAATCTGAGCTCAACAACATTGACTACTATGTGGTACAAACTGCTTTAAATGAACAGAGGACACAACTGGTGACGCTTGTGTGTAGAAATTGTACAATCACATTTGTCATAGCTGGAAACTGTGAGATGACAATGTACAACAACAACATCACATCCGTGATGTCCTCAAAATTATTACTATCTCGCAACAAATAGGCACCTCCTCAAAAACTGTCTGAATGTACACTGTCCTGCAGTCTGCTTGTAAACTCATCCAATACATGATCATACATGAAAAACACTGTTTAACTGTATCTACCCTATCACATTGCAGAGGGAGAGACATCACCTCCTGGACAGCAGACTGGCCCAACCTTCACTGATGACGAGGATGATTACCCCACCATCAATCAGAACGAACTTCAAAATCTGCTAGACTCCTTCAGCACCCCACCTCCAGGAGCAGGGCAAACCAGCTGCATTGCGACAACCCCACCCCCTGCACAAACCAACCAGCAGCAAGCACCTCCCACCACAGCTGGCTCCCAGGACCTCGAGGACCCACATCTGGCCTTCCAACGCCGTGTGCTAGAGGTCCAGCGGGAGATGGCTGAACAGGTGCGGGTGGGGTTTGAGAGGCTGGCGGACACACTTGAGGCCATACGTGGGTGTCTGAGTCCCATCCGGGACCACATACAGAAGATCACGGACACCCACAGCCCGCTCGATGCTCTCCAACCGTCCATGGCTGACATTGCTGGAGTCATGATTCTGAGACAACAACTGTCTGGTCAGAGTGACTCCAGCAATGTCAGCCAGGATTTGGGCAACATCCGTCGGATAATGGAGAGCATGGAGCAGATGCAGGCACAAGATATGGCTGCCAGGGCCGCACACAAGTGCAATGTAGCTGGAATCTATCATGCTCTGCACATGCTCATCACTTCATTGCTGCCACAAGGTCTGGCACCAATGAATGCTGCTGCTGCTTCCACATCCTCAGCTCCGCCACCTGATGTGTCAGTGCCTCACAGTGCTGCCCCCACTATACCACCACCCACATGTGAGGCACATGACAGATCAGAGGACGAAGAGGAGGATGATAGTGCATTTGTGCTAAGGAGAAAGCAGTAGCATCCATCGACGCCAAAAGGCCTGTTTCTTCTTGGTGCCGGGCTTAGTATCATGCCACGGAAAATCATCTTGCACTGTCTTCCACTGTCCCCCGACAATCACCTTGGATCTCCCCATGGACTGCCATATCATTTTTTCTTACCAATGACACTGCAATCAGCCGGCGGACTGAACTCTGCCTCTTCCCTTGGACCTGTTACCACCGAAGGACTCTGTCTGGCCCTCTAACGGGCATCTATGCAATGTGTGCATGTATGGCCAAGCACTGGTCCAGTCTTCATCCTCTGAATGTAAATAAAAATATTTAACTCACACAGATGTGTGTCGTCCATGACCAATCAAGTATAGAAGTCTGTAAAAAGTGTTTGGACACTGAATCCACCAGAAGGTACACCAAGGGAAATACGAGCAACGTACCTGTTTTACCCGACACAGATAGGCAGTGTGATGACCGGGTATGTGTGAACTAGCTGTGCCCTCCTTGCTCCAAAACAACAATCTAGCAATATACCAACCTAGCCCCATGTCCATTAAGGAAAAGGCATGTGATCTAAAATGTCCAAGTCTGTTGCAGGCCACAAGTAGTATCCTCCTTAACAATTGCAAACAAATATCTCTTGGCATATCTACTCACACACTACAGGGTGGACAAAGCCTGTTGTGATGGTGCACATGGCATGTCACATCCCAAGATGTTGCACCCCATATTCACATTGATGAAGACACGGAAGGGCACATGTCTTCCATACACATATGGAACCACAATGTCTGCCTCAGTGAAGTAGAGTTTCAAATAGGGACTCACCCCAAAATGCAAGTCGTCATTCAGCCCCTCCCTGTAGACAAACTATGCATACCAAATATTGACCCCTCTCATGCTGTGACCACTGTGAGCGTATCGGGCAATGTGTCTAGGGATGTGTGGTGCACTGCACTCAGAATATAGACAGATGCAAGGCCAACATTTCAAGGGTGGCATCACTATGAGCCAATGGCAGAACTAACAGCTGGGACCAGTGGCTATGACACTGTCACTACAGGGAGCACTGCAACATTTCCCCCCTTGTGTCCAGCAGAACAGTGTGCCCGCACCAAAACGTTCGCTGGGACAAAATCATAACTTGACAAGTTAAGTGAGTCACGAATGGCATTTAGGAGAAGTGCAGTCAGTATACCTAACAGCACTACTCCTAAATGCCATTTGCGAATACCGTAAAATGTAAAGTCAATACTTACTCTCAGATGACTTTTGTGAATCTGGAACACTGTTGTTCCATGTGCTGTTCACAATGGACACAGAAATTTACTAAATCATGCATGGACAGGAGATTGAGCGTCCATGCACAGGAACATATCTTGCAAAGGAAGCTGACACACTGGCACTACGCAGCAAGTGTGCCAAGGTCCGTGCAATGTAGAAGGACTCAGCGCCAGGAGCATCTGATATGCAGGTGTGTGACGGAATCTGTGGTACCCGGCGCATACATCCATCTCCATGATGGATGACAGTAGCTAAGTGTATTTCCTCTCAATGCCATGTCCCTAGGTTGTGTCGTAAATGGGCAACAATGTGCTGTCCAACTCCGTGAGTCACACTTAAGACGTAGAACGTCACAAACGACTGTCCCTAGACTAGGCCGTAAATCCCACTTGCCACCCTGTCATCCATGCAAGTTCACAGTGCTCACATCTAAGGTATCCTGACACAATACATCCTGCTAACTAACATGTCATGACCAGACTTACACATTCCAATGGATTGTCCAGTGATGGTATGAGTTGCATACAAGGGAATAAGCCACACTCCCCAACATCATCCCTGACATCAGTGCAAGCAGAAATCCAAAATAGTAAACATTTATTAGAACAGCAAAAAGAATGAACTACCCTAAACTAACACTGATCACTAGAACTACTACTAAAATCTAAACTAACTAGAAAATTCTTACTTACCTACACTATCTACCCTAACTATTCCTAAACACGCAACAACACATCTTAGACATCAACCCCCCTCCCACCCTTAAGGCACACCACGAGACAGGACAAAGACATCTAAGCTATACATAAACTAACTACACATGTAACCTACACAAAGATATATTTTTTTTTTACATTTTCTCAAAACAAATACATTAACCCCTCACCCAAAGGAAAAGGAAACTTATCCCCAAATACAGCATAATAATACAAATCTAAAAACTACCTTAAAAGCTAACACTAACTATAACCTACGCTAAATCTACACTACCTAACAATTAAAAGAACTAACCTAACACTACCTAATGTCAGAAGTTACAAACATTGGGGGAAGGGCGAAGAGGGGGATGGGGTCCAACATGTCCCGGCATCATGACAGTCCAAGGTGCTTCCTTATGTCTGTTACATGTCTATTCAGATCTGCCATTTCCCGCCTGATCTCTGCCAGAAACATATTGTTGTCATGCAGGATCCTCCTGTCCCTCACTGTGAAGGGCACAACCTGATCGCCAGGTGCCGGTGGGACTGTCCCTTGGGGGGGTGTGGCCGTAGGGGGATGGGACACCTATCCAGGCTGGGACCCACCACTGATGCCAGAGGGGCCTGGGATGGCCTGTGTACCAGTTGTCGCAGGTTCGGGCACCGCCTTCCATGTACCTTTCTTCCGTTCCTCCTGGTGCCTCTTAGACATGTTGCGGTACCCTTTTGCCACCTTTTTGACATGCTGAAGCGGTCCTTCCTCACCTGGAACGCATGTTTTTTGGCTGGCATCATGTTGTCTGTAAAATATCAACAATGGAAATTTTGAGTCCTTTAGACTATGTCAATGTTCTCCATTCACATCTGTAATACAAGATCACTTAAACATGTGAGCCTACACTCCAGCGTAACCATGTGAAGACAGAGAGTGACCTGGACTACGAAATGTTGAAGCCTGGATCAGTGACTACATGCTGGGGAGACTGACATGACAGTGCATGTCACAACCAAATGAGACTGACAGTGTCAAACGATGGTGCCATGACATACCCAGACTGAGGGTGACATGTACAAGCAATCGGAGGAGGGAGGCATTAGCCCTCCGTGTGTAGCACCACCCTCATCCTCTCCTTGACACAGTGCTGCATTATATGTACAATGCCCATGTGCAGGCCTGTGTGTCCCCCACCAACTGTGTGCAGTTCATCAAGTCAGCGCCAACACAGGCACTCTTGCACAGGAGTGCAAGGGTGTCTGTGTGCCGGAGGGCTTGTTAATGTTTTAGAAGGTTACCCTGCCTGCACAGGAGCAATCCTGGGACAGCCCTACTCACACTTTCAACTATGCTGCATCATGCAGCACACATGGAAACCCATTGTGTGGCTGAACGCTGACT
Source organism: Calotriton arnoldi (assembly GCA_963921515.1). Taxonomy (NCBI): domain Eukaryota; kingdom Metazoa; phylum Chordata; class Amphibia; order Caudata; family Salamandridae; genus Calotriton; species Calotriton arnoldi. Next base: position 844,419 of record CAWUFW010003799.1, on the reverse strand, counting down.
CATACATGAGGCGCTGTCCCGCTCTCCAACACTACTACACAATATGTGAAGTGTTGCCGCAGAGAGGGGGAAACATCGTTTCCTCTAAATTCTCACTCACTCATGCATGTCTTGTAACCGCTAATCTCACTCCGTTGTGAATCAAAATACGCAGGGCTTTACAACGCAAACAGTCACAATGCATTCCCCATTGTAATGGCACCCTGGAGTCATGATGCTTATAGTGTTGTTATGGGTAATGCTTTCTCACAGATAGCGTTGTAGAGCCCTGCATTGTAAAATATATGGCACATCAATGAAGGCAGAGCTGAAGCATTCGTGGTAAATGCGTGCAGAGTAATGTCATAAATTGGGACAGAGGAATTCCCACACCTGATCCAGAGTCAATCAGGGAATGGCCTCAAGGAGACAGCTTGTCAACACCATTGCAGTGGCCAAACATGCCAATGAGATTCATAGGGCCACCTTTGCTGTGTGTTTGGGGAACGTGCCATTGATATGCTTGGCTCAAAGATACGCACTGCCACTTCTTTGAAGATGGTATGCAGCATACCTACAAATTCGCAGTGCCGAACTGTGTCTGCCCACTTACGGACTGAAAAGCACTGCCTCCTTGTGCATCATAGGGCACACTTGCACAGTCATCTCAGTCAAGGATGTATATGCATTCCATGTCATCTGATAGTCATCAGCAACCCCACTTACATGTCTCCTCTCCTATCAGTGCGCTCTGCAATCCACAGGCATGTGCTGTGGTGACAGAACCCATAGACCTAGGGGCATATTGACAAGGAAGTGGCGGAGACAGCCGTTAGCCTCTTTGGCCTCTCTCCACCACTTTGGAAACGCAAGCCTGCACCATATTATCAAGGATATGGTGCAGACTTGCGTTTCCCCCTGCGATGGTGCCAAGTCTCACAACTTAGCGCCTACGCAGGCACCCTTGCACCAGAGTGCAAGGGTGTGTGTGTGCAGGGGAGGTTTGTTTCTGTACAGGAAGGTGCCCCTTCCTGCACAAAATCAATCCCAGAATACCATGTTGTAACTTTCATGTGTGCTGCTTCGTGCAGCACACAGGAAAGATACAATATGTAATATCAAAAAATTCTGTATGTATTGGAAGGCCCACCTTCCTGTACATATACAAACCATGACATTTAGCTTTTTCCATGTGTGCTGCACAAGGCAGCACACATGTAACAAGAAAAAGATGATGAGAAAAAGCATTCATCCTCGTTTAGCCAAATTACGACCAGGATTTCACTGGTGTTGATTTGTGCGCTGCCAACTATCAATGCCGCACTTGTACATAGGGGGCAGCGTCAAAAACAATGGGTGCTGCTGTGGAACGCCAAACGCAACACCCACTGCACGCCCCTTTCACGCTAAACACAGCGTGAAAGGGTGCCTTATTAACAAGGAAGTGTTGCTCCACGTGAAGTGGAGTAACGCTGCCTCGGTCATGATACTAGGCCCCTATCGCCAACACAACTCCAATGAAAGTGACGTTGTGTTGCCGATAGGGCCGCAATGATATGCACCTTACTTTCACTGTGTATCACTGACTGGAGATGGGCAAAGTTACAACTGTGAGACAAATGCATTGCTCAACCTTCACTTACCGATTTGTGCACACTTCTGACTTCCACAATACATCATCACACTGTAGGCAAGGGACATGTGATACACATCCATACTGCATACTACAACGTTGATCATTTTACCCAGACATCCATGACAATGCACTATGCCAATATATGATGTCCAAACTCACCAGTGGCGTGTGGGTCCTCGAAGCTGTCGATGTCCCCCTGTGTGATTGGTGGACGACCATCTGTGAGACAACAAAATAATTATGTGTTGGTATCAGACGTGAAATCATATGTGTCATATTCCTCATACCAATCATCACCATTATAGAAAATGCTACGTAACTGTAGTGTTGCGTTTCATGTTGGATACATGATTGGGTCCACTTTGACTGCCATTGACACCAGACCTGTGAATGCTGAGTCAGGACAAACAAGACTATAATGCTAGCTAACATGCGCATAATAGTAGTGTGAAACATCCACAAGGCACCATTACTACATGCAACATGATGTTATACATGCTCTGTGTACGATTGCATCGCTGCAGATCGCACAAGGCAGTTTCACAGATGTTGTTGGTGTATGACAATCTGGAGATGTCCGATTTCCTTTAAAATACATTGTCACACAGTAACTATGTTCACAGGCCAGCGTAGCTAACGTACCACAATTCATGAGGACAGCATTTTAACACTACCTTTTGGCCTGCACACAGCTCACATAAACAATTCCTTGGATAGTTCATGTACAGTCACCCTTTCTGTACACAAACAATCTTCATCCTGCACGCAGTTTTTGCCAGGTGTGCCAGCTATGGCACTACAGTGCTAAGTGTTGCTCCAGCGCAGTGGGTAACACAGACTTACACCCTGTTAGAAATGGGATCTCTGGTTGGCTAAGGCTTGCGCCAAAGCCAGGCAGAGACCACCACTCTAGTCAGGGCGAGGGAGTTACACGCCAAAGATAACCCCTGCTCACCCCCTTGGTAGCTTGGCACAAGCAGTCAGGCTTATCCCGGAGGCAATGTGTAAAGCGTTTGCGCACGCACACAGCAACAACATACCAGGCACACTACAAAAAGGAACTCCACAAAAGGTTATATCAAAAATAGCCTTTGTATTCTCATAACACATTAGAATAGTAATCACATAATACACATGGTGCCAACTGGCACTGGGCAATATCTACAAGGGATTATTTACACATGACAGGGCCACGTGGGCCACTGTCAGAACCATCACTTAGTGAACATATCATAAATGTAGGACATATCATAAACGTACAACCAGTAATCACTGGTAACCACTGTACTCAGCATGATCTTGTGACATAAACCACATTATGCACAGTATCACATTAGGCGCAAAATACCTTATACGCCAACCTCATAAGCCTAAACACATAAGACCAGAACCTCCTAAGTATAACTCACATTAGAGAATAACTCACAACCTAAACGCATTAGGTAATAATAACCTCACAAGCATAAACACATTATGCAAAACCTCATAATCATAGAACTACATTTAGAGGTATAAAACAGGGTGCGTAAATCAAAGTAAATGCATCACATTTCCTAGCACCACATATTAGGACACAAATCACATTAGCACATAACCTCCCAGTAGAAACCATAGCAGAGGCATAAATCACATTAGGGCCTGGCGCCCTACAAACCTAACAGTCCCCCTGGCCAACTGGCCATCTCACAAGGGGCTCAAATGCCCTATGTCCAAAAGTCAGGGCGCGCTGCCAATGCAGCAGAAGTCAAGGGTGTGCAATTGCGCAGACCTAAACGTTGCAGCTGCCCACTACTTGCTGGGCAGCTGGGACGATATGGGGCAGAGGAGTGTACCTCACTCCTAGCGAAAAATAGCTCCAAAGGAAAGAATGGCCTAAACGATGCAGCTGGCACTAATTGCTGCGCAGCTGTAAATCAAGATGAGGCCTGGCACTGCTGTGCCCTGCAAAACAAATATGCCAAAACTGACAGGAACACGAGCACCGACAATGTGCTCCGACCTGGGGACCAACATGCCCCACAGACGTTGCAGCTGCCCTCTAGCAAAACGGGGCAGCTGTAGGCCAATGGCCACATGGGGGGAAAGCACGGGTCCCCCCTGGGGCCTTTTACCACCAAATCTGCCAAGGGGCTTTTAAATAAAACTTGCCCCCAACGTTGGAGCCATCTGGGCTCTAAAACAATTATGCGCCAGGGTTGGAGCCATCTGGGCTCTTAAAAATAACTATGCCCCAGGTTAGAGGGCAGGCACCAACAATGTGCCCTGCAATGCCCCCAAGTCGCAGTGGCCCCCTAACAGGTGGGGGGCCGCTGTCCACATGGCCAAAACAGAAGGAGAAAAGCGTGGGCCCCTCTGGGCCCTTGTAAAATAAGTATCCCCATCGTTGGAGCAGCCCGCTCTCTGGCGGGTCCGCTCAGCCCCATCCCAGCACCGGCAACGTGCCTCGATAGGCACCACCACAGCGCACACTGAGCCCCACTCACCGGCTCTCTGGAGGCTGCTCTCCTCTGGCGCTCCCCTTCGCCCGGTCCCCCTTCTGGGACCAGGACTTCCACGTGGAGCCTGCTGGGCTCCGGACGGGCGAACCCGCCTCCCTTCCTCTAAGACAAGGAGGGGGGCAGAAATGGAGCCTGCGAGGCTCCCTTCTCTCCTCACTTCACCCGGGCCCCCTCCTGGGACCCGGGACTTCACATCGGAGCTCGTGGAGGCGGGGTAGGCTCCCATCCTCCTCTAGGCCCGCAGCAGAGCTTCCCCTCGCTTCCGGCCATAGGCTCCGCCCCAGGCCAGGCAAACACGCCTGGCTTCCGGTTTTGGTGCTTCTCGGGCCGCGGCGGTGATTTCTCTCGGGCAATATGGGGTAGGCTCCCGTTTTAGACACAGCATAAGCGGGGTGGGCACCCGTGAGATCCAGAAAAATGCGGGGTGGGCACCTGCTGAAAGGCAAATAACGCAGCCATAACCATAAAGCGGGTTGGGCACCCGCTCCAACAGCATCCCCGGGGGAATCACTCACACCAGGACTCCCTTGATAAAGGGCGGCAGCACAGCGCTGCGCAGCCCACGCTCTCTGCAGACAAGAGCCAGGGGCTCTGCAAAAGTAAAAGTCCAGCGCTCCCAAGGCACTAGGAGCTCCAAGAAGATCCTTAAAGATAAAGGGGCAATGCAGGGCCCAGAGAGGCAGCCCCCCCTGGGCCCCCAGCAGCAGCATGCCCTGCAGGATCAGCACAAGAACAAGAACTGAACAACTTTATGGGGTCACAGCCCCTTCTTTTATACACAAAATCCCTTTGTGTCACAGCACAGGGCTTGGGGATACCAGTCAGAACTGGTATAGGGGGGATTTGGAGCACTTTGTTTTGGCAAGCTCCTCTTCCCTTTCAGAGTGTAGGCTAGGGACATCAGACGCACCACAGGAGGTGGAGCCACCACAGGAGGTGGAAGGCACAGTCCTATTCAGGTCCCAGGTGCTACTCCTCCCACCCATCTACATGGAGATCTCTCCATTCAGCCCTGCGCTGACTCACCCTGCCCCTCCTGGAGCCACACACACCTCCCAGCCCCTGTCACTCACAAGCCAGACATGCAATTCACATCAGGCAGGCAGACACAGAGCACACAGAAATGCCAACTTCTAGAAGTGGCATTTCTCTACCAGTCACCATAAATCTGCGCACACCATTGCGCAGCATATATTCTCACGAATTCAGACATACTAAACTTGACCACGCTGCTCCTCTCATAACAGGAATTACCACTGACACACTCATCCTCAATGCATTCCTATGGGAGGGCAGGCCAGTCTCACCACACACGCACACAGCGCGCACGCACTTTACACTGGACCACAGTGCTAAAGTGCCCAGAGACTTAAAACTACTAACATACAAGGCAAAAAGTTTAGGGGTGAACCTGCCAAAAAGGGCCAAGTCCAACACACCCTATGCTTGTCAATATGATGCAGCGTTGTGTCTCGGATGTGCCAACATTAGGCGTGAACGCATTACGTCTCCCACCTCACTCAGCAACCTTTTTTCACTTTGACACCAGTGTCACACACGTCCTAATTTTCATTCGTTACAGTATTCAAGATTAAATGTGGAGTTTGTACTTACTACCCTGTAGGCCAGTCATGACTCCCACGTAGTCCAGGAGGTCAGCTTCACGTGCCAGCAGATCCTGCCAGCGGTGCTTCCACTGGCGCATGGTACGGTCCACTCCAAAGCACCAGAGCATCTGCACCCGCACACGCTCCGACCTCATCTTCCGCACACTTACATTGTATCTTTGAAGGATACGGCCTCCCCTCTCCAACATCAAGGGCCGGTAGAATTTTATCATCCACAGGAAGCCCCCCAATGCCCCCTCGGACATCCAGCCCTCCCTGCCCACAGCCGGCATCTCCCTGCACACCTGTGAGCCCACAGCCAGAAAAAAAGAACCCTCTAAAATATCCCCAACAACAACAAAGAAAGTTAACTACCCCAAGACAGACACCCGACAAGATTGAGGACAAGAGACAGTAAAACACAATAAATCAGTACACAACACTTCACAAACACTATCAAAAGGACACAGGACACAGCAACACTCTCCAAATTTCAAAACTGCAGCACACACCACCAAACACCTCCAACACTCTCCATAATCACCAGCAATGTGCTCAAAAGAGAAGGTGAAAGTGCAGAACACTACTCCAGTAGACAGGAAGCATGCAGATATCACTTCCTGTCTCTTTGCGGCCCGTTTTTGACAAAGCGGTGAAAATCTGCACGCAAATAGGCTCATGAGTAATATTTTGCATTGTACAATGTGTTGCGCGATGTATTTTTACATCGGGCGTATGAAAAAAGCATTGCTTTGTCGTTTTAGCGGCCAGATCTTCACGCTAAGAGCAAGTCCATATACAGATGTGCAGTCTTAGAGCAAAAATCATTTCAGAGCCCTATAACAACATGAAAGGCTTGATTAGCACTCAAATGACACCATGAATATAATGTTTCACAACACATGACACCCTAAATTGCAACTTTCACCTCAGGTGACACCATAATTGCATATTTAACAACAAATCAATCAATCAATTAGGGGACTTGTAAGTGTGCTACTCACCCGTGGGGGTCACAAGGCGCTGGGGGGTGGGTGCGCAGATTTGTTAGCCAAAGAGCCAGCTCTTGAGGGGCTTCAAGAAGGTGTTCAGGGAGGGGGCGTGTCTGATGTGTGCCGGTAGCTCGGTCCAGTTCTTGGCTGCAATGTGAGAGAAGGATCTTCTGCCTGCTCTGGCTCAGTGGATGCGAGGTTTCGGCCACTGTGAGCCGGTGGAGTCATCGTAGGTGTTGGCTGATGTGTATGTGCCAGGGAATGACGAGGACGAGTCTGGTGGCGGTGTCCTGTATTGTCTTGAGTTTGCAGAGTATGGACTTGTTGATGCCGGCATAGAGTGCGTTTCCGTAGTACAGTCTGCTGGTGATGAGTGCATGGGTGACTGTCTTCCTTGACTCAGGGGGGATCTATTTGAAGGACTTGCAGAGGGTGCGGAGTGTGTTGAAGCAGCTGTAGCTGACGGCGTTAACCTGTTGGTTCATGTTGAGTGGTGAGTCGAGTATGATGCAGAGGTTTTTAGCGTGGTCTGTGGGGGGAGGTGGTCTTCTGAGGGCCATCAGCCACCAGGTGTTTGTCCCATGCTAAAGGGGTGGTTACAAGGACGAGGTCTTCTGTCTTCTTGGGGTTGAGCTTCAGGCAGCTGTTGGTCGTCCAGACTGCGCTGTGTTGCATTCCTTTCTGGAAGTTCATTTAGGCAGTGGTGGGGTCTTTGGTGGGGTAGAGGATGAGCTGGGTGTCGTCAGCGTAGGATAGGATGTTGAGGCCGTGTTGTTGGACGATGGATGCGAGGGGGGCCATGTAGATTTTGAAGCTCGCGCTCAGTGATGACCCCTGTGGAACTCGGCAGGTGATTGTCGTGGGATCGGAGATGAAGTGTGGCAGTCTGATCCTTTGCCTTCTTACGGTGAGGAATGATCGGATCCAGTCCAGGGCTGTACCTTGGATGCCTGCGTCGTGTAGTCTGGTGACTAGTGTGCGGTGGGAGACGTTGGTGAAGGCTTCTGAAAGGTCGAGTAGGATGAGGTCTGTGTAGTGTCCTTGGTCCAGGAGGGTGTTGATGTCATCTGTGGTGGCAAGTAGGGCGGTCTCAGGGCTGGGGTTGCTTCGGAATCCGGATTGTGACGGGTCGAGGATGACGTTCTCTTTGATGAATCTTGTCAGTTCCCTGTTGACTGTTTTCTCAGCGAGTCTGGCTGCGAAGGTGAGGAGCGAGATGGGCTGATAGTTATTGAGGTCGTGGGGTCAGCTGTGTGCTTCTTGAGCAGGGGCATGACTTCGGCGCGCTTTCAGTTGTCTGTGAAGGTTCATGTGTTGAAGGCGGTGTTGATGTTGCGTAGTGGTTCGTGTGCGATGGCAGATGCGGCTCTGTGGTAGATGTGAAGGGGGCCAGGGGTCTGTGTGGGCCCACGAGTGGATGCCTTTCATGGTGGAGGCGGTGTCTTCATCCGTGCCTGGTGTCCATTTGGAGATGGTGGGCTGGTTGGTGTCTCAGGGGTGCGGGTGGGCCGGCTGCTGCGTCCAGTGTGTGGTCCACATACTTGTCGTAGAGGTTTATGATCTTGAGGTGGAAGTCGGTTCCAAGCTAATTGCATATGACACACTGAAAAGCATCTTTTACCCCATTGCACACCCATTTTTCAGCGTTTACCCCATTGCACACCCATTTTTCATCGTTTACCCCATTGCACGCCCATTTTTCCTATTTTACTCCATTGCACGCCCATTTTTCATCTTTTACCCCATTGCACGCCCATTTTTCCTATTTTACCCCATTGCACGCCCATTTTTTGTCTTTTACCCAATTGCACGCCCAATTTTCATCTTTTACCCCATTGCAGCCCATTTTTTATCTTTTACCCCATTTCACGCCCATTTTTCCTATTTTACCCCATTGCACGCCCATTTTCCGTCTTTTACCCAATTGCACGCTCAATTTTCATCTTTTAACCTATTGCGCAACCATTTTTCATCTTTTACCCCATTGCACGCCCATTTTTCATCTTTTACCCCATTACATGCCCATTTTTCATCTTTTACCCCATTTCACGCCCATTTTTCCTATTTTACACCAGTGCACGCCCATTTTTTCATCTTTTACCCAATTGCACGGCCAATTTTCATCTTTTACCCCATTGCACGCCCATTTTTCATCATTTACCCCATTGCACGCCCATTTTTTATCTTTTACCCCATTTCACGCCCATTTTTCCTATTTTACCCCATGCACGCCCATTTTTCGTCTTTTACCCAATTGCATGCCCAATTTTCATCTTTTACCCCATTGCACGCCCATTTTTCATCTTTTACCCCATTGCACGCCCATTTTTCATCTTTTACCCCCATTGCACGCCCATTTTTCCTATTTTACCGCATTGTACACCCATTTTTCGTCTTTTACCCAATTGCAAGCCCAATTTTCATCTTTTACCCCATTGTACGCCTATTTTTCGTCTTTTACCCAATTGCACGCCCAATTTTCATCTTTTACCCCATTGCACGCCCATTTTTCCTCTTTTACCCCATTTCACACCCTAACTTTCATTATTTTACACAATGTACACACTCAAATAAATTATTGACCCCAAACGACACCCTACAATTAAGAATTTTTTCACAGAGGACAACCTATATTTAATGAATTACACAAAAGGACACACACAATATTTGATTTTGGTAGCACAATTTGCACCATGAAAACTCTACTTTTACACATTTGACACACTGAAAAGCATCTCTGTACTGAGGAGACATTCCCACCATGAATTGAGCATTGTGATTTTCTTTGCACTTATTGTGCAACGTACACTTTTCAGAGTGATGTTCTTATGCAGGAGAGTAACATGCAGACAGGGTATGTGTGTTGTGTTTTTTATTGGCACAAACCGTGATTGGGGTCATTTTGTACTGAGATACATTTGATGGGGACTGTCACAATGTGACGTGCTCAGTTGAAGAAATTGTTTATTATTCGGTTCCTTCAGGCAGTTCCTGCTGCATTTACTGTGGGGTGTGCTCCACCTGCCTCATCTTCATCATCATCCTGGTCATCATCTGGTGCAGCAGGCACTTGGATCCATGGAGCATTGGTGCGCACACATATATTGTGCAATACACAACATGCTATGATGATTTTGTTGACCATTTCGGGGCTGTACAGCAGTCTGCCACCTGTGATGTCCAGGCAACGGAAACGTGACTTTAGCACGCCAAATGTGCGCTCCACAATGGACCGGGTGCGTCTGTGGGCCGCATTATACTGCCTCTGGGCTTGGGTGGTGGGGTTTCGGAGGGGTGTCATCATCCACGGGCAGAGTGCATATCCTTGATCACCTGTTACATGTGATGGAGAGATGTGTCCATTATTGGTTATGCAGGCTGTGTTGTTAGTGTTGATAGTTTTGTGGTGTGTGATTTGTGCTATATTGGATTTCATGTTAGCCATGTGTCGCTTCAGACTGATTACCAGCATCAATGCTAATTACGTTGCCTCACAGTTGATCCTCCCTCCCCCGAGCCAATTTGATTGTGTGCGCTGCGCGGTTGCATCACTGGCACTCCTACTGTGCAACACTATTAAGGCCATCTGCGCATGTCCGCAGGCCTAACACACACACCAACAGGCACCGTGGCTCTCCTACCGTCTAGCGATGGCACTCATCCACCCTCCTCGCAGTCAATGCCATGACAACGTTTAAATGGCAATAGGCCACACCAGACACGGATCATGTTCAGTTCTGCTGCTGCCGCTAGACCTGCCCCACCGCACAACACATGCTGTTTCAGGTCCAGAGCTGCCACAAAGCAACACTCAGCAGCCCCCTCGCCTGCAGGGCCCATTGAGGGCAGGAGCGCTTCACCCACACCATCAACATCATCAGACGCCACACCGTCCACTCCCTGGACTACGTACTCATTCCTGAGCGTAGCCTCCAAATCACATACCACGACTACTCAAAATCCATTTCACTCTGGGAAATGTTTGCTGACATCAGACTGTCCCAAATCTTCACCACACTGAGCCACAAGACAGGGCACACCTTTGACACCTTCTTTGCATGTGTAGACTTCGTCCAGTTCATCAACCCCACTAAACGCATATGTAGTGACCACAAACGCATACACTTCCTTGTCGGTGAACCCCAAGCCACCGTAGACCACATGCGGACCCACACACAGTTAGTGGAGCTCAGTCACCGAGGAGATGCTACACACCACCATCAACCGCAACACCCACAATGCTGCAGTCGTCACCAATGGCGCTAGACCGCATTTTACAGACATGTATCTCCAACTGCGCATACACACTTGTCCCACTATGCAACTGCAACATACAGCGGGCAATAAATGCCACCTCGGTCACCAACAACCTTAAAGTTGGCAGATGCATCTGCTGACACATGGAGAGGAACTGGTGCAAGATTGAGGATACCATTAAACATCACCACCTACAAGGACACAAAGCTCATATTCTCCATCAACAATACGCCCACACACCAAACTGGGCTTCCAGGAAGGATTGCTGTGAGTTGCAACATGGATGATCAACAGCTGGGGCGTGCTATACGCAGAGGAGACATGAGTCCTCATCCTCATAACAAAACAATCGGCATGTGGCATCACCTGGTGGGCCAATGCATTCGGCAGCCCCCCCAACTCTAGGTACCTAGGCACCATATTTGACTCCTCCCTCTCCATGAACCAACAGGTCTACGCAGTGGCCTGCAGCTGCTTCACCTGCCTCTGCATCTTCCATGCAACCTTCCAATGGATCCCCCCATTGTCAGGTAAGACAGTCACCCCCACAGTCATTCCCATCAGGCTGGTCTATGGAAACACACTATATGCCCACATGGGCACGTCTGCGCTCAGCTTAGTCCCGACTGTCCAGCACAACACCGACACACTGGGCCTTTTGTACATACTTTCCTTATGGATCGAGTCCCTCCGTCGCACATACATGGTTCCCACCTCTCCCCACATTTGCTAATGAGTGGCGGAGGGGCTAAGCCTTTGGGGATGGTTTGTCTACATAGCTAGCCACAGTTCCCAAAGTTCCTTGTGTTGTTGGGTCTGGTAAGTGGGCATGTTGATTGCCATGTTGTATGTGAGATTGTGACATGTACATTCTCACAATTGTGAGTTGCATGTCTGTGGAGTTGAGGCGTGTGGTGTGTTAAGTTGGTACTTACCAACAAGAACTGCATTTCCGTATGTGCCATCCTGGAAGCGCTGGTTTATGATGGACTGTCGGAAGATGTAGGAATCATGCACACTCCCTGGAAACTTGGCTATGACATTGGTGAACAGTCCCCGGTGGTCCACTATTGCCTGCACATTCATAGAATGAGTGTGCTTTATGTTGCGGTATATGTGTGCACTGTCCACAGGGGGCACAAATAGGACATGTGTGCAGTCAATTGCCCCCAACACCTGCGGGAAGCTGGCTATGGCGTGAAAGCCTTGCTTGGTCTCAATCTGTTCCTGCACAGTGTTGGGGAAGTGAAGGTGCTGAGGTATCAGGTAAGGGTGGGCGTAGTTCGCGGAGTTGCGCTACGCGATGATTGCACAGTGCCGGATGCTTGTCCGCACTGTGCAATCATTGCAAACGGCATCATGCACAGTGCAAGCGGTCGTTTTCTGCCGCTCGAGTAGATTTTTACTCGAGCAGCAGCTTTCTCAACGCGAACGGGCAGTTTCTCATCGCGAGTGGTCGTGAGCATACGCGACCACTCGCAATGAGAAACCTGACCCCCCCCGCGTTGAGAAATCTCGCCGGGAGGTTTATTTTCCACGCTTGCGCTCGCCAACTTGATGTTGCCGATCGCGAACGAGGAAAAATCTCGCCGGGATGTTGATTTTGCTCACTCGTGGTCGCCAATTTGACGTTGAGGAACGCGAGCGAGCAAAAATGTCCGCTACACGTAGCGGATTTTCTCTGCACTCCGCGAGATCTGCGTAACGCGGAGTGCAGCAAACTCCGCAAACTCCGCGAGCGGAGCGTAGTTCACCGCCCAGGCCTAGTATCAGGCTGAGTATGCCATCCAAGACAGTTGGGAGTAAGATTGAAAAGGCTGCCTGTGAAACTCCGCCGACTCTGGCATTTGTTGGTTGAAAGGTCCCAGAGGCCAACATGTGCAGCACAGCCAGCAGCTTTGTCTGCGGAGGGATGTTGGTTCTCCGCTGTGTTGATGCCGTCAGCCTATGGGCTATCAGGTTCAGGTTGTGTTGGATGGATGTCCTTTTGAGCCTGTAGTGGGCAATGACATCATCTGGCGTTAGGTCTGCAAGGCTGAGACGTCTGCGCAGGGCCCGCTGTCTTCTTTGGCGCTGCCTCGGTAGTGGTCCTGGGGGAGGTGGCAGTGGCGGTGGTGGTTGTTGCCTTCGTGGGGCTCCAAGCTGAATGATTAGTACCTCCATGGCATCAGTGGGTCTTCAGATGGGGCTCTGAGCTAGTCTCCCTTATATGCCTCCCTTTATCACCATTTTTAGACCTGCTTTTTTCTGGTCTTAGGTTCCTGCAGCTAAGGGGTCTTAGCGCGACTTTTTTTATCGCTTCGCGGGTCCGGGCCTTCATTGCTAACGCGGCGATAAATGGCTTGATAATATGCCCCTGAGTATCTAGACACAACAGTAGAAACACTGCATACACAATTATTTGCCAACACATGATCTGAAGAGTTGTCTCATTAATAGTGTGGTGTTAGCATTAAAGGTGTACTGGTGTATGAAGCTGAAGATCTGGTCAAATAAATTATCGTTCAAAAAGAATTGGGCTGCAATATTAGAAGTGCATGCCCAAAAATACAGAGTAGGTCTATGTTAATATGATAGGTAAAAATGAATGAAGTGGAAAGTGTTTTTTAAGTTGTCTTTATTTCGTTGTGACGTGCCTTAAACCATTGATTTACACATTACTAAAATGTATGTTATGCACATTTCAGTGCTTCAAACAGTGCTTAACTTGTGCTGCGTTTGCTGGTGGTGGACTCCGGCGCCCATTTTTGTGCACCAACAGTGATTATATATTTTTAGACTTTGACCCAACGAAGCTAAGAGAAAAAGTAAATAGAAGGAAAAGAACAGAAAACGATGAGAAAAGGAGAAAGCATGGATCAAAAAAACTGCAAGGGTGAGTTCACAAGACAAGAAGTGTAGGGTATGGAAAGTAAAGGTGTAAGGTGGAATCAACATTAGGCAGGCTTGGTTTTTGGGAACCCAATCATTGGGTACCACCAGTGGTCTCTTTGGAATAACTTAGGGGTCTTGAGGGTTCATGTTGTGAGAGGTCTAGGAAGGAGGGCCTATGTAAAAAAGCAAGCATGCAGGTATAGTGCAATGTGCCATTTGATGTCCCATACCCATTTCTAGATTCTAAATTGACATGCCAGTTTATGTAGCTGTCTGACGGAATAGCGACTCCTGAACTACTATCAGCATGATGTGCTGGCTGTCTCACAACTCCAATGTATGGTACCAGTAAAACTCTCAAACTAAACCATTTATGATGTGTGATATGACCCCAATCGTTGGCATGGAAACCAAATTACCTTTTTTGGAAATAGCTAGATTTTATGTCAAGACAAGAGGCAAGCATTATGCATATAACTTTTATTCACTCCTTCTGAGCAGCAAACCATTAAAAGCTTCCAACATGAACAACATCACAATGGTAAAAAGAATGTTCAGCCCCATATAAACAATGTGATCTCCATTTACCTGCCCCGATATGCCCCCAAGGGGGGCAGAAAGACTGTAGCTACTTTTTTGGGGGGGTGGGGGCATTGGTATGCCCATTCTGGGCAGCCCCCACCCTTACATACAAAACCACCAGCGTAATCCCTGGCACCTAGTGGGCCCGGGGGGGGCAGATCAGGGGCTATTGCCCCCAACTGCCTCCTGGGGGGGCAGAAAGTCTATGGAATATTTTTAGGGGGTGGGGGCATTGGCGTGCCCATTCTGGGCAGCCCCCACCCCTTACCATTGAAAAAAAAAATTCCCTGGTGCCTAGTGGGCTTTCAGCCGCCCCGGGGGGCAGATAAGGGGCTGTCTCACAACTCCAATGTAAGGTACCAGTAAAATTCTCAAACTAAACCATTTATGATGTGTGATATGACCCCAATCGTTGGCATGGAAACCAAATTACCTTTTTTGGAAATAGCCAGATTTTATGTCAAGACAAGAGGCAAGCATTATGCAAATAACTTTTATTCACTCCTTCTGAGCAGCAAACCATTAAAAGCTTCTAACATGAACAACATCACAATGGTAAAAATAATGTTCAGGCCCATATAAACAATGTGACCTCCATTCACCTGCCCCGATGTGCCCCCATGGGGGGAGAAACATTGTTCCAATTTTTTGGGGGGTGTGGGCATTGGCATTCCGATTCTGTGCAGCCCCCACCCCTACATATAAAAAAAAATAATAATCCCTGGTGCCTAGTAGACTTTCTGCCTCCCACGGGGGGTAGATCAGGGGCTACTGCCCCCATCTGCCTCCTGGGGGGGGCAGAAAGACTGTGACATTTTTTTTGGGGTGGGGGCATTGGCATGCCAATTCTGGGCAGCCCCCACCCCTATGTATAAAACAATAAAATAATCTCTGGTGCCGAGTGGGCTTTCTGCCCCCCCGGGGGGCATATGAGGGGCCATTGCCTCCATATGCCTCCTGGGGGGGGCAGGAAGACAGTGGCATTTTTTTGGGGGGGTGGGGGCATTGACATGCCCGTTCTGGGCAGCCCCCATCCCGAACTTTGAAAAAAAAAATCCCTGGTGCCTAGTGGGTTTTCTGCCCCCCCGGGGGTAGATAAGGGGCTAGTGCCCCATCTGCCTCCCAGGGGGGCAGAAAGACAATAGCAATTTTTTGGGATGGGGCATTGGTATGTCCATTCTGGGCAGCCCCCACCCCTATGTGTTAAAAAGAAATCCCTGGTGCCTAGTGGGTTTTCTTCCCCCACCAGGGGGGCAGATCAGGGGCTATTTCCCCCATCTGCCTCCGGGGGGGGGGCAGAAAGACTTTTGCCTTTTTTTAGGGGGAAGGGTGGGGGCATTGGCATGCCCATTCTGGGCAGCCCCCACCCCTGGCCTTTAAAAAAATGATCCCTGGCATCTATGGTGCTCTCTGCCCCCCCCAGGGGGGCAGTTTGGGGGCTACTGGTTATGCCAAAATAAAATTTGGGGAGCAAAGGCCCTTGCCCAAGGGGCCACTCCCCCCTCCCTGGTGGCTAGTGGGTGGATCCCTGCTTGAGGATCGCCCTCCTGGGGCGATCCCCAAGCAGGGATCCACTAGGGAAGGGTACCATTGGAAAGGGGATATTCTCCCTTTCCAACAATACCTCTCCCAAGTGTTTCGATGCCCGGGGCTGATATAGCCCCATGAGCACCGAAACAATGAAACTGAAACTAAGTTTCATTTTCATTTTTCAATGTAATGACATCAGCGTGCCATGCGCGCAATCGTCATTACATTTAAAACACAAAACAGGCCTCAGGAGGTTGGGGAAGCTCTTCCCCACCTGCCGAGGCCCCCCCAAAAAAAGGAAATCCCTCAGCTGTTTGCAGCAGAGGGATTTAGTGCACCTGTGCACATGACGGAATGGTTCCGTCATGAGCATAGGAGCACTGGTGCTCATGACGGAACCATTCCGTCACGAGCACCGAAAGGGTTAAGGGACTATAGAAGGATATCCAATAGAGTTTGACACAGAAACTGTGCAACTGAAAGAACGGAACAAATTGGTGTTTCAAAACGATTTAGAACGAATAGTACAGGAGGAGGTATTACAGATGATAAGAAAGGATGCAATTATACAAATAAAAGAGCAGGAAAAGGGTTTTGTAAGTACTTTATTTCTGGAAGAAAAAAAGACAAGGGATGGAGGCCTGAAATAAATTTAAGTGATTTAAATCAGTTTGTGACATATCAACATTTGAAGATGGAAGATATACACCTTTTACAAGATTTTCTACAAGATCAGGATTGGATGGTGAAGTGGGATCTCAAGGATGCTTATTTCACAATACTAGTAGTAAAGGAGAGTCAGAGCTATCTGGAGTTCAAGTGGAAAGGCCAACCGTATCAGTTTCTGAGTCTACCTTTTGGACTAACGTCAGTCCCTTTGTATTTCACAAAGGTGATGAGGCCAGTGGTTGGATGTTTCAGGGAGAGAGGAGTACGAATGATCATTTATCTAGACGATATCTGATAATGAATCAGGATGTGGAAGATTTGAAAGAACAGCTGGTAATGGTGAAGAGTTTGTTGTAGAACTGGGGATTTGTAGTAAATCAGGAAAAGTCTGTTTTGACTCCAATGCAGAATTTGGAATTCTTGGGGTTCGTAGTGGGTACGGTGTTGTGTCAGTTATGACTTCCATAGAAGAAAGTGAGGAAGAGGTGCAGATATTGATGAAAAAACAGGAAATCAAGTTGAGAGACTTGGCTCAAGTGCTTGGGCTACTGTCTTCGTCAATGCAGGTGGCTTTTCCAGTGCCTTCGCATTACAGGGCCTTACAGCATCTTAAGATTTCAGGTCCAGCAAGAGGTTTGTGGTATGGGGACTTGGTGTACCTATCTGTGGAAGCAAGAGATGTGTTGATTTGGTGGAAGGAGAATCTGGAGGCCTGGAAGGGTTGGGCAATTTTTGGGACAAAGCCTGATTTTGTATTGGAGATGAATGCAAGCAACTTAGGTTGGGGAGCGAATTGTTTGGGTCAAGAGACCAGGGGAGTTTGGACTCCGTTAGCGTAGGAGAGGCATGTAAATTGTTTGGAGATGCAATCAGGTTTGTTTGCCTTGCAGTGTTTCAGGACAGACTTGAGAGGGAAATCTGTGTTGTTGAAAATGGACAATGTGATGGCTGTAGCGTACATAAACAGGTTGGGAGGCAGCAGGTCCAAGGGACTAGCGGAGTTAGCAAAGCAAATGTGGGAATTCTGTTTGAAACACAAAATAGACTTGAAGGCAGATTATTTGCCAGCAGCAGATTGGAATTTGTGAAAACTGAGAGATTACAGCAATTGGAAGTTACGAGAGGATGTTATTCAGTATAAAGTCGAGAGAGTATGGGTCCTTTGCGAGTGGATCTCTTTGTTTCTAGGCTAACCTTTCAGTTACCAAATTGTCGGTTGGAGGCTGGAACCTGGAGCAATAGCAGTGGATGCTTTTCTGCAGAGATGGAAGGGAATGATGGGGTATGCTTTCCCCCCATTCTCAATGATTCAGAGAGTGTTGGTACAGATGAGTGTAATGATGCGGCGCCTGGCTATTATTAATAAAATATTTATTTGGACGGACACAGAGCAGTCCGCTTGCTTCCTAACCTCTAATCTGCAGTAACTGACTAAACTAGAACTCTCATGTATTCTTTGTGGCCATGGCTACATGGCCACAGTTCTATTTATGACATCATTACATCTTCCCCCTCCTTGACAACAAAGGAAAACAATGCTGAACAAAAATAAAATAAAACAAACAAATGAAGAATAAGGAAATAAAATCATCAACATTGTTCAATCAGTCTATGAGGTCTTTTTTGTGCCCTTCCTCTTCTTCTAAGAGGAATGCGAACATTGACATCATGCCCTTATCTACACACTTCATTTGAAGGGCTTATAAATTTCTTGAAATGTGCCTTGTTCCTTATTATCACCCTATCCTCATTCTGAGCAGTAATAGCTGAACCCTTCACCCTAGTCACTTCCAAAGGAGACGGGTGAAATCTGCTCATTTGATTTTGTCTTACCAATACCAGATCTCCGATTTCGTAACTTCCTCTATGAACATACTTCCTTTGTTCCGCATTCCGCTTCATCTTTCCTTTCATCATCTCATCTCTTTTTACAATTTGTGTATGTTCTTTAGGATGTTTCAATGGCATTTGTGGTAAACGTGTTTGTCTAGACTGGCCAAACAACAACTCTGCAGGAGTTTTTCCAGTCGAACCATGAGGCGTATTCCTGTAGTCACGCAAAACTTGGCACACAGCTTGATTCATAGAAATGTCTGTTAGTTTTGCTCTTTGCACACTTTTCTTTAATGTAGCCATCAATCTTTCCGCTATAGCATTTGCTTGTGGCCAGAGTGGGGTAATTTTCCTAAGTCTCACACCCATTTAATCAAGAAATTTGGTAAATTCTTTTCCATTAAAAGGTGGACCATTATCTGTTTTTAAAACTTTGGGTATACCCCAAGCTGAAAAAACGTCATCAACAACAGGTAGTATCACAGATGCAGAAGTGGATGGTATTGATTTTACAACTGGAAATCTAAAATATTCATAAATGAGCACAAAAAAATAATACCCTGAATCTAGAGGTCCATAAAAATCACACGCTAGTTCAGACCACACAGCATCTGGCAGTTTAGACATCTGCAATTCTTCAACAGTTCTTTCTCTTGTGGTACACTGGCAGAAATGACAAGACTGTACAATTTCTTCTACTTGACTGTCAAGCTTCGGAAACCATACTTTTTCTCTTAAGAGTGTTTTTGTCGCTGATATCCCTCTATGACTTTCATGTGCAAGATTAATGACACGTCTTTGTAAATTGCTTAGAATGACTATTCTGTTTCCTCTTATAAGAATGACAGAAGTGGCTATTGTTAATTCTGCTTGAACATTTTTTAATGCAAGCACATCTCTTTTGCATATTCCTGGTTGAAATGTTGTTAATGCTTTGACAAGCTTCCATCTATTTAAGTTTA
The DNA here is from genome assembly GCA_963921515.1 of Calotriton arnoldi. NCBI lineage: Eukaryota > Metazoa > Chordata > Amphibia > Caudata > Salamandridae > Calotriton > Calotriton arnoldi. The sequence goes on along the minus strand of CAWUFW010003799.1, from coordinate 825,000 downwards.
TTATTCTTTTAACTTCTGCTACGGTATTGTCTTTATTAGATTCATGAATCAGTTCTTGTTCAGAGATCACTTCAGGAACTGTCAACTTAATTATGAAGTTTATATGATTTTCTGTATCATCCATTTCATTTTTGTCTGCATCTGTTGGGTGTCTAGACAAATAATCAGCTGGATTGTACTCTTTTCCTGGCTTATGAATTATTTTAAAATCATAGTCCATCAACCTCAAACCCCATCTTTCAATCCGAAGAGGTCTTTTCGCTTTCGGATTTCCAAAAATAGTCGTGCGTGCCTGGTGATCTGTTACTATCACAAATGGTTTTCCGAACAAAAAATCATGATAATGCTCACATGCCCAGACTACCGCCAAACTCTCCTTTTCCGGCTGAGAGTATTTCTTGTCTATATCGGTCAGGCTTCCGCTGGCATGTAAGACCACAAACCTTGGGGTGTCTTTTCCAAACTTATTCTGAAGTAGAATAGCACCTAGTCCCACCGGACTTGCATCTACTACTATTTCTGTGCATAAATTTGGGTCGAAATATTTCAAATTTGCTGCTGTTGCTATGTCACTTTTTATCTTCTCAAATGCATTTTTGCATTCCTTACTCCAGAGGAATGTCCGCTCCTTCTTCGTTAGCTCTCTAAGGGGTGAACTGACAGTAGCATATTCCTTGATATAACGGGAACAATAACTAGCCATTCCCAAGAAAGAGCGTAATTCTGTTATATCTTTTGGACAAGACATTGCTATTAGTGATGATACTTTCTTCGGATCTGGTCTCACTCCTTTGCTTGAGAATATATGACCATAAAATGTTAGTTCCGGTTTAGCAATTTCACACTTTTCAGGGTTCAATGTTAGCCCAGCTTTCCTAAGTTCTTGACAAACTGCTCTGAGTGCTTGATCATGTTCACTTTCTGTTTTTCCAAAAACAAGAATATCATCACTGTAATTCATTGGATTTTTTTACCGGTCTAATTAAATTTTTTATAATCTCTTGAAAAATCTCTGCGGCTGAGCATATTCCAAAGTTAAGTCTTTTGTAACGGAATAACCCCATATGCGTTGAAAAAGTTGTAATATATCTTGATTTCTCATCAATTTCCAATTGATGATACCCCTTACAGAGATCTAACCTCCAGAAAACTGTCGCCCCATTCAAAATACTAATCATGTCATTCAAATGAGGCCCAGGATGCCTCTCTCTCTCAATTGCAGTATTCGGTATCCTCATGTCAACACAGATTCTAATCTGGCTCGTGTCTTTTTTCGGCACCACTACAATCGGAGACACCCAAGGTGTTGGACCTGTAGCAGGCTCAATTATGTCCTGCTTAAGTAAAGAATTAATTTCCTCTTCAACTTTACCTTGCATGTGAATTGGGACTCTCCTGTGCATTTGCGCTACTGGTTTCACTTTTTCATTTATGTGCAATGAAATGGTTTTTCCTTTTAATTTTCCAAGACCTTTTGGTAAAACAGGAAACTCTTTTAGTATAGGTTGTTCCATTGTCACATGAAACGTCATGGCCAACAGTCCCATCAATTGAGCTGTGACATTACTTAGCAGACATGGCCCAGCAGTTTCTTCTTTCAATACAGGTATTTCTTCTTTAAGAGACACCTTTCCATAGGATAAACTTTCTTCAAACTTCCCAAAACAAGTTACAGGGCTTTTTGCTCCCCATTGGAAAACTTTGACATTTGATGAAACAATAGGAGGTTTAGCTTTCATTTTGTCATATTCAGTCGTGCACATGATATTACATGTTGCTCCACTGTCTAACACAAAAGGGACTTTTTGAGATCCCACTAATATGTCAACAGAAGCTGTTCTTTCAATGTCTTCTTTTTAACAGATTGATCTTTTCATCTTCATTTCCTTCTGACATTAAATACAATCACTCTTGTTCAATTTCATCAGCGGAAGAATTATCAGCACTTTCCATTTGTCTGATATATTTTGTATTTCCTTTCACTTGACGTTTCCACATTTTTCCGTTGTCCTTTATTTTGAACCTGCATACAGTCGAGAAATGATTCATTCTTCCACATTCCTTGCAATGTTGTCCCATGGCTGGACATACATTTGTATGTGGAAATGGTTGTCCACATCTGTAACATGTTCTTTTCTCTTTTCTAAAAGCTGTTGACTTTTCCATTCTACTATTAATATTTTCATCCTTTTTGTTATCCTTTTCTTAATTTTTGCTGTCTTTCTTAGTCATTTGGCGAACTTCTTCTAACGTTTTAACTCTTCCTTGCTCCATGTTATTTGCATGTTTTTTTGCTTGAGCATCAGTACGTGCCATGAGTAGAATCGTTCTCAAGTCGTAGGTTTTCTCCAGAAGTTTTTTTCTGAACTCTACTGAATTGCATCCTTGAATGACCCTTAACCTGACAGCTTCCTCATTGTTGAATTTGTCAAATTCACAAAACATGACTAGCTTTTTAACTTGGTCACAAATTCATCAATGGTTTCATTGTCTTGCTGACATGTCATGTTAAAAGTGTATCATTCAAAATCTACATTTCTTTGTGGGTCAAATCTTTCATTCAAACCTTTCATGATGCCTTCATATGTATTTTTATATGCATCTGGAAATGTGACAATAATATCTTACACTTCATCACCCACTAAGTTGAGCAGTAAATCCTTTGCTTGCTCATCAGTATATTTTTTGCATGTTGCTTTCAGAAAATGTTCAAAACGTCTTGTCCACTTTTCCCACCTTTGCTCAACTGTAATATCAAATGGTAGAGGTCTTCTATAGATCATACTTGACACATTTTCTTCCTCTTGTTCATTCATGTGTGTGTGTGCTGACACACTTGTTGAACTTTCTCCTTCTTCTATTGATATAGTATCCATTTGTATTGTTTTATTGTTTAACCTCTTAGTATTTTTTTTAGGCTTAAAATCGATTTAAAATCAAATTTGCCTGACCTTAATATGGACTTCTATGTTATTCTATTGTAATGTCCCAAAACTTGCCTGATTTCAAGATGGCCACCAAGATTTGTAAAGTCTTATGTGATTTTCTTGCCTGCTTTTAAGATGGCCACCGTTGATGACAGATCAGGCGAGCTGTTGTGTGATTTTCTCGCCTGATTCTAAGATGGCTGCCGTTTGTGACTGATCAGGCAAACTCACGCGAGATTTGCCACTCGCACGTTCGCATTTCATAAGAACAAGCTGTTCCTCACACCGGTAAGCAGTTTTCTCACTTTTGGCAAAACTAGTCCAATTTGTATGCCTGAGAGATGCAATGGCTCTAATATTGCGTAGATTTTGCTCAGTTTTGAAATGACGCGCAGCAAGCGCTCTTACCGTGATTAGTAGAACAGGCTGAGGACAGGCAGACGTGGGTTCGCATCAACGCTCGTCGCCAATCTGTAACGATGCGGAGCCTGGCTATTATTAATAAAATATTTATTTGGACGGACACAGAGCAGTCCGCTTGCTTCCTAACCTCTAATCTGCAGTAACTGACTAAACTAGAACTCTCATGCATTCTTAGTGGCCATGGCTACATGGCCACAGTTCTATTTATGCCATCACTACAGTGAGGAGGCAGAAGGGTCGAATAGTATTGGTTACACACGTTTGGAGAACTCAGCCATGGTTTCAACAGTGATGGAAATGGCAGTGAAGGAATCAGTTTTGATAATGTCTTGCAAAGGTCTTTTATCAAGCATACAAGGCAAGGAGCATTTGTTGGTGGAGTTGGGTTTTCTCAGCCTTCTAGTATGGAGGACATCAGGTTTTCTGAAAGACTCAAAGAACTTTCGAATACAGCTGCAAAATTATTTGATGAATCTTGGAAACCATGGACAAAGAAAAGGTATAGAGGTGCGTAGAAGGTATGGTTATTTTGGTGTATGGAAAGAAATTTGGATCCCATGGAAGCAGATGATGTAGAGATAGCAAATTTCCTAGCAGGTTCATTTGATAAAGGTATGTTGTATAGGAAAGTGAATTGTTACAGATCAACAGTGGCAGCTGGTCATTCACTTCAGCAGGGTATCTCAATTGGTAGAAGCCTTTTGGTATGAAGAGTGATGAAAGGAATTCAGTTGAGGAGGCCCCCTAATACGAGTATCAGAGCTTATGGAACATACATTTGGTTCTACAATAATTTGGGGGATGGCCAGCTAGCAGATATTTTGAGGTGAAAGAACTGTCTTGGAAGTTGGCTACATTACTTTGTCTCATTTCTTTCCGTAGAGTATCGGATGTGAGGGCTCTGGAGGTATCGTGTAGGTTTTTTTCAACCAAATGGTGTGGTTTTTGAGGTTTGCAGATGAACTAAAACTATGGCTGGGACTATTTTTATCCAATTTTTGACAACTCACCTAATTAATGAGTAATACAATACTTAAAAGAGTAAGAGAGTAGGATGTTGGAAATGAGAGCTGCAGGTGTTGATCAACTGTTAATATCCTATGTGAAGATTTTAAAGTTGTATCAAATGCTACAATCGCAAGATGGGTGAAAGCTGCTTTGAAAGAGGCAGGTGTGGATGTGTCAAAGCTTACAGCTTGTTCAGTGAGGGGAGCTATGGCGAGTAAGGTTTGTATGTTGGGTGGAAGATATTTTGAAAGCAGCTGATTAGTCTTCTACACAGACATTAGGAGGGTTTATTTTAAATTTATAGATCATGTTTCAAAATGTGTCTTAAAAGACTTTGAAGATGCATAATGCAAGCCTCCTGTCTTGACATAAAATGAAAATCTTTATAGGTTTACTGAATAAAGAGTCAAGATTTTATTAAAGACAAGGAGGCTAGCATTATCCCACCCGCCCTTTTCTAGTTAAGTGGTTGGAGTTTGATAAAATGGTATAAATGTTTGTTATAGATCCTGTGTAAATTGTTGCTATAGAACAATAAATTGAAGAGTTTATTTATTTGCTGATGTAGAGAGGTTAAGAACTGGTTACGTACTTCAGTTTATTTTCACAGAGAATTAGAAGAGGATAGATTTGAGGAAGCAATATATAGGACTGTCGAGAAGAAGAACAAACAAAAGAGGAGTGAGATTGAGGCCACACTGTTTATATGGGACTGAACATTGTTTTTAACATTGTGATGTTGTATAGTTCTAGTTGGAAGCTTTTAATGGTTTGCTGCTCAGAAGGAGTGAATAAAAGTTATATGCATAATGATAGCCTCCTGGTCTTTAAAAAAGCTTGATTCTTTATTCAGTAAACCTATAAGAATTGCAATTCTCCACTACAGAGAAGTGCTGATGCCTAATACAGCATTTTTTGAAAACTTCAGTTCATGGTGACCTCACTCTGAACCATTCAGGAGTGCTAAATTATAAAAGTGTGAGCTGGCGGCAGCAATTTGTTAGCCCTAATTATATTTCAAGATTAGATTCCTAAAAGACTAATTGCAAACTTTAAACTAAAAGCAATGGGGCCTATTCACAAAGTCCATTTTGTAGTACACTTCATAGTACTGCAATGATACTACTCATGTACTACAAAATGCTATTCACAAACCTACATGCAGTGGTCTCCCCCTCTGCCTTCATTCACCTCTCCTATCTTTTCTCTATGAAGGTCTCCACCCTGGCTGTAGAGATGTCCATACACACTTATGTTTTAGTAGTAAATGTAAAAGGGATGGGGGAGTGTGGCTGGTAAATAAGAAATACTTACTACTGAAGTGGAGGGGATTTGAGGAGGATTAAGGAGGGGTTACAAGTGAAATGTGCAAGTGAAAGTTACTACTAGTAACTTCTTACAAGTATGTGGAGATTTCTGCCACTATAGCGGAGATCTCTCTATGGGAAAGATTAGTGAAAGTGATTGCAGTTCATCATTCTTTAAAAAATATATTTTGATCACAATTAAGAATTTAAGATAATTTATATGTTAATGCACATAATTCCATTACATTAAATGTGTAGTGACTAAGTAATTTACATATATTTATTTAATTTATAAATAATATTTCTTAAAAATAATATAAAAACAATCCCACCAACAGTAAAAATGTTATGGTAGTTGGGATTTTTTATGAGCCTAGTTCAAAAAGCGTTGTCTGTGAGTAGCTATGACTTACAACTGAATTAGGGTTGATTTACTTCTGATTATTGAGAAGCAATACACATATACTCACTGGAAAAGTGTTGTAAATAGATCCCTTTTCACTTGATCTGTGTGCGTAAGATATGCAAGTGAAAAGGTCCATAATTCAGTACTTTCCAAAAGGTAGCAAAAAGCTGGCATAAATAACCAGAATCATAGGATTGACCATGAAATGCAATGCAACTTTGGTGCACACCCAGGAAGCGGAAATGCGGTCAATATGCACAAAGTTTAAGCAATTCATTTGGTATATTCATCTGTTCGCCTACCATGCTCCCAAACCGACTCAATTTAACTTAAGCAGAAGGAGCCGTGATGGGCACCATCTTTTTCCTATTTACAAGTTGTATGCAGAAAGGGATGGCATGTAAGAGCTAAAAAATAATGAATGATAATTTATGTAGTGCACAGTGATCCCCTAATGATCCCCTAATGGCATCCTGGCCCTATAGGAGGCAGAATGCAAAGAACACTGACCACCATCCAAAATGAAACCCATGCTTTTAGACTTGATCAAAAACCTCAGATGCTATTTCATGTGCAGAGAAGGATTGGTCCAGACTTCGTCAGCCTGACAGGACAAAGCACGACTATCTACCCCGAAGTGACACATTTTTTGGGTCACAGGACAATGAGCAGCAAATATGACACAGTGTGCACACACACTTATCTGAGGATCCGCTGTTGAAGAAAGCCAGAGCCCTGTTGATAAAGTGTTCTGTGACAGATACAGGGACACTTGAAGAGAATTCCTATGGAAACTGACAGCCTGTGGTGCCTCTTCTGATGCAGTGTATGAAACTCCTGTCATTTGAGTCCCAAAATATTAATTTCAGCTACATTCTGAAAAATGTCAAGTCTGCTTATGCAAAGCAATGTCAAGAAAATTGTTGTAGTCCAGATCTGCGGTGATGTCTGTCTGGACTGATTTTGAGCTAGTCAATTTGTATTAACAGAGGGATTTTTTTCATGGTCTCAATGTCCTAATCTGTGACTTTATTGATCTGAGGCTTAGTCATCACTTCTTTATAAAGAAATAAAGCCTAAGTGCCTCACCGAATTTACAGGAATAGGAGTTGAGTCCATATCAAAAGGGCACTCGGATACTACAGGCCAACCACATACATGTTGCGGCTTCCACAATTAGAACTCCACTCTTGCTATTTTTTATTTGCAGGACATGAGCTCTCAACCACTCAGCAATCGCTATCATTCCACCTTAATACAGAAAGAAATGTACAGCGAAATAATTTTAGAATTACGAGTACTACGCATATATAATAGGTTCATGGCAAATTTAGCAATCAAAAGGTAAGACTCAAGGGCACTGTTCAGGAATGGCAAATATGCTTGTGAATGTATATGGTATTTATGCAGCACAAACCTAGCTTAAAGGCAGATCAGCTTTGTACAGGGTCAAAGTCAAAGACAGTCAATGTTTCATAGGAGGGGTAGCTGGTTTCTAAGATTTCTTTAAAAAGGTCCGCCCTCAGCTCTTTCCTCAGTTGGGCAGGGTTAGGGTAGCCCTAATGAATACAGAGATATCATTCCAGATCCTGGCTGCATAGATGGGGGAAGCCTGTTGCTTTGTTTTCTAATGTTTAGTTTTTTTTTACTTCTAGTCTGATGGTGTCCTAACTGTGGGTGTGCCAAGAGCCACGAGAAACTGTGACCTTGTCAGCTAGATGAGCAGGGGTTCAGATCGTGATGTGAACCTTATTTAGCAAGAAAGTACCTGCCCATTTAAAGCACTGACTGTACCAAATGTTGTTGTTTACTTCCTATTTCCCTTTAAATAATGACAACATTGATTGGAATATGAAAGTATTTCACGGTTGTCAAGTAAGCACTATAAATACAATGGAACACAAAATGAATGCATTGGAATTTCAGATGAATAACTGCATATCTACGTTTTACTGCAGCTAAAATATTTAAATGAATCTTGCCCATAATATTTTTTAGATTTGACTAAAGACAACTTTGGTTGTCTTGCAGAGCAATTATGGTTTACACAGAGAGATGAGTGCAAAAGGTGAAACCCAGCTCACCATTTGGTTGTTGCGTCATTCATATACTGCTTCGCTCACATTTGGCAACCATTGGTTGACTGGTAATTCATTACATATTTGGCAAACATTTGTTGACTAGTAATTCATTACAAATGGAATTTGGCCATCAAGTCAGCATCCAAACATTTAACTAGTGCTTGTCAGATGAGTTTCCTTAGGACATTTTATGCCCTTTATATGTTTTCACATAATGTGAATAGCTGTTGAGATCAGCATGCATTTCAAGCACAATGATATATTAAAAATACTTGTAGGATTGTTATGTGCCCGGGTTAGGCCCATGTAGCGAAGCTGCTCATTTCTTAAATTGTCCTCTTTTTCACAATAATATTTCGGCTGTGACCTTTTGCACATATTTGCGTGTGACAATTTTGGATTAGTTTATCTGAAACTACTTCTGTTTACATATATGCCTTTGCATAACATTATCACAATGCCTCGAACACCAAGTACAGGACCTCTTCGCACGAATGCACAAATGTAGTTGTATGTTCATCCACGGGGCAACAAGGCTATCCATATATCCATAACATTGCTAATCTATACGTACATCGCAAGGATCCTTTTTATTATAAATGATCAGCATCTCATAGAATTAGCAGAGGAGACACTTCAGCTGACACAGAGGGTCCCCGCATGCTGAGGCTTCACCTCGGTGAGGGATGTCCAGTTTGTGACCAAGATGGGGCCCTACATTCTCTTCCACCAGGTAATGGGGTTGGATCGTCCCTTGGGGGGATTCTTGGTTTCACACTTTCACACTTACACACACTCTAGGTTCACACAGAGTAGGGTTTCCATAGTAGGAGTATGCCTGATTACTGCCTTGTATTATATGCATGCATATATACACTTTTCTAGCACCATGGTAGAACTATATGTACTATTTACTCTTTTGGTGCTTGTAATCACTTACATCTGCTTCTGTCTACTGATTATCGCAGCGCATGTATTTTATACAAGTATAACGTTGGTTCAATAAATATAATGAAAACATCCCACTGTGTATTCTCTGTATATTTCTCTGAGAAAAAAAGAGCTTTAGTGACTGAGCGAGAGGTTCTGATCTGTTTCCACGATCCCTGAGGGGTCAGGGTTGTCATATTCAGTGGTTGCCCGAAGCACATCGGTTTCTGGCAGGGTTAGGGGGGCTTATGGTGGCACTGTGGGCTGGCTGGTCTCTAGGCCAACATATCCTGCGGGGGTGCTTGGAATCAGTCTGGGCACCTCACCCAAAGTTAATGTCCAAGAAACGCACAAGTCCTACGGATTAGTGGGAACTACATGACAGGATGGCTGCATGCAGAAGAGCACTGGGCCTACACCAAATGTGCACCTCTGCTCCCCGTATGAGGGCTGTGTTATGGAGTGTTGCACAAGTTTTATTTCTATTTCTATAGGTAAGCCATCTGTGGGCTGATTTCTTTAACACTTGTGCACTGGAGCTGAAAGGTGAAGCTGAATACCTAACCTGCAGGAGAGTTCAGAAATGTGTAGGGAACGAGGTCAGTCGATGTCAAGGGCAAAAGGGGCTGTGCCCTACCATCAACAGGAAGAAGGAGAAGGAAATTCAAGCAGCTCGTGTTAAATAAATTAGCGTTGATTTATTTTTTGAGTGAGAAATTAATACCAGAACTGGAGAGTCCTGCACATGTGTGGAGTGAGGAAAGCCTCACCGTGAAGGCACAGGCCGGGGCAGTGACATCGCAGTGGTGGGCGTTGGAAGGTATAGCAGTGCTCAATCTGTTTGCATTTAGTGATTTATAACTCTGGCGCAGGGTGGAGTCAGAAAAACTCCATTCAAGTAAAGGGCTGAGAAGGAGCAGATCGATGAGGACAAAGAAGGAGTGGGTGGCAACCGCTTTAGTGTGGACTCCTCCTCCCCTTTATCACCCACTGCTGGTTTGCTTTTTAAAGCTAATGGAAAGGCAGGAGGAGAAGGTGTCAGAATCTCTTGAGTCTGGCTTTCAGTTTCACTTGTTGGAGAAGTGTTGTAGAGCACGTTGTTGCAGAGGAACTGCTCTTTTTCTTTCATCAGATCAAACACCTCTTTAATGAGTGCTTCCATAACTTTGTTCACTTTTTTACTGACCTAGGGCCAGATGTACGACCATGGCATTTTGCAACTCGCAAATTGCGCTCAATTGCGAGTTGCAAAATGCCATGTACAACAGTGTCTGAGACACTGTTTGCGATTCCCAATGGGGTCACAAATTGCATGCCTCATCAATATTCATGAGGCACTCGCAATTTGCGACCCCATTGGAATGGCTGGCCCTCCCAGGTATGGTGGCCTGCTGGGCTCAGCAGACCTCCATGTCTGGGACTGCTTTTAAATAAAGCAGTTTTTTTTTTTTAAATGCAGCCCGTTTTCCTAAAAGGAAAAAGGGATGCATTTAAAAAAAGAAAAATGAAACGTTTTCGTTTCATTTTTTAATGGCAGGTAGTGGTCCCTTGGACCACTGTCTGCCCCTAAAAAATATTTTCCCCTGCATTCACAATGGGGATGGGGTCCCCTAGGGACCCCTTTCCTTTTGTGAGTGCTTTACCACAACTTGAAGAGGGCGGTAAATTGCGAGTGTTTTGCAACCGCAATTGCGGTCGCAAAACATTCTTACATAGGGTAGCGAGTCGCTATTAGGAAGGGACGCCTTTGGAACGCCCCTCCCTAATAGCGAGTCGCAAATCCTATTTGGCGAGTCACAAATAAATTGCGACTCGCTGATTAGGGCTTGTACATGGCCCAATAGTATTTTGCATGCGCAAACGGGTCGCAAACCCGTTTGCGCATGCAAAATAGGGTCGTACATCTGGCCCTTAGTGCCTTCCCATGCACTGCTTGCTCTAAAAATGTAAGCCGCAGTGACTGAATCAACAGTCACAGCACTGGTTGATTGATGTGTATTATAACATGTCCTTAGGGAAGCCTTGGGGCAGGCGTGAGAGTGGTCTTTTGGGTTTCTCCATTAGCTACATGCATTTGGCCACATCTTACCCAGGGGTCACAAGATGGGCAGGGATAAACATCTGAGGTCTGTTTGAGAGAAAGATGCAGGTCTTCCCCTCACCTTCCTCCCTAGTTTAGGAACTGAGGGGGATACTTACAAGTGAATGGCGAAGCGTGGCGTTAAGCAAAAATTGCTAACGCCACGCGCCAACATTTTGAAAATGCAGGGATGTGCCGTATTTACAATGGTATGGCACATCCCTGCATTTTCCCTAGTGCTGGCGCTAAACTCAGCTGCCTAGCACCAATGCAGGCACCCTTGAACCATAGTGCAAGGGTGCCTGCATTGAGGGAATGATGCCGTTTGAAAATGACTTGCTTGTTTGCATTTCCAAGTTTCTTTCAAAGCTTGCACATGGTAGGTATACTGCCAGCACTGACAAAAAAGGAGAAAATAATGTAAAATAAATGGACTGATGGTTGTGTTTCTATCCTAACCTCATCATCCCTCATATGATTAGGTAGGATCCAGAGAACAAAGGCAAGGAATGTAGGGGATGGGGAGAACCTAGTTGCACAAATGAACATGAATAACGCTCCTCTGAAACAGTCATGGCTTCCTAATGATTTGCTAAAAAAAAGTGCAGATTATTCATAAGGGCCTGCAACCACATTCTGGTGTTTCTGAGCAGCAAAGGCAGCTTAACATCATGCCACATCATGCCTCTGACTTCCACAACCTGCACTTCCTTTCTCTTTATCTTATCCTTGCAGGAATCTTTAGCCCCGCTTTCTCCTTTTGGTAGTTTAACTATATTTTTGCTCCTTTCTGTTTCTCACTTTTCGGCCTTTCCTTCTTTTGCTTTAGGTCAATGATAAAAAATAAATCTTGGTCTCCAGAAATAAGTGCCAGTGCCCAACACTTGCAATCACTGGCACAATTTCAGCTGCAGCTGCCACTTGTAGATTAACTCATCAGATAACTGGGAGTGTACTGGCCTGCCCCTCTCTCTCCTGCAGACACCCATAAGGAAAGGAAGTATTTTAATGTGGGAGAAAAGTTCTCATTAGCTAATAGCCTGCATGGCCAGATTAAACCTATTATGCTGGGCTTGAGCTCACCTGCCACTCAGAATTTGGTGTGCCCATCTCTCTAAGCCCTGCAGGAGGATGGACATGATGGGAATACAGTGCAGCAGATGTATCAGAGATCGGGCTTAGCAGAAAGCAGGAAGGGAGATCATTGGAGAAGTGAGGGATAAGGTAAAATGATGACTGAAGCACAAATGGCAAAGTGGCTAAACAAAAGGGCACAGAGAGGACAGTCAAGGACGTAAGATAGGATGGCACACAGAAATGCCAGCAGATGTTGGAAGAAGGAGGAAAGCTTGACAGAGATGGGGATCAATGAAAGAACTGTGACAGGGAGTGGTGTTCATGTTTAAGGCTTTTGTTACCATTTCTGTTCAGTGTCAGTGTTATAGCAAGGGTCTGCCAGGGGCCTGTATCAGCTAAGATTTTTAAGATAGATATGTAGCCAGATTGCTATACACCCCCCCACTTTCAAATTTCACCAGCTGCCACTGGTGGGGAAGGAACCCTGCCACCTCTGTGCAACAGAGCTAAGTAAAGGCTTCAATGAAGGGTAGTTGAAAGAGAGGCAATGGATGCTGGATTTATGAAGATACATTCACATATCGCTCGCTATCAGCTAGAGTCCTCTACATTTTTCAACATTACCCATCCCAGGAAGTTGGGTTGATCCCCTAGCTTTATTCCCGTTGGAAACACATTGTAAGAGGTTATCAGGCACCAGCGTACCCAAGTTCTCCAGATGCTATTGCATCTATAGTGGGTTCCAGAAGCCCATGACTCTTGGAGGAGTGTAGTAGCTTGTCTCAAAAGATCTGTGATTTCATTAGATTTCCTGACACTTTCCAGGCAAGAAGGTTCAAAGTCCCTGTCTGGACTAGGGGATGTTCCCTTCCATCTATGTCTCTTAAAAGGCCTTTCGCGGCTGGAAGTAGAAAGGGTATTTCGCAGGCTAATTCCAAGCTCATCGGAAACCACGCCTGGGAGGGCCAGAAAGGGGTTATTAGTAATAAGGAGCATTGGTCTTGTCTCACGTTCTGGAAGACTCTCTGGATCATTGCAAATGGGGGAAATGCATATGCTCAAATTCTTTTCCATGGCTGGAAAACGGCATTGACTGCTTGAGCACCGGGGTCTGAATCAGATACTTATATCCTTTGTTAAACCTCATAGAGCTATAACTTCGACCTCTATTGCCAGATGGGTCAAAATTGTCATGAATTTAACGGGTATTGATTTAAAAAAATTCCAAGCTCACTCACTTAGAGGTGCTATAGCCAGTAAATCTTTCTGGTCTGGTGGTAAGTTGGACGATATTCTTAAAGCGGCCGACTGGTCTAATGCTAGCACTTTCGCACGACATTACTGCAAACCAATTGAACACATGTCTGATGTAGTCTTACAAAGCTACCAAGATGCATAATGTAGCCTCCGTTCTTGTAATGAAATTGCGATTCTCCTATTACCATGACTAGAGAATCTGGATTTCATTAAAGACACGGAGGCTAACATTATCCCACCCATCCCTTCCCTTGGAAGGCTAAGGCTTAAATTATATATATTTTTTGCTCATCATCTCTAATACCTTTGATGGAAAATGTTTTCTATTGATTCATACATTATTTAAGATTTAGTTGTCTTATTTATAACATCATATTGATTAGGTTTCATTGTACACTGCTTGTCATTCTGTCCTTTCTGGAAATGCTCTCTTTTCAGGTAACCTTTCATAATTTCGAGAAGTTTGGCCTTTTAGTTCCTTCCTCGTTCATCTTCGTCTTTCGTTTTGCGATTGGTTTAAGCCACTCCAGTGATGCTGAAACTTCAGGCAGATAGCTACAATCCAATCTTTGTCCAATCTCTGGTTCTGCACACATCATCTTTGAGACCTCATTATGATCTGATTTCAGAGAAACTGGCAATCTATACCTGGGCATCAGTTTTTGCAATAACACATTTGCTACTATGCAGTTGTCATTTTTCTCAAAATCTGTTCTGATACATCCTTGTTGTTCTTTTTCTAAAACATTTTCGTGTACCTCTTTTAGTTCTTTACAAGTGTAAGTCATTATCATTAGCATTAGATAAACAGTATCCTTTTCAGATTCACCTGTGAAAATTCCATTGAATGCATAGGCTAATAGGATACAATATTGTGCAACTGAATTAGCATTTCTCTCTCCCATGACAATAGTGACTCCCATTTGAGCAGCTATACTGCATGTTATGGTAAGGGCAATCAAATTTGAATTTTGGGCTAAGGTAACTACTGAAAGCCATGAAGCTTTGACAACATAATATATAAGGAGCACAGCATGTGCTGCTCCTAATGTGTCATTGTTACCTTTCAAACATGGGCCATCTTCAAAATGGACATTGTTGGGCTCAATCAGACGTTCATCCTTAAAGTCTAACTTTGGTTTCATGCATAAATTCATGACATTTAGACATTTCTTGGTCACAGTATTTTCCCAAAACAACTCCACAAAGGAAGGAACCATTTCAGTAATTGGAAATTCCATCATTATATTCTCACTCTTTTTATGACTGACATCTACCACAGCTACTAAATTAAGGCAGCTGGGTATTTCTGAGACGTTGGGGTCAAGGGTCATTGGGAACTACGTCACAGACTTTGGAACACATTCATGTTTTTGAACAGGCACTGAGAGAGCGCAGCCCTCCCTTTCACTGCACATTGGTGTATTTTCTTTTAAATAAACTTTCATTCCTAGTGCCGGGGCACGACACTTTTTCTCTGTCAACTCTAGGAATGCTTTTGTGCAATTGTTGTCCAATGGAAACGGATCAGACACATCTTTGTGTGTCAGCCTCAGTAAAGGCTTAGCCACTAGGGAAAGGTTTGGTAACCACTCTCTACAGCAGCCAACCATTCCCAAAAACATCCTGACTTCTTTCTGAATTTGAGGTGGATTCATCTGGTGAATTGCATCCACTCTCTCTGGTGATACCTTTCTAACTCCTTTTCCAATTTTGTATCCCAGACATTCATCTTCTTTTTGACAGTACTCCTGACTATTCTCATGCAATGGCACTGTGACATGAACTTGACAAAAATCAATAACAGTAAGCCACTCTTCAGCACATGAGATGTGAAAAAATATATTGGCTGGATTAGGTACCATAGGACAACATAGAACAGTTATGCTATTAATCTCCTGCACTAATCTGTTCTTTTCATTTAGTTTCTGTCAATCTGTGATCAGAAAGTTACATAAACTTCCAATCAATTCCCTCAAAAATCCTTTACTCAGTTTATCTCCAATTATGGGTAAAATTTCTGCAACTGATGGTGTTCTTGAATACATGTCATCTGGTTCTAATTTTAATAAGACATGTTCTGCACATTTTATTAATCTGACATCCTTCTCTGTGAACTCCCTTATTTCTGAGTTTATTATTTCTTTAAAATCAGAAGGTAATTTTTCAACTGTCATTTCTGCTATAACTGTCTCTTGTTGGGCCATTTTAAAATGTACATCCTCATCAGAAATCTGATAATTAACATCATCTGGTGTACAGTAATCTGTGCTGTTTAATTTGCAAAACAATTGTTTTCCTGTCAGGCCTGTGTCACAAACTGCAAATTGGCAACTTTTATCAAATGGGCCTGATTTTGCTGCAACCTTTTCTAAAACTGGGTTTGTAATTTCTCTTTTTAAAATTCCTACAATTAAGTATGGACCTTCCACTGTTTTCACAATGGACTTGGTAAATTCAGAATTGTTAGGGTTAAAACTCTTATGTTCAAATACAGCAACCTGTTGAAATGGGTTCTGATTTTGTTTCTGGAAAGAATTCACATTTGCTCTGGACAACTTATTTAAATTAATTTTAGCATTTTCCATATTTTGTGAGAGCATCTGAGCTTGAAAAACTCCTGCCATTGGTACCTGTTTCTGAACTGACATTTGCTGAACTGGCACATTTTGCACCTGCATTTCCATTTGCTGCATCAGGTTTAAATTTATATTTCTTCTTCCAATGCTCAAATCTGTTACAAAGATGGCAAAAGGATACTTTTTCCAGCAGTGCAACATCCATACCTGAATTTGCACAAACCAAAACACCTTTACTTCCATCCTGTGTTCTTTTAATCTGTACCCAATTAACATCCTTTGCTGGCACTCTGCCCTTCAGGAAAGTAATCACTGCTACGTTTTTCTCCATGACAACAGAAAATGATGGTGCATTCATGTAAACCTTTTTCATTGTCTCCTCACCTGGCCTTTGCACAGCAACTTTAGATTCAAACTATAATTGCATGGCAGTGTCAAAGAACAATTTCAAATTAATACATAACTCCTTTAAAATTTCAACAAATCCATCAATTTGTGGGTACCACAGCATATGGTTGTCTCTCAATTCTGGGAATGTGTTCAGAAATATTTTCTGAACACTAGTTTATAATTTTCTTCAACTAGATCTGGTGGTTTCTTTTTCTTATCCAGTTTCCTTGCTAGGTCTGGTGGTTTCTTTTTCTTCTCATGTTTTCTTGCCCACTTGTCTCCTAATTTCTCAAACCCATTGCATTTGAAAATATATTTCATTATTTCTGCAATGTGCAATTTCCTGAAGAACACATTGTCTCATTTGCTTCATCATCCATATGTACCCTGAAACTTTTCTGAAATGAAAAACTTCCTGAAACATCAATTTCATATTTTTGAGCCAAATCAGTCAGTCTATCATGTGTAGTTACTGCACATGTAGTTGTTTCCTTACTCAGGGAAATTATTTCTTTTTCCTGACACTGATTCACATTTTCATGATTTAAACAGCAGGGACTGTTATTTTCTTCATGTTCAAATTTTGAATTTAAAACACTAAGGGGCCGATTAAGATTCGGGCCGGAAATCTCTCCGACCGAGCCGGACCCGGAGAGATATCCGACCGAATCGGACCCATGCAGCCCGACCGAACGAGTACGATGTGCACGTATGCCATCGGACTCGAGTCGGTCGGACTCCCATTGAAGTCAATGGGAGCCTGTCGTACAACGCGTACGCGGGCTCCCATTGACTCCAATGGGTGCGAGGCGGACAAGGGCGCCCCTACAGCGTGTACGCGGCGGAGCGATCGTGCCGTACACGCACAGGTAGGGGGACCCATGGGTCCCCCCTGTGTGCGACTCACGTGGGTACGCATACAGGGGGTCCGACACGGACCCCCAAAGTACGGCTCCGACTGCTCTTTCGAGCCGGAGTGCGCGGCTCGGTCGGACTGCTCGCGGCGCGCATCGTACTTACCCGGCCGGGGAACGTCTCCATTGCGCGGTGCGAGTCGTGTCCGTGCGAGTCGGTCGGTGCGGTTAGAGCCGGGATCGAGTCGGTCGGAGCGGTCGGGACGCCCGGACGAGTCGGTCGGCGATTTCGCATCGTACTCGCTCGTCCGGACGCGCGTACGGATCGGTCGGGAAATAGGGCTCCGAATCGGATTTGGTTAAGCCAAATCCGATTCGGAGCCCTACCGGCCGAGATCGGAATCGGCCCGTAAGCTGTCTGTCTTTTTCAGGGTCTGGGTTAATTTGTTCCCCAATGCTCTCTATCTTTTTAATCACTGCTGCTTCCTCAAAGCAGGTTTGAAAAATCTCATCTTCAAAAATATTCATTTTATCCTGAGCTGCAGATGTTGTAAAGATCATTTTCCCCCCACCTTTCAATGCTTGGACTGTCTGGGGTAGTTTCTGTTCAATAATCTATGAATTCTGAGATTCTGAAATAAACCCTGACATAATTACTCCTTCTGCAGCCCTTTGAACTTTTTGAGTAGGGACCATAATAATTGGGACAGTCACAATTTGTCTAGGCACTGCCTGTGCATCTGCAGTTTGTAGTTTTTGTACTGAATCAGTCACAATTGAAGCAGTAACACCTGGAGATATAACTGTCAGTGCTGAATCAACAGGTAGTGGGTCAATCTGAAATATCTGCATATTTCTCTCAATCTGTATTTCTCTCTGTTCAACAGAAGCAGTAGCCACTGTAGTACTTGCTGGTACACTATTATCAGTACTTTTAATGGGGACCACATAAAGTGGTGGATACTTAGTTAATAATGCATCCATTTTTTCATCCCCTACATCGCTATTTATTTGAAGCTTTTTGTCATCATTAATTCCCTTCTCCTGTGTCTGGTGCTTTACCTTTTTATCTTCACTTGCTTTGTCTCTTGCTGCCTTTCCCCACATGCGTAAAGCTTCAAATTGTGCAGCTCTAGATGGTGTCTTTATTTCACATAAGACTTCCCTTAATTTGTCAATAATTTGCAATTCAAAAGTACCATCTTTTGGAAACCTTAAAAGACCCTCTTTTTCAGTAATCTTGTACCATTGGTGAACCCACATACATGAATTTTGTCCCAAATTGGTAGACATAAAATGCACAGGTGTTCCCTCAGGAGCATCACCAATTAAAAACGAATTTTCCACTTTACCTCCCAACAATTTCTTAAAACCTTCAAACAATTTCATTTCTGCAATATTTTAATGCAATTTATTTTCTCCAATCCTGTCACAGTTGACAATTTCAGTCAGTTTAACTCCTACTACTGACCTAGGGAGCACCTCCCGCTCCTGACTAAGGGATCTCCAAGGGAGGGTCAGTTTTACTTATAAATTTTCACAGCAAATTTCTAAGTCCTTTTTCTTTACAATAACTTGTTAGTTACAACATAAAACAATGCTACCTTGTCTGCTCCACTAAATAAAGAGATAGTTTTCACTTTTCAAAGGATTTTTCTTTCCCTGCAAGCAAGAATAACGACCAGCGCTATCTCACTCTTAAAACAAGCTCCGGGAGGACCTGATACTCCTCCAGGGATAAGGCCAGAGTTTCGCAAGAGGCTTTTGGCGTTGAAGGGAGTCTTGGTACTCCTCTGGTGATAAGGCCAAAGTTTCACAGGTGGACCCTTTGCTATTTCAATCACTCTACTCACATAAAAAATAGTCCCTAATGTAACACCTACAGCCTCCCATAGCCTTCGGTATTACTTCCAACAGACAAAGTACTTCTGCAGTGTGATTTCACTTACCACACTCTTCTTCTGCCCTATTTCAGGCTAAATTCCATTCCTGGGATTCCCAGGTAACCACTGTACCTGTACTTCCAAGACTACATAAAAACGTGACACTGACTTACTTTACATGAAGAGTTAAAAACATGAAATCAATAATCAATAATTCTGTCCTATGAAATTACCAATTTAATCAATAAAACCATCAAGTCAAAATTATCAAAATTTCACCAACATTCATAGCCCTTACTAATTTTTCAACACTACAAAAAACATACCTTCTAGCACATTAACAACATTTCACAACCCTATTCATACTCACACCACTCCAGCAATCGCCTTCTTTCATCACCTTCCAGTACTGCTTTGCCAGTCTTCAAGTTCTGAGTATTGGAATCAGGAATCAGGATTTTTGAGAATCTGGACATTTATCTAACTTGGGCAATTATTTTCTAGCGCTATTTAGGCTTTAAACTAAACTATGCTCCTTCTGGTGATGGTGTTAACCTTACCTCCGCTACCAGGCTTCTGGAATAGTAGAGCAGATAAATGGCACAATCAAGAACAGGTTAGGCAAAGTGTGTAGAGCCACAGCACTGAAATGGCCATGGAGTGAAGTTTGTAAAATACATCCTCACGAAATTAAGTAACCCCATAATAATTTATTGACTACATGAATTATTCAACTCTGAATGCACACATTTACATAAGGGGCAAACGCATTTTACATAATATACTAAACCATGTTGGCATGAGTACGTATTAATTGTTTGTGCATTGAAAAACCGTACTACTGCATGTTTATGCTGTGTTGTACCTGCACATTTTGCATGTTGTGCACAAATAACGAAAAGGTTGCTTTAAATTAATAGCTTTTGCTAGGATTTAATTAATACAGGGCGTTAGTATGGTGGGAGGTAAACATAATGGGTTTATTTTCATGAATTAATATTCTTTTGTGTTTGTTTACTTTAGTACGGAATTGGGCCTGCATGAAAATGGCCTCTCGTTGAAACCAGCATGTGGTTGGCCTGGTCGGTGTAAAGTGCGCATGTGCTAAGACGGGTTGCCTGCTCGCAGACTGTAGAGTGTACCAAATGATGTAATCCGTGTGAAGGCCATGTTGACCTGTGTCCTATTGTTTATGTGCCAAGATGCGACAGCGACTGTGGGAACAGCCATCACTACGTGCAATTCGAATGTGAAGACGGATATCAATATGAACAATGTAGCCGAATGTATAAATATGAATGCTAGTGGTATATGAAATGAATTGGTCTTAAATCCTTCCTTTGTTAGAACCAGTATAGGATGGATTTGTGGGGAGGACTGGATGAGGCGACCCTAGTTTGATTTAAGACAACCAATCCCAGACCGAGTTTTTACTGATACTGCAACATTGTAAGATAGCGTGCTGGAGAGAAGAGTATAATTGATATCCCAATAGGGGTGTGGCAAGGCAGTATGGCGAAGCAGTGTGGTCCGGTATAGCTGTGCAGTCCGGTGTGACAGATCAGAGAGAAGAGCCAATCAGAACGCACAGAGAAGATCAAAGACAGAGAGAGCAGACCAGCACAGAGTCAGAGAACCTTTAGGTACGAGAACGTTGCGGGAGTGCTTGGGAGGACACTGCGACCGAGGAGGTAGATTAATTGGGAGATTAATTTAGTAGTTAGTTTATGGCAAGTCCAGCTGCATCTGTCCTGTTAACTTTGTCCTCTGAGCCTATCTCTGAGGACCTCTTGCCACAACCTCGGCCAAGGAAGTGGTTTTCCTGATTCTTTGGTGTGTATTACCCTCCTTGATTGCTTTAATTTACAAGTATATTTCTGCAAGTATTAATGCTGTACCTTCTCTTCCCCATTCCTATGCACGCTTTGATATTGATGCAAATGATTCATTTTGATTACATTGCTTGATAATTTGTTCTCTTATATGCAATCTTGTGTATGCACTGATGATCGATTTAAGAGCATTTAATAATATAAAATCATTAACTGAAAAAGTGACTCTGTGGTTATTTAGTTAAGTATTAAACAGTTTAGTTAATCATAGTCACCATCAACTCTTCAACTAATGGTCCATCGACCAAAGGAAGAAGAAAGTTGAGATTACAAATAGTTAGAATTATAGACAAATGTTATTAATGTGAAGCGTAGTGTTGTACTTAATAAAACTGACAAAATAAACCCCCCAAATCCAGCGCCTGTCCTCAGGGATCATTTATGGGTAATGTGTGATGGGCCCCATTGTTTGGTAAAGCAATTTATGTGTGATGAGTTTTCCCTTGGTCCCTGGTTTCAGAATTTAGGGGTTGCGCTGGATCACTATACACCCCACCACTTTCAAATTTCACCAGCTGCCACTGGTGGGGAAGGAACCCTGCCACCTCTGTGCAACAGATCTAAGTAAAGGCTTCAATGAAGGGTAGTTGAAAGAGAGGCAATGGATGCTGGATTTATAAAGATACATTCACATATCGCTCGCTATCAGCTAGAGTCCTCTACATTTTTCAACATTACCCATCCCAGGAAGTTGGGTTGATCCCCTAGCTTTATTCCCTTTGAAAACACATTGTAAGAGGTTATCAAAGCCTGACGTACCGCAAGGGTGGTCATCGTTACCAACTCACAACCAGCGCTCTTGCCCTCTGTCGTAATTCTCTCCGGATGGTTTATTGCTACTCTAGGGGTATCTGCGGTATACGTAGCAGACATACTCTCACTGGTACTACATGAGCTCTGCACTCCCTCCACGGCAACAGGTGCGTGCCCTGGCAATACACTGCTTCTAAATGCTAGGGGGCAGATTTACAAGCCGCTTGCGCTGCCAGTACATCACTTTTTGTGACGCACTGGCAGCGCAATACACTGCCCCATATTTACAAGGACAGGAAAAGCCACCCTACGTGGCTTTTCCTGTCCTTGTAAATATGGCCCGTTAACACGCAGGACTTTGCGTGAAAGGGGCGTTCCATGGGTGTTGCTGTGGGTGTTCCCACGCAACACCCATTGAACGAGACACATTTCCAGATTTACGAGGAATCGTAAATCTGGAAATGCATGTGAATGTGAGGCGCAACAAGGAGAAATGTATTCATTTCCCCTCGTTTTTGTTTCCTGTTTCTATGCGTGCTGCATTCTGCAGCACACATTGAAAGAGGAAATCACCTCTAAAGATTGTTTTTGTTCAGGATCCCTTCCTGCACATAAACAATCATTGAAAGAATGCTGTTTTTCAACTTCTATGTGTGCTAAGGCAGCACACATATAAGTTGAAAAATGGCATTTCAGATTGTTTTTGTGCAGGAAGGGAACCCTTCCTGAACAAAAACAATCTTCCCACGATGCAGGCATCCTTGCACCGTGGTGCAAAGGTGCCTGCGTCGGCGCATGGCAGCAGTTTGTGTGCCAGCGCAGGGGGGAGCACAGAGATGCGACATATTGTTGTAGATATGTCGCATCACTGTGCTTTCCAAACTAACGCAGGACAGCGCAGCAAAATGACTTGCTGCACCGTGCTGCGTTAGTTTATTGTACATCTGCCCCTAGGTCTGTTACTGCCTGGTTTACGGCTACTCCATTACCTTTGGGATGAAGCTCAAAGAAATGCTGAAATGTCTTCAAGTTTTCGCCACTGACTTGACAAAACACAGATGGAAAAGTACTTTTTCTGCTGTATTATTTGCATCAGCAAGTTCTGTCCAGTCCCTGAAGGTGACAGCTGTCCTGTAGTTCCTGCCCTTGATCACAACATCTTACCTGTATTCTCCCAATGTTTATACTTCATAGTTCAATTTAAAGATGTTATTTAGCAGAATTCTTAGTGTTGGATGTGATGGAAATGCTTAGAGAACAAACCTCAAACAAAACCATATCATTGCAACAGAAATTATTTGCGTTCAGTGCAGACCCACACATTTTACATTTTATCCACGCTCGTTTAGAAGGGGGAATGAACAACTCTATGGCAGAATCTGAAACAAAAAGTAACTATAAAAACTGATACCGTTCCGTTGACAGTCTCTGAGAAGGGCTGTGTTATTTAGTTTTACACTCACAGATCTCATTATTGCAACTGCTGGTGAACTAACTATTCACCCATTTGTGTCTCTAATTGGAATAGTTTACACAGACATTTGGCTATATATTAAATTATTTATTCCAGCGCTTCATTCAGGGTTCTCCAAAGTCGGTCCTGGAGGTCTGGATCCATGCCAGATTTTTAAGAAAACTACATTTATCCAAATGGGGATATGCTAAAAATCTGGCATGAATCAGGCCCTTCAGGAGTGACTTTGGAGAACCCTGATCTGGAAGAAGCAAGGAACATGACTGCCGATCTGACTACTGTTGCAGTTCCTATTTATATTTGCCCTTTTCTGACACCATAGTCTAAATCGATCATTGTATTGTCATGTTTCTCTCTTACAGTCCCAAATTATGGAAATTTGGCAACACCTTGTTGTAGGAACAGAACCGTGTCCTTGCGTAATAATGGGGCGTGCATGTTGCTATCATGTATGATCCCTAGCCCAAGATGCTGCACTCTTCTTACCATAATTCTTGGAGTATCAGTTGCTTCTCAATTCTCTTTCTATCTGAAAACAAATAACCTTCCCATTTTCTTTCATTCGGGCTTTACAGCACAGAAAGGTACTGAACCAACATCAATTAACATTAAGGAAGAACTCGCCCCTGTCAGGGACAGCGGTCATAGTTCCATACCTTGAGTGATCCAGATCTGCCTGCAGCATCCAGTCTCGTTGACTAAGACATTCTTCTGTCTCAGCTGAAGACTACGTTTGGGTTGATGGGTGGTGTGATTCAGATCATTGCATTCAACTGGCAGCTTCCTTTGAAAATTCTTTGCATGACCTGTGGCATACCTCACGCCTTCTCCCTCTTGTTAACACCTTTAGAAGCCTATATGATCTCTACTGTTGTAGCCTTCAATAACCCTAATATTGGCTACCCATGTGTATGCTGACAATATCCACTTACTCATCCCAAAAGGACTTGATCACAAAAGGATAGTTCATGACTGTCTTAACTACGTCTAAAAATGAATAGCAAAATGCTGGATTTTCCTGGATGGTCAAAAAACTGAATTTCTCCTTGTTGCTACTGATTACTAAAGAGCATGAGACTCATGGTCCTGGTTCTCTTCCCAGTCCTCAAAATTCATTCAGTCATCTTGAAATCATCTTTCTCACAGAAAGAACTATTAACTTCTATTTCGAATACTATTTTACAACAAACGCTCTAGTGCATTGGTGGGATTTCTGTCTCATGCAAATTCATGATCAACTCATGCTCATGTTAATCATGGAACTGTCATTCATCAATTACACAATGATATTTATGTAACCTACTGGAAACAATGTGCAAATGACATAGAGTAAACAAAAAGTTCTGTCTGACCCACTATCTGCTTAAAAGGCTCTGATCACATCACCTCAGCTATAATATTACTCCACTAGCTGGAGAAACCAAGGTGGCCCACTAAATGGACAAAGCGGCTAATAGCTCCACTGGCCACTTTGAAAAAAGAAGCCCTGTGCATTGTATTTCACCTAGAGAGAGACATTCTCTCCACTCACTTTTTTAACACAGTCAATTGACTGAAGGGGTGGTCGTTGGTTGCATGAAAGAAATCAGAGCTGAGACAAGCAGTGTGGAAGTTGCGCTGATTTAGTGAGGTACACTGACCCAGGGGGGCAGCTGAGAACCACACAGGCACAGTGTGGGGAGATGCTGGTTGCAGCCAGAAATGGTGACAAGGAGGCAGACAGCAGTGACTCTGGCAGTAGGAGGGTGTCGAATTGGGGGACTACACAGGAAAGGGAAGCATGGCTGGGTGAGGCAGCAGGCAACATGAACCAACAGTACAGGCCACAGCAGTATAGGGAAGGCTGAGTACATAGGGGATCAATGAGTTGCACTTCCAATTCAGCTAATCCTGATGGCTGAGTAAATAATAAAGACTACATCACTAGCCTGGGCTTTCGATGGGAAAAAAAACCTGAATTAGTTTATTGCATTAGAAGGATTACATTAAACATTTGAACTTTGAAGAATGAGTTGCTGTGGAGCTAAGTATGAGTGAGAGGTAGGAGCAAAACAGTACCCCAAAATTCAGGCAACTCGGCGACTCAGCGATGCAGCGAGCACAAGGTAAGTAGTTTTATTTATTTATTTACCTACTTTACTCCTTGCCGTTGTATGTCGGACTCCACTACACTCCGACCCTGCCCTGCACCCGCCCCGCCACACCGCCCCACAGCATTACCTCTGCAAGCCGCCACTGATTTTTTCGGTGTAAAGGAGCAAAGTGCATTTTACTATCTGCCAGAACACGCTCCTCCAGAGGGTTACGATTCAGACTAATTTTAAACAGTCCTAAGACAGACAGAGAAATGCATTACCAGGTCAGAAAACTTGGCGGTACCGAGCAAAAAACCCCAAGTGAGTCTATGGACACGTGTCTTATAGCATTAACAATGTCAGGAGCAAACTGTGCGAATTCGAAGGATTCACATCACATCCAATCCATAAGCAAAAATTATTGCCAAGTGACATTCTAAACAAAACGCATGTATGCCTGTTACTTTGCAGAAACATAGAGTTGGATAAGGTAATTGACATTTCTAGGGGTACTGAGAACTCTTTCAATATGTTAGACAGCTTGAAGTGTTAGCATCCAACATCACAATGAAAGGGAGGGTCTCAGGTGCTGCAAGACGAGTACCTACGAACATGCTTAGAACAAGAAAAGTAACCACACAAATATTGTATGTTACGTGTTATAGGTGTGGGTCTAACAGTCGTGTCAACTGCTAGATATGGATTCTGATGTATACATCACAATTGTAGCAATAGACATATACCAAGAATTAATTGCTGCTAAAGTGTTACTTCCCCCAGATGCTACTTCTACAGCCTTTGAAGGTAGCAAAATCAATTGAATGGAATATTTGTGGGTGAAATTGATATTTTGCACACTTTGAGGCTAAAACAAGCAGTTGTACCAGTTATGCACAGGATGTGCAATGTTCCTTAAGGTGTGAGAAAAGATCAGTCAGATATGTGTAAGGAAATTAGTGTTAAAGGGAAAATTGAG
Source organism: Calotriton arnoldi (assembly GCA_963921515.1). Classification (NCBI taxonomy): domain Eukaryota; kingdom Metazoa; phylum Chordata; class Amphibia; order Caudata; family Salamandridae; genus Calotriton; species Calotriton arnoldi. The sequence continues at coordinate 798,628 of CAWUFW010003799.1, read as the reverse complement.
CCCATGGATGCTACATTCTGATTATCCCTTTTTGTCCTTTTATACAAAAAATCTGTCGAATTATGATAATGTGTTGATTTGAAAACCTTAAATGACACTATCTGGATGGAGAACTTTCCACTGCATAGAATTAAAGGGCTAATAGCCAAGTGGGTCGCTTTAGTTGCTTTACCAAGTTGGTCTCGAGTGACCTATTATCAGGTAGACCTAAACCCAGAAGCACAATACGTTACTTAACCCCCCTCATAACGCTGCCTGGAATTTTATCAGTTTTGCAGTGTGCCATTTGGGTTAGCCTCTGCTAAGGCAAATTTACAGAAGTTAATGTCAAATTTAATTCAGAACAACTTGTCTCTTGTCGCATTCCAGGGTGAAAATTTTATATTTTCAAAATAGAACCTGATCACAGCAAAACAATTTCTGAAGTGTTATCAATCGTGGAGGAGAAAGAAATTACACTGAGGAAAGGTAACTGTATGTTTAAGGCTAGGGAAATTGAGCACCTATGGCATGTGTTATCTGAAGGAGCAAAACCCACATCAAGTCTGATATAAAGTATTGTAAAGGCGCTAGCCAGAGCCATTAGCGAACAATTAACTCATTCCTAGGAATGTGTTAGTTTTATGCAAAGTTTTTTTGAAAAGCTTTGTTGATATGACTGAGAGTTTTAACGGTTGGTGGAAGAAGGAAGCACAATAAATCTGGTCAGAAGAATGCGAGAAATGTTTTGTTGAAATCAAAGAAATATTTTCTTCTGTCTCTGCATTACAGCTGTATAATGACTATTGAACTGTGTGATTGTTGGCACTAGTGCTTACAGATTGGCTAAAACTGGGTGTAGCCTCTTTGGGTCCATTAAGGATGTAGTCATCTCGAATTAGGTATTTAATAGTGATGGTTGATCATTTGTCCAGGTGAGTGGGGATCAAATCTGTTCTTCCAAGAGTTCTTTGTGAGAGAAGGAATCCCTGGGGCGATCCTTCCATATAATGGGGTGCAATTTGTCTCACCAGAAATTAGGAATTTTCTAGAGAAGAGTTTCACTGGACATATTAGAACAGGTTTATATGACTTACAGATCAATGGTAAAGTTAAACTTCCAATAATGTGTTCAAGGAGCATACAGCAACAGTGTGGAGGTGTTGAAGGCTGTTGAATATCTTGTGGGGTTTCTATGCACTACTCCTCATGTGTCTTCAGATAAGTTCCTTGCTGAGTTGATGCATTGAAGAAGAGTAGCATCCGAGTCTTGTCCATATTGAATGATAAAAACACTGAAAGGGGGGGAAGGCCCTTAGGATACACCAAAGGAGGCAAAGCTGACGTCAGATAGGGTGTAAAGAAATCAAAATCAAAAGATAACATGTGAAAGTCATTGGTGTAGGTTAAAGATTGGTGACCGGTTGAGAATCAGGAATCCTGTGGTGATAAAGAAGGGTATATTTAAGTTTTTTGATCCTGCACAAGTGTTAGAAGTTAAGGGGAGTTCTGTGAAACTGTCACATGATGGTTGGTGGGATATTTGATAATAGTGCTTAAGATTCAGCAAAGTACTTCTGATTGATGAGCGTTTTCTGTCACTGCAGCCAAGCTTTGGAATTAATTTCCACTTTGCTTGCAACCGCGTCCCAGAAATTCAGAAAAGTGCTGAAATTATAGCTCCTTCCAAATTAGCTCTGTTAGTTTTCGTTGATGCCTTTCTCTTTTTGATGTTTCTGACTGCAAGAAATCAGGTTATTATTTGTGATGGATATGGGTCCTTCATAAGTAATAAATGCTCTCCCTTTACTGGGTAGCTCTTTGTAGCACTTGGCTCTCTGGGTAGCGAGGGAGAGCAGTCCAAAGCAATGCAAAGAATACTTAGAGCAGATGGTGTGGACTCATACCGCAGTCACCCAACAACAACACCCAATAGATAATTATCCAGTTAGTGCTCTTGCTAATTGTTAGATCTGACAGTCTTAAGGTGGCCTTCACCCAAACATTTTGCCTTACTCCTCCATTTATGCAGATCTTATTTTTGTCGGCCTTAGGAGTCTGAGCACTTTGCCACTGCTAACCAGTGCTCAAGTGCGTGTGTTCACTTCTTAAAACATGGTAACAATGGCTTACACCCAAATGGAACATTTAATTTACTTATAAGTCCTTAGTAAAGTGGTAGTGCATGTACCCAGGGACTGCATCACTAATAATGCCACCCCTTTAGGTAGGCTGTCAAACATGTCTCAGGCCTGCCATTTCAGCCTGTGTGTGCTGTTTTAAACTGCCATTTTGACCTGTTAAAAGAAATCTTTTGCCAGGCCTAAACCTACTTTTTTAATACATATAAGTCACACCTAGGGTAGGCCCTACACAGCCCGGAGGGCAGGATGCAGTGTATTTTAGAAGCTCAGACATGTACTTTTAACTTTTACTTATCCTGGTAGTGAAAAGCTCTTAAATGTGTTTTCACTACTGCAACACCTGCCCCTCACATAGGATAATAGTGGTTTACCTTATTACATTTAATAAGTGATAATATTCAATTGGGAACAGGTAGTGTTAGACCTGGCATCCTTGGCATGGTTTCCCTCAAACCTTTAGCTTTCAGACCGCCTGTTTTTGCTAACTTCATTTCTGCTGGCCTTAGGACTCTACACCCTTTACCACTGCTAACCAATGCTAAAGTGCTTGTGCTCTTTCCCTAAAACATGGCAACATTGGCTTGTACCCAATTTGCATACTTAATTTACTTGTAAGTCCCTAGTAAAGTGGCACTACATGTGCCTATGGCCTGTAAACTAAAAGCTACTAGTGGGTCTGCAGCACTGGCTGTGCCACCCACTTAAGTAGCACTTTAAACAGGTCTCATGCCTGCCATTGCAGAGCCTCTGTATAAAGTTTAAACTGCCTTTTCAACCTGGCAAAATAAACCTTCTACCAGGCACAAACCTTCCTTTTTAATACATATAAGTCACCATAGAGGAGGCCCAGGACAGCCCAGAGGGCAGGGTACAATGTATTTAAAATGTAGGACATGTACTTTTAAGTTTTACGTGCCCTGGTAGTAAAAATTCCCTAAATTAGTTTTTCACTACTTTATGGCCTATCTCACCCATATGAGAACTTTGGAGTTGCCTTAATACTTTTATAAGGATAATTTCCAAATGGTAAGAGATAACCAGTTCATGTTTGGGGTCTCTGGAATCAGGATTTAAAATCCTAAATTATGGTGAAGTCGGATTTTAAATTGCAGTTCTGAAAATGGCACTTTTAGACATCTAGCATTTTTTTGCCTTACCCATTTGGTGCTACCAACCAGTCTCTGGGTCACATGACTGGGAGTGGGTACAGTTGGGCTTTGTGTATTCCTCCTAGACAGCCACACACAATTTGAGCTCAGGTGTGACTGGATGGGCAGGATAGGAAGGAGGAGCTAGGCACTGACCCACATACACTTGAAATGTCCTGCCTCCACACGAAGGGCTGCATGCCCCTTGTAGTTAATCTGGAGCTAAGAAGGCAGGGCATCTGTGCACTTCAAAGGCATGTGTCTAGAAGCTTCTCCCCACTTCAAAGGCAAATAAAGAAGGACCTCAGACTCCAACTCCTCAGTATACTCCTGGACCTGTAGATACTCTGTCTGAAGGACTGTTGTGCTGCGACAAGGACGGCCACTCTGCTGGACTGCTGCTCTAAAGGAACTGCTGCCCTGCTGTGCTGACCTGCTACCCTCTTGCCTGGGGAAAAAGAAATGGACCTGCAACTTCAGGACCCGAAAGTACTCAAAGGACTAGTCTGATGGCCTCCTGCTCTGAGTCTCAGGTAAATTAAATGATCCTCAACCAGCTCCTGGACCCAGCTGCAGCGAATTCCTGATCCCCAAGTGGTGCCTCTTAGGTCCTGGACCCTTGGTGTGGCTTATGGGCTCTTTGAATCAAGCTTTTGGGCTCTTTCTGGCCACGACGGGCCCGTTCCCACTGAGCTGCGCCACTCCCACCAACATTCAGCACGCTCCGCCGCCAGCCTGTCTCTTTGCACAGCAGCATCTACAGCCTGTGGGTGACCGCCAACGTGAAGCTCCAGCCCGTCTGTCTGCGATGCCGACTTGCTCTTTGTGGCTACACAAAATGGGGCAGTGATTCGATTAAGGAGTTCAGAGGCTGGAATTATTAAAGAGAATTTCAAACAAACAAATGCCTCAGACACCATAAATCAGATTTTTCTTTTTGCCACAGAAGTCCTTTTAATTAACTCTGGGTTCACTATTCTTATTTTTTCTTTTTTGTAAACTTTTTACATTCAAGATTCCGATCACCGATTATCTTTGAACATACCCTCGGTGTTTTCTTTAAAGCAAAAAGCAGTATTTACAATATTTACATTACTAACATACATGGAAACATTAACATCACAGTAGACATTATTTCACATAAACAAACACATATCTTTACAATCAAACACGATAAATATACAGTCACTTTGCGTCGAGAAAGTTATTTTTCAATTTAACTCTTGTAGTCCTACTAATTTGTGTCTACCATTGGGACATTTATTTTTTCGTCCTCAATTAAAGCTATTCCCTGGGTCCTGAAGAGGTCAGAGACTATTTACACATTTCTAACTTGAGCTTTAAGTTTTCAAACTCAAGATGCCTGGCATTTGGCATGTTTTTGTACTTGTTTGCTCTTGACCTCCTTGTGTGTGGTTGCCAACGCGTTTCGACCTTCGTGATGGTTGGACCAGAACGTTTTATTTAGATGAAGGTCTTCATCAGGGCGGGACTGTTTTCTGGTAGGACATCTAATACCTTGATCACATGTCTTGCTGTGGTGCAGTTGTTCACAGCCGGGTCATGATGCAGCGGAGACTTCCGGTGTTTATGGCCTCCTTTATCTTATCTTGTAGGTTTCTTGCATTCAACTTGTAAGCAATCTCATTCTTGGCAGCAACTGTTTATGTTCTTCACCATCTTCCTCCTTCCAATACAGCGTCTTCTACGCATCGGGCGTTTTGCTCTTTGTGCCACACCGACAACCACCGGCAACACTCTCCTTGCTCCCCACGTCCCTCTCCAATGCAAACAGGACTCTTGGCACAAAACTTGGGAAGGTAAAACTATGGCAGGACTAAACTGGGACTGTCTCCAACCCACTCCTCGTCACGGTCGGCCTCAACTTTTGATGTTGGCCCGGTCCAGCGCGACCCGTTAGCCACGGTTGGCCCTTTCTGCTTTTAGGTGCTATTTTGCAGTTTATTCTTTTAAAAAATCATAATTCTGGTTCTACTGATTGGATTTTTGTCGTTTGCTTTATTTAATTCTGCTCTATTTATCTAAGGTGGTGTGGGATCGTTCTATGTGGTGTTTTTAACTGTGTTACTGTTTGAAGGGTTGCACAAATACTTTTAAGCCTGACTGCTCTGTGCCAGGGGGTTAAACACGTTAATTTGGGGTTTGCTTGAGCATTAGCCTGACTCGGATTGTGGTTGCTGCTTGACCAGGGCTCACACCCCAGGCAGTTTCAAACAGGTAGGAATGTCTATATTGGTGTTTAAAGGGTTCAGTGACAGAATATTAAAGTAAAAAATATAGAAGTATAAAATATCGATGAAAAAATATAGAATGCAAAAATATCGACGCCCTATACTTAAACAGGTAAGGACAAAAATATCGGAAAAAAAATATTGATGTTAAAAATATAGTTGTACAAAATATCGATATTTATATATATAAAATAAAATAATAAATATTAAATATATTAAATAATAAATGTAATCTTAAAAAAATAAAGTGGATTTAATATACATTTTAACAAATATAACATATAAACTTAATTAAAAAGAATTTAAACACACATACATAATAATCAATATATATATACATATTTACTTTAAAACAATTAATAAACTATTCATTTTAGTTCATTTTATAATTTTAAAATTATATAAAAATATACGCATATATATATATATATATGCAAATTCAGAAAGTCTGCCTGTTACGCCGTACGCCTGCCCATTAATCGTCGGTGTCAGCCGTGGCGGCAGAAGCCACAGAATATCTTTCAAAAACAGTCCAAATTCCAATCGGAAAGGAGGCGGCACACCAATTCAATCCACGGGTGATTTATTGAGCAAAAACAACGCGTTTCGGCCGGAACAGCCTTTGTCAAGTTACTATACAACCGCCAGCGGTGCCATTAAATACGTCATGATGGAAGTAGAAAACATACTACAGTACGTAATGTTAGCGATAATCATACTGCCATCAAGGAACTTATGTTGATTAGAATGGAGAGCCTTGTAAATATTATTCCAGGAATTCATAGACAATTATATACAAAAGCTGGCGCGATCACAAAATAATTACCATTTCGTGTGCGGCAATGAATACCGGTATTGTTCGCGTTGCGGTGACCTTTAGCCTTCTAATAGACATGGTAAAAATATTCTAGTAATTCACGCTAATCTGAGCACATAGAAACAATAATGAATAATAATGATTATACTCTAGGTCACAGATCAATAATTTGCGAGCACTACATACCTGAAATGTTGGCAATAATCAATAAAATGAAATATACATAAAACTTAAAATGCAATGAATATAGGGAACCCAATACAATTCAGTTGGCTCCAGCCAATCATCAATTTCAGATGGAATCTTATTACATGGGTATAGTACAATCGCATAAACAAATATATAATTATGATCAAATGTTAATCACTAACATCAGGTGGGCATAATCCAGGCACCTAGGTGGTATGTATGTAGACAAGTATCTAAGATGTGAACTAAGTGACATAGTGAAAACATAAGAGTGTAATGAAATTAAATTATATATGTATGCACATCTCCACATCTCAATTGTATGGGCGGACCACTAAATTGAGACTATCTTAAATAGTTAATCTCCTACATTCCTATAGGGGTTGCCTATGTAGGGTACTAGTTTCTTAGGAAACCAAACAATTCAAAGGAAAAATATAGGGCAAGTGCCCATGTACCTATCTAGGTAAGGACAATCTATGAGGGTCCAAACTCAATGCGATAAGATGAAGTAAAATAAAATAAAAAATAAAAATAAAACTAGTGCACCCTATACTGTTCATGAAAGATATCAATAAAGATAGAAAGAAACATCTAAAAGAAAATGATTAAAATCAAGTAGTGGAAGCATGAGGATACTTAGGGGAACTACACCCTATATGCGTTGCCAGTTCCTCCTCTCTATTCAGACCAAAGAGCATTCTGGTATTTAAGTCGATGATATACCGGGACTCAAGAATCCACAGTTGTTTTTCCCTATCACCGCCTCTAATGTGTTTGAAAACCCTGTCCATCCCTACATACTTGAGCAATTTATTGTTGATATCATGGACATTATAAAAATGTCTGGCTACCGGAGAATTTAAATCCAGATTAGTTATTGTCCTCTGATGTTCGAGTATCCATTTTTTTTACCGTCAATTTGGTACTCCCTATATAGCGGAGACCACATGGACACTCCAACGCATAGACAACATGATCGGTGGTACAAGTGATGAATTTAGAGATCGTTTTTTCTTTACCACTGAATGTTCTATAGGTTTTACAATTTTCACTATTCCTGCATGCCTTACAGGCATGACATTTATGGCATCCTTTGCTCAATTGTAACCAGGTAGTGGTAGATTCAGTTTGGTAGTAGCATTTGACCAATTTATCCCGAAGCGAACTAGGTCTTTTATAGGTTATAGTGGGAGAATTGCCAATACATTTGTAAGGATGGGAAGCACACCTGTTTTATTCTGACTTTATCCAAACTTGTCATACAATTTTTTCACTGAGTGCGTGCAGACTGGTTATGCGCCCTGCCCACATGGCACAAAATTATGTTAGCAACTATATGAAATGGGGGCGTCCTCTCGCCCCGACCAATCGCACTGCTGATTATGCCAACATGGCAATTCTCTTCGCCTCCATTTTAAATAATCTTTTCTTCATATTACTTCAATATTAAACCATTGTTTTATCTGATTTCGACTTTAGTAATTGAATCCACTCGCTGAATGGTGTGCTATTTCCCAAGTTTCTACTGTTCACGCTGTGTCCATCCGGACCTCTCGCAAGAACCAGACTGATGCAATACTCGTTCAAGTCAGTGAGTTTATTAAAAAATCCAATGCATTTCGGACTACAAGCGCCCTTCGTCAGGGATCACTATAAAAAGACAACAATAAAATTGTAACCATTACTTTCTTAATAAGTATCGTATTTCCCAAACAATCACTGCAGCATTAATATATTTACAAAATGTCAAATTTACTCATGACACTTATAAGCCCCCACAATACGACTTTTCATAAGCATTGCCGCTTTTATCAACATGAACCAATTAATTAACGCTCTTTCCCCTTTATACAATAGATACTGCAGAATGATCTACTCTCCTAACTTCTCTCAACATGACTCAAGTTCAAAAACATTCTAACGGCTGACCGCTCAACCCACCTTCAATCACTCTTAGCTGATGTTCGCTGCCCCTTCTCAAAATCATTCACTCTACGGTCTCTTCTCTGCCCTCATGTACGTTTGTTGATAATCACGTACCTGCCATAAATGTTAAAAACGTCTGCCTGCTCTTTTCCAAAAGGTAATCTTTCAATCTCTTTGGCCATCCCCTATTTAACCATCACTGACCTTCCACCTACTTCCTAATTGGCTCTCTTTTCCCGCCATCAATGCTATTTGCGATGTTGTATTACACATTAAAACACTACATCTCCCATAATACACTGAGCTTGTGGAAGCTGAAACTACGCTTATTCTCTAACCCGCAGTAAATAATAATCATGATCCTGTACAATACAATACTGATCATTATACAGTAAATTGATGTTTAGAGTCTTTTTTTAGTTCATTTCCATTAGATTATCACACCGACTTGTGTCACGACTCCAAGTTGTTCATGCCGATCGTGTGGACTCAAGAAAAAGTTCATTCAATGTTGTTTGCTTTAACTAAATATTCAAGTGGGTGCTTTCCCAAGACGGGCAGTTCATGAAATATACATTTGTAAGGATGGGAAGCACACCTGTTTTATTCTGACTTTATCCAAACTTGTCATACAATTTTTTCACTGAGTGCGTGCAGACTGGTTATGCGCCCTGCCCACATGGCACAAAATTATGTTAGCAACTATATGAAATGGGGGCGTCCTCTCGCCCCGACCAATCGCACTGCTGATTATGCCAACATGGCAATTCTCTTCGCCTCCATTTTAAATCATCTTTTCTTCATACTACTTCAATATTAAACCATTGTTTTATCTGATTTCGACTTTAGTAATTGAATCCACTCGCTGAATGGTGTGCTATTTCCCAAGTTTCTACTGTTCACGCTGTGTCCATCCGGACCTCTCGCAAGAACCAGACTGATGCAATACTCGTTCAAGGCAGTGAGTTTATTAAAAAATCCAATAATGGGGTCCGCCTGAATGAGGCCCCAATGCTTTCTCATGACAGATTTCAGTTTACTTGATCGGTCATTGTAAGTAGTAATCATCCTAGGTACATTGGTTAGACACTTGTCTAAGGATGATTTGTCTTTATTGAACAGGACATCTTTGTGTTTTACATCTTTCAATTTAGTTGTGGCTTGAGACAAACTTTTGTCCAAATAGCCTCTTTCTTTAAACCTTTTTAACATGGTGTGACATTCTTTTCTATATCCACTATCGGTACTACAATTCCTGCGAGACCGCAGTAGTTCGCCATAGGGAATACTATTCAGGAGAGAAGTGGGGTGATGACTGCATGCATGTAGAGTACTATTTCCCGCAGTTTCTTTCCTAAATAGATTAGTTATCAGTTTGTTATCCTGTACTGTAACACGTATGTCAAGAAAATCACATTGTGTTTGACTGATTTTGTGTGTAAAGCTGAGATTTAAATTGTTATATGAAAGAGACTCGATGAACCTCAGGGCTTGTTCTTTATCACCATCCCAAATAATAAAGAGGTCGTCGATATACCTCAGCCATAGTGGTATATGATTTGTGGAATCCTCGTTGGCATCCGTCCATACCACCTGCTCCTCCCACCAGCCCAGGAACAAGTTCGCCAGGCTGGGGGCAAAGCAGGTGCCCATGGCAGTGCCTGACTTTTGACGATATAACATCTTGTCAAACAGAAAAATATTTTCTTTTAGGCAGTATGACATCATCAGTTTCAACATTATCGTATGATCATATAGGTCAATTGACCTTCTCTGCAGATAATATAAACAGGCATCTACTCCTTTATCCTGATTAATACAGGTATAGAGTGAACAAACGTCCAATGTTATGAGTAGGAAGTCTTTTTCCCATTTGATGTCATGAATTCTTTTCAAGAAATCAGTACTGTCTTGGCAGTACAATCTAAGATCCTTGACATAGGACGCCAAAAAATGATCCAAAAAAGTTGAAGTGTTTTCGAGAAGTCCCCCATTAGATGAGACAATTGGTCTCCCCTGTGGTTTAGTAGCATGTTTGTGCACCTTGGGCAAAAGGTATAAACAGGGAACACGGGGATTATCGTTCCTTAAGAATTTAAGTTCATCGTCATCAAGTAGACCTGCATTCCACCAGTTGTTTAACATCTCATGATATCTGGTAATGGTGTTCTCATACATTTCCCATGTTATGTTTTCGTAGCAATTTGAGTCACTGAGTTGTCTCATAGCCTCCGCTTTATACTCAGTTGCATCCAATAAGACAACGTTCCCCCCCTTGCCTGAGGGTTTTATTACTATAGAGGAATCTTGTAAAAGATTGTTCAGGGCATTTCGTTGATTCCTCTTAAGATTGTCTTTAATTCGGTAATTTTGATGACACCTTAGGCATACCAGTTCCTGAATCATTACCGAATGAAATGCCTCAATGTTGTCATGTGGGACATTTGGATTAAAACGTGATTTGATCTTCAATCCACTACTACAGGAAGAGTCAACTGCAAATCCCAAATTGTTCAAAGTATTTTCCACATCATTACTCATTGTTGCTTCTAAATTAATCTCCAGTTCTTGGATATCCAGGATGGAATTTACGTCGTCAAGTGTGAAAATCGTCGATTAACTTGCAGCTTGCTGTGAAATATCAGTGTAATTATACCGTTCTTGGTTTTTTGACATTTGATGTAATTTCATTAGTTTACGTTTTCTCACATAGAGAAGCAGATCAATTCTGGTATCCACGTAGTTACAATCGGTTGTGGGGCAGAATATAATGGCGGAGAAATTTTGGTGGAAATAAACGAAACTTGCACAGAATTTGGGTCTACTCTCGTTTCATGTTCCCATGGAGAGGAGTTGAGAAAAACGAGGCACTCACATATATATATATCCACAGCAATCCTTATTCCAGAAAGAAGAAGGCACGCACACGAAGGCTGAAGGAATAAGGCTTCTTTATTTAAAATGGCCTCCCACGACCCAGAGAATGAGGAGACGCATTTCGGCTGAATCAGCAGCCTTTATCAATCTGGTAGGCGCCATTTTGCTTCAACATTATATAGCCAAAACCTAGCAGACATGGAAAAAATCCTAATCACATAATGTGAAATAATAAAGTACTTAAAATGTAAATATGTACATTAAACATGTAATATAATTCTTACAAAACTGCATGGTGAAAATTGCAAATAAATAAACAATATTAGAAATGCGAATTGTGTTCAAATGTAATGTATGCCTGCCTAATGCATCGACAATCCACCATGAAATGTACACAATTATATAATTGACATGCATAATGTATCACCATGTCCTTGCTAATGACCTTGGGGCATTGGACACTGACGTACCAACTTTTATTTATGTGGCATATACATGGCGCTAACCTCCTCAAATAATACTTAAAAAAACGAAAACACTGTGCTAGTAAAATACGACAAATGTGGGAGACTCAGATAGGCTACTGCTTGTTTGCTTCTATTGGGAGCCTAACAACCCCACAGAGCTGTGTCACGACAAGCCTCACAAGCGCTGTGATTAAGCATTAAACAGTCAATTCCTAACACAAGCGCGCCACCTAGCAGTTCTATTGTATAATATTGAACAAACAAAATTGATGACTGGTTGTAGATACATAGTTGATGCTACAATGCATATTGTGTCACACTCGATATGCTAGTTTGTTCATATTAATGCAGAGGAGTAAAACTTACTATTCCCACTCCAGTGAGTGCAACAGTGGGGAAAGTGTTGGATAGTGGCAAGATAAAATTTACTATTCCCACTCTGATCAGTGCAACAGTAGGGAAAATGTTGGATTGCAAAGGGGTAACAATTAATATTCTCACTCCTGTCAGTTCAAAAGTAAAAACAAACAAAAAATTAACAACAAAAATATTTTAAAAACTAAATAAATAAAAACATATATAAATATATTAAAAATTAAGATACAAATATATTTAATATTACAAATTTTAAAAAAACATATTATAATGTTAAATGCATATGACAAATACCTACAAATATTTTATTAAATAAAACAAAAATAATTTTCAAACAAATAAATATTTTTAATTCTAAATAATTTCGAATCAAAAACATTAATTATTACATAAATTTACTTTTTTATTTCCTACATTATAACACCACACAATTCACAACCCACATCTAAATTGTATTAAAAAAATGTACTTACATAATTAACATCATTAATTGCCAATCAAAGAAATATTATTACTTAAAAATAAATTAAAACTGATAAAAATTAATAAACTTTCCCCACTTTACCCCTATAATCCTCACAAACCACTGGTAAACTTAAACTGTAAAAAAATGAATTACACAATTAAAACTTATTTTCAATTAAAAAACTAATAGTATATAAAAACTAATTATAAAGTAATTAAAATGAATTTACTCCCCACCCTTTACCACTAAAAAGTAAAACCCACACACAAAACAATATAACCAACTACCCTAATTAAATATCAATTAATTAATTAACATTAACGATCAACCAATTATTTATTAATTAAACATAAATTACTTCCCACCCTTTACCTCAATAAATCCCACAACTAAAATTAATTATACAGTTTCCATTATTAATTTTCAATCAATTAATTAATATTACTTAAGAACTAATTATTAATTATTTAAAAATAAATTGCTTCCCACCCTTTACCCCATAAACCCCACAACCCACACATAAAAACAATCACACAATTATCATAATTAATTAGAAATTAATTAGTTAATATAAATTAACAACTAATTATTAATTAATTAGACATAAATTACTTCCACCCTTTACCTCTATAAACTCCACAACCCGCACCTAAAATTAATTGCACAATTTCCATAATTTTATTTTTGATTTTATTGCCACAAACATAAAAACATCATCTCAAAAAAGAAGATTTCAGTAATAACATATCAATACTTGTTTGCAAAGCACATAGGAGCATTAAAGAAAAGAAAAGAAGAACAACCACATTATGGATATATCTGATTACAACACCGAAATAGAAATAGAAAACAGCGGTTAGTTATACAGGAAGAATAATAAAGAAAATACATGATATCCTTAATCCCATTGGAGACTAGACCATATCCTTCGGAATTTTAACCAAGACCGAGGGCCTCTAACTTTTGCTAATGCCATCTCCATTTCATAGATCTCCCTTAACAAGACCCAACATTCGTTAATGCTTGGACTCGTACTTTGGATCCAAGAACGGGCAATACATAGACGAGCACAGGCCGAAATAATAGAAACAAAAGGTTTGGTAAGACAACAAAGCTCTGAAAATATTCCCAATACCAACTCTTTCCTAGAAACCGGGTTGTCATAGCCAACCCAGGTTGCAAGAGCAAGAGTTATATTGGACCAAAATTCCTTCAACATTGGACATGTAATGAACATGTGGTTTAGATCTGCAGCATATTCTTGACATTTCGGGCAATATGATTTATTGGCAGTTAGATTATTAGCCCATTTGGAAATTCGCTCTGGAGTATAGTAAAGCATAAAAATAATTCTATATTGCTGAAATTTCAGATTAACGGATGTTACTGCTGAATCTATAGTTTCAAGGGATTCCTGTATTTCCTCTTTAGTTATATAACAGTTAAAGATCCGGCTTAGTTTAGCACGCAATTTGTATGCCATCATCACTAACCACCTCTATAAGTTTCTGGTTGGTTTTGCCTATAGTTCCTTGTCCAGTAGTACCAAAAATACAAATAAAATCTCAGGAGAGCTAATCAACTCTAACAATCCCCGACCCCGAATAAAATAATCCCCGATTTGTAAGTACTTGAAAAAATGAGTTTGTGACAAATCAAATTCTTCTTTCAAAGATGAAAAAGTTCGGAATCCCTGTCCATCATATAGATGACCCACCCACATCACACCCTTAGATTGCCATTCCTTCCCGACATGATCATGGAATATATTAGGCAATAAGGGGTTCCCCCAGAGTGCAGTATAAAGATGTAGGTCGGGTAATGCATATGCCTTACAAATTTCGTGCCATATATTAGTAATATCCCTGACTACCTTGAACCGTACCCGCTTGTAGTAGTTAGGATCAGATGTTTTGTACAATAGAAACCCAGTACTAGGTCCACAAGCCAGCTGGTATGAAAGCCAGCTAGTATTAGTTTCAGTTCCTCTGCGTAAGCTCTGTATTCGCCCAGTGAATGCAGCCTAAAAATACAATTTAAAATCTGGAAGTTTGAATCCACCCTGCTTATATGACAGCTTTAAATATCGGATAGCTCTTCTGGCCCGCCGGTATCCCCAAATAAAACTGGCAACGGCACTATCAAGACATTTAAAAAGGTCAATGGTACTTTTAATGGAATTGTACGAAAAAATACAAAAACTTCGGGAGAATGTTCATTTTAACAACATTACATCACCCATATATGCTAAGAGGTAGCCGGTGCCAGCATCACAGTTTTGCCACTACTTTCATCAGCAGTGGTTCATACTTTAATACAATAATATCATTGACTTGGCTACTGAGACAAACTCCCAGATAAATGGCCGTCCTTGTGACCCCTAGGGCTACTGGAGGGACTTCAAGTTGAAAATTCAATATCGTCTGCGTTTTATTCAAATTTAATTTATAACGGGAGAAAGAGCCGAATCGCTGTGCTTCTTGGGTTATCACAGCCAGAGCATTAACTGGATTAATCGAAAAAACAGCAATATCATCCGCATATGCGGTTAATTTTAAATCCATCCCATTTAAAGTAACTGGAAAGATATCAACATTTAGCAATAAGTGCTCAATAAAAGGTTCAATATAAATGGCAAACAATAAAGGGGATAGCGGGCAGCCCTGCTTCGTACCCCTTTGAACTAAAAAGAAAGATGAGGAATGGCTATTAAGTTTGATTGCGGCTGTTGGGCGCCTATACAGCTTCTGTACTGTCGAGATAAACCTTTGACCGAGACTTGGGAAAAGGAAGATGGCGGATTGAAGCCGCACGCGCGAGGACGCTCTTTGTGCTTCCTCCACTGAAGCTCCGGTGATCCACTACTGACGAGCCGACTGCCTCCCGCCTTCTGGAAATGTACTGCGCCCGTTAGGTTAAGGGCTGGGCTGCAACAAAGGACTTGCTTGGATACGTCTCTGTTAAATATAACAAAATCAACAAATGTGCCATATCTCTACAGCGAGGAGAAAAGTCTACGCGAGCCGCGTTGTGCGGTGGATTTGTCAGTCAGCCTCGCTACAGGCATTTCAGACGCTACATCCGCCGTGAACATTTACTGAGAGATTTGCTTGGACCCGTGGTGTTGTGCTTCTAGAGGGGGTACTGGGTTCTGAAATGGCCCCGCCATGCACCGCTAAAGGACGGCGCAATGAAATTCCAACTTCTGCAAGTGCACCAAGCCAAACCGCGGGTAGTGCAGACAAAGACAAAGACAAGGCTGCCGGGAGCAACGCTAATATTTTGCCAACAGGTGAGCCAATCTTATCTGCACATACCTCTATGACTGTTGGCGATAATACCAGCGGGTGTAGAGCAGAGGATGGGTCTGGGTCCGGGTCACAGCTCGGGAAACCCATTTTGAAGCTGCCTCAATCTGGGAGGGCAACTGAATTACTTCGGACATGCGGATCCGAGAACTCCATTCCAGGTTTTGTGATGGCCGAAGTGCTAAATGCTGCAGTACAGGGTGGCAGGAGTGGTGAGGCTGGCTCAGTTATTACGGACAACACTAATAATGTATCTCTTGTGACTGTCGCGACTGCTGCTGCTAATTCCCAAGAAGTTGGTAAGACAACCGAACCAATAGTGAACAGTCTGGTCAATGATACAATACTGGAAAATTTAGTTGAGAAAGATGGTCCTGTAAATACTACAACTATTACAGCTGCAGCTGCCGGTCTTATTGGTCTTACTGGATCAACTTCGGAAGACCTCATCAATTGCATCGAGACTGCCGCTGAACAAACAGGCGAGAGCCTTGGGAAAGGGGAGGAAGCCTCTAGTAATGGAGCTATTAGCAAAGGAAGGGATTACGCAGAACAATCAGTTTTGAATCTTGTTAATCCTGTTAATACTACTGCCAACATTGTGGGGGGTGCTGGGTCAGCTCGAACCCCAACGGCTTCAGACACGGAGTGGCGTAATCCAGACATGGCTTGGAGAGCAGTCAATGTAACACCCCTGGTGGAGCGAAGGGTGTAAAGAATAAAAATTCTAACACTGTCAAGATGTCTAAAGGCGGCAAAGGCCGTGGCCGGGGAGTAAAGCAACAAGTGACTGATGCAATGGGGCGATTAAAGGAGGCTTCTGCTATTACTACCAAGGCTGGTTCAGGGGTTAGTCCACTGCGCAAATGGGTGTCTTCTAAAGGTGAGGTGAAAATATTATTTCGAGGTTATCAAATACTAGCAGTATAGCAAATACTCCTATCGAAATATCAGAGGAAGAGGGAGCTGGAGTGGGTATTGAGCAGCAAGCTTCAGCGGACGCTCTAGAGAAGATTGTATCCGCTCCCATTTGTGCATCATCAACATCTTCAGTCTTTTCCCCAGCCTCAAGCCCTGTAGTGCCATCATCAAGTTTGTCGGAACCAGGTGTTAAGAACCGGAAACTAACAGGAGAGGAGCCCTCACTGTCTAGTATTATGCAAGCACTGAGCACTCAGAGAGCAGAAGCCCAGGAATATTACCAACAGGCCAAAGCCGATAGCTGCGAAATTAAGCAAGCCTTGGTGGAGGTAACATCTAAGGTTGGCCAGCTTTCCTCAGAAGTCATCGATCTACAACAACGAGTGGCAGCCGTGGAAGAATCCAATATGTACACAGTTAATCTTGTAAAAACACAGGATTCTCAACTGATGCTAATGCAATCCAAGATCGAAGATTTGGAAAATCGTCAGAGGCGCCAGAACTTGCGGGTTTTTGGTATTCCAGAAGGCAGGGAAGGCAGCGATCCGCGAGCTTTCATTGTCAGTCTCCTCCAGAAAGCCTTCCCGGACTTAGCAGACTGGGATATGGACACTCAAGTCCAAAGAGCACATAGACTGCCATTGTCACTGTCAACTACCCATGGAAGCCAGTCCAAATCTAACTTTGCTTGACCAATCCTTGTGTTTTTGGGTAATTTTCTATTGCGCCAAGCTATATATTTTAAGGCACGTCCAGCGGTACCAGTTAAGGTGGATGCAATGTCTATTTTTGTGCGTTCCAACCTATGTAAGGTAACAATGGATAAGCAGTGGAAGCACCGCCAATTAATGGATCCTTTTAAAACTGTGTGCTCGCAAGTGTTTCTACAGGAGCCGGATCGTCTTAAGATCATAAAGGATGGTCGACAACATTTTTTCTTTAACGAACAGGATGCTAAACAAGCTCTGTCAAAATGGCAAGCTACCGGCAAAGAATGAGTCTAAGTCCTAATGCAGCAATTATTGTACTGTAAGAGAGGTTGCACTTGTGAAAGAGGTTTTGTTTCAATTTGAGACTTCTAATGATTCTTTAATTTGTTGCCTTTTTTCCTTATAGGTACGAGAGATATATTGGGAGGTTGGAGTATGGTGTGGGTGTGGTGTGGGTCACTGGGGTCGGTGGGGGGGTACAGAGAGGGCGTCTTTGATACGCTGTCACACTGGGACAGCAGGGAAGGGGGCGATTCCTTTTCGTAGGTACTGGGGTGGGGGTAGGGCAGGAAAGGGAGGGTAGTTTTGGGAGGGGGGTAAAAAAAGTCACAACTTAGATAATTTAGATAAATTCACTCGGGCAGAGCACTGGAGGGAGGGGCACGTAATTTGGGTACTGATGACTGGACCGGGTTTACAAGTACTATTTAATGTCGGAATTTAAATGTATGTGCTGGAATGTGGCGGGACTCAATCAAGCTGGAAAGCAACGGCTAGTAACGGAAGAGTTGCGTGTATTTAAGCCTCATATATTAGGGCTTGCGGAAACGCATATTGCATATAAGGATAGAGCTCTATTGAAACAATTGGGATACCATATCATTGTGTGTACGTCGCAAACAATTTCTATTCGTGGGGTGGCCTTATTAAAATCTAGGCGGTGTCGGGCTGTTGTCCTCCGATCACTTGCTGACTCTAAAGAAAGATGGGCAATCTCCCAAATGATGATCTACGGGCGGAAGGTCACAATATGTATGGTATATGGTCCGAATATTGATTGTCCGGATGTTATATATCATCTGAGTTCTGAGCTGCTGGAGTGGGCTGGCGAAAAGATTGTGATGGGTGATTTTAATTGTATTCTTGACAGAAATATTGATACTACGAATACTACGGCCCGTGCTAGAATGTGTAAGACCAGAACTGCTATCTTAGAACTCCTTTACTTGCATCAGTTGGAAGACTCTTGGAGGAGGTTATTCCCAAATGTACCAGGTTATACTTTTTATTCATTGCCACATAAACATTATTCGAGGATCGATATGATATTTGCTAATAATACTATTTTGGAAAATGCACTTGTGGTAGTATGCCCAAAAATTACGTCCGATCACAACTTGGTTATGTTAACAGTGCAGTTGCAGTCAAGCACCCAGGAACCAATTAGGGATTTTACTTTTCCTAGACATCTCCTCAGTAACTTGAAATATGTGGAGTTTATGCGAACTGTACTTGAGGAGTATATAGATAATAATCTGGACTCGGCGTCAATTGCAACAGTGTGGGATTGTCTAAAAGCCTATGTTAGAGGGGTTACGCTACAATGTATTATTAAGCAAAATCGGCAGGGCCTTCGTCAGTCGGAGCAGGAACAAACTTTTTGTCTTGATTTGGAGCGTCAGCATGCCACAGCTATTGCCGTAAAGGACGTAGATGAGCAGTTGATTTATCAACAGGTTGTTGAGGCAAGAGCTAAATTAAAGAGACGGTTGAGGGATAAAGTTGCAAATAATTATCATAAGTATAGAACTAAAAAATATGAATATGGCGAAAGAGTAGGCCGACTGTTGGCTAATCAAATTGCAGATCAAAGGGCTAAAACTCATGTTAAATTGATTAAAGGGGTGGACGGTTTGACTTATACAAGGTCTACGGACATAGTAGAACAATTTAGGTTATTCTACGCCGACTTATATGGCAATTCGGCCTGCTTTGACCAACATATGGCCTCAGATTATATACAGGAGTGTGCAATGCCTGTTTTGAGTTCTTTGCTCTCTGAGCCTCTGGAAAAAGATGTTGATGTGAGGGAAGTAGAGGAAGCAATTAATGCTTTACCTGCTGGCAAAGCAGTCGGCGAGGATAAAATCTCGCTGGAATTTTTTAAGACCTTTAAAACTATACTGATCCCCATCTTCCTTGAGTTATGTAACTCGATCATGCAAGGAGAAGAAGTTCCCTCCTCTTGGAATGCGACTAATATTGTTGTTTTCCCCAAAAAGGGGAAGCCGATAGATGATATGAGTTCATACCAGCCTATAGCATTGATTAATGCCGACGCTAAACTCTTTTCTAAAATTCTTACCTCACTATTGGCCCCGGTTATACATTTATTAGTCTCAGAGCAGCAACATGGTTTGTCCCCGGAAGAGATACTGCCGCACATATTAACACGGCAATTGCTGCATTTGATGTTTCGGGCCAATTGGGCCAGCAGATGGGGATGTTGATGCTAGATGCCAAGAAGGCCTTTGACCGAGTGACTTGGGGAGCGTTATGGGCAATAATGTCTTCCATAATTTATTTTTAATCAATAAATTAATATAAATTAACAACTAATTATTAATTAATCAAAAACAAATTACTTTACCCCTATAAACCTCACAACCCACACCTAAAAAAAATTACACAATTACCATAATTAATTATCAATTAATTCGGTAATATTAATTAACAACCAATTATTAGTTAATTACAAATAAATTACTTCCCACAATTAACACTATAAAATCTAAATTAAATAAATAAAAAATAATCATTAATTTATTATCATTAAATTACTTCCCACCCTAATCCCCCATAAATCCACAACCCGCTACTTAACTAAAAAACGCAAAATGTAATTAAAATAAAATTGATAACTACTAAAAATGTAACACATATATTAAAAAACATAAACAATACTTATACAAAAAACATACATCACATACATTTAAAATATAAACTAAAATGCATAACACTAATTAAAAAATCGATATTTTAAACAACTATATTTTTGCAAACAATATTAATGACTTCTATATTTTAAAAAATGATATTTCAATGGTCATTTAAAACCCCCTATAATGGTAGAAATTGATTTTAAGTCACAATTATGAAAATGCCCCTTTTAGAAAGTTGGCATTTTCTTGTCCCAACCATTTGGTGCCTGCAGCCTGGATCCTGAGTCACATGACTAGGTGTAGCTGGCAGCTGGGCTTTGTGTATTACTCACCGACAGAGTGACTAGGGGAGAATAGGTGTTGGCAGGATGGGCCAACTCTTTTTTGATAGGGGGCGTAGCTGTCACCTACCACACTTGCACATCAAAAGGACTCTGCCTCAGCACACTCGCAAAGTGTTTCACTATAGTCTTCTGTGCTGCCAGACAAGCTAAGGCCAGGGCAAGGTGGCAGGAACTTCCAAACACCTCTGGGGGTGGAAAGCTGGCACGAGGTATAAATATTGAACACTCAGAGGCAACTCTTCAGTACACCTCTGGACCTGTGGAAAACTCGGAAGAAGGACTGCTGTGCTGCTCTGCAAGAAGGACTGCTGCTCTGCTGCCCTGCTGCTCTGCTGCTGTGCTGCATGAGGGAAAAAGACTGGACTTGCATCTTGAACCTTGAGCCACCAGAGTGACTCCAAGGCCTAGATGGGTGACCTCCTGGTCAGAACCTTGGAACAGCTGTGCTTGAACTTCCAATTTTAGCAAGCTTGGAATCCACAGGAGCAAAGATGGCCCCACTATTTCCTTAAGGAGAATGCCCGCACGTGAACCAGAAACACTAATGCAAGCTATTTCCTGCTGAGAGATAGGAGGAAGGAGGACTGGAAGACCACATTGATATAGGTAAGTCTCATCTCAGAGCAATACTCGTCTCACTCCAAGAAAAAACTTGTGTTTACGGAAACAGAGTTCTATAAAAGAAAAACAAAAGGAAAGGGACAACCATTAACTTTCAGGTCATTAATAATAGTAATCCCCCTTTCCGCAGTGTAGTTCTCTTTGTGTCAATACCCCATCAACACTTACCGTTATCTATTCCAAATAATCATCCTTTTCTCAGTAGGATGGTAATGTCCAAAACAAACGTTCCTCCACATAGCAGACAGAGTGATATGGCTGCCCAAAGCAAAAAAGTCAAAGAAAAATCGACCGCCCTCAACCAACGAATGAAGTCTTCATCAGTGCACTGACCTTTAAATACGTTGAGGTTCGAAAGGACAAACGGAAATGTACAAATTCCAAAAGTGAAACCCCAAATTAGGTTCGTCTCACCAATAAGATGGAGTCACTTCACCAAATGTTCGAGATGGCATATAACAAGCGTGGAATGGAGTTCAAGATCAAGAACACATTTCGAGCACTTGGATCCAAAGCTTCTCCTCGCCTGCAGACTCGGAAGTATTCTCCAGACGTCGGCAGCCGGAAGGTCATGAAGAGAAAAAGAAAACTGGGCCGCTGATTCTCGAAGACGGAAGTGGTGACTGAATCAAGGGAACAAAACAACGGGGTGTAATCTTCATCCAATACAGGAAATGCAAAGCCAAGCACCGAGTTAAGGATAGCTGCCACTTATACACGACTCCAGCACACCTCCTTCTTTTACCACAAGACCTCAAAAGGCAGGCCCCGTGTAGGGTTTACAAAAAGGAAATGTGTAGCAAGGATCCTGACACAAAGACAACAGGTACTAATTCTAAACAGAGGGAGATACAGCGTAAAAGTAAAGAAACTATTAACACCAAACTCCTGTTTTATGTCACCCGTAGTAATGTGAGGGTGCAAGAAGCACGGGATGTGACAAACCTCATAGACAGAAAAGGCTTCACCTACCTTGCGCCCAGCACTTGGACTCTGCCTGCTGTGAGTCCTGCCCCCCAAGTGGAGTCACCCCAGTCCAGAAGTGAAGCTGAAGGGGCTTTGCCAGCCAAGCTGTGGTCTCATGGGCAGAACCAACGCAGAGCAACTCATCTCCTCACAGCTCCGCATCGGAACCACCACTGCACAATACATCCTCGATGCAGTACCTCGCATCACAGCTAAAAGCTCCTCAGAACCTCCGTAGTGCAATGCCCCCTCAATGCAGAACTATGCATCACAAGCCTTCGCCAACAGCCTCTTCGATTACTATGTGGGACCTTGCATCTCAAGCCCCCACAATGGCTTCTTCAGAACTCCTGCTGCATGACGATCTCTGACATATTTTGGCTGCATCTCGAATACAGGACCGTGCATCGCACCTCGCAGCTGCTTTCGAAACATTAGGTAGTTTATACATGAGAATGAACCTTGTAGAGGTGAATTGAATGAAAGCCTTTTGAATTTCTGTTGAAAGTCCTCCATATCTTTACCAGCTGAAGGATATCCTCAACAGTCAGAATTGGTTTGGAGAATTTCCCCAAAGTATTTTCTGTGTCTCTTTATGCAATTGTATGTAGGAACAGTGATTCACTTTGAACTCATTTATAAACAAATTATATATAGCAAGTAAATAACTGCTAACTGCATACATTCAATGTATATGAGCAATTAGCCTGTCCAATCTTTGAAAGAGAAAAAGCATTTAACAATTATATCCACCAATAACTGTCCAGTTCTTCAGGTGATAAAACCCATACGGAAAACACCAAACTAGTGTGTTGTGACCCAATGAAAACACATTGGCCCCGATTCACAAAGGTAAACTGAGCTGAAAGTCAAACTTTACGACTTTCAGTATTCACTCAGGGCATTTACGAGTAGTAAAGTTAGACTTTTGTCTCAGTTAAACTTAAGTTTTGGTCTTAAGTTTACACTGAGACCAAAAAGTTAAACTTAAGACCAAAACTTAAGTTTAAATGATACAGCGGTCTAACTTTACTACTCGTAAATGCGCTTTGTGAATACCGACAGTCATAAAGTTATACATTCATCTCAGTTTACCTTTGTCCCATAGATGGGATGTGATCAAATAGTGAAAGTTTAATACGTGTTCAAATAGAGCATCCAACTTTAACTCTTTATCTCAATGGCTCATATGAGCCGGTTCCAGTTGAACCACTGTTCCTAACCTGTTCCTACATATAATTATGTACCTGGGTTTTCACTGGTGTATCAGTTGCTTTTTCTTTTTAATGATCTACTACTATGCAGTTGAAACCTCTGCCCTATATCACTTTGCAGTGTATATATTGGGGTGTTTGGACAAAATATTGAGGAAAAATGTCATGTAGGATCGCTTCTTGTGTTGCTAACTTCCTCTGTGTGTTTGTGTAGTACTGGTATCATGTGTTACTAAATTTGCCACCAGAATCCCTGTATTTTCATGCATTCCCAGGGAAATGGACACTATTACAATAAATGGATCCACATCACCAGTATGTAGAGTGTGTGCTAGATTTTGCTTTTGTGGTTTTTCAGGTGACCAATGCTATTGGTGAATGAACTTGAAGTTATTATACATCATTCAGGCTTCTCTCAAGCCTTTATTTAGTCACCCATGATGTGTTCCCATTCATCATCAGGGAATCAAGGGGCTTATTTATAAGCCCCTTATGCCTTATGCTGCCGGTGCGTCACTTTTTGTGACACTCTGGCAGTGCAGGAGCCTGCTACGTATTTAACAGGCAGCATTAAGCCACCTTTTTTGGTTTAATTCTGCCTTGTAAATATCGTTCCCTTTACAGAAGTTTACTGCATTAAAGGGGCGTGCAATGGGTGTTGCTGGGGGTGTTCCTAGCAACATCGATGGCTTTTTGACACTGTCCCAGATTTACAAGAAATTGTAACTCTGAGGCAGCGCCAAAAACTTACACCTCCCCACGGGAGGCATAAGGGCGGTACAACGAGGGGAAATACCTTTATTTCTCCTCGTTTTTCTTGCAACACACATAGAAAGAGGAACAAGCCTCTTGTGATTGTTTCTGTGCAGAAATGTTTCCCTTCCTGCACAAAAAGAATCATCCCTACAGCGCAGGCACCCTTGCACCATGGTGCAAAGGTGCCTGCATTGGAGCACAGCAGCCCATTGTGCGCCAGCGCAGGGTAAAAGAACAGGAATGCACCATATCTGATAGATATGGTGCATTCCTGCCCTTTTCTTTTGACGTAGGGCAGCGCAGCAATAAAGCCTGCGGCACTGCCCTACAGCAAAAACTCAGAAATGAGGCCCCGAATCTGCAATTTGCTGCCCACCAAGATTTCTGTGTTGTTGTAGTATGTGCTAACAGTAGTCGATGAGGGTAGACCTACTATCATCCCTTTGAAGTTTTTCCAAATAAAGTAGTTGGCAATGCTTGATCTGGGAAGTTGTGTGGGATGTGTACCCAGCCATGTGGTGAGTGCATGTGGTAATTGCCTATAGCATCAGTATTTGGGAGATTGTATTCCTGTCGGAGTTCCTGAAATGTTTTCCAATTATCTTGTTTAATCATGACTTATATGTGTTTCATTTTACAGCGTTTCCATATTGACCAGCAGATTTCCTCATTCTCGATTTTAATGCTGTCATTGCGCCAGATGGGAATTTTTCAAGTCTCACTGGTCATGCGTTCTTAATAACTTATGATCCTTATTCCACACGTATGCTGAAGCTGCCTCGATTGGCTTAGAGGCAGCCTCTCTGAAACAGTTCTTTGTATAGTACACCGCTAGGTCGTCTTTCATATTTAAAGGTAACCTTCTATATGACTCCATGGCAGTGTAGCCCTATATCAAGTAAAATAAGGAGGGACAAGGAGCGTATTATCAGGTCCATCACATGTGCTCCTTCAATGTATCAGAAACCACAAGGGTGGTCCGTTCCTCAAAAAAAGATAAAGAAGAGGGTGAAACTGTTGGTCAGATCATACGTGTTCTGTAACAAAGATGGTATAGTTGACACAATATAAATTCTTGATTGTGTACTTGTAGTAACACAGCATATCTATGCCCAATCAGGTGTAGGTTAGGTTTTACATTTGGTCCTGACGAATTGCTGAAGATCCTGTTGGACCACTTAAGGCTAGAAATAGATTGACCTCTATCCACATCACTACTTGTGCTGACAAGGTTCATAGTTCCTAGGACAGCCTCTGTTTGTTTTTACTCATGTCAAGGGGACCAATATATTAAAAGTTCATTAGGTGCCCCTTAGCCATTTTTAAGCACTCACTTTACCAATCTACACACATTGCATCCTCCATCACATACTTCATTACGGCATCTCATCTTAAAAACCTCTGGCAAAGAGCCCCCTCGAGGAGCCCGCTGGGCATTGCAGCACTGGTCCAACGAGGAGCTGCCCGGTGATGAAGCATGACACCCTTCTGGGTGTGTGAGGACTATTGCTTCTGATCAATCGGATCCCCCCGATCCAGTTGGTCAGTCCACCTCCGACTGACAGCTTCACCCTCTTCTTTACCTGTTTTTGAGGAACGGCACACCCTTGTGGTTTCTAGTGAAGCCCTATATGTCCTCAGCATGCATATAGAGTGAGCTAATTGTTGAGCCAACCAATATAATTCCATGTGAGGTAAGCGTAGCTCTCACTTAGATGCGTCTGCATAGAATTTAGTCTTCTTCAACCTGGGATTTTCTCCATTCCATATGAAATGTAAGATTTCTTCCTCAATACTTTCTAAGATCAATTTTAGACATATTTGAACTTTGTCGCAGAGAGAAAGATTCAATGTGTCCCATTTTCGAAAGTCTACTTTCATTTTGTCAATCAGGGGGGGGGTAAGATTGTTGTTACCCATATTTTCCAGGCCTAGGTTAATAGGGATCTCTGGGTATTTCAATTTACCAAATAGTCATTTGAAAGGAAAACCGCCCATGGCAGCCTGGGTAATGGTGGGCATCAGAGGTATGACTTCGCATTTCACCCAAAGTGATCCTGTAACCTGAGAAAATTGCAAAATAATTTATGTGGTGTTTGCGGGCCATTATGGAATCTTTAGAGTATGATAATTAGACCAAGATATCATCAGCATAATAAAATAGTTTGATTTCCCTGGTTGGGGTCAGAAATCCGCAAATTTGGTCACTATCCCTAATTGCAATTGCCAGTGGATTTTCTCCATTCCAAATGAAATGTAAGATTTCCTATGGGAAAGATTCAAACATGTATATAACAATAGGAGAGGAAGGGAAAATAAAGGACACTCCTACTCCCCTCAAACTAAGTCAAATAAACAACAGAGGAGTGTAACACTAAAGAGAAGAGCACTCATGTATCCTTCTTCACTGTAGCGTTTTGCTAATAGAAAAAACCTCTTTAGGTTATTCAGAAAGCCCTCACTCACCAACCTGGTTGGTGACATGCTTCATCATCGGGCCCGATGATGAAGCATGTCACCAACCAGGTTGGTGAGTGAGGCTCTGAATAACCTAAAGAGGTTTTTCTATTAGCAAACGCTACAGTGAAGAAGGATACATGAGTGCTCTTCTCTTCAAAGATTCAAACATGTCAGTTTTTGAAAGTCTAGTTTCATTTTGTCAATTAAGGGGGTAAAAATGCTGTTGTTCCATATTTTCTAGGCCCAGGTTGATGTGAATCTCTGGGTAATTCAATTTACCTGATAGCCATTTGAAAAAAGCCTCCATGGCGGCCTGGGTAGTTGTGGGCGTCAGAGGAGTGGCTTCACATTTCTCCTAAATTGATCTTGTAGCCTGCCAAAATTGCAAAAGAATGTATGCAGTGTTTCAAGGCCATCATGGAATCTTTGGAGTATGATAATGTAACCAAGATATCACCAGTATAATAAAATAGTTTGATTTCCGCAGTCGGGCCAAAATTCCACAAATTTGATTGCTATTCCGAATTGAAATCGCCAGTGGTTCTAGGACTAGTAGAAACAGCAGTGGAGTGAGCAAACATCCTTTTCTGGTGCCTCTATGGAAACTGAAAAAGAGGGAGACATGACCACCACAGGTGACCAAAACTGTGGGGTGGTGGTGGTATATTCCCCTAACCAAGGCAAGAAAGTTTGGGCGGATACCCATCTGTTCCATCCTCTGGAATAGGTAAGACCACGCTACTCTGTTGAATGTCTTCTCGGTGTCAAGAGACAGAAGAGCCCTGTCCTCCGAGTTGGTGCGTACTTGCCACACGACATGAGAAAGCATTCATAGGAGGTTGGCAGAAGATCACCCTGGGACAAATCCCACTTGCGTTGGGTGTATCAGTTTATTAATGATGCATTAAAGCGGGTTGCAAACAATGTAACCAGAATTTTTAGGTCTGTGTCAATTAATGAGATGGGTCTTTAACCGGGACAGAGCAACAGGTCTTTACCTGGTTTGGGTATAACTGAATACAGGCTCTGGAAAATCCTGGAGCTTGGTGGCCTTTATTAAAGGCTTCACGGAATACTGACATAAATAGTGGTATTATTAAGGGCTTTGTAAATTTGTACGATTTTCTAGGGATCCGTGATCTTCTGGGGCTTTACTAGTGAACATGCTATCATTTGCTGGCATGATTTCATCTCCGGAAATGAGTCCTTCTAATATGGGAGCATTGTACATAGTAAGTCGTGGTATCTGCAGACTATTAAAGAAATCATCTTTCTCACCTTCTTTGGGATGAGAGCCTGAAATGTAGAGGGATTCATAATATTCTAGGAATTCATTTGTAATTGCTGTTGGGTGTGTTACTAGTTCTCCATTTCAGTTGCGGATGGCAGGGACAGTTCTTAAGGAGTCAGCTTGGTGTGACTGAAAAACTAGCAACTGCCCCTCTTTCTCACCCTTTCATAATGGCGCTGGCACAGGTGAAAGAGCACTGTTTTTGCCTGTTATGTATACAGTGCATTACGGCCGTATTCCACTTTCAGTAATGCTTTCAGGTTTGCAGATGTGTGGTCTCTGGAGTAGGCTTCGAGTTCTATCTGAAGCTTATCTTGAACAGAACATTGTTTTGGATGTGCCGAGTCCTGCATTCGGAGTTTGTGAATGCAGGCCTTTTCTGCTCCCATAGGATCTGAGCAGAGGTAACCGAGTACGAATTTTCTGCTACAAAGATTTGAAGAAGGGAATGTATCCATTCTTTCGCTTTGGGGTCTTTGAATTCATACGCCACGGTCTCTTAGAGGGTATTGGTAGGTCTACATCTAGTTGTTATGTGATGAGATCATTATCTAAAATACCAGATTGCAAAGCGTTTACTAAGTGCTGTGTTGGAGTAGGGGTTAATAGGAAGTACTCTATCCGAGTGTGAATATCATGTGGGTGGGAAGTGAATGTGTAGTTCCATTCTCTTGGATGAAGGAGGCACCATGGTTTGAATAATGTCATATCTCATCAGGGGTAGTAAGCGCTATAAATAAATATCTTGCGTTAGGTCATGGAGATGGTGTCTTTCCGTAGTGTGGTATATATCTTGGTTGCTGGATTTGTATAGGATGGGCCTAGCATAACATTCCAATCTCTTCCTGTCAGGATGTGGGTTTTGTTAAAAGAAATAAACTGTCTTGCAATAGAGGACAGGAAGACCTTTTTGTGTCCAGTTCGGGTGGAGATCAAGCCTACCTTCAGAAATGTGTCTCTGATTTTAAGTTTAGTGAATACAATATGGGCATTGGGATGTCCACATTTGTAAGACTTTGTTGGGAAGTGATTTATGAAGGAGAATAGCAACTCCTATTTTTCTATACAAGCCCTGTGAAGGGTTCTATGCGTTGATTATAGGTGAGCCACTAGAGTGGATAACGTGACCCACCCAGTCTCTATGCAATTTGTCAGGGATCAGGTTTGTCTCTCGAATGAATGCTATGTCTACCCATTGTTTTAGTAAATGTTTTCTTGCATTTTATAAAATGCACAAGGCAGTTGACGTTGAGCTGGTTTATGTATAGTGGTGGTAATGTTTCCTATAGGAGGTGTAAGACATATGGGGTGTTATAAAACAGTGGAGGGGTTCCTATGTGTTATCTTGTGAGGTTATGTAACTGGTGATATTGTGAAGTGTGCTCAGGAAGGTCTTGGTGTAGTACTTGAAAGGGATGGAGGGATGTTTGGGGGACGTGGCTCCAAGTATTATTATTTGTCTGTATCTTGTGTGGCTTACTTATCTAAGTGGATAAGTAGGGAAGAGTGTGATAGAGGTAACAATCTAGGCCTCTTAATCACACTGTCTTTAAATTGGAGGAACAGGGTTACAACGCAATTGAGGGCAAGGGAACCAACAAGCCTCATGAGAAGCACAGAAAGTGTAATGGTCTAGGAGGCAAATTATGTAGAGGGTCTCTATGAGTGTGAGGAGTATATTTGTGTCTAGTAGTATTGGATAGGTTTAGAACTCAAATAAAGTATTATATCGGGGTTTTGGATAGGGCGTATTTGCAATTGCACTGTAAAATAATCATCATGGTGCATTTTAATAAACAATAAACAGCGTTATGGTAATGTCTTGAGATAAAGTGAAGAGATAGAGAAAAAGAACACAGACTTAAGGCATATACGCAATACTTTGGTTCATCAAACCTGCCTGGACATAGGGCACCGTCCTTTTTGGATCAACAAAGTCCCTGCACAGGTAATAAAAATAAAAGGTCCAGCATACATTAAGTCTTATGGGGTGATCTGGATTTATCCCTTGGTGTTGTAGCTTTCCCTGTGTGTGGTGCACCTGGTTCTTCCCATCTTGTCATCAACGTCTCCCATCTCCATCTTTCAGCTTGGCTAGTGTCTGTACTGTTGTCATGGTCTGGAAATATTGCTGAGTCATAGTTCTTGGAGGATTTAGTTATGTCCATGTTGGAGTCCTCAAGGGAGTCTAGAAATGATTCCAAATCCACTGGTTATTCAAAGTTGTGTACATCCATTCAAGGTGACAATCATTGTGGCTGGTTCCAGTAGGCTTAATTAGGTGTCTTCTTTTCATAGATAGGGGAATTGGGTCAGAAATCCCTTCCATTAGGTCTAGGTTTTGTGTGAAAAATCAGCTGCAAAGACAACCGTAGAGTTCTCAAGGTGGTATGTGCTGTGTTTTTGGCCATGTTAATAATTTGTCAGTCATGTTGATGGAGAGTGCAGCAGCTCGGGATATGTCTGTGGTGTGTAGACGACGAATTAGGATGGGATCTCACTTGGTCCTCCAGGTCAATTGTCTTCTTTTGTAGCTGCCAGATTTCAATGCCTCAATCTGGGGTTCCATCAGCTTTGTTCCAGATCTAAGACTCTGCCATCCAGGGGTATAATCTGGGGTTTGAAGATGGTTATTTTTCCAACAAGGAGTTGTATTTTTGGGGTTGTAATACATCTGCTGAATTTACCACGGGAATAGACTCTGTTATTTCAGCTAGTTACTTCATTAGTGTAGTTAGGGCCATTAATGGGGTATCCGAGGCAGTGGCATTTTTGTAGTATCCTTTGCTGGTTGGGAGCGTTTGTTTTTCTGAGAATAAAAGCTGTCTGGCTGGTTTGGATTTAGGTGCAGCATAGGACAGCGTAAACTGCAGAGGCCAAGTGAAGTCAATGGTACAACTTCAACATGAGGACCGGCAAGAGTTGTTTAGCAGGCAAAGTGTGGCAAATTTGGGCAATAGTGTTAGCTTTCAATTTCCAGGCAACTAACTGGGCAAGGAGGTCAAAGTTGCAGTAATCTGGGGCAACAGCATATCAGATAACACGTAATGAATGTTTATCTCTCACTTTCATGCCCTTAAAATGTACTTCCTCCACTTAAAATGTCTGTAGATCAGAATAGCAGTATAATACTCTTTTTATGTCCATAGAGTGCCTTGGGGAGTAGCCTTTGGAGATCAGGGAACACTATGCTAGCCTTAAAGAAAAATTGCCACCTTAATACCAAGTTTTGTGGTCCTGTTTCTATGTCCTGGCCCCCGGTGCCGGTACTCAGTCCTGCAGTGCTTGGCCGAAGGTATGCATTTCCCCTTTGGAAGAATGTGGGCAGTGTATCTTCAGGCTGCATCTTGCTCCAGTGGGATGGACTAGTGAGTTGTGGCGTGTTAGTCCCAGTGGAGCATTTGGCGTGAACGGAGAGAGGCATATTATTGGAGCACTCCGCCCAGTGTTCTTTCTGGTTGTCGTGGTATAGTCCTATCATGGGGCAGGTCTTGGATGGCAGATGGAATAGGCCAGGGGTGGAGTCACAGCTCACGTTGATCAAGAGGGCCAATAAAGTATTAATAGCCTCTCTGTCAGTGGTCATGGGAGACAGGATGGGTACTCCACATTATCATCTTTTTCTAGTTCGGGTAGGGTGGATAAAAAATACCATGGAGTAGTGGACCACACAGCTTGGGGCCTAGCCCTGGATCAGGATCATCACACAGGTGCGGTCATGATCGATGGCATCAAGGTCGGTCTCACTCAGTCAACCTTGTTTATCAGCCACTGGTGAATTGTAACTGTAATTCATAACACATGGAGTTCGTCTTTGATCGGCAAATGGATATTTCACTGGTGGAGAAGTCGGATGAGTCTATTTTTAGGGTTCAACTTACCAGAAGGGTTGGGTTGCGGGTGGACGGGGCTGCTCTGGAAGCAGGGGCGGAGTGGTGTGCCCACTCCTGAGGGCGCAATGACTGTTTGGTCGGCCCTCTGGGGCCGCCCAAACCAGTCATGCGCACTCTGCCCTTTCTCCATGCAGACTGCAATGCAGCCTACATGGAGAAAATGGCCTCCCCGTAGGCCCCTATCTGGGCGGCGGCCCACCAATCACAACGCTGCCATTGCAGTGTTGTGATTGGCTTAGGGAAGGGGAGGGAGGCAGTCTGCTTCTTGTTCCTGCCGGAGGCAGGAGAGCAGGAGCAGCAAAAACGCGGGACCCGGCCTGCGGACAGGTACTTTTTTTTTTATTATTAAATTACCCCCCCCTCTCCCCGCCCGACCCTCCCCGCACTACCCTCCGCACCCCAACCCGCAAGATTAATGCTGGCCGCGACTGAGAGGGAATCCAAGCAGTGGACTTCACTCAGTATTTGCAGTTTCCTTCAGACACTGGAATATTTTCAGTTACCATGAAACTCTAAATCAAGCCCTTTATTCTTTTTAAAAAACATGCCTCTAAGATGACTTTGTGAAGGGGAGCCATGTATACACTCACAGCTAGCATGGGCAGAAGGTGTGCATGCAGCTAATCTGCCTCCAATACCCTTTTGAAGTAAGTGCTGGGTACTCTATGCCAGAGTAAAGTGGGAAGGGTACGCAAAGACAAACGTCCATGCATGGAAAGGCTAGAGAGCATATGATGCATGACTACAGAGGGAGGATGGGGGCCTATATGCTAGGGACATGCGCCATAAACTGATACCAAAACAGTTGCTTATTCACTCATACAATGTGCAGATGGGCTGGCCTGATTGTGTAAAATGCATGATTGCCTGAGCCAACCAGCCTCTGCATGTGCACAGCTACCTAAATGTGAGAATGTCATGAACATGTCATGAAAATGTCATCGGGAGTACACCTAGAGATTGGGAGGACCATCAACATAAGGCCGCCTCCTGTGCTTAGAGCGAGGCTGTAGTAGCATCATGGTGAATGCCACTTCTGGAGCCCCAGGTATGGCCATTGAAGCATGCTGGGTTGCATGAGAGGATGTAAAGAGCTAGTCAGACAGGGTTCACTGGCACACACATTCACTGCCCTCATGAGGGAGCAGCACAATACAATCAGTGCAGCAGATTGGTTATTCAACCAGTGTCCTGTTGTCACATGAGGTCCATGCTCTGAGGATTTTTGGTGGGCTTCACTGACCTTAAGTTATATCACCTGAAACGTAGGCAGTGCCTTCCCTCCCTTGTATTCAGTGCTGACCTTTCAGTGTAGCAGTACTATTTAATGCGCTGTACATGTGCACTGTTTTCTCTAGACTATGTGTGTGTTTTCTGTGTTTATGTGCCTCTGTGTAATATTTCTGATTGTATGAGTGTTTACATGTGTTTCATCTGTTTGAGGGTATGCCCCTCGAATATCGAACCACAATATCGAGGGGACAGAATAGCAAGGACAAAATATCGAAACAAAATATCGACAGTTAAGTAAGCCTAGATTTTCTATACCTAACTCCACATATATGTACCTATGTGGTGCATACAGCTCAAGGTACTTAGGGCCAGATGTACGACCATTTTGCACGCGCAAAATCGGTCGCAAATCGATTTGCGCATGCAAAAATGACCGTAGGCTATGTACGAAATGCACTCGCAATTTCAAAATTAGCGTTGCGAGTGAATAGCGAGTCGCAGAAAAAGCAAACGCTATTAGCGTCACCAAATTAGCGACTCGCAAATAGCGACTCGCAAAATCGAATGTACGGAGTACTCGCAAATTGCGACTATGTGCAAAACGGGCCATTTGCGCATGCAATTTACCACTAACCTGAAACAGGTGGTAAGCAGTCCCAAACTATAAAAACAGGCCCATAATGCACCAGAAACTTTCCAAAATGGCTGCCCTGTACATGATAGCGAGGAGGATGCGTATACGAGCTGCTCTACAGAGGAGGCGGAGACAGGAGAGGATTTTCAGAGTCAGGCTAACATTGTTTGAGAAGACTGAGGAAGAGATATATGAACAGTACAGGCTGAGTAGCAGAGTCATCCTAGACCTCATAAACACCCTGAAGCCACATTTGGAAAGCAGAACCCAGCGCAGCAATGCAATCCCAACACATTTGCAGGTGTTGTCCTCCCTCCACCTACTGCCCACTGGTAGCTTTCAAGACGTATTTGCAGTGGCTGGAGGTGTGTCACAGAGTGCGCTTTCGCGTTTCTTCCGCAATTTCCTAGATGCCCTGCTACACCACATACATGAACA
This sequence comes from Calotriton arnoldi, assembly GCA_963921515.1. Taxonomy (NCBI): domain Eukaryota; kingdom Metazoa; phylum Chordata; class Amphibia; order Caudata; family Salamandridae; genus Calotriton; species Calotriton arnoldi. Next base: position 764,254 of record CAWUFW010003799.1, on the reverse strand, counting down.
CATCTATCTGCCAAGGAATGATCAGGAACTTGAAAATACCAAAATGCAATTCTATAGAATAGCAAGATTCCCACAGGGCATAGGGTCCATGGATGGGACCCATGTGCCCATATGTCCACCATCACGCATAGAATACATATTCCGCAATAGGAAAAGCACACATTCACTGAACATCCAAGTTGTCTGTGACGCAAACAACATAATCACAGACACTGTTGCCAAATTTCCATGAAGCACACATGACTCATACATCTTTAGACACAGTGGCATATATCAGAAATTAGAAAGAGGTGATTTTGATGAAGGACTAGGTAATGAATCCCCACACCCACAGTGAGATGTATTTGCTCATAAATGTCTGTCTGCATGTTGTCTCTAATTCTTACATTCCCTTGCAGGTGACAGTGCGTATGCCCTGCGTCCCTGGATCCTCACACCGTACCTGTCTCCCTCCAATGCACATGAAAGGCGATACAACAGGGCACATAGACGCACCAGGTCAGTCATCGAGCGCATTTTTGGCATATTAAAAGCAAGATTCAGGTGTCTACACAAGAGTGGAGGTGCCTTGCAGTACATTCCTGAGACAGCCTGCAAAATTGTGGCAAGCTGCGCAATACTCCACAACATTGCATGCAGGCGTGGCCTCTCCATGGAGTTGTCAGATACAGACTCGGATGACGAAGAGCCTGGACCACCAGCCCACCAACCAAGTGAAGGAAGCGCAGCAGCAGAGGGAAGAAGGCGCAGGGACCACATAGCCAGACATTATTTTCAAGGTACGTCATAATCATTCACAAATATGCACAAGAAACAACACAAGAGAGAGTCTAACTGTGTTTTGCAATATGCCTTTAATTCAAGGTCTGAGTCAATGGGACAACTTGTCCATCTCAGATAACTGTTACTACACATATTAGATATGCAAGGTGGTTACTTCACCACAACAAAAAGTGAAAAGACAAAAACAAAAAATTATCTTTTACCCCTCTGTCCTGCATATGTTGATCTTGCACTTTGGTTCATAGAGTGCTGACTGCTGCTTCGCCGCTGGGTTGGGGCATCAGCAGTGGAAACACTGCTGCGGCTGGACACTTCACTGTCAGCAGTGTCTGTGCCTCCTCCTGTAGCTACCAGGCTAGTTTGCATTGCTTCCACAGCAGCTGTGATCTGTTGTAGTCCCCTTGCCACATCACCACTGTAGTGGCCCATTTCTACCTGCAGTGCTAGGGTGCGTCTGCTGTGCAGGCTTGTTGCATTTGCCAGACGTCCAATTGCCCTCATCATGGAGCGAATGTCATGTGACCTGCTGCACTCTATCCTACTGTTATGTGCCCTGTCCTCCTTAAGCTCTGTGCACAGCTGCACAATTGCATCAGTCATGGCATCCATTTTGCACTCCATACGGGCCTGATTCTCAGACATTTGTTTGGTGATTCTGTCAAACCCCCTGCTCAACTTAATGTTCATTAGCCTCATTTGCTTTTGTTGCAGGTGCTGAATTTTGAGCATGGATTCCTCCAGGCCAGCAGAAGGAGATGCATTTACTGCCATGGTGTTGGCAGGAGCGTGCCTACGGCTTCGGAGCTGCCTCCGGGATCGCGTGGTCAAACATGGTACCCTGCCCCTTGTGCCCAAAGTGCGACGTGTGGTTGGCTGCTGCTGTGGGGCTGTTGTATCAAGCCCTTGTGCACTCCCCAATGAGAATGGGGAGTGGCGACTGGGATCATCCTGCCCTTGGTCCATCTGCCCATGCTCCTGCTCTGAGTCAGTGTCTTCCTCCCTTGCTTCTTCTCCCAAGTATGTATCTATGTTGTAAAAGGAGAAATAAAGGAAATGTTTTGAGTTACTATCTCTGTGGTGGTACTATGTTCACAACTCATGTCAGTCCCTAACAGCAATGTTTGAGTCACGTACTACATTTCCCATGATGCCCCAACTGTGACTTTGTGATTGTGTAGACGGAGCATGTAGATGTAGTTTGGCCTGTGTGTGGTGCTTGCATGTGGGCTGCTGGCTTGAGTGTGACATACAATGGCTTTCATTTCTCACTTACCTGTGGGTGGTGGAGGTTGGGATGTGTCCAGGCTTCCAATTCCAATGACTGACTCTGGCTCTAGGGTGGCTTCTACCATTGCCTCTGCTGTGGAGGCTTCCGGGAGGCTGGATGGGCCACCTCCTGTTTGTTGTGCAGCACGCAGCCATTCTGCCACCCTCTCCTTCGCCCTGGAACGGAGGTCATACCACCTCTTTTTGATGTCATCTATAGACCTGTCAGCAACACCGAGGGCATTCACACGCAGCTGCATGTCACGCCATATCATCCGCTTGTCAGACTCTAGCACGGTATGTGAAGTCAGACCGAACAGCTGCTCGTGGTTGTTGCAGCACTCCTCGATGATGATATCAATTTCTTTGTCGGAAAATTTAAGTTTGCGCAGCCTCTTCTTGCCATCTTTCTCAGATGTCTGGCTGGCCATCTTGCTGTGCTGTTCTCTCTGTGTAGCAGTGTTCAACTGAGCTGCTGCACCTTGCCATGTGCTTGTAATTCTGGTCAGGATTCTCCATAGACACCACTTCCTGGTTTGGGGTCCTTCAGATCAACTAGGAAGTGTTTTTTTTCAATTTTTATTCAAATTCGATATTGGCACATGCAAAATGCAAGCTTTCTACCGCGTACGCTAATTGCGCATGCAAAATGCATGTTTTCTCCCACGAGGCTATCTGCGAGCGTTTAGCGTATCACAATTTGTGACTCCCAATTTTGCATTGCGAGTCACTTGCAAGTTGCTATTTGCGTGAAGCATGTGTAGGTACATTCGATTTAGCGAGTCGCAATTTGCGAGTCGCAATTTTGCGCAAATTGCGACTCGCTAAAACTTTCGGTCGTACATCTGGCCCTTAGATGTGGAGTTAGGAATAGCAAATCTATAATTCCCTACATGCATTTACCTTTCTGATATTTTTCCCTCTATATTCTGTCCTCAATATTCTTATACCACGATATTGTTGGTGTTGATATTCAGTAGTACAATCCTGTTTGAGCATCAACATATATTCTATTCCTCAGTATATAGCCATTAAAAATCAAAGTACCTATAAAACTAAAAGAAGCCAGGCCTTTTAGTTTTGCCATTTCTTGATTAATTGATATGTCTTTGTCAACCGCCTCTTTAAGAGTAGTTGGCTTTATGAGAAGCTGACATGATATTCTCATATTAATTAAGATGAACTTATAGCTCTGTTAGCTCAAATCACCATTAATGCAATGCTCGTTTGTTTGGAGAATGATGGAGTGCAGAAACATCATTTCACTTTGCTACCTAAGTGGGAATTCTTATGCATTTTAAAAATCCATTTACCATTAAAAGGATGACAATATAGATAAAAATGTTAATACAGACACGCAATGTTGCCTTCAGATTTTTAGAGGATAAGCTTCCTTTTTTAGATAAAACATTGCATTATTCAATGCCGTGATAAATTTTGGTAACCAGAGTTCCATTTTTGAACCAGTCAGGTGTTGCAGAAAAAGGTGTCCCCAAGGGTACCATGAGATTGAAAACCTTGACCTTTGGTTCCACTTTAGCTGAGCAAGTCACACAACATTGACTTGATGTATGAGCGCCAAGGAAACGTTAGAAGAAATAAGGACGTTTTAGTAGAGATAAATAGGCTTTGCAAGGCTGTAATATTCAACAATCTGAATTTACAACTAATTGAAAGTGCTCACAAATTAGGTGACTGGTATGGTTTCTTGAGATTTCTCCTCTTTGACCTAGCTTAGCAGGCCACTTCGTTCTGACTTGATGCACAAGGAAAATCATTTTTTAAATAACCTTATTGGAAAATGTAAGTTAAAAATGAACATTCAAATAGGATTTGTGATAATAATTTTTGCATTATTTTAAACTGTAGAACACTTTTTGACATCTGCGCAGCATAGGGGAAATAGTTTTAAGAATATCTGTGCTTAAAGGAGTAATTGAGTAAACACGTAAATTAATCAGTGCGAGTTATCGACTTCATCCAGTTTAAATTAGGTAAGTGTGGATTAGATGAGTGTGGGTTTGCAGAATGAGTGAGTATTTTGGGTGAGTGGTTGGTTTTCTTGTGAGTGAGTGAGTGAGTGAATTAGCATGTATTCTGCCAGTATGCCCTGATAATGGTCCAAGCAACCAGGAAAAAAATTCAAAGAGGAGTGTGTCAGCTCATAGGAAAATGTATATTCTATATAAATGTATTTATTTGTGATTATAGGCATGGGTAGTCCATATTAAACATAAATTAAATCTATGTAATGCATAGTGATATTGATTGTTACTAGAAGCATAACCTTTCACCACCATAAAGTTTTGTCACTTTGTTACATCCTATACATGGGGTTATTATGGAGACACCCTGGGCCGTATCACATATGGTGAACATTGGAAGTGCTAATTTTAGACAAGTCTCTGTCACAGTTTCACCGGACTGGTGTCTAAAATAGTTTATGAGCAGGAGCAGCTACAGTTTACCACAATACACAGTGGTAAATGGTTGGTTGTTTCTTGGACTTTAAAGGAATGGGCTGCTTTTTGCAGGAAGTGTGACAGCATTTGTTGACCTATCCAAAGTAATAGCACAGTGCAACAGAAGGCAAAACAGTAACTGTACAAAAAAAACACCAGCACAACATAAAAAGTCAAAACAGAAGTCAACAGAAGGGCGGGGTGGTTTGGATGCCTGCAAGAGCCGCTCGAGATTAATGCTCCCAATCACCCAGAGTTTGTTCAAGGATTGTGATGTTTTTTCTCTCCCCAGCACTTTAACAGGCATGCTGTGGCAATGGAGTGCTGGGGAGCAGCACGGTGAGCTTTTAGATCCATCTTTGGTCTCTACTCATGTTTATTTTGTTGCAACACAGCTAGCTCTCATGCTGACCTGCCGTGGCCAGAATTATATGCAACTTTTCCTCAGAAAGTGCATCTGTGTTTTGAATACTGAGGAAAGATATCTCCATACAACACACGCTGTGGAACACATTGCTGCACATTTAGAATCTTTGCACTCTAATTGCCTGTTTTATTTTTATGTGAACTACTTTCGACAATCTATGAATGCTTCAGCCTTTCACTGAAATGAGCTATTTTGAAACAAAAAGATAGAGCATATGTAACAAACCTATGTAGTGCAAAGGAATGTGTTTCCACCAGTTTTAAGAGCAACAGCCAACAGGCAAAAGGAGTTTCTTTATTTGAATCCAACTTTAAGATCTATGAATGTTAGATTTGGTCTTACCAATTTTTGAAGCTTAAAGTTACTCTTAAAGAAACAACCACCATTTTTAAATCTCCTGATCAGCGAAAGGAGTTAATACATCTGCATAAAGGGGAAGCTTCAGAAGTTAGGAAAACCTGATCTATAAGTTGCTCAAATAACCCTTTAATCATTGCCTTTTTGTATTATTTAACCTCTTCCGTGCTCATGACGGCCGGGAGCCGTCATGAGTCACGGTGGGCGTGTGCTCGGGACGCGCGGGGGCCGTCCGAGACACGCCCAGTCTTTAGAACGCCCAGCACCTGGGCGGAATCGGACACGCAGCGAAGCGGCTAATGCCGATTATTGCTTATGTGGTTTTGACTCTATCCTATTCTATTTCCTTTTCACAGGTTTCTTGCTTGTTAAGTAGATGTGGATGGTTGTGCCTTCAGTCACTGTGTTAGTAATGTTGCTATATACCCAAACCCATCAATTTCTCATTCGTCCTGAATTAGGTAAGTGTTGCGTTTTGAATCCAACAATGTTTTTCGGTGCATTTACTGTTCTAGACAGTATTTTTTATATTTCTATTTTACTTTTTCTGAATTCCAGAGTGCCTGGTTTCTAAATGATCATCGTCTTCCATTCAGTGCTGCCTTTTCACTTATATTTTGCTATTATTGTTGATGTCTTGCTGACTTCCTACCATAGTTTTCTCTCTACTCTATGAGGGTTTTATTTACTCCCTGTTGTCTCTCTCTCCCATTTCCTAAGCCTTACACATTTTTTTAATGGATGCCCATTTCCCCTCTTTTTATGAAATTTATTGTTGTTCAAATATTGTTCATATGCTGCACGAAATGTTTTTACACATATATAAACACATATATTTATTACATATATGTGAATATGTGTATGTGTTATATATCTATCTATCTATCTATATCTATATATATATATATATATATATTTATACATATATATATATATAACCACAAACTCCTGCAACTTCTGTTTTCTCCTCCACCAAGGCAGGAATAGAGCGGCACCACAATCTTGGAATTACGTTTTTTATTATTCTTTCACCAACAGTGCAAAAAGAGGACAGTCGACGTGTTTCAGCGTTTGCTTTCCACAGGACTATAGAGTCTCACCGTCTAGAATGTCCTTTTAAAGTGCCCATAACAATAAAGTCCATCATCCATTGTTATTACAGACAACAACTAGACCGCATACATTCTTTTCAAGAAGCTGTCATATATTGTCCACCATTTTTAAACATCTATTTTCACATTGCTTGTTCGTAAAGTCCATTTGTCTTTTCATTCTTTTTGCAACTTCAATAAGCAGACTATTTGACAGCAATTTGATGAGTGGCCAATCTAATACATTTTTTTTTCTTTATTGTGAATGTGTTGTTATCAACAAACATATCAAGATAAATCATAGTGGAGTACTTCATTTTAAGATGACAAACAACAAAATATAGTAATAATTAGAGAGGCTACATCCGAGGATGTTGCACATAAAGTGCTAAATTCTGGTTCAACCATGCTGAATAGCTGTGCTAATTATTTTACCTCGTAGAGGTTGAAACGTGTCTTTTTCGTGCGTATGTTTTTTTTTTGTGACTTTCAAAGGTTTTTTAAATGCTAATTTCTACCTGTAACGTCCCTGAAACCTATGGTTTTTTCAGTGAATTTCAAAGGTTTTTTAAATGCTAATTTCTAACTATAACGTCCCTGAAACCAATGGTTTTTTCAGTGAATTTCAAAGGTTTTTAAATGAAAATTTCTAACTATAACGTCCCTGAAACCTATGGTTTTTTCAGTGAATTACTAAGGTTTCTTAAATGCTAATTTCTAACTTTGCCTACATAGGTAGGACATGTGCAGAAAGAGGAAGAAAGGCGCAGAAAGAAGCAAGTGAAGTGCAGAAAGAGGCAACAGAAGTCCAGAAAGAGGAAGAAAGGTACAGAAAGAGGCAAGAGGCAAGAGGGGTGCAAAAAGAAGCAAGAGAAGTGCAGAAAGAAGCAACAGAGGTGCAGAAAGAGGCCTACTTTGACTGTACCTTTCCACAGACTCATACAAAGTAACCTAATCACTAATCCGTCTCCCAAGATGTCTTAAACCTCACTTTACTCTTGAAGGTTCAATATTCATTGACTGCTCAAAATGTTAGGCCTACAAAATATAAAACAGCAATCCTAAGCATATCACTGTTGTAAGGCTGACCAAGTTTGTGAAGGTATGCATGCGTGTGTCTCTCTTTTTACCTAGTGACACGTTACAGCAAAATAAACTTACAAACACTTGAATACCTGTGTTTCAAAAAGCATACTCTGTAAATTTGTGTACAAAAAGGTAGAAGCAAGAGAAGTGCAGAAAGAAGCAACAGATTGCAGAAAGAGGCAAGAGGGGTGCAGAAAAAAGCAAGAGAGATGCAGAAAAAAGCGAGAAGTGCACAAAGAACCAACGGAGGCACAGAAAGAGGCAAGAGGGGTGCAGAAGGAGGCAAGAGAACTGCACAAAGAGGCAAGAGAGTTGCAGAAGCAGACAAAAGAGGTACAGAAAGAAGGAACAAGGATGCAGACAGAGGCAAGAGAATTGCAGAAAGAGGGAAGAGGGGTGCAGAAAGAGGCAAGAGAGCAGCAGAAAGAAGCAACAGAGGTGCAGAAAGAGGCAAGAGGGGTGCAGAAAGAGGAGAGAGAAGTGCAGAAAGAAGCAAAAGAGGTGCAGAAAGAGGCAAGAGGGGTGCAGAAAGAGGCAAGAGCAGTGCAGAAAGAACCAAGAGATGTGCAGAAAGAGGCAAGAGAGGTACAGAAAGAGGCAAGAGATGTGCAGAAAAAGGAAAGAATGGTGCAGAAAGAAGCAAGAGAAGTGCAGAAAGAGGCAAGTGAGGTGCAGAAGAAGGCAGGAGAACTGCAGAAAGAGGCAAGAGAGTTGCAGACACAGGCAAAAGGGGTGCAGAAAGAAGGAACAGGTCTGCAGAAGAGGCAAGAGAGGTGCAGAAAAGGGGAAGAGGGGTACAGAAAGAGGCAAGAGGGATGCAGACATTTGCAACAGAGATGCAGAAAGAAGCAAGAGCAGTGCAGAAAGAACCAACAGAGGTGCAGAAAGAGGCAAGAGGGGTACATAAAGAGGCAAGAAAAGTGCAGAAGGAAGCAAAAGAGGTGCAGAAAGAGGCAAGAGAACTGCAGAAAAAGGCAAGAGAGGTGCTGAAAGAGGCAGGAGAGGTGCAAAAGAGCCAAAAGGGGTACAGAAAGAGGCAAGGGGTGCAGAAAAAAGCAAGAGAAGTGCAGAAAGAAGCAACAGAGGTGCTGAAAGAGGCGCAAAGGGTGCAGAAAGAGGCAAGAGAAGTGCAGAAAGAAGCAAGAGAGGTACAGAAAGAAGCAAGAGAGGTGCAGAAACAGGAATGAAAGGTGCAGAAAGAGGGAAGAGAGGTGCATAAAGAGGGAAGAGGGGTGCAGAAAGAGGCAAGAGGGGTGCAGAAAGAAGCAAGTGACGTGCGGAAAGAGGCAACAGAGGTGCAGAAAGACGTAAGAGAGGTGCAGAAACAAGCAACAGAGGTGTAGAAAGAAGCAAGAGAAGTGCAGAAAGAGGCAAGTGAGGTACAGAAAATGGCAAGAGAGGTGCAGAAAATGGCAAGAGAACTGCAGAAAGAGGCAAGAGGGATGCAAAAAAAGGAAGAAGGGTGCAGAAAGAAGCAAGAGAGGTGGCGAAAGAAGCAAGAGAAGTGCAGAAAGAAGCAAGAGAGGTGCAGAAAGAGGGAAGGCGAGTGCAGAAAGACAACAGGGGTGCAGAAAGAAGCAAGAGAGGTGCAGAAAGAGGCAAAAGGGGTGCAGAAAGAGGGAACAGGTGTGCAGACAGAGGCAAGAGAGGTGCAGAAAGAGGGAAGAGGGGTACAGAAAGAGGCAAGAGGGTTGCAGAAATTTGCAACAGAGGTGCAGAAAGAAGCAAGAGCAGTGCAGAAAGAACCAACAGAGGTGCAGAAAGAGGCAAGAGGGATACAGAAAGAGGCAAGAAAAGTGCAGAAAGAAGCAAAAGAGGTGCAGAAAGAGGCAAGGGAACTGCAGAAAAAGGCAAGAGAGGTGCAGAAAGAGGCAGGAGAGGTGCAAAAAAGCCAAAAGGGGTACAGAAAGAGGCAAGGGGGTGCAGAAAAAAGCAAGAGAAGTGCAGAAAGAAGCAACAGAGGTGCTGAAAGAGGCGCAAAGGGTGCAGAAAGAGGCAAGAGAAGTGCAGAAAGAAGCAAGAGAGGTACAGAATGAGGCAAGAGAGGTGCAGAAACAGGCAGGAAAGGTGCAGAAAGATGGAACAGGGGTGCAGAAAGAAGCAAGAGAGGTGCATAAAGAGGGATGCAGAAAGAGGCAAGAGGGGTGCAGAAAGAAGCAAGTGACGTGCCGAAAGTGGCAACAGAGGTGCAGAAAGACATAAGAGGTGCAGAAACAAGCAACAGAGGTGTAGAAAGAAGCATGAGAAGTGCAGAAAGAGGCAAGTGAGGTACAGAAAATGGCAAGAGAGGTGCAGAAAATGGCAAGAGAACTGCAGAAAGAGGCAAGAGGGATGTAAAAAAAGGAAGAAGGGTGCAGAAAGAAGCAAGAGAGGTGGCGAAAGAAGCAAAAGAAGTGCAGAAAGAAGCAAGAGAGGTGCAGAAAGAGGGAAGGCGAGTGCAGAAAGTCAACAGGGGTGCAGAAAGAAGCAAGAGAGGTGCAGAAAGAGGCAAAAGAAGTGCAGAAAGAAGCAACAGAGGTACAAAAAGAGGCAAGAGGGATGCAGAAAGAGGCAAGAGCAGTGCAGAAAGAAACAAGAAATGTGCAGAAAGAGGCAAGAGAGGTGCAGAAAGAGGCAGGAGATGTGCAGAAAAAGAGAAGGATGCAGAAAGAAGAAAGAGAAGTGTAGAAAAAGGCAAGTGAGGTGCAGAAGGAGGCAAGAGAACTGCAGAAAGAGGCAAGAGAGTTGCAGAAACAGGCAAAAGGGGTATACAAAGAGGGAGCAAGAGTGCAGACAGAAGCAAGAGAGGTGCAGAAAGAGGGAAGAGGGGTACAGAAAGAGGCAAGAGGGATGCAGAAAGAAGCAACAGAGGTGCAGAAAGAAGCAAGAGCAGTACAGCAAGAACCAAAAGAGGTGCAGAAAGAAGCAAAAGAGGTACAGAAAGAGGCAAGAAAACTGCAGAAAAAGGCAAGAGGTGCAGAAAGAGGCAGGAAATCTGCACAAAGAGGCAAAATGGGTACAGAAAGAGGCAAGAAGGGTACAGAAAGAAGCAAGAGAAGTACAGAAAGAAGCAAGAGCAGTGCAGAAAGAAGCAAGAGAAGTGCAGATAGAAGCAAGAGAGGTGCAGAAATAGGGAAGTGGGGTGCAGAAAGAGGCAAAAGGGATGCAGAAATTTGCAAAAGAGGTGCAGAAAGAAGCAAGAGCAGTGCAGAAAGAACCAACAGATGTGCAAAAAGAGGCAAGAGGAGTGCAGAAAGAGGTAGGAGAGGTGCACAAAGAGGCAAGAGGGGTACAGAAAGAGGCAGGAGGGGTACAGAAAGAAGGAAGAGAAATACAGAAAGAAGCAACAGAGGTGCTGAAAGAGGCGCAAAGGGTGCAGAAAAAGGCAAAAGAAGTGCACAAAGAACCAACCGAGGTGCAGAAAGAGGCAAGAGGGGTGCTGAAAGAGGAAAGAGAAGTGCAGAAAGAGGGAAGAGAGATGCACAAAAAGGGAAGAAGGGTGCAGAAAGAGGCAGGAGGGGTTCAGAAAGAAACAAGAGAAGTGCAGAATGAAGCAGGGGAGGTACAGAAAAATGCAAGAGGGGTGCAGAAAGAGGCAAGAGGGGTGCAGAAAGAAGCAACAGAGGTGCAGAAGGAGGCAAGAGAACTGCACAAAGAGGCAAGAGAGTTGCAGAAACAGACAAAAGAGGTACAGAAAGAAGGAACAGGGGTGCAGACAGAGGCAAGAGAATTGCAGAAAGTGGGAAAAGGGGTGCAGAAAGAAGCAACAGAGGTGCAGAAAGAAGCAAGAGAAGTGCAGAAAGAATGAACAGAAGTGCAGAAAGAGGCAAGAGGGGTACAGAAAGAGGCAACAGAAGTGCAGAAAGAAGCAACAGAGGTGCAGAAAGAGGCAAGAGAAGTGCAGAAAGAGGCAAGAGAGGTACAGAAAGAGGGAAGATATGTGCAGAAAAAGGGAAGACGGGTGCAGATAAAAGCAAGAGAAGTGCAGAAAGAGGCAAGTGAGGTGCAGAAGAAGGCAAGAGAACTGCAGAAAGAGGCAAGAGAGTTGCACAAACAGGCAAAGGGTGCAGAAAGAGGCAGGAGAGGTGCAAAAAAGCCAAAGGGGTACAGAAAGAGGCAAGGGGGTGCAGAAAAAGCAAGAGAAGTGCAGAAAGAAGCAACAGAGGTGCTGAAAGAGGCGCAAAGGGTGCAGAAAGAGGCAAGAGAAGTGCAGAAAGAAGCAAGAGAGGTACAGAATGAGGCAAGAGAGGTGCAGAAACAGGCAGGAAAGGTGCAGAAAGAGGGAACAGGGGTGCAGAAAGAAGCAAGAGAGGTGCATAAAGAGGGAAGAGGGGTGCAGAAAGAGGCAAGAGGGGTGCAGAAAGAAGCAAGTGACGTGCCGAAAGAGGCAACAGAGGTGCAGAAAGACATAAGAGGTGCAGAAACAAGCAACAGAGGTGTAGAAAGAAGCATGAGAAGTGCAGAAAGAGGCAAGTGAGGTACAGAAAATGGCAAGAGAGGTGCAGAAAATGGCAAGAGAACTGCAGAAAGAGGCAAGAGGGATGCAAAAAAAGGAAGAAGGGTGCAGAAAGAAGCAAGAGAGGTGGCGAAAGAAGCAAGAGAAGTGCAGAAAGAAGCAAGAGAGGTGCAGAAAGAGGGAAGGCGAGTGCAGAAAGACAACAGGGGTGCAGAACGAAGCAAGAGAGGTGCAGAAAGAGGCAAAAGAAGTGCAGAAAGAAGCAACGGAGGTACAGAAAGAGGCAAGAGGGATGCAGAAAGAGGAGAGAGAAGTGCAGAAAGAAGCAAAAGAGGTGCAGAAAGAGGCAAGAGGGATGCAGAAAGAGGCAAGAGCAGTGCAGAAAGAACCAAGAAATGTGCAGAAAGAGGCAAGAGAGGTGCAGAAAGAGGCAGGAGATGTGCAGAAAAAGAGAAGGATGCAGAAAGAAGAAAGAGAAGTGTAGAAAGAGGCAAGTGAGGTGCAGAAGGAGGCAAGAGAACTGCAGAAAGAGGCAAGAGAGTTGCAGAAACAGGCAAAAGGGGTATACAAAGAGGGAGCAAGAGTGCAGACAGAGGCAAGAGAGGTGCAGAAAGAGGGAAGAGGGGTACAGAAAGAGGCAAGCGAGGTGCAGAAAGAGGCAAGAAAGGTGCAGAAAGAGGGAACAGGGGTGCAGAAAGAGGCAAGAAAGGTGCAGAGAGGGAAAAGGGGTGCAGAAAGAGGCAAGAGGGGTATAGAAAGAGGCAAGTGGTGCAGAAAGAGGCAACAGAGGTGCAGAAAGACGTAAGAAAGGTGCAGAAAAAGGCAAGAAAGGTCCAGAAAGAGGCAGGAGATCTGCACAAAGAGGCAAAATGGGTACAGAAAGAGGCAAGAAGGGTACAGAAAGAAGCAAGAGAAGTGCAGAAAGAAGCAAGAGAGGTGCTGAAAGAGGCAAGAGGGGAGCAGAAGGAAGCAAGAGATGTGCAGAAAAAGGGAAGAGGGGTGCAGAAAGGGGTAAGTGGGATACAGAAATTTGCAAGAGAGGTGCAGAAAGAAGCAAGAGCAGTGCAGAAAGAAGCTAGAGAGGTGGAGAAATAGCGAAGAGGAGTGCAGAAAGAGGCAAAAGGGATGCAGAAATTTGCAAAAGAGGTGCAGAAAGAAGCAAGAGCAGCGCAGAAAGAACCAACAGATGTGCAAAAAGAGGCAAGAGGAGTGCAGAAAGAGGTAGGAGAGGTGCACAAAGAGGCAAGAGGGGTACAGAAAGAGGCAGGAGGGGTACAGAAAGAAGGAAGAGAAATGCAGAAAGAAGCAACAGAGGTGCTGAAAGACGCGTGAAGGGTGCAGAAAGAGGCAAAAGAAGTGCACAAAGAACCAACTGAGGTGCAGAAAGAGGCAAGAGGGGTGCAGAAAGAGGAAAGAGAAGTGCAGAAAGAGGGAAGAGAGATGCACAAAAAGGGAAGAAGGGTGCAGAAAGAGGCAAGAGGGGTTCAGAAAGAAACAAGAGAAGTGCAGAATGAAGCAGGAGGGGTGCAGAAAAATGCAAGAGGGGTACAGAAAGAGGCAAGAGGGGTACAGAAAGAGGCAACAGAGGTGCAGAAGGAGGCAAGAGAACTGCACAAAGAGGCAAGAGAGTTGCAGAAACAGACAAAGGAGGTACAGAAAGAAGGAACAGGGGTGCAGACAGAGGCAAGAGAATTGCAGAAAGTGGGAAGAGGGGTGCAGAAAAAAGCAACAGAGGTGCAGAGAGAAGCAAGAGAAATGCAGAAAGAAGCAACAGAAGTGCAAAAATAGGCAAGAGGGGTACAGAAAGAGTCAACAGAGGTGCAGAAAGAAGCAACAGAGGTACAGAATGAGGCAAGAGAAGTGGGGAAAGAGGCAAGAGAGGTACAGAAAGAGGCAAGAGATGTGCAGAAAAAGGGAAGATTGGTGCAGAAAAAAGCAAGAGAAGTGCAGAAAGAGACAAGTGAGGTGCAGAAGAAGGCAAGAGAACTGCAGAAAGAGGCAAGAGAGTTGCACAAACAGGCAAAAGGGGTGCAGAAAGAGGGAACAGGTGTGCAGACAGAGGCAAGAGAGGTGCAGAAAGAGGGAAGAGGGGTACAGAAAGAGGCAAGAGGGTTGCAGAAATTTGCAACAGAGGTGCAGAAAGAAGCAAGAGCAGTGCAGAAAGAACCAACAGAGGTGCAGAAAGAGGCAAGAGGGATACAGAAAGAGGCAAGAAAAGTGCAGAAAGAAGCAAAAGAGGTGCAGAAAGAGGCAAGAGAACTGCAGAAAAAGGCAAGAGAGGTGCAGAAAGAGGCAGGAGAGGTGCAAAAAAGCCAAAAGGGGTACAGAAAGAGGCAAGGGGGTGCAGAAAAAAGCAAGAGAAGTGCAGAAAGAAGCAACAGGGGTGCTGAAAGAGGCGCAAAGGGTGCAGAAAGAGGGAACAGGGGTGCAGAAAGAAGCAAGAGAGGTGCAGAAAGAGGGAAGAGAGGTGCAGAAAGAGGCAAGAGGGGTGCAGAAAGAAGCAAGTGATGTGCCGAAAGAGGCAACAGAGGTGCAGAAAGACATAAGAGGTGCAGAAACAAGCAACAGAGGTGTAGAAAGAAGCATGAGAAGTGCAGAAAGAGGCAAGTGAGGTACAGAAAATGGCAAGAGAGGTGCAGAAAATGGCAAGAGAACTGCAGAAAGAGGCAAGAGGGATGCAAAAAAAGGAAGAAGGGTGCAGAAAGAAGCAAGAGAGGTGGCGAAAGAAGCAAGAGAAGTGCAGAAAGAAGCAAGAGAGGTGCAGAAAGAGGGAAGGCGAGTGCAGAAAGTCCACAGGGGTGCAGAAAGAAGCAAGAGAGGTGCAGAAAGAGGCAAAAGAAGTGCAGAAAGAAGCAACAGAGGTACAGAAAGAGGCAAGAGGGATGCAGAAAGAGGAGAGAGAAGTGCAGAAAGAAGCAAAAGAGGTGCAGAAAGAGGCAAGAGGGATGCAGAAAGAGGCAAGAGCAGTGCAGAAAGAACCAAGAAATGTGCAGAAAGAGGCAAGAGAGGTGCAGAAAGAGGCAGGAGATGTGCAGAAAAAGAGAAGGATGCAGAAAGAAGAAAGAGAAGTGTAGAAAGAGGCAAGTGAGGTGCAGAAGGAGGCAAGAGAACTGCAGAAAGAGGCAAGAGAGTTGCAGAAACAGGCAAAAGGGGTATACAAAGAGGGAGCAAGAGTGCAGACAGAGGCAAGAGAGGTGCAGAAAGAGGGAAGAGGGGTACAGAAAGAGGCAAGAGGGATGCAGAAAGAAGCAACAGAGGTGCAGAAAGAAGCAAGAGCAGTACAGCAAGAACCAAACGAGGTGCAGAAAGAGGCAAGAGGGGTACAGAAAAAGACAAGAAAAGTGCAGAAAGAAGCAAAAGAGGTACAGAAAGAGGCAAGAAAACTGCAGAAAAAGGCAAGAGGTGCAGAAAGAGGCAGGAAATCTGCACAAAGAGGCAAAATGGGTACAGAAAGAGGCAAGAAGGGTACAGAAAGAAGCAAGAGCAGTGCAGAAAGAAGCAAGAGAAGTGCAGATAGAAGCAAGAAAGGTGGAGAAATAGGGAAGAGGGGTGCAGAAAGAGGCAAAAGGGATGCAGAAATTTGCAAAAGAGGTGCAGAAAGAAGCAAGAGCAGTGCAGAAAGAACCAACAGAGGTGCAAAAAGAGGCAAGAGGAGTGCAGAAAGAGGTAGGAGAGGTGCACAAAGAGGCAAGAGGGGTACAGAAAGAGGCAGGAGGGGTACAGACAGAAGGAAGAGAAATACAGAAAGAAGCAACAGAGGTGCTGAAAGAAGCGCAAAGGGTGCAGAAAAAGGCAAAAGAAGTGCACAAAGAACCAACCGAGGTGCAGAAAGAGGCAAGAGGGGTGCAGAAAGAGGGAAGAGAGATGCACAAAAAGGGAAGAAGGGTGCAGAAAGAGGCAGGAGGGGTTCAGAAAGAAACAAGAGAAGTGCAGAATGTAGCAGGGGAGGTACAGAAAAATGCAAGAGGGGTGCAGAAAGAGGCAAGAGGGGTGCAGAAAGAAGCAACAGAGGTGCGGAAGGAGGCAAGAGAACTGCACAAAGAGGCAAGAGAGTTGCAGAAACAGACAAAAGAGGTACAGAAAGAAGGAACAGGGGTGCAGACAGAGGCAAGAGCATTGCAGAAAGTGGGAAGAGGGGTGCAGAAAGAAGCAACAGAGGTGCAGAAAGAAGCAAGAGAAGTGCAGAAAGAATGAACAGAAGTGCAGAAAGAGGCAAGAGGGGTACAGAAAGAGGCAACAGAAGTGCAGAAAGAAGCAACAGAGGTGCAGAAAGAGGCAAGAGAAGTGCAGAAAGAGGCAAGAGAGGTACAGAAAGAGGGAAGATATGTGCAGAAAAAGGGAAGACGGGTGCAGAAAAAAGCAAGAGAAGTGCAGAAAGAGGCAAGTGAGGTGCAGAAGAAGGCAAGAGAACTGCAGAAAGAGGCAAGAGAGTTGCACAAACAGGCAAAAGGGGTGCAGAAAGAGGCAGGAGAGGTGCAAAAAAGCCAAAAGGGGTACAGAAAGAGGCAAGGGGGTGCAGAAAAAAGCAAGAGAAGTGCAGAAAGAAGCAACAGAGGTGCTGAAAGAGGCGCAAAGGGTGCAGAAAGAGGCAAGAGAAGTGCAGAAAGAAGCAAGAGAGGTACAGAATGAGGCAAGAGAGGTGCAGAAACAGGCAGGAAAGGTGCAGAAAGAGGGAACAGGGGTGCAGAAAGAAGCAAGAGAGGTGCATAAAGAGGGAAGAGGGGTGCAGAAAGAGTCAAGAGGGGTGCAGAAAGAAGCAAGTGACGTGCCGAAAGAGGCAACAGAGGTGCAGAAAGACATAAGAGGTGCAGAAAGATGCAACAGAGGTGTAGAAAGAAGCATGAGAAGTGCAGAAAGAGGCAAGTGAGGTACAGAAAATGGCAAGAGAGGTGCAGAAAATGGCAAGAGAACTGCAGAAAGAGGCAAGAGGGATGCAAAAAAAGGAAGAAGGGTGCAGAAAGAAGCAAGAGAGGTGGCGAAAGAAGCAAGAGAAGAGCAGAAAGAAGCAAGAGAGGTGCAGAAAGAGGGAAGGCGAGTGCAGAAAGACAACAGGGGTGCAGAACGAAGCAAGAGAGGTGCAGAAAGAGGCAAAAGAAGTACAGAAAGAAGCAACGGAGGTACAGAAAGAGGCAAGAGGGATGCAGAAAGAGGAGAGAGAAGTGCAGAAAGAAGCAAAAGAGGTGCAGAAAGAGGCAAGAGGGATGCAGAAAGAGGCAAGAGCAGTGCAGAAAGAACCAAGAAATGTGCAGAAAGAGGCAAGAGAGGTGCAGAAAGAGGCAGGAGATGTGCAGAAAAAGAGAAGGATGCAGAAAGAAGAAGAGAGAAGTGTAGAAAGAGGCACGTGAGGTGCAGAAGGAGGCAAGAGAACTGCAGAAAGAGGCAAGAGAGTTGCAGAAACAGGCAAAAAGGGTATACAAAGAGGGAGCAAGAGTGCAGACAGAGGCAAGAGAGGTGCAGAAAGAGGGAAGAAGGGTACAGAAAGAGGCAAGAGAGGTGCAGAAAGAGGCAAGAAAGGTGCAGAAAGAGGGAACAGGGGTGCAGAAAGAGGCAAGAAAGGTGCAGAGAGGGAAAAGGGGTGCAGAAAGAGGCAAGAGAGGTACAGAAAGAGGGAAGGCGAGTGCAGAAAGTCAACAGGGGTGCAGAAAGAAGCAAGAGAGGTGCAGAAAGAGGCAAAAGAAGTGCAGAAAGAAGCAACAGAGGTACAAAAAGAGGCAAGAGGGATGCAGAAAGAGGAGAGAGAAGTGCAGAAAGAAGCAAAAGAGGTGCAGAAAGAGGCAAGAGGGATGCAGAAAGAGGCAAGAGCAGTGCAGAAAGAACCAAGAAATGTGCAGAAAGAGGCAAGAGAGGTACAGAAAGAGGCAGGAGATGTGCAGAAAAAGAGAAGGATGCAGAAAGAAGCAAGAGAGGTGCAGAAAGAGGGAAGGCGAGTGCAGAAAGTCAACAGGGGTGCAGAAAGAAGCAAGAGAGGTGCAGAAAGAGGCAAAAGAAGTGCAGAAAGAAGCAACAGAGGTACAAAAAGAGGCAAGAGGGATGCAGAAAGAGGAGAGAGAAGTGCAGAAAGAAGCAAAAGAGGTGCAGAAAGAGGCAAGAGGGATGCAGAAAGAGGCAAGAGCAGTGCAGAAAGAACCAAGAAATGTGCAGAAAGAGGCAAGAGAGGTGCAGAAAGAGGCAGGAGATGTGCAGAAAAAGAGAAGGATGCAGAAAGAAGAAAGAGAAGTGTAGAAAGAGGCAAGTGAGGTGCAGAAGGAGGCAAGAGAACTGCAGAAAGAGGCAAGAGAGTTGCAGAAACAGGCAAAAGGGGTATACAAAGAGGGAGCAAGAGTGCAGACAGAGGCAAGAGAGGTGAAGAAAGAGGGAAGAGGGGTACAGAAAGAGGCAAGAGGGATGCAGAAAGAAGCAACAGAGGTGCAGAAAGAAGCAAGAGCAGTACAGCAAGAACCAAAAGAGGTGCAGAAAGAGGCAAGAGGGGTACTTAAAAAGACAAGAAAAGTGCAGAAAGAAGCAAATGAGGTACAGAAAGGGAACAAGGGTGCAGAAAGAGGCAAGAGGGGTTCAGAAAGAAACAAGGGAAGTGCAGAATGAAGCAGGAGGGGTGCAGAAAAATGCAAGAGGGGTACAGAAAGAGGCAAGAGGGGTACAGAAAGAGGCAACAGAGGTGCAGAAGGAGGCAAGAGAACTGCACAAAGAGGCAAGAGAGTTGCAGAAACAGACAAAGGAGGTACAGAAAGAAGGAACAGGGGTGCAGACAGAAGCAAGAGAATTGCAGAAAGTGGGAAGAGGGGTGCAGAAAAAAGCAACAGAGGTGCAGAGAGAAGCAAGAGAAATGCAGAAAGAAGCAACAGAAGTGCAAAAATAGGCAAGAGGGGTACAGAAAGAGTCAACAGAGGTGCAGAAAGAAGCAACAGAGGTACAGAATGAGGCAAGAGAAGTGGGGAAAGAGTCAAGAGAGGTACAGAAAGAGGCAAGAGATGTACAGAAAAAGGGAAGACGGGTGCAGAAAAAAGCAAGAGAAGTGCAGAAAGAGACAAGTGAGGTGCAGAAGAAGGCAAGAGAACTGCAGAAAGAGGCAAGAGAGTTGCACAAACAGGCAAAAGGGGTGCAGAAAGAGGGAACAGGTATGCAGACAGAGGCAAGAGAGGTGCAGAAAGAGGGAAGAGGGGTACAGAAAGAGGCAAGAGGGTTGCAGAAATTTGCAACAGAGGTGCAGAAAGAAGCAAGAGCAGTGCAGAAAGAACCAACAGAGGTGCAGAAAGAGGCAAGAGGGATACAGAAAGAGGCAAGAAAAGTGCAGAAAGAAGCAAAAGAGGTGCAGAAAGAGGCAAGAGAACTGCAGAAAAGGGCAAGAGAGGTGCAGAAAGAGGCAGGAGAGGTGCAAAAAAGCCAAAAGGGGTACAGAAAGAGGCAAGGGGGTGCAGAAAAAAGCAAGAGAAGTGCAGAAAGAAGCAACAGAGGTGCTGAAAGAGGCGCAAAGGGTGCAGAAAGAGGCAAGAGAAGTGCAGAAAGAAGCAAGAGAGGTACAGAATGAGGCAAAGGAGGTGCAGAAACAGGCAGGAAAGGTGCAGAAAGAGGGAACAGGGGTGCAGAAAGAAGCAAGAGAGGTGCATAAAGAGGGAAGAGGGGTGCAGAAAGAGGCAAGAGGGGTGCAGAAAGAAGCAAGTGATGTGCCGAAAGAGGCAACAGAGGTGCAGAAAGACATAAGAGGTGCAGAAACAAGCAACAGAGGTGTAGAAAGAAGCATGAGAAGTGCAGAAAGAGGCAAGTGAGGTACAGAAAATGGCAAGAGAGGTGCAGAAAATGGCAAGAGAACTGCAGAAAGAGGCAAGAGGGATGCAAAAAAAGGAAGAAGGGTGCAGAAAGAAGCAAGAGAGGTGGCGAAAGAAGCAAGAGAAGTGCAGAAAGAAGCAAGAGAGGTGCAGAAAGAGGGAAGGCGAGTGCAGAAAGTCCACAGGGGTGCAGAAAGAAGCAAGAGAGGTGCAGAAAGAGGCAAAAGAAGTGCAGAAAGAAGCAACAGAGGTACAGAAAGAGGCAAGAGGATGCAGAAAAAGGAGAGAGAAGTGCAGAAAGAAGCAAAGAGGTGCAGAAAGAGGCAAGAGGGATGCAGAAAGAGGCAAGAGCAGTGCAGAAAGAACCAAGAAATGTGCAGAAAGAGGTAAGAGAGGTGCAGAAAGAGGCAAGAAAGGTGCAGAAAGAGGGAACAGGGGTGCAGAAAGAGGCAAGAAAGATGCAGAGAGGGAAAAGGGGTGCAGAAAGTGGCAAGAGGGGTATAGAAAGAAGCAAGTGAGGTGCAGAAAGAGGCAACAGAGGTGCAGAAAGACGTAAGAAAGGTGCAGAAAAAGGCAAGAGAGGTGCAGAAAGAGGCAGGAGATCTGCACAAAGAGGCAAAATGGGTACAGAAAGAGGCAAGAAGGGTACAGAAAGAAGCAAGAGAAGTGCAGAAAGAAGCAAGAGAGGTGCTGAAAGAGGCAAGAGGGGTGCAGAAGGAAGCAAGAGAAGTGCAGAAAAAGGGAACAGGGGTGCAGAAAGGGGTAAGTGGGATACAGAAATTTGCAAGAGAGGTGCAGAAAGAAGCAACAGAGGTGCTGAAAGAGGCAAAGAGGGTGCAGAAAGAGGAAGAGAAGTACAGAAAGAAGCAACAGAGGTGCCGAAAGAGGCAAGAGAGGTGCAGGAAACAGGCAAGAAAGGTGCAGAAAGAGGGAACAGGGGTGCAGAAAGAGATAAAGAGGATGCAGAAATTTGCAAGAGAGGTGCAGAAAGAAGCAAAATGGGTACAGAAAGAGGCAAGAAGGGTACAGAAAGAAGCAAGAGAAGTGCAGAAAGAAGCAAGAGAGGTGCTGAAAGAGGCAAGAGGGGTGCAGAAGGAAGCAAGAGAAGTGCAGAAAAAGGGAACAGGGGTGCAGAAAGGGGTAAGTGGGATACAGAAATTTGCAAGAGAGGTGCAGAAAGAAGCAACAGAGGTGCTGAAAGAGGCAAGAGGGGTGCAGAAAGAGGAAAGAGAAGTACAGAAAGAAGCAACAGAGGTGCCGAAAGAGGCAAGAGAGGTGCGGAAACAGGCAAGAAAGGTGCAGAAAGAGGGAACAGGGGTGCAGAAAGAGATAAGAGGGATGCAGAAATTTGCAAGAGAGGTGCAGAAAGAAGCAAGAGCAGTGCAGAAAGAAGCAAGAGAAGTGCAGAAATAAGCAAGATAGGTGGAGAAATAGGGAAGAGGGGTGTGGAAAGAGGCAAGAGGGATGCAGAAATTTGCAAAAGAGGTGCAGGAAGAAGCAAGAGCAGTGCAGAAAGAACTAAGAGAGGTGTAAAAAGAGGCAAGAGGGGTGGCAGGAGAGGTGCACAAAGAGGCAAGAGGGGTACAGAAAGAGGCAGGAGGGGTGCAGAAAGAAGGAAGAGAACTGCAGAAAGAAGCAACAGAGGTGCTGAGAGAGGCACGAAGGGTGCAGAAAGAGGCAAGAGAAGTGCACAAAGAACCAACGGAGGTGCAGAAAGAGGCAAGAGGGGTGCAGAAAGAGGAAAGAGAAGTGCAGAAAGAAGCAAGAGAGATGCAAGAAAAGGGCAGAAGGGTGCAGAAAGAGGCAAGAGGGGTGCAGAAAGAAACAAGAGAAGTTCAGAATGAAGCAAGAGCTGTACAGAAAGAGGCAAGAGGGGTGCAGAAAGAGGCAAGAGAGGTGCAGAAAGAGGCTACAGAGGTGCAGAAGGAGGCAAGAGAACTGCACAAAGAGGCAAGAGAGACCAGAAACAGACAAAAGAGGTACAGAAAGAGGGAACAGGGGTGTAGACAGAGGCAAGACAATTGCAGAAAGTGGGAAGAGGGGTGCAGAAAGAGGCGAGAGAGGTGTAGAAAGAAGCAAGAGCAGTGCAGAAAGAAGCAACAGAGGTGCAGAAAGAGGCAAGAGGGATGCAGAAAGAGGAGAGAGAAGTGCAGAAAGAAGCAAAAGAGGTGCAGAAGGAGGCAAGAGGGGTGCAGAAAGAGACAAGAGCACTGCAGAAAGAACCAAGAGATGTGCAGAAAGAGGCAAAAGAGGTACAGAAAGAGGCAAGAGATGTGCAGAAAAAGGGATGACGGGTGCAGAAAAAGCAAGAGATGTGCAGAAAGAGGCAAGTGAGGTGCAGAATGCAAAAGAACTGCAGAAAGAGGCAAGAGAGTTGCAGAAACAGGCAAAAGGGGTGCAGAAAGAGGGAAGAGGGGTACAGAAAGAGGCAAGAGGGTTGCAGAAATTTGCAACAGAGGTGCAGAATGAAGCAAGAGCAGTGCAGAAAGAACAAACAGAGGTGCAGAAAGAGCAAGAGGGGTCCTGAAAGAGGCAAGAATAGTGCTGAAAGAAGCAACAGAGGTGCAGAAAGAGGCAAGAGAACTGTAGAAAAAGGCAAGAGAGGTACAGAAAGAGGCAGGAGAAGTGCAAAAAAGACAAAAGGGGTACAGAAAGAAGCAAGAGAAGTGCATAAAGAAGCAACGGAGGTGCAGAGGGAGGCAAGAGAACTGCAGAAAGAGGCAAGAAAGTTGCAGCAACAGGCAAGAGAGGTGCAGAAAGTGGGAGGAGGGGTGCAGAAAGAAGCAACAGAGGTGCAGAAAGAAGCAAGAGAAGTGCAGAAAGAAGCAACAGAAGTGCAGAAAGAGGCAAGAGGGGTACAGAAAGAGGCAAGAGAAGTGCAGAAAGAAGCAACAGAGGTGCAGAAATAGGCAAGAGAAGTGCAGAAAGAGGCAAGAGAGGTACAGAAAGATGCAAGAGAAGTGCAGAAAGAAGCAACAGAGGTGCTGAAAGAGGGAGGCAAGAGGGGTGCAGAAAGAGGTAAGAGAAGTGCAGAAAGAAGCAAGAGAGGTGCCGAAAGAGGCAAGAGAGGTGCAGAAACAGGCAAGAAAGGAGCAGAAAGAGGGAACAGGGGTGCAGAAAGAGATAAGAGGGATGCAGAAATTGGCAAGAGAGGTGCAGAAAGAAGCAAGAGCAGTGCAGAAAGAAGCAAGAGAAGTGCAGAAAGAAGCAATAAAGGTGGAGAAATAGGGAAGAGGGGTGTGGAAAGAGGCAAGAGGGATGCAGAAATTTGCAAAAGAGGTGCAGGAAGAAGCAAGAGCAGTGCAGAAAGAACTAAGAGAGGTGTAAAAAGAGGCAAGAGGGGTAGCAGGAGAGGTGCACAAAGAGGCAAGAGGGGTACAGAAAGAGGCAGGAGGGGTGCAGAAAGAAGAAAGAGAAGTACAGAAGGAAGCAATGGAGGTGCTGAAAGAGGCGCGAAGGGTGCAGAAAGAGGCAAGAGAAGTGCACAAAGAACAAACAGAGGTGCAGAAAGAGGCAAGAGGGGTGCAGAAAGAGGAAAGTGAAGTGCAGAAAGAGGCAAGAGAGATGCACAAAAAGGACAGAAGGGTGCAGAAAGAGGCAACAGAGGTGCAAAAAAGGCAAAAGGGGTACAGAAAGAGGCAAAAGGGGTGCAGAAAGAAGCAAGGGAAGTGCAGAAAGAAGCAATGGAGGTGCAGAGGGAGGCAAGGGAACTGCAGAAAGAGGCAAGACAGTTGCAGAAACAAGCGAGAGAGGTACAGAAAGTGGGAAGAGGGGTGCAGAAAGAAGCAACAGAGGTGTAGAAAGAAGCAAGAGAAGTGCAGAAAGAAGCAACAGAGGTGCAGAAAGAGGCAAGAGGGGTACAGAAAGAGACAAGTAAAGTGCCGAAAAAAGAAAAAGAGGTGCAGAAAGAGGCAAGAGAACTGCAGAAAAAGGCAAGAGAGGTGCAGAAATAGGTAGGAGAGGTGCACAAAGAGGCAAAATGGGTACAGAAACAGGCAAGAGGGGTACAGAAAGAAGCAAGAGAAGTGCAGAAAGAAGCAACAGAGGTGCTGAAAGAGGCAAGAGGGGTGCAGAAAGAGGCAAGAGAAGTGCAGAAATAACCAACAGAGGTGCAAAAAGAGGCAAGAGGGGTGGTAGGAGAGGTGCACAAAGAGGCAAGAGGGGTACAGAAAGAGGCAGGAGGGGTGCATAAAGAAGGAAGAGAACTGCAGAAAGAAGCAACAGAGGTGCTGAGAGAGGCACGAAGGGTGCAGAAAGAGGCAAGAGAAGTGCACAAAGAACCAACAGAGGTGCAGAAAGAGGCAAGAGGGGTGCAGAAAGAGGAAAGAGAAGTGCAGAAAGAGGCAAGAGAAATGCAAGAAAAGGGCAGAAAGGTGCAGAAAGAGGCAAGAGGGGTGCAGAAAGAAACAAGAGAAGTTCAGAATGAAGCAAGAGCTGTACAGAAAGAGGCAAGAGGGGTGCAGAAAGAGGCAAGAAGGGTGCAGAAAGAGGCAACAGAGGTGCAGAAGGAGGCAAGAGAACTGCACAAAGAGGCAAGAGAGTTGCAGAAACAGACAAAAGAGGTACAGAAAGATGGAACAGGGGTGTAGACAGAGGCAAGACAATTGCAGAAAGTGGGAAGAGGGGTGCAGAAAGAGGCGAGAGAGGTGTAGAAAGAAGCAAGAGCAGTGCAGAAAGAAGCAACAGAGGTGCAGAAAGAGGCAAGAGGGATGCAGAAAGAGGAGAGAGAAGTGCAGAAAGAAGCAAAAGCGGTGCAGAAGGAGGCAAGAGGGGTGCAGAAAGAGACAAGAGCACTGCAGAAAGAACCAAGAGATGTGCAGAAAGAGGCAAAAGAGGTACAGAAAGAGGCAAGAGATGTGCAGAAAAAGGGATGACGGGTGCAGAAAAAAGCAAGAGATGTGCAGAAAGAGGCAAGTGAGGTGCAGAATGCAAAAGAACTGCAGAAAGAGGCAAGAGAGTTGCAGAAACAGGCAAGAGAGGTGCAGAAAGAGGTAAGAGGGGCACAGAAAGAGGCAAGAGGGATGCAGAAATTTGCAACAGAGGTGCAGAAAGAAGCAATAACAGTGCAGAAAGAACCAACAGAGGTGCAGAAAGAGGCAAGAGGGGTACTGAAAGAGGCAAGAAAAGTGCTGAAAGAAGCAAAAGAGGTGCAGAAAGAGGCAAGAGAACTGTAGAAGAAGGCAAGAGAGGTGCAGAAAGAGGCAGGAGAGGTGCAAAAAAGGCAAAAGGGGTACAGAAAAAGGCAAAAGGGGTGCAGAAAGAAGCAAGGGAAGTGCAGAAAGAAGCAATGGAGGTGCAGAGGGAGGCAAGGGAACTGCAGAAAGAGGCAAGAAAGTTGCAGAAATAAGCGAGAGAGGTGCAGAAAGTGGGAAGAGTGGTGCAGAAAGAACCAACAGAGGTGTAGAAAGAAGCAAGAGAAGTGCAGAAAGAAGCAACAGAGGTGCAGAAAGAGGCAAGAGGGGTACAGAAAGAGGCAACAGAAGTGCAGAAAGAAGCAACAGAGGTGCAGAAAGAGGCAAGAGAAGTGCAGAAAGAGGCAAGAGAGGTACAGAAACAGGCAGGAGAGGTGCAGAAAAGGGGAATAGGGGTACAGAAAGAGGCAAAAGAGGTGCAGAAAGAGGGAAGAAAAGGGCAGAAAGAGGCAAGAGGGGTACAGAAAGAAACAAGTGAGGTGCAGAAAGAGGCAAGAGAGGTACATAAAGAAGCAAGTGAGGTGCAGAAAGAGGCAAGAGAACTGCAGAAAAAGGCAAGAGAGGTGCAGAAATAGGCAGAAGAGGTGCACAAAGAGGCAAAATGGGTACAGAAAGATGCAGGAGGGGTACAGAAAGAAGCAAGAGAAGTGCAGAAAGAAGCAAAAGGGGTACAGAAAGAGGCAAGAGAGGTGCAGAAAGAAGCAAGAGAAGTGCAGAAAGAAGCAAAGGAGGTGCAGAGGGAGGCAAGAGAACTGCAGAAAGAGGCAAGAAAGTTGCAGCAACAGGCAAGAGAGGTGCAGAAAGTGGGAGGAGGGGTGCAGAAAGAAGCAACAGAGGTGCAGAAAGAAGCAAGAGAAGTGCAGAAAGAAGCAACAAAAGTGCAGAAAGAGGCAAGAGGGGTACAGAAAGAGGCAACAGAAGTGCAGAAAGAAGCAACAGAGGTGCAGAAATAGGCAAGAGAAGTGCAGAAAGAGGCAAGAGAGGTACAGGAAGATGCAAGAGAAGTGCAGAAAGAAGCAACAGAGGTGCTGAAAGAGGGAGGCAAGAGGGGTGCAGAAAGAGGCAAGAGAAGTGCAGAAAGAAGCAAGAGAGGTGCCGAAAAAGGCAAGAAAGGTGCAGAAACAGGCAAGAAAGGAGCAGAAAGAGTGAACAGGGGTGCAGAAAGAGATAAGAGGGATGCAGAAATTGGCAAGAGAGGTGCAGAAAGAAGCAAGAGCAGTGCAGAAAGAAGTAAGAGAAGTGCAGAAAGAAGCAATAAAGGTGGAGAAATAGGGAAGAGGGGTGCGGAAAGAGGCAAGAGGGATGCAGAAATTTGCAAAAGAGGTGCAGGAAGAAGCAAGAGCAGTGCAGAAAGAACTAAGAGAGGTATAAAAAGAGGCAAGAGGGGTGGCAGGAGAGGTGCACAAAGAGGCAAGAGGGGTACAGAAAGAGGCAGGAGGGGTGCAGAAAGAAGGAAGAGAAGTACAGAAGGAAGCAACGGAGGTGCTGAAAGAGGCGCGAAGGGTGCAGAAAGAGGCAAGAGAAGTGCACAAAGAACAAACAGAGGTGCAGAAAGAGGCAAGAGGGGTGCAGAAAGAGGAAAGTGAAGTGCAGAAAGAGGCAAGAGAGATGCACAAAAAGGACAGAAGGGTGCAGAAAGAGGCAAGAGGTGTGCAGAAAGAAACAAGAGAAGTGCAGAATGAAGCAAGAGGGGTGCAGAAAGAGGTAAGAGGGGTACAGAAAGAGGCAAGAGGGGTGCAGAAAGAGGCAACAGAGGTGCAGAAGGAGGCAAGAGAACTACACAAAGAGGCAAGAGAGTTGCAGAAACAGACAAAAGAGGTACAGAAAGAGGGAACAAGGGTGCAGGCAGAGGCAAGAGAATTGCAGAAAGAGGGAAGAGTGGTGCAGAAAGAGGCAAGAGAGGCGCAGAAAGAAGCAAGAGCAGTGCAGAAAGAAGCAACAGAGGTGCAGAAAGAGGCAAGAGGGGTGCAGTAAGAGGAGAGAGAAGTGCAGAAAGAAGCAAAAGAGGTGCAGAAGGAGGCAAGAGGGGTGCAGAAAGAGGCAAGAGCAGTGCAGAAAGAACCAAGAAATGTGCAGAAAGAGGAAAGAGAGGTACAGAAAGAGGCAAGAGATGTGCAGAAAAAGGGAAGAAGGGTGCAGAAAAAAGCAAGAGAAGTGCAGAAAGAGGCAAGAGAGTTGCAGAAACAGGCAAAAGGGGTGCAGAAAGAGGGGAGAGGTGTGCAGACACAGGCAAGAGAGTTGCAGAAAGAGGAAAAAGGGGTAGAGAAAGAGGCAAGAGGGATGCAGCAATTTGCAACAGAGGTGCAGAAAGAAGCAAGAGCAGTGCAGAAAGAACCAACAGAGGTGCAGAAAGAGGCAAGAGGGGTACTGAAAGAGGCAAGAAAAGTGCTGAAAGAAGCAAAAGAGGTGCAGAAAGATGCAAGAGCACTGCAGAAAAAGGCAAGAGAGGTGTCGAAAGAGGCAGGAGAGGTGCAAAAAAGGCAAAAGGGGTACAGAAAGAGGCAAAAGGGGAGCAGAAAGAAGCAAGAGAAGTGCAGATAGAAGCAACGGAGGTGCAGAGGGAGACAAGAGAACTGCAGAAAGAGGCAAGAAAGTTGCAGAAACAGGCAAAAGAGGTGCAGAAAGAGGGAACAGGGGTGCAGACAGAGGAAAGAGAGGTGCAGAAAGTGGGAAGAGGGGTACAGAAAGAGGCAAGAGGGGTGCATGAATTTGCAAGAGTGGTGCATATAGAAGCAAGAGCAGTGCAAAGGAACCAACAGAAGGGCAGAAAGAGGCAAGAGGGGTGCAGACAGAGGCAAGAGAAATGCAGAAAGAAGAAACAGAGGTGCAGAAAGAAGCAATAGAAGTGCAGAAAGAAGCAACAGAGGTGCAGTAAGAGGCAAGAGAGGTACAGAAAGAGGCAACAGAAGTGCAGAAAGAAGCAACAGAGGTGCAGAAAGAGGCAAGAGAAGTGCAGAAAGTGGCAAGAGAGTTGCAGAAACAGGCAAAAGGGGTGCAGACAGAGGGAACAGGTGTGCAGACAGAGGCAAGAGAGGTACAGAAAGAGGTAAGAGGGGCACAGAACGAGGCAAGAGGGATGCAGAAATTTGCAACAGAGGTGCAGAAAGAAGCAAGAGCAGTGCAGAAAGAACCAACAGAGGTGCAGAAAGAGGCAAGAGGGGTACTGAAAGAGGCAAGAAAAGTGCTGAAAGAAGCAAAAGAGGTGCAGAAAGAGGCAAGAGGACTGTAGAAGAAGGCAAGAGTGGTGAAGAAAGAGGCAGGAGAGGTGCAAAAAAGGCAAAAGGGGTACAGAAAGAGGCAAAAGGGGTGCAGAAAGAAGCAAGAGAAGTGCAGAAAGAAGCAATGGAGGTGCAGATGGAGGCAAGAGAACTGCAGAAAGAGGCAAGCAAGTTGCAGAAACAGGCAAGAGAGGTGCAGAAAGTGGGAAGAGGGGTGCAGAAAGAAGCAACAGAGGTGTAGAAAGAAGCAAGAGAAGTGCAGAAAGAAGCAACAGAGGTGCAGAAAGAGGCAAGAGGGGTACAGAAAGAGGCAACAGAAGTGCAGAAAGAAGCAACAGAGGTGCAGAAAGAGGCAAGAGAAGTGCAGAAAGAGGCAAGAGAGGTACAGAAACAGGCAGGAGAGGTGCAGAAAAGGGGAATAGGGGTACAGAAAGAGGCAAAAGAGGTGAGAAAGAGGGGAGAAAAGGGCAGAAAGAGGCAAGAGGGGTACAGAAAGAAGCAAGTGAGGTGCAGAAAGAGGCAAGAGAGGTACAGAAAGAAGCAAGTGAGGTGCAGAA
Source organism: Calotriton arnoldi (assembly GCA_963921515.1). Taxonomy (NCBI): domain Eukaryota; kingdom Metazoa; phylum Chordata; class Amphibia; order Caudata; family Salamandridae; genus Calotriton; species Calotriton arnoldi. The sequence goes on along the minus strand of CAWUFW010003799.1, from coordinate 735,617 downwards.
AGAGGCAAGAGAACTGCAGAAAGAAGCAACAGGGGTGCTGAAAGAGGCAAGAGAGGTGCAGAAACAGGCAAGAAAGGTGCAGAAAGAGGGAACAGGGGTGCAGAAAGAGATAAGAGGGATGCAGAAATTAGCAAGAGAGGTGCAGAAAGAAGCAAGAGCAGTGCAGAAAGAAGCAAGAGAAGTGCAGAAAGAAGCAAGAGAGGTGGAGAAATAGGGAAGAGGGGTGCGGAAAGAGGCAAGAGGGATGCAGAAATTTGCAAAAGAGGTGAAGAGAGAAGCAAGAGCAGTGCAGAAAGAACCAACAGAGGTGTAAAAAGAGGCAAGAGGGGTGGCAGGTGAGGTGCACAGAGGCAAGAGGGGTACAGAAAGAGGCAGGAGGGGTGCACAAAGAGGCAAAATGGGTACAGAAAGATGCAGGAGGGGTACAGAAAGAAGCAAGAGAAGTGCAGAAAGAAGCAACAGGGGTGCTGAAAGAGGCAAGAGAGGTGCAGAAACAGGCAAGAAAGGTGCAGAAAGAGGGAACAGGGGTGCAGAAAGAGATAAGAGGGATGCAGAAATTTGCAAGAGAGGTGCAGAAAGAAGCAAGAGCAGTGCAGAAAGAAGCAAGAGAAGTGCAGAAAGAAGCAAGAGAGGTGGAGAAATAGGGAAGAGGGGTGCGGAAAGAGGCAAGAGGGATGCAGAAATTTGCAGAAGAGAGAAGCAAGAGCAGTGCAGAAAGAACCAACAGAGGTGTAAAAAGAGGCAAGAGGGGTGGCAGATGAGGTGCACAGAGGCAAGAGGGGTACAGAAAGAGGCAGGAGGGGTGCAGAAAGAAGGAAGAGAAGTGCACAAAGAACAAACAGAGGTGCAGAAGGAGGCAAGAGGGGTGCAGAAAGAGGAAAGTGAAGTGCAGAAAGAGGCAAGAGAGATGCACAAAAAGGGCAGAAGGGTGCAGAAAGAGGCAAGAGCGGTACAAAAAGAAACAAGAGAAGTGCAGAATGAAGCAAGAGGGGTGCAGAAAGAGGCAAGATGGGTGCAGAAAGAGGCAACAGAGGCGCAGAAAGAGGCAAGAGGGGTACAGAAAGAGGGAACAGAAGTGCAGAAAGAAGCAACAGAGGTACAGAAAGAGGCAAGAGAAGTGCAGAAAGGAAGTGCAGAAAGAGGCAAGAGAGGTACAGAAACAGGCAGGAGAGGTGCAGAAAGAGGGAACAGGGGTACAGAAAGAGGCAAAAGTGGTGCAGAAAGAAGCAAGAGAAGTGCAGATAGAAGCAACGGAGGTGCAGAGGGAGACAAGAGAACAGCAGAAAGAGTCAAGAAAGTTGCAGAAACAGGCAAAAGAGGTGCAGAAAGAGGGAACAGGGGTGCAAACAGAGGCAAGAGAGGTGCAGAAAGTGGGAAGAGGGGTGCAGAAAGAGGCAAGAGGGGTGCAGAAATTTGCAAGAGTTGTGCAGAAAGAAGCAAGAGCAGTGCAAATGAACCAACACAAGTGCAGAAAGAGGCAAGAGGGGTGCAGACAGAGGCAAGAGAGGTACAGAAAGAGGGAAGAGGGTACAGAAATAGGCAAGAGGGATGCAGAAATTTGCAACAGAGGTGCAGAAAGAAGCAAGAGCAGTGCAGAAAGAACCAACAGAGGTGCAGAAAGAGGCAAGAGGAGTACTGAAAGAGGCAAGAAAAGTGCTGAAAGAAGCAAAAGAGGTACAGAAAGAGTCAAGAGAACTGTAGAAGAAGGCAAAAGAGGTGCAGAAAGAGGAAGGAGAGGTGCAAAAAAGCAAAGGGGTACAGAAAGAGGCAAAGGGTACAGAAAGAAGCAAGAGAAGTGCAGAAAGAGGCAATGGAGGTGCAGAGTAAGGCAAGAGAACTGCAGAAAGAGGCAAGAAAGTTGCAGAAACAGGCAAGAGAGGTGCAGAAAGTGGGAAGAGGGTTGCAGAGAGAAGCAAAAGAGGTGCAGAAAGAAGCAAGAGAAGTGCAGAAAGAAGCAACAGAGGTGCAGAAAGAGGCAAGAGGGGTACATAAAGAGGCAACAAAAGTGCAGAAAGAAGCAACAGAGGTGCAGAAAGAGGCAAGAGAAGTGCAGAAAGAGGCAAGAGAGGTACAGAAACAGGCAGGAGAGGTGCAGAAAAGGGGAACAGGGGTACAGAAAGAGGCAAAAGAGGTGCAGAAAGAGGGAACAAAAGAGCAGAAAGAGGCAAGAGGGGTACAGAAAGAAGCAAGTGAGGTGCAGAAAGAGGCAAGAGAGGTACAGAAAGAAGCAAGTGAGGTGCAGAAAGAGGCAAGAGAACTGCAGAAAAAGGCAAGAGAGGTGCAGAAATAGGCAGAAGAGGTGCACAAAGAGGCAAAATGGGTACAGAAAGAGGCAGGAGGGGTACAGAAAGAAGCAAGAGAAGTGCAGAAAGAAGCAACAGGGGTGCTGAAAGAGGCAAGAGGGTGCAGAAAGAGGCAAGAGAAGTGCAGAAAGAAGCAACAGACATACCGAAAGAAGCAAGAGAGGTGCAGAAACAGGCAAGAAAGGTGCAGAAAGAGGGAACAGGGTGCAGAAAGAGATAAGAGGGATGCAGAAATTTACAAGAGAGGTGCAGAAAGAAGCAAGAGCAGTGCAGAAAGAAGGAAGAGCAGTGCAGAAAGAAGCAAGTGAAGTGTAGAAAGAAGCAAGAGAAGTTGAGAAATAGGGAAGAGGGGTGCAGAAAGAGGCAAGAGGGATGCAGAAATTTGCAAAAAAGGTGCAGAAAGAAGCAAGAGCAGTGCAGAAAGAACCAACAGAGGTGTAAAAAGAGGCAAGAGGGGTGGCAGGTGAGGTGCACAAAGAGGCAAGAGGGGTACAGAAAGAAGCAGGAGGGGTGCAGAAAGAAGGAAGAGAAGTGCAGAAAGAAGCAACAGAGGTGCTGAAAGAGGTGCGAAGGGTGCATAAAGAGGCAAGAGAAGTGCACAAAGAACAAACGGAGGTGCAGAAAGAGGCAAGAGGGGTGCAGAAAGAGGAAAGTGAAGTGCAGAATGAGGCAAGAGAGATGCATAAAAAGGGCAGAGGGGTGCAGAAAGAGGCAAGAGGGGTGCAGAAAGAGGCAACAGAGGTGCAGAAGGAGGCAAGAGAACTTCAGAAAGAAGCAACAGAGGCGCAGAAAGAGGCCAGAGGGGTACAGAAAGAGGCAAGAGAAGTGCAGAAAGAAGCAACAGAGGTACAGAAAGAGGCAAGAGGCAAGAGAGGTGCAGAAAGGAAGTGCAGAAAGAGGCAAGAGAGGTACAGAAACAGGCAGGAGAGGTGCAGAAAGAGGGAACAGGGGTACAGAAAGAGGCAAAAGGGGTGCAGAAAGAAGCAAGAGAAGTGCAGATAGAAGCAACGGAGGTGCAGAGGGAGGCAAGAGAACAGCAGAAAGAGGCAAGAAAGTTGCAGAAACAGGCAAAAGAGGTGCAGAAAGAGGGAACAGGGGTGCAGACAGAGGCAAGAGAGGTGCAGAAAGTGGGAAGAGGGGTGCAGAAAGAGGCAAGAGGGGTGCAGGAATTTGCAAGAGTTGTGCAGAAAGAAGCAAGAGCAGTGCAAAGGAATCAACAGAAGGGCAGAAAGAGGCAAGAGGGGTGCAGACAGAGGCAAGAGAAATGCAGAAAGAAGAAACAGAGGTGCACAAAGAGGCAAGAGGGGTGCAGAAAGAGGGAAGAGAGGTGTAGAAAGAGGCAAGAGAGTTGCACAAGGAGGGAAGAAGGGTGCAGAAAGAGGCAAGAGGGGTGCAGAAAGAAGCAACAGAGGTGCAGAAAGAAGCAATAGAAGTGCAGAAAGAAGCAACAGAGGTGCAGTAAGAGGCAAGAGGGGTACAGAAAGAGGCAACAGAAGTGCAGAAAGAAGCAACAGAGGTGCAGAAAGAGGCAAGAGAAGTGCAGAAACAGGCAAGAGAGTTGCAGAAACAGGCAAAAGGGGTGCAGAAAGAGGGAACAGGTGTGCAGACATAGGCAAGAGAGGTGCAGAAAGAGGTAAAAGGGGCACAGAAAGAGGCCAGAGGGATGCAGAAATTTGCAACAGAGGTGCAGAAAGAAGCAATAGCAGTGCAGAAAGAACCAACAGAGGTGCAGAAAGAGGCAAGAGGGGTACGGAAAGAGGCAAGAAAAGTGCTGAAAGAAGCAAAAGAGGTGCAGAAAGAGGCAAGAGAACTGTAGAAGAAGGCAAGATAGGTGCAGAAAGAGGCAGGAGAGGTGCAAAAAAGGCAAAAGGGGTACAGAAAGAGGCAAAAGGGGTGCAGAAAGAAGCAAGAGAAGTGCAGAAAGAAGCAATGGACGTGCAGAGGGAGGCAAGGGAACTGCAGAAAGAGGCAAGAAAGTTGCAGAAACAAGCAAGAGAAGTACAGGAAGAGGGTACAGAAATAGGCAAGAGGGATGCAGAAATTTGCAACAGAGGTGCAGAAAGAAGCAAGAGCAGTGCAGAAAGAACCAACAGAGGTGCAGAAAGAGGCAAGAGGAGTACTGAAAGAGGCAAGAAAAGTGCTGAAAGAAGCAAAAGAGGTACAGAAAGAGTCAAGAGAACTGTAGAAGAAGGCAAAAGAGGTGCAGAAAGAGGAAGGAGAGGTGCAAAAAAAGCAAAAGGGGTACAGAAAGAGGCAAAAGGGGTACAGAAAGAAGCAAGAGAAGTGCAGAAAGAGGCAATGGAGGTGCAGAGGGAGGCAAGAGAACTGCAGAAAGAGGCAAGAAAGTTGCAGAAACAGGCAAGAGAGGTGCAGAAAGTGGGAAGAGGGTTGCAGAGAGAAGCAAAAGAGGTGCAGAAAGAAGCAAGAGAAGTGCAGAAAGAAGCAACAGAGGTGCAGAAAGAGGCAAGAGGGGTACAGAAAGAGGCAACAGAAGTGCAGAAAGAAGCAACAGAGGTGCAGAAAGAGGCAAGAGAAGTGCAGAAAGAGGCAAGAGAGGTACAGAAACAGGCAGGAGAGGTGCAGAAAAGGGGAACAGGGGTACAGAAAGAGGCAAAAGAGGTACAGAAAGAGGGAACAAAAGAGCAGAAAGAGGCAAGAGGGGTACAGAAAGAAGCAAGTGAGGTGCAGAAAGAGGCAAGAGAGGTACAGAAAGAAGCAAGTGAGGTGCAGAAAGAGGCAAGAGAACTGCAGAAAAAGGCAAGAGAGGTGCAGAAATAGGCAGAAGAGGTGCACAAAGAGGCAAAATGGGTACAGAAAGAGGCAGGAGGGGTACAGAAAGAAGCAAGAGAAGTGCAGAAAGAAGCAACAGGGGTGCTGAAAGAGGCAAGAGGGGTGCAGAAAGAGGCAAGAGAAGTGCAGAAAGAAGCAACAGACATACCGAAAGAAGCAAGAGAGGTGCAGAAACAGGCAAGAAAGGTGCAGAAAGAGGGAACAGGGGTGCAGAAAGAGATAAGAGGGATGCAGAAATTTACAAGAGAGGTGCAGAAAGAAGCAAGAGCAGTGCAGAAAGAAGCAAGAGCAGTGCAGAAAGAAGCAAGTGAAGTGTAGAAAGAAGCAAGAGAAGTTGAGAAATAGGGAAGAGGGGTGCAGAAAGAGGCAAGAGGGATGCAGAAATTTGCAAAAAGGTGCAGAAAGAAGCAAGAGCAGTGCAGAAAGAACCAACAGAGGTGTAAAAAGAGGCAAGAGGGTGGCAGGTGAGGTGCACAAAGAGGCAAGAGGGTACAGAAAGAAGCAGGAGGGGTGCAGAAAGAAGGAAGAGAAGTGCAGAAAGAAGCAACAGAGGTGCTGAAAGAGGTGCGAAGGGTGCATAAAGAGGCAAGAGAAGTGCACAAAGAACAAACGGAGGTGCAGAAAGAGGCAAGAGGGGTGCAGAAAGAGGAAAGTGAAGTGCAGAATGAGGCAAGAGAGATGCATAAAAGGGCAGAGGGGTGCAGAAAGAGGCAAGAGGGGTGCAGAAAGAGGCAACAGAGGTGCAGAAGGAGGCAAGAGAACTTCAGAAAGAAGCAACAGAGGCGCAGAAAGAGGCCAGAGGGGTACAGAAAGAGGCAAGAGAAGTGCAGAAAGAAGCAACAGAGGTACAGAAAGAGGCAAGAGGCAAGAGAGGTGCAGAAAGGAAGTGCAGAAAGAGGCAAGAGAGGTACAGAAACAGGCAGGAGAGGTGCAGAAAGAGGGAACAGGGGTACAGAAAGAGGCAAAGGGGTGCAGAAAGAAGCAAGAGAAGTGCAGATAGAAGCAACGGAGGTGCAGAGGGAGGCAAGAGAACAGCAGAAAGAGGCAAGAAAGTTGCAGAAACAGGCAAAAGAGGTGCAGAAAGAGGGAACAGGGGTGCAGACAGAGGCAAGAGAGGTGCAGAAAGTGGGAAGAGGGGTGCAGAAAGAGGCAAGAGGGGTGCAGAAAGAAGCAACAGAGGTGCAGAAAGAAGCAATAGAAGTGCAGAAAGAAGCAACAGAGGTGCAGTAAGAGGCAAGAGGGGTACAGAAAGAGGCAACAGAAGTGCAGAAAGAAGCAACAGAGGTGCAGAAAGAGGCAAGAGAAGTGCAGAAAGAGGCAAGAGAGTTGCAGAAACAGGCAAAAGGGGTGCAGAAAGAGGGAACAGGTGTGCAGACATAGGCAAGAGAGGTGCAGAAAGAGGTAAAAGGGGCACAGAAAGAGGCCAGAGGGATGCAGAAATTTGCAACAGAGGTGCAGAAAGAAGCAATAGCAGTGCAGAAAGAACCAACAGAGGTGCAGAAAAAGGCAAGAGGGGTACTGAAAGAGGCAAGAAAAGTGCTGAAAGAAGCAAAAGAGGTGCAGAAAGAGGCAAGAGAACTGTAGAAGAAGGCAAGAGAGGTGCAGAAAGAGGCAGGAGAGGTGCAAAAAAGGCAAAAGGGGTACAGAAAGAGGCAAAAGGGGTGCAGAAAGAAGCAAGAGAAGTGCAGAAAGAAGCAATGGACGTGCAGAGAGAGGCAAGGGAACTGAAGAAAGAGGCAAGAAAGTTGCAGAAACAAGCAAGAGAAGTACAGAAAGAGGGAAGAGGGTACAGAAATAGGCAAGAGGGATGCAGAAATTTGCAACAGAGGTGCAGAAAGAAGCAAGAGCAGTGCAGAAAGAACCAACAGAGGTGCAGAAAGAGGCAAGAGGAGTACTGAAAGAGGCAAGAAAAGTGCTGAAAGAAGCAAAAGAGGTACAGAAAGAGTCAAGAGAACTGTAGAAGAAAGCAAAAGAGGTGCAGAAAGAGGAAGGAGAGGTGCAAAAAAAGCAAAAGGGGTACAGAAAGAGGCAAAAGGGGTACAGAAAGAAGCAAGAGAAGTGCAGAAAGAGGCAATGGAGGTGCAGAGGGAGGCAAGAGAACTGCAGAAAGAGGCAAGAAAGTTGCAGAAACAGGCAAGAGAGGTGCAGAAAGTGGGAAGAGGGGTGCAGAAAGAAGCAACAGAGGTGTAGAAAGAAGCAAGAGAAGTGCAGAAAGAAGCAACAGGGGTGCAGAAAGAGGCAAGAGGGGTACAGAAAGAGGCAACAGAAGTGCAGAAAGAAGCAACAGAGGTGCAGAAAGAGGCAAGAGAAGTGCAGAAAGAGGCAAGAGAGGTACAGAAACAGGCAGGAGAGGTGCAGAAAAGGGGAATAGGGGTACAGAAAGGGGCAAAAGAGGTGCAGAAAGAGGGAAGAAAAGGGCAGACAGAGGCAAGAGGGGTACAGAAAGAAACAAGTGAGGTGCAGAAAGAGGCAAGAGAGGTACAGAAAGAAGCAAGTGAGGTGCAGAAAGAGGCAAGAGAACTGCAGAAAAAGGCAAGAGAGGTGCAGAAATAGGCAGAAGAGGTGCACAAAGAGGCAAAATGGGTACAGAAAGATGCAGGAGGGGTACAGAAAGAAGCAAGAGAAGTGCAGAAAGAAGCAACAGGGGTGCTGAAAGAGGCAAGAGAGGTGCAGAAACAGGCAAGAAAGGTGCAGAAAGAGGGAACAGGGGTGCAGAAAGAGATAAGAGGGATGCAGAAACTTGCAAGAGAGGTGCAGAAAGAAGCAAGAGCAGTGCAGAAAGAAGCAAGAGAAGTGCAGAAAGAAGCAAGAGAGGTGGAGAAATAGGGAAGAGGGGTGCGGAAAGAGGCAAGAGGGATGCAGAAATTTGCAAAAGAGGTGCAGAGAGAAGCAAGAGCAGTGCAGAAAGAACCAACAGAGGTGTAAAAAGAGGCAAGCGGGGTGGCAGGTGAGGTGTACAAAGAGAAAAGAGGGGTACAGAAAGAGGCAGGAGGGGTGCAGAAAGAAGGAAGAGAAGAGCAGAAAGAAGAAACGGGTGCTGAAAGAGGCGCTAAGGGTGCAGAAAGAGGCAAGAGAAGTGCACAAAGAACAAACGGAGGTGCAGAAAGAGGCAAGAGGGGTGCAGAAAGAGGAAAGTGAAGTGCAGAAAGAGGCAAGAGAGATGCACAAAAAGGGCAGAAGGGTGCAGAAAGAGGCAAGAGGGGTACAAAAAGAAACAAGAGAAGTGCAGAATGAAGCAAGAGGTGTGCAGAAAGAGGCAAGATGGGTGCAGAAAGAGGCAAGAGGGGTGCAGAAAGAGGCAACAGAGGTGCAGAAGGAGGCAAGAGAACTTCAGAAAGAAGCAACAGAGGTGCAGAAAGAGGCATGAGGGGTACAGAAAGAGGCAACAGAAGTGCAGAAAGAAGCAACAGAGGTACAGAAAGAGGCAAGAGAAGTGCAGAAAGGAAGTGCAGAAAGAGGCAAGAGAGGTACAGAAACAGGCAGGAGAGGTGCAGAAAGAGGGAACAGGGGTACAGAAAGAGGCAAAAGGGGTGTAGAAAGAAGCAAGAGAAGTGCAAATAGAAGCAACGGAGGTGCAGAGGGAGGCAAGAGAACAGCAGAAAGAGGCAAGAAAGTTGCAGAAACAGGCAAAAGAGGTGCAGAAAGAGGGAACAGGGGTGCAGACAGAGGCAAGAGAGGTGCAGAAAGTGGGAAGAGGGGTGCAGAAAGAGGCAAGAGGGGTGCAGAAATTTGCAAGAGTTGTGCAGAAAGAAGCAAGAGCAGTGCAAAAGAACCAACAGAAGTGCAGAAAGAGGCAAGAGGGGTGCAGACAGAGGCAAGAGAAGTGCAGAAAGAGGGAAGAGGGTACAGAAATAGGCAAGAGGGATGCAGAAATTTGCAACAGAGGTGCAGAAAGAAGCAAGAGCAGTGCAGAAAGAACCAACAGAGGTGCAGAAAGAGGCAAGAAGGGTACTGAAAGAGGCAAGAAAAGTGCTGAAAGAAGCAAAAGAGGTGCAGAAAGATTCAAGAGAACTGTAGAAGAAGGCAAGAGAGGTGCAGAAAGAGGCAGGAGAGGTGCAAAAAAGCAAAAGGGGTACAGAAAGAGGCAAAAGGGGTGCAGAAAGAAGCAAGAGAAGTGCAGAAAGAGGCAATGGAGGTGCAGAGGAGGCAAGAGAACTGCAGAAAGAGGCAAGAAAGTTGCAGAAACAGGCAAGAAAGTGCAGAAAGTAGGAAGAGGGGTGCAGAGAGAAGCAACAGAGGTGCAGAAAGAAGCAAGAGAAGTGCAGAAAGAAGCAACAGAGGTGCAGAAAGAGGCAAGAGGGGTACAGAAAGAGGCAACAGAAGTACAGAAAGAAGCAACAGAGGTGCAGAAAGAGGCAAGAGAAGTGCAGAAAGAGGCAAGAGAGGTACAGAAACAGGCAGGAGAGGTGCAGAAAAGGGGAACAGGGGTACAGAATGAGGCAAAAGAGGTGCAGAAAGAGGGAAGAAAAGGGCAGAAAGAGACAAGAGGGGTACAGAAAGAAGCAAGTGAGGTGCACAAAGAGGCAAAATGGGTACAGAAAGAGGCAGGAGGGGTACAGAAAGAAGCAAGAGAAGTGCAGAATGAAGCAACAGGGGTGCTGAAAGAGGCAAGAGGGGTGCAGAAAGAGGCAAGAGAAGTGCAGAAAGAAGCAACAGACGTACCGAAAGAGGCAAGAGAGGTGCAGAAACAGGCAAGAAAGGTGCAGAAAGAGGTAACAGGGGTGCAGAAAGAGATAAGATGGATGCAGAAATTTGCAAGAGAGGTGCAGAAAGAAGCAAGAGCAGTGCAGAAAGAAGCAAGAGCAGTGCAGAAAGAAGCAAGAGAAGTGCAGAAAGAAGCAAGAGAGGTGGAGAAATAGGGAAGAGGGGTGCGGGAAGAGGCAAGAGGGATGCAGAAATTTACAAAAAAGGTGCAGAAAGAAGCAAGAGCAGTGCAGAAAGAAGCAACAGAGGTGCTGAAAGAGGCGCGAAGGGTGCAGAAAGAGGCAAGAGAAGTGCACAAAGAACAAACGGAGGTGCAGAAAGAGGCAAGAGGGCTGCAGAAAGAGGAAAGTGAAGTGCAGAAAGAGGCAAGAGAGATGCATAAAAAGGGCAGAAGGATGCAGAAAGAGGCAAGAGGGGTGCAGAAAGAGGCAGGAGGGGTGCAGAAAGAAGGAAGAGCAGTGCAAAAGAACCAACAGAAGTGCAGAAAGAGGCAAGAGGGGTGCAGACAGAGGCAAGAGAAGTGCAGAAAGAGGGAAGAGGGTACAGAAATAGGCAAGAGGGATGCAGAAATTTGCAACAGAGGTGCAGAAAGAAGCAAGAGCAGTGCAGAAAGAACCAATAGAGGTGCAGAAAGAGGCAAGAGGGGTACTGAAAGAGGCAAGAAAAGTGCTGAAAGAAGCAAAAGAGGTGCAGAAAGAGGCAAGAGAACTGCAGAAAAACGCAAGAGAGGTGCAGAAAGAGGCAAGAGGGGTGCAGAAATTTGCAAGAGCAGTGCAAAAGAACCAACAGAAGTGCAGAAAGAGGCAAGAGGGGTGCAGACAGAGGCAAGAGAAGTGCAGAAAGAAGGAACAGAGGTGCATGAAGAGGCAAGAGGGGTGCAGAAAGAGGCAAGAGGGTTGCAGAAAGAAGCAACAGAGGTGCAGAAAGAAGCAAGAGAAGTGCAGAAAGAAGCAACAGAGGTGCAGAAAGAGGCAAGAGGGGTACAGAAAGAAGCAACAGAAGTGCAGAAAGAAGCAACAGAGGTACATAAAGAGGAAGAGAAGTGACGAAAGAGGGAACAGGGGTACAGAAAGAGGGAACAGGGGTACAGAAAGAGGCAAAAGAGGTGCAGAAAGAGGGAAGAAGAGTGCTGAAAGAGGCAAGAGGGGTACAGAAAGAAGCAAGTGAGGTGCAGAAAGAGGCAGCAGAGCTGCAGAAAGAGGTAAGAGAGGTGCAGAAAGTGGAAGAGATGAGCAGCAAGAGGCAAAAGAAGTGCATAAAAAGAAAGAAAGGTGCAGAAAGAAGAAACAAAAATGCAGGAAGAGGCAAGAGAGGTGGAGAAAGAAGCAAGAGTTGTTTGCACACCATTAGTACCAATTTAATACCCACATTTAGCAATAAGTATCAGGTGACCATTCTAGGTTTGCAAAGGGCCTTCCACCACGCTGTAACACTTGTTGCTGCATTTTTGGTAAAGTTTGAGCCATTTGAGCTAGAAACAACGTTTTTTTTGTTCAAATCTGCAGATTATGCAGCAGATGATGGATTATGTGGCAAATGCGGAAAATGTATAACTGTGCAAAAGTCGGTGCAGCCAAACAGTCGCATAATTCTAGTGGCCCTTCTCATACCTCTGACTAGGTCCAAAAGTGCTCCTCAGTGGTTCCTTCTTTTTTTGTCTCACTGAGTTTATAGTTTAGCTTCTATAGAAACGAGGAAGACTAAACCTAAAGTTACCACTCCACAACACAGACTATCATACCACACAATTACTCTCCATAACACATAATCCCACTCTACATAATTCCTATACACTAAATACCACATACTTTCTATCCACATAATTTCACTGCACAACATACCACATAATTCCACTACACACAACCTACATCCACTCCACTCCAAGAAACATTCATAAAACACTTTTACATTTACAACGCCAATAGCTCTAACTCTCGCAAATGCGAAACCTATTACATTGCAAATGCTTCTTTAACTAGTAGTTGCGTTTGGAGAGAAGTGGAGAAAGGGGGCTGGGCCTCCGACCACCGCTCAGGAATTCTGTTGCATAGGACTTACAGGAGGTACCAGGAGGGCTTATTGGCCCCCAAAGTCCCTCAGGAGAAAAGTGGACTTTATCCCCCAACCCGTAGTGTGCCAGGAGGCGCATTTGCAGAGTGGTGGAGAAAGGGGGGCATGGCCTCCGAAGACCTCTTAGCAATCCCACTGTGTTGGACTTACTGGAGGTAACAGGAGGGGTAGTTGGCCCCCAAGGATAACAATGGGGGCCAACTACCCCTCCTATTACCTCCAGTAAGTCCCACACAGCAGCATTGGTAAGTTCTCATAGCAGGCCACGCCCCCTTTTCCCACCAGTCTGCAAACGCGCTCCCTGGCACACTCTTCGATGGGGATTAATTTCCCCTTCACTGCTGGGGTGGTTAGGGGCCAACTAGCCTACCTGTTACCTCCAGTAAGCCCCACACAGTGGGATTGCTGAGAGGTGGACACAGGACGCGCCCCCTTTGTCCACCACTCTGCAAACGCTCCTCCTGGCACGCTCTTGGTTGGGGGATGAAGTCCTCGTGCCTGCTGAGGGTCCCAGGGGGCCAACTAGCCCTCCTGTTACCTCCAGTAAGCTCCACACAGCTGGATTGCTGAAAGTGGTCTGAGGCCACGCCCCCTTTTTACACCACTCTGCAAACGCGCCACCTGGTGCACTGCTGCTCGGGGGATGAAGTCCACTTCAGTCCTGAGGTCCTCAGGACACAAGAGGACCTCATTGCCCCACCAGTAGTGCACCAAGAGGCGCGTTTGCAGAGTGGTGTAAAAAGTGGCGTGGCTTCAGACCACCTCTCAGCAATCCCACTGTGTGGGGCTTACTGGAGGTACCTGGTGGGTTAGTTGGCCCCTAAGGACCCTTAGGATTCAAGGGGACTTAATCCCCCAATCCACAACGCACCAGGAGGCACATTTGCATAGTGGTGCAGGGAGGGGGTGGGGCCTCCGGCGAGATGCCGGCTTCAGGTTTTTTTAAAATTAGAAGTGGGGCTGTGTGGCCCACCTTCTCTTCATATTTTGAGGGCCCTGGGGACCCCATCCCGCAGGGCCTTTTTCGGCCCTGGGGACCCCATCCCCTGGGCCTGTGCCTCATTTTTTAAATTTTATTATGGGAGGGGGACCACGTGGTCCCCCTTCCCTGGGCCAATTTTGGCCCTGGGGACCCCATCCCCCAGGGCCTGGCCTCGTTTTTTTTTTTTTTTATATTTGTTGACGGAAGAGTGGCCGCGTGGCCCCCTTTCCTGGGCCAATTTTGGCCCCGGGGACCCCATCCCCCGGGGCCCGGCCTTCTTTTAAAAAAAAAAAAAATAATTTAAACAGGGAAGGGCCACTTCTGGCCACGGGGACCCCATCCCCTGGGGCCGGCCCACACGTTGGGGACCGCGGGGGGAGCCCCAATGCCTCTGTGGTCCCTGCCGGCTCCCCGCCTCCTGCGGGAGCCGGCATTGCTTTTGGACAAGGGGAGCTGCCGACATGCAGCTCCCCTTGTCCAAAAGCAATACTGCTTCGCTTCATGGAAGCGAAGCAGAGTTTGCAATTGCAGGGCGGGAGCCGTGCTCCCGCCCTGTCATTGCAAACTGCAATGTCTCGGGGGTGGGCACCCCAGGACATTGCTGGAGCCGGCCCTAGGGGGTGGCGGTCCCCAGGGCCAAGGAGGGCTCCAGGAGGGCGGCCCCTCCCAACTTGTAAATAGCCCCATGGAGGTGGTGGTTCCCGGGGCCGGGGGTCCGCAATGGTCCCCCGTATTTAAATAATTAGTGCCCCGAGGAAGCTCAAGCCCCCCACACTATAATTTTAAAACAAGCCCCGGGGAGGTGGCGGTCCCCGGGGCTGCAGGGGGCCACGTGCCTCCCGCCTTTAATAATTATCACCCCGGGGAGGTGGCGGTCCCCATGGGATGCGTGGTGGGGGCAGGAGCCCTCGCCACACAATTTTGTATTTAAAAATGAAGACCCAGGGAGGTGGCAGTCCCCGGGGCTGCGGGGGGGCCCCGTGCCCCCGCGCATAATAAATAAAGCCCCGGGGTATCGAGGGCCCGTGCGGCCCCCACATATATATAGCATATTGCCCCCGGGACCTGGCCCACGTTTTTTTTTCATTTTTTCAGCCGGATTCGCGCACCCAGCGCGAATCCGGCTGAAGAAAATATTTTAAAAATGCTTTTTTGTGGCCCTGGGGGTCCTTGTGGGACCCCCTGAGTAGGCCTAGGGGGTCAGAGTGTTTCTACCCTGCCCCCTTTTCTTGTTTTTTTATCCTTTTTTCACCTTTTTTCTTCTGACTCGGTACTGAGTCACAAGATGGCTGCCAACACTTCCTGATTTGGAGTGTTGACAGCCAATCAAAATGAAGCTCGTGGTCAGGAGTGTTCGCAAATCCTGCTCGGCCACCAGATATCGATATTTTTTATTTTTGAATTTCTCAGGAACTACTGAACGGATTTACACCATTTAAAAAAAAGGTCGCTTTCTGAACCAAGAGCTACCTTTTTGCCAGATTTGGTGTAATTCCGTTCAGCAGTTCAGGCTGTACCTTTGTCTGAAGTTCCCATGGAAATTGACATGGAGAAAATGCGTTTTGGGACCCCCCTTTTTTTTCGGCCCCCACTCGACGAATCACCCCGAAACTTTCAAGACAGGAGCTGACCTGAGTGAACCATTAGTTTTGAAAATTCGCGAAGATTCGTCAAACGGCGCCAAAGATATTGGCAAAAGAAAAAACGCTTTTTGAATAGAAATGAAGTCCTAACTATAACTACCTACTGGCAACCGCCAGTAGGTAATATATATATATATATTTAAAGCTTTATACTTGAAAAACACACGAAAACACCACAGTCAAAACTACCACCACAAACAATATTCAGACCTGATGAATAAACTACAAAAAAACAATGAAGTTGTAATTAATAAATCGGACAAGGGTGGCAACATCATACTTTGGCCCAGGAGCATGTACCTTGAGGAAGCACACAGGCATCTCAATGACACCACTTGCTACAAAATATCTAATCATAAGGAAGTGGCCTCCAGTGGCAAGGAGCTCAGAAAGAAATTGAACACCTATAGATCGGATGGCATTCTCAGCAAAGATGAATTCCTATTTCTAAACAATGATTCTCCTGTGCTCCCGGTGTTATATTTCCTCCCGAAGGTACATAAAGGTCTGTCACCAGTCCCAGGTCGTCCAATCATCTCAGCCCGCAAAAGTCTATGTGAAAATATATCTAAATATGTGGACTTTTTTCTACAGGAATTGGTGACTCAACTGCCTACATACCTGAGAGACACTAGTGATTTCTTGCTTAACCCCTTCGCTGCTAGGCCTTTCCCCCCCCTGTGCTAAGCCTTTTTTTGGCTATTTGGGGTAGTTCGCGCTTAGGCCCCTGTAACTTTTTGACCACATAAGGTATCCACGCCAAATTTGCGTCCTTTTTTCCAACATCATGGGGATTCTAAAGGTACCCAGGGTTTGTGGATTCCCTGGAGGGGACCCAGAAATTAGCCAAAATACAACTAAATTTTGGTATTTTTTGGAAAAAAGGGATACAGATGAAAGCGTCTGGTTTTTCCCTGCAAATGGTATCAAAAAGGGGTTGTGGTGCTGAAATCACCATCTTCCCAGATTTCAGGGACAAGCAGACTTTTGTCAGAAAACCAAAAATGTTTAAACAGTTTTCGCATTTTTCTGGGACATAGCCTATTTTTGCTATTTTTTGTGCTTTCAACCTCCTTCCAGTTAATGGTAGAAATGGGTATGAAAGCAATAATGGATCCTGGAAAGCTATACATTTTAGAAAAGTAGACAAAATTCTGAATTCAGCAAGGGGTCATTTGTGTAGATCCTTCAAGGTTTCTTTATAGAAACAATCAGTTAAATATAGGAAAAATTGAAAATTAGTTGAAAAAAACAGCCATTTGTGTCAACGTTTTCACCTTTAACTTCTTCTAATTATGACTGCTGTTTGAAAGCAATATACCGTTACATCCGCTGGACCTTTCTGGTTGTGGGGATATATAGGACTTGCAGGTTCACCAAGAACCCGACGAACCCAGAGCCAATAACTGAGCAGAGTCTTGCAATGGTTTTTAATTATGTACCTGGTATATAGCAATTATTCTGGGAAAATGTATACATGGAAAAATCGGTATGAAAGACACCTATGTATTTCTGAAATGGGAACAAAATATTGAGTTTAGAAACAGTAGATATTTGCACATTTCCGAAATTGGGAGTACCTATACTAGCATGAGAATTATAGGTCATTTTTCAAAATGACTTTTTTTTACACATTGTCTTTCATTTGAAGGCAGAAATGCATCAAAAGTCAATAGGTAATAACAGTTGCTCTACAATTCTGTGTTACCCTAAGTCTCCCAATAAAAATGGTACCTCACTTGTGTGGGTAGGCCTAGTGCCCACGACAGGAAACCGGCTCAAAATGCAACGTGGACACACCACATTTTCACAATGAAAAATGACCCTTTTTTTGCAAAGTGCCTAGCTGTAGTTTTTGAACCATAGCTCTGCCAGCACCTAGGGAAACCTAGCAAACCTATACATTTTTGAAAACTAGACACCAAGGGAAATCCAGGATGGGGTGACTTGACTGGCTCTCACCAGGTTCTGTTACCCAGAATCCCTTGCAAACCTAAAACAATGTCCAAAAAACCACAATTTCATCACATTTCTGTGGTGGAAAGTTCTGGAATCTGCGTGGATCCACAAAATTCCACCCACTCCGCGTTCCCCAAAGTCTTCCGAGAACAATGGTACCTCACTTGTGTGGGTAGGCCTAGTGCCCGCAACAGGAAACGGACCAAAACGCAACGTGGACACACCACATTTTCACAGTGAAAAATGACCCTTTTTTTGCAAAGTGCCTAGCTGTAGTTTTTGAACCCTAGCTCTGCCGGCACCTAGGGAAACCTAGCAAACCTATACATTTTTTAAAACTAGACACCCAGGGGAATCCAGGATGGGGTGACTTGACTGGCTCTCACCAGGTTCTCTTATCCAGAATCCCTTGCAAACCTAAAAATGTGTCCAAAAAACACATTTTCCTCACATTTCTGTGGTGGAAAGTTCTGGAATCAGCGTGGATCCACAAAATTCCACCCAACCCGCGTTCCCCAAAGTGTTCCGAGAAAAATGGTACCTCACTTGTGTGGGTAGGCCTAGTGCCCGTGACAGGAAACGGCCCAAAACGTAACGTGGACACACAACATTTTCACAGTGAAAAATTACCCCTTTTTTTGCAAAGTGCCTAGCTGTAGTTTTTGAACCCTAGCTCTGCCGGCACCTAGGGAAACCTAGCAAACCTACACATTTTTTAAAACTAGACACCCAGGGTAATCCAGGATGGGGTGACTTGACTGGCTCTCACCAGGTTCTGTTACCCAGAATCCCTTGCAAACCTAAACATTTGTCCAAAAAAACACATTTTCCTCACATTTCTGTGGTGGAAAGTTCTGGAATCTGTGTGGATCCACAACATTCCACCCACCCCGCGTTCCCTAAAGTCTTCCGAGAAAAATGATACCTCACTTGTGTGGGTAGGCCTAGTGCCCGTGACAGGAAACGGCCCTAAACGCAACGTGGACACACCACATTTTCACAGTGAAAAATGACCCTTTTTATGCAAAGTGCCTAGCTGTAGTTTTTGAACCCTAGCTCTGCCGGCATCTACGGAAACCTAGCAAACCTATACATTTTTGAAAACTAGACACGCAGGGAAATCAAGGATGGGGTGACTTGACTGGCTGTCAGCATGTTTTGTTACCCAGAATCCCTTGCAAACCTAAACAATTGTCAAAAAAAACTAATTTTCCTCACATTTCTGTGGTGGAAAGTTCTGGAATCTGTGTGGATCCACAAAATTCCACCTACCCCGCGTTACCCAAAGTCTTCCGAGAAAAATGGTACCTCACTTGTGTGGGTAGGCCTAGTGCCCGCGACAGGAAATGGCGCAAAACGCAACGTGGACACCCCACATTTTCACAGTGAAAAATGACCCTTTTTTTGCAAAGTGCCTAGCTGTAGTTTTTGAACCCTAGCTCTGCCGGTACCTAGGGAAACCTAGCAAACCTACACATTTCTGAAAACTAGACACCCAGGGGAATCTAGGATGGGGTGATTTGACTGGCTCTCACCAGGTTCTGTTACCCAGAATCCCTTGCAAACCTAAAAGATTGTATAAAAAAAACCACATTTTCCTCACATTTCTGTGGTGGAAAGTTCTGAAATCTGCGTGGATACACAAAATTCCACCCACCCCGCGTTCCCCAAAGTCTTCCGAGAAAAATGGTACCTCACTTGTGTGGGTAGGCCTAGTGCCGCGACAGGAGACGGCCCAAAACGCAACGTGGACACACCACATTTTCACAGTGAAAAATGACCCTTTTTTGCAAAGTGCCTAGCTGTAGTTTTTGAACACTAGCTCTGCCGGCATCTAGGGAAACCTAGCAAACCTATACATTTTTGAAAGCTAGACACCCAGGGGAATCCAGGATAGGGTGACTTGACTGGCACTCACCAGGTTCTGTTACCCAGAATCCCTTGCAAACCTAAACAATTGTCCAAAAAAACACATTTTCCTCACATTTCTGTGGTGGAAAGTTCCGGAATCTGCGTGGATCCACAAAATTCCACTCACCCCGGGTTCCCCAAAGTCTTCCGAGAAAAATGGTACCTCACTTGTGTGGGTAGATCTAGTGCCCGCGACAGGAAACGGCTCAAAACGCAACGTGGCACACCACATTTTCACTGTGAAAAATGACCCTTTTTTTGCAAAGTGCCTAGCTGTAGTTTTTGAACCCTACCTCTGCCGGCACCTAAGGAAACCTAACAAACCTATACATTTTTGAAAACTAGACACCCAGGGGAATCCAGGATGGGGTGACTTGACTGGCTCTCACCAGGTTCTGTTACCCAGAATCCCTTGCAAACCTAAACAATTGTCAAAAAAACCACATTTTCCTCACATTTCTGTGGTGGAAAGTTCTGGAATCTGTGTGGATCCACAAAATTCCACCCACCCCGCAGTCCCCAAAGTCTTCCGAGAAAAATGGTCCCTCACTTGTGTGGGTAGGCCTAGTGCCCGCGACAGGAAACGGCCCAAAACGCAACGTGGACACACCACATTTTCACAATGAAAAATGACCCTTTTTTTGCATAGTGCCTAGCTGTAGTTTTTGAAGCCTAGCTCTGCCGACACCTAGGGAAACCTAGCAAACCTATACATTTTTGAAAACTAGACACCCAGGGGAATCCAGGATGGGGTGACTTGACTGGCTCTCACCAGGTTCTGTTACCCAGAATCCCTTGCAAACCTAAACAATTGTAAAAAAAACACATTTTCCTCACATTTCTGTGGTGGAAAGTTCTGGAATCTGCGCGGATCCACAAAATTCAACCCACCCCGCGTTCCCCAAAGTCTTCTGAGAAAAATGGTACCTCACTTGTGTGGGTAGGCCTAGTGCCCGCGACAGGAAACGGCCCAAAACACAACGTGGACACACCACATTTTCACAGTAAAAAATGACCCTTTTTTTGCAAAGTGCCTAGCTGTAGTTTTTGAACCCTAGCTCTGCCGGCACCTAGGGAAACCTAGCAAACCTTTACATTTTTGAAAACTAGACACCCAGGGGAATCCAGGATGATGGGGTGACTTGACTGGCTCTCACCAGGTTCTGTTACCCAGAATCCCTTGCAAACCTAAAAAATTGTCCAAAAAAACACATTTTCCTCACATTTCTGTGGTGGAAAGTTCTGGAATCTGCGTGGATCCACAAAATTCCACCCACCCCGCGTTCCCCAAAGTCTTCCAAGAAAAATGGTACCTCACTTGTGTGGGTAGGCCTAGTGCCCGCGACAGGAAACGGCCCAACACGCAACATGGACACACCACATTTTCACAGTGAAAAATGACCCTTTTTTTGCAAAGTGCCTAGCTGTAGTTTTTGAACCCTAGCTCTGCTGGCACCTAGGGAAACCTAGCAAACCTATACATTTTTGAAAACTAGACACCCAGGGGAATCCAGGATGGGGTGACTTGACTGGCTCTCACCAGGTTCTGTTACCCAGAATCCCTTGCACACCTAAATAATTGTCAAAAAACCCATATTTTTCTCACATTTCTGTGGTGGAAAGTTCTGGAATCTGTGTGGATTCACAAAATTCCACCCACCCCGCGTTCCCCAAAGTCTTTCGAGAAAAATGGTACCTTACTTGCGTGAGTGGGTCAAGTACACGCGACAGGCAAGGGCCCAAAACCTATTGAGGTGACATCAAAATTACCTATCACAAACCAACCTGGTTTTGCAAGGGGGGTCCCATGAGTTTTTGGCCCGGGGCTCGGCGGCCATCCAGGGAAACCTACAAAACCCACACATTTCTGGAAACTAGACACCCGGGGGAGTCCAGGGAGGTATGGCTTGCGTGGGTCCCCCAAAATTCTCCTACCCAGATTCCCCTGCAAACCTCAGATTTCGCTGAAAAAATCACTTTTTTCTCTAATTTCTGTGTGGGAAAGTTCTGGAATCTGCGTGGATCCACAAATTTCCTCCCACCCAGCATTCCCCCAGGTCTCCCGATAAAAATGGTACCTCACTTGCATGGGTGGGTCAAGGACCCGCGACAGGCAAGGGCCCAAAACTTATTGAGGTGACATCAAAATTACCTATCACAAACCTACCTGGTTTTGCAAGGGGGTCCCATGAGTTTTTGGCCCAGCGCTCGGCGGCCATCTAAGGAAACCTACCAAACCCACACATTTCTGGAAACTAGACACCCGGGGGAGTCCAGCGAGGTATGGCTTGCGTGGGTCCCCCAACATTCTCCTACCCAGAATCCCCTGCAAACCTCAAATTTTGCTGAAAAAATCACTTTTTCTCAAATTTCTGTGTGGGAAAGTTCTGGAATCTGCGTGGATCCACAAATTTCCTCCCACCCAGCGTTCCCCCAGGTCTCCCAATAAAAATGGGACCTCACTTGTGTGGGTAGGCATAGTGGCTGCAACAGGAAATGGCCCAAATCGTAATGTGGAGGCTTCAAAATTACCTATAACAAAACTACCTGGTTTTGGGGGGGCACCTGGGGTTTTGGCCCCAGGCTCGGCGGCCATCTTGAGAAAGTACCAAACCCAAACATTTCTGAAAACTAGACACCCGGGGGAGTCCAATGAGGTATGGCTTGCGTGGATCCCCCAACGTTTTCTTACCCCGAATGCCATGCAAACCTCAAATTTAGCTGAAAAAAACACATTTTCCACATATTTTTGTGTGGAATCACCGTGCCGGCACAAATGTCCTACCCCACAGCGTTCCCCTGAGTCTCCCGATTAAAATGATACCTGGGGGAACGCTGGGTGGGAGGAAATTTGTGGATCCACGCAGACTCCAGAACTTTCCCACACAGAAATTTGAGAAAAAAGTGATTTTTTTCAGCAAAATATGTGAGGTTTGCAGGGGATTCTGGGTAGGAGAGTGTTGGGGGACCCACGCAAGCCATACCTCGCTGGACTCCCCGGGTGTCTAGTTTCCAGAAATATGTGGGTTTGGTAGGTTTCCTAGATGGCCGCCGAGCCCGGGCCAAAACTGATGGGACCCCCTTGCAAAACCAGGTTGGTTTGTGATAGGTAATTTTGATGTCGCCTCAATAGGTTTTGGGCCCTTGCCTGTCGCGGGTCCTTGACCCACCCACGCGAGTGAGGTACCATTTTATCGGGAGACCTGGGGAACGCTGGGCGGTAGGAAACTTGCGGATCCACGTGAGATTCCAGAACTTTCCACACAGAAATTTGAGAAAAAGTGATTTTTCAGTAAAATTTGAGGTTTGCAGGGGATTCTGGGTAGGAGAATGTTGGGGGACCCACGCAAGCCATACCTCGCTGGACTCCCCGGGTGTCTAGTTTCCAGAAATGTGTGAGTTTGGTAGGTTTCCCTAATGGCCGCCGTGCCTGGGCCAAAACTCATGGGACCCCCTTGCAAAACCAGGTTGGTTTGTGATAGGTAATTTTGATGTCGCCTCAATAGCTTTGGGCCCTTGCCTGTCGTGGGTCCTTGACCCACCCATGCAAGTGAGGTACCATTTCTATTGGGATACTTGGAGAAATGCTGGGGGGTTGGAAATTTGTTGTTACTTTCTGCAGCGTGAAAATTTGGGCACAATAATGCAAGAAAAATGTGACAGTCACATTTTGAGGTTTGCAGGACATTGTGGGTAAGAGAACTTGTTGGGATCCACAAGAGAGACATCACCATGTACTCCCATGGGTGTTTAGTTTACGACAATATCTACAGTTGGTAGGTTTTTCTTAGATGAAATGTACACCTTGGCAGAGAGACAAAAAAGACAAAGATTACTGCACAGCCATCTATTCCTCAAGCACACACACATATTGGTTAGATTTGGCACGAGGGCGAGTGATGGTTCAGTATATACATTTTTATTAACAAGAGATTTCACAAAAATTAAATGCACTGTTAATAATTGAAAGGACAAAAAACTGAACCAGTGACTCGCAGCTCATGAGCTGTAATGCCACGTCAAGGCCCCAACCGCTTTACAGGCCATTCACACACCTTTCATACGTGATACACACAAGACCATTCACACCACCAGGCACGAAACCAACACATTACAACATTCACAAAAAGTGACAAGGTACACCCTGCTTGAGAAAGACAGAAAAGACAAATATTTCTGCACAACCACCTATTCCTCAAGCACACATACATACTGGTTGGATTTGGCACGAGGGTGAGTGATGGTTCAGTATATACAGTTGTATTAACCAGAGATTTCACAAAAATGAAATGCACTGTTAATAATTGATAGGACGAGAAACTGAACCATTGACTCACAGCTCGTGAGCTGTAAATCCACGACAAGGCACCAACCTCTTTACAGGCCATTCATACACCTTTCATACGTGTGACACATACAAAACCATTCACACCGCCAGCCACGGGCCCAGCACATTAAAACACTCACACCAGCAGACAGCGCCATTCAAGGGCCCATCACTTTCCCACGCCCACATTCCTGACACAGCAACCACACCAGCTCACGGATTGCGTGGAATGGCATTTGGCTAGCAGTGTGTGTAGTGACCAGCAGCAAGTCACTACTCACACACCACCAGGCAAGCGCCAGTCCACGCACACCACAAGACGAGTGCCAGTCCACGCACACCGCCAGCCAAGCGCCAGTCCACACACACCGCCAGCCAAGCGCCAGTCCACACACACCGCCAGCCAAGCGCCAGTCCAGGCACACCGCCAGCCAAGCGCCAGTCCACGCACACCTCCCGCCAAGCGCCAGTCCACGCACACCGCCAGCCAAGCACCGGTCCAGGCACACCGCCAGCCAAGCGCCAGTCCACGCACACCACCAGCCAAGCGCCAGTCCACGCACACCGCCAGCCAAGCGCCAGTTCACACACACCACCAGCCAAGCGTCAGCCTACACACACCGCCATCACATTTAGGATTTTTTTATACAAAACAGAAAACACAAACAAATTGCAAATAGATACAAATCTACTAACACAAAATCTGAAACTAAATACATTGCACAAATGCCAACCTTGAAACTGAACAAAAAATATAAAACAATAGAGACCAGGCAGTTCACTTTACCACTCATGGATGCTCCCAAAAATTATTTTGCCTGTGGTACATTCTAAAACAAGCAGGCACACACAGCGCAGGGTTAGAAGGACACTCGGGTCAGTACATACGAGTCTCCTTCCGCGTACCTCTTCGCCAACAGACTCTACATCTCCTACTGGGAAAGTCTTTGGAGGGTGTGGGAGGAATGTGATCAGGAAAGTGGCGATCTTTCAATCTAGCCACATCCTCCACCACTCCAACTCTAGGAACACTTGCCTGTTCCACTACAACAAGGCTGCCTATTACAGACTCCTGAAACTTAGCAAAAGTCATCTTTGACTCTGGACAACAATCCTTGAATACAACAAAAGCATTAAAGGTTGCCAAGTGGAAAATATGGATAGCCAACTTCTTAAACCAAATGTAAGCCTTACGAAGAGCAGTGTAAGGTTACAACCTCTGATCTACTCTATCAACACCACCCATGTGCCTATTATAGTCTAAAATGCACACTGGTTTGCGCGCTTTAGCAACCTGACCCCAAACAGTCACAGGTGAAGTGCTTTCATCATGGATGGTAGTCAGCATGTAGACATCTCTCCTGTCTGAAAACTTCACAGCTAGAAGTTCCTCGCAACGCAACGCACTGCACTGTCCCCGCACAAGCTTTTGACAAATACGTTCTTTTGGGAAACCTTTACGGTTAGAGCGGATTGTGCCACAAGCAACAGTGTCCACTTTGGCCAATTCCCTGAACAACCGCACACCTGTGTAGAAGTTATCTACTTATAAATGGTGACCTTTGTTAAAAAGTCCTCTACCAAGTTCCCACACAATTTTCTCAGTCACTCCAAAAGTGGGCAGACAACCAGGGGGGTTAATCCTGGATTCCTTACTGGTGTACACCCTGAAATTAGAGACATATCCAGTCCTACTGTCACACAGCATATACAGCTTAATTCCATAGCGTGCCCTCTTACTAGGAATGTATTGCCTAAAAACCAAGCGGCCCTTGAACAAGACCAAAGACTCATCCACTGCTATTTCTTTCCCTGGAGCATAGATCTCAGAAAATCGATCTACAAAGTGATCAATGACAGGCCAAATCTTAAAAAGACGGTCACACTCAGGGTGATCTCGTGGCAACGCTAAACCATTATCGACAAAATGCAGCATCCGAAGCAGAAGCAAATACCAATCACGACTCATGACTGCCGGAAATATAGCCATTGCCATCAAGGGACTAGTAGACCAATATGAAGACATTGATGGCTTCCTTAGCAAGCCCATCAAAAATGTTAAAACCAAGAACTTCTTCATCTCTTCCAGATTTGTGGGAGTCCACCGGGTAGCTCTAGAGTGTGGCCCAAGGCTGGCACTGTTGTCCATCAAAAACTGTTCGGCATACAAATTAGTCTGCTCAACAATCTCTGCCAAAAATACATCGTCCATAAACAACTGAAAAAAATGTATCGGCAAAAAGTTTTCAGTATTCACTCTACACCCTGGAACACCAGTAAAGTCTGGCAATGCCGGCTGCACCATGCCTGGGGCAACCCAGAGGTCAGCACTTCCAATGGGAAGCCTTGCAGCCCCAGGCTGCAGCCCAGATGCCTCTTGCTGCACTATCGGCACATCAATGTCCTCCTCTAAAACAGGCACTTCATCCGCACTAACAGTAGCTTCATCCGTACTAAGAGTAGCTTCATCTGCAGTTAGAGTAGCTTCATCATCCGATGATTCCATGTGGAGAGAAAACTCACTGCCTGAATCTTCCCCTCCCTCCTCTGCCTCAGATGCAGAGTCAGTCTCTGAACCATGGTCAGAGGAAGACTCAAAAAGCATACCAACAACCTGCTGAGCAGTAATCCTGTGGCTAGCCATTATCCTTACTAAGAAAGGAGACTGCAGAAACAAGTCAACAACAACCAACACTGTGCAAAATAAGTAAGTAAAAAAAAGTGTGCCTTTATCACAAAGATCTATATACTCAAAAACTATACGATTCACTTGCAAGAGACAGCTACACTCACCAGCACCTACTCTGCAGAGACACAGCAAAAACCAACGATATCCTACTAGAAAGAAAAAAACAAAACCAATTACTCACATGACAACAAAAAACACATCGAGCACAAATGCAAAAAGTTTTTGACACTCAAAAACAGAAGCCAAACTTACTGCTATTATTACACCATTTGCAAAAAACACATTCATGCAGAGAAATGAAACTCATTTACATTGTACAAAAAAAGTCTCTTACCAAACACATGCAACTACACAAACAGCAGAACCACCAGTAACGAAACGGCAACCTGGAACAGTCTAAAGAGCAAAAGCCTTGAACTAGAACAAAAAGGGAGAAATAAAGCATTACAATTGCAATTCACAAGAAATAAAACAATTAACATTATAACACGCTATGTCACTACCCAAATGGTAAATCTGCCAGATGGGCCTTCAAATAGGGCTGAGAAAAATGGGGGGTGATCTTGCCCAAGGGATCGGGTGAGGTTGTCTGCCAGGCCGATCTGTCCCCCAGGTGGGACAGAAAACAGCAGACAGAAATGTGCCCCCCTTGCAAAAGAAATAAATCCCTGGTGCCTAGTAGGGTCTTCTGCCTCCCCCCTCCCGCCTAGGGCAGAAAGGCCCAAAAAGGGGCAGATCTGTCCCCAGGAGGGGCAGAAAAACATTAACCAAATTTGACCCCCTTGGAAGCAACCATGTCGCTTCCATTACACACAAAACAAAATCCCTGGTGCCTAGTGGGGTTTCTGCCCCCCGTCCCCCGGGGGCAGAAAGGCCAAAAAAATGGGCCAATCGGCCCCCGGGGGGGGGGGCAGGATACACATTAAAAAAAAATATCTCCCCTGGAAGCGACCCTTGCCTAAGGGGTCGCTTCCATTTTAATTATTTACAAATCTCTGGCTCTAGTGGGCATTTCGGCCCCCCCGGGGCCAGAAACGCCAAAAAATGCAGGCGATCTGTCCCCAGGGGGGGGGGAGAAAAGTCTTAAAAAGAATATGGCCCATAAGGAAGCGACCCTTGCCCAAGGGATCACTTCCATTTAAATTTTAACACACTCCCTGGTGTCTAGTGGGGTTTTCTGCCCCACCCTGGGGGCAGAAAGGCCAAATAAACATGCCGATCTGCCCCCAGGGGGGCAGAATACACTTAAAAAAATATATCTCCCGTGGAAGCGACCCTTGCCCAAGGGGTCGCTTCCATTTAAATATTTACAAATCCCTGGCTCTAGTGGGCTTTTCTGCCCCCCCTGGGGCCAGAAACGCCCAAAAATTAGGGCGATCTGTCCCTAGGGGGGCCAGAAAAGTCTTTAAATAATTGTGCCCCCTAAGGAAGTGACCCTTGCCCAAGGGGTCACTTCCTTTAAATAAAAAAAACATCCCTGGTGTCTAGTGGGGGCATTCCTGCTGCACGATCGAGACGCTGTGCGCGATCGTGCAGCAGGAATGCCCTGCATTGAGACATCAGGGGAGAGGAAAAACTCTTGTCCCTCCCCCGATGCCTCAATGTACTACAAATTCACCCCCCCGCCCCACCGGAGCAGCGAAATTTCACCCTTCCTCCCTGGATGCCTGGAAGCAAATGGCTTCCAGCGCGTCCGGGGCTTCCTGATGACGTCGGTGCGCGCTGTGCGCGCTGACGTCATGGGATTGCCCGGGGGGTCAGGGTGGCAGCGGAAACTCTTCCGCTGCCATCCCCCTCTGTGGGGGCTAGATCGGCTGCCCATGGGGGGAGCGCCAGCGCTTCCCCCATGGGTGGGTGCCATGACGGAGCGGTTCTGTTATGAGCACACGACGACCGTGGCTCTTGACGGAACCGCTCCGTCATGAGCACTCAAGGGGTTAAAGTCAAAGACATTCCATGGTCCGATGAGTACATCCTCATGTCTCTAGACATCACCTCATTGTATAACAACATTCGCCACTGTGATGGTTTATCTGCCTGTCAATACTTCCTAAAGAAAAGGCCCAACCACTGCTATAGGCATAACGATTTGATTTTGTTCTCGATTGAATGGTGTTTACGTAACAATTTTTTCATGTTTGACAAATCAGTTTACAAACAGCTCAGGGGTGTTGCCATGGGAGCCTGTTTTTCCCCCAGCTACGCATGTCTCCATGTGGGTTGGTGGGAGGAGCAGGTTCTCATGGTAAGACACTCTGATGCATGGAACAGCCAGATTGTGACATGCCTACGTTACATCAACTATGTTTTTGTAATTTGGAGCGGCAACATTGAAAGTGCCAGGTCATTCATATCTGCTATTAATGCCAATGAACTTAACCTTGAATTCAATGCGAATATGAGTACTGTCTCTGTTGAGTTTCTTGATGTTATGCTTTACGTTTCCAATGGCACACTACATTCCAAACTACACAGAAAACCTACTGCAGGCAACTTCACTTTTCATGTATCAAGCTTTCACCCCTGACACTTGATTGCCAGCATCCCTTACGGTGAAATGCTCCGATTACGCAGGATTTGAAGCTCAACCAGTGACCTAGCACTATGCCAGAGTGAGGCACACCAGAGATTCAGGTCACGGGGTACTCTGAAAAAAACATAATCACGACTACTACCAGGGCCAACTCTATACCTAGAGAAGAGCTCCTGGCAGGGAGACCCGACACCAGTCTCAGTAACACTGACACTCCTGCTGAGTTAGCCAGCCCAGGTGCAGTTAATACTCGTCTCATCATCACGTATAACATAGAGGAGCGTGCCATCAGATCTATCATTAACAAACACTGGAGGATCATTAGATCTGACCCAACCTTGGGGGCACTGGTAGCCCAACGCCCTACCATCACTTACAGACTATTCTCTATGCACGACGCTTTAGTCAGGAGTAGCCCCGAAGTCATCACGAAATCCAACTGGCTGTCTGACATCAAGGGATTTTTCAAATGCAGTAGCTGCAGAGCATGCACATTTGAGATCAACACCACCCAAATTAATGCCCCTTTTTGTAAAGAACCACTGACCATCAAAAGCAGACTCACATGCAGAACAGAGTTTGCAGTGTACGTATTACAGTGCAAGTGCAGCTTAATGTACGTTGGTAGTACCAAACTTCAGGTCCATCTCCGCATCCTCAAACACTTACGGGCCATTGTTAACAGTGATCCCACGTACCCTGTTGCTAGGCATTTCAAGGATGTACACAACAATAATTTAGACCATCTCAAATATTTTGTTGTTGACTGTGTACCCCCACTCAGACGTGGTGGAAACTGGGAGAAACAACTCAGACGGTTAGAAACACGGTACATTCTTGAACTCAACACTAAAGCACCTGCAGGCCTCAATATCAGTGAGGACCTACACAACTTTTTATAGATCACTCAGAGTGTGGGCTGTCTGTTACTCAGCCATTGCATTATGTGCATTATGTACATTTAAGACAATGTATGTCCTAATCACTTGATGGTCAACCTGTATTTTGCTCTTTTCATTTTGCTCTTTTCATTTGGCTTTTCTCATCTTGCCTTTTTCATTGTGCCATTATGCTCTGCATACCCCCGACACATGTTGGGCTACCATTTGGTGGGATATATACGATTATTTACATTGTCCATTTGTAAAAATTTGTGACGCTAGCCATACCACCCATTAGTATCTGTAAATCACTCGTTCCGGCTGGAACTTAGACACAGTTGTTTTCCTGTATGATACCAGTTCGCTTCGGTCACTTTACCAGGGCCGTTTTGTAGATCCAGTTTTTTTTTTAACTAACAATTTTAGATTCGCACACCATAGCACTTAAGTGCAGTTTCACTTCACTTTTTCACTCAACACGCATTAGTTCAATACTCCAGCACTTCCCTGCCCTTTTTCCTTTGACCTTTATCTTTGGCATGTTTTCACCAGTGTGTCTTACATATCTACTACTATTCTTTCCAGGCGGTCCCTACTTAGGTTTCATATTGGCTCCCGTGCTGCCACGCATGCCACGCATTTGTGCGTTTTGATATTTACACTTACCTTTTTACGTAATTCCACTCTGTATGCTCCACAAAGTTTACTAACTGATTCCCCTGTGCACTATCAGGAGTGCATTCCTCTGACCCTGGTGATACGTCTTCATTTTGGTGGTCCCGTAGATATTAGGAACTTGGGACAGACGTCTTTTCATACACGAGTCGAGACTGCAGTGTTTCTACTCTTGTGTTCATCGCGTTTCCTAAACATTTTTCAGATGTTGTTACAAATATGTGTGTCATTTATGTAATATTAATGATTTTAACACACGTCCCAAAATTCCATTTACAGGTGAACAGTGATGTATTCATGTATTTTATTCTGCGTGAAGCTTTGGAGTCTGTTGATTATGTCAATTAATACTTTTAATGTGTCAGCACCACAGTCATTTGCATATGACTCACAGCGAGCTGGTTCCAACTTACGGTGTAAACGTCGGAAAGATGGCGTAAAGAATGTACCTAACTTGTAGATCTTGTAAACATAGTAAAAACACTACCAGGTCTATATATAACTGTAACTTACCTGCAGCGCGTTATGTGATCAAGGCCGCAGTCCGGCGGCCGAAACGCGTCATTTGGACTTGATGTTGCAATAAACAACTTTCTTTTTCATCTAAACTGGAGTCTGTGCCCATGTGTTCTCCCGGGGTGGCCGAACCTTGGGATTTTGCATCGATATATATTCACTAAAAACCATATGTTTCAGGGACGTTATAGATAGAAATTAGCATTTAAAAAACCTTAAAAATTCACTGAAAAAACCATAGGTTTCAGAGACGTTATTGTTAGTTGGGTATTTCACTCGTACAAAACCAGTGAAATTCGGCCGTTATAGTTAGTTCAGCTAACTATAACTCACGCCCCGCAATGCACTGCTGATGACGTCACATATTACATCATTCATGACATGGTCAGTGACATCACTGATGACATCTCAAATGACATCACTGATGACATCACTGATGACATCATCCAGTGACTGTGTGTTTCTGTAAAGTTTAAATATGTTTTATATATATATATATATGCCAAGGTGTATTGAAGAATGAGTGGGTGTATGAGTGTCTGAATGGATGATTTAGTAGGTGCGTGACTGACTGTATAAGTGAGTGATTAAAGGTGTCTTACTGAATGCATGGGTTAGTGACTAAACTGTGTGAATGTCTGTATCAGTCTTTCAGTTGGTGTGTAAGCAGCTGCATGGGTTGGTGAGAAGCTACATGAGTGTCTATATGGGTTATTGATTGGTTGTCTGAGTATCTGTATGGGTGCCTGAGTGTCTGTGTGGGTGGGTGGGAGGTGTGTGACTCTGTGCATAGATGTGTGAGTGGGTGATTCACTGGGTGTTAAAATTTTTTTTTAAAGAGTAAAAAAAACACCAAAAAAATATAAAACAAAAAAAGAAGAAAAAAATGGTTCTTTTCAGAACCGCCTATTTGGTTAAAAAAAGAGAAATTTGTAGGTGTTGTATGAATTGTGCAAAGCTGAATATATGGAGAAGTGTATGAATCCATGTGTAATGCTTCAGTGATTGTAAGAGTGCATAAGTAATGTGTAGGCGCATCAAAGAGTGTATCAGTAGTGCTTGTGTGATTGCATAACTACATAGATAGTGCCTGGAAGATTTTATAAGTGCATGGGTAATGTCTGCATGAATATAGGAGTGCATGGGAACTGCCTGACTGATTGAAAGAGTGCATGGGTAATTTCTGGGTAATTGCATAACTGCAGGGTTAATGTCTGGGTGATTGGAGGTGTGCATGGGCACTGCCTGAATAATTCAAGGAGTGCATGAGTAATGGCTGGGTGATTGTATGAGTGCAGGGATAATGTCTGGGTGATTGAAGGAGTGCATGGGTAATGCCTGTGTGATTGTATGAGTGCAGGGATAATGTCTGGGTGATTGAAGGAGTGTATAGGTAATGCCTGGGTGCATGGAAAAGTGCATGGGTAGTGCGTGGGTGCATGTAGAACTGCCTGGGTAGTTCTTGGGTGATTGGAGGAGTGCATGAGTAGTAGCAGGGTGATTGCATGAATGCAGGAGTAGTGCATGGATGATTGGAAGACTGCATGGGTAGTGGTTGGATGATTGCATGAGTGCTGCAGACATGCCTGAGCACATGCATAAGTGCATGGGCACTGCCTGAGTGATTGAAGTAGTGCATGGGTAATGCCTGGGTGATTGTATGAATGCAGGGGTAATATCTGGGTGAATGGAGGAGTGCATTGGTAGTGCCTGAGTGATTACACAAGTGCATAGGTAGTGCCTTGGTGATTTTATAAGTGCATGGGTAGTGGCTGGGTGATTGGAGGAGTACATGGATAGTGCCAGGATGACTGGAGTAGTGCAAGGGCAGTGCCTGGGTTATTGCATGAGTGCATAGGTAGTGCTAGGTGATTGTATGACTACATGGGCACTGTGTGAGTTATTGAAGGAGTACATGGATAATGCCTGGGTGCCTGCATGAATGCAGGGTAATGTCTAGGTGAATGGAGGAGTGCATGGGTAGTGCCTGAGTGATTAGACAAGTGTATAGGTAGTGCCTTGGTGATTTTATAAGTGCATAAGTAGGGGCTGGGTGATTTGAGGAGTGCATGGATAGTGCCTGGATAACTGGAGGAGTGCAAGGGTCATGCCTGGGTTATTCCATGAGTGTATAAGTAGTGCCTGGGTGATTGCATGACTGCAGGGGTAGTGCCTGAGTGATTGAAGGAGTGCATGGCTAATGTCTGTGTGATTGTATGAGTGCAGGGGTAATGTCTGGATGATTGAAGGAGTGTACGGGTAATGCCTGGGTGCATGGAAGCGTGCATGGGTAGTGCCTGGCTGCATGTAGGACTGCCTGGGTAGTTCCTGGGTGATTGGAGGAGTGCATGAGTAGTAGCAGGGTGATTGCATGAGTGCAGGAGTAGTGCGGGGATGATTGGAAGACTGCATGGGTAGTGCTTGGTTGATTACATGAGTGCTGCAGAAGTGCCTGAGCACATGTATGACTGCATGGGCACTGCCTGAGTGATTGAAGTAGTGCGTGGGTAATGCCTGGGTGATTGCATGATTGCAGGGATAATGTCTGAGTGAATGAAGGAGTGCATGGGCAGTGCCTGAGTGATTAGATGAGTGTATAGGTAGTGCTTTGGTGCTCTTATAAGTGCTTAGGTAGTGCCTGGGTGATTGGAGGAGTGCATGGATAGTGCCTGGATGACTGGAGGAGTGCAAGGGTAGTGCCTGGGTTATTCCATGAGTGTATAAGTAGTGCCTGGATGATTGCATGACTGCAAGGGTAGTGCCTGAGTGATTGAAGGAGTGCATGGCTAATGTCTGTGTGATTGAATGAGTGCAGGGGTAATGTCTGGGTGATTGAAGGAGTGCATGGGTAATGCCTGGGTGCATGGAAGAGTGCATGGGTGGTGTCTGGCTGCATGTAGGACTGCCTGGGTAGTTCCTGGGTGATTGGAGGAGTGCATGAGTAGTAGCAGGGTGATTGTATGAGTGCAGGAGTAGTGCGGGGATGATTGGAAGACTGCATGGGTAGTGCTTGGGTGATTGGAAGAGTACATAGGTAGTGTCTGGGTGATATTATAAGTATATGGATTCAGGCTAGGTGAATGGAGAAATGCTTGGATAGTGCATGGGTGATGGCAGGAGTGTGAGAATAGTGCCTAATTATATAGATCAGTGCATGGGTAGCATTTGAAAAAATGGATCAGTGCAATAAAAATAACTGTAAATATTACTTCATATTATTATGCTTATTACATTATTTCATCTTGCCTTCTTTATTAAAGTACATACCAAACTCAGTGAAACTATTTTACAGTTGTTTTGTTGTAAACTGAATTTAAAATCTTTTCAAGGTGTATTATTACTTTCTGTAATAAAAAGAAGGAACACTGTTATTACATGTAATATTATGGTTTTAAGAACACAACATCATTTTACAATTACATAACATATTCAGTTTCTCTTTTTTGCTGTTTGTAGATTCTAGTGAATTTCACCATACACAGTGATTTCAATGTAGATCATCATATAACAGCGGGGAAAAAAATACAATCAATGAGATTGTAAAAAACAAAAACAAATCTGCATTGAAAATATTTACAACAAATTCAACTATCTGTTTACCTATCTACAGTTTCTAAATTACATTCTTCAACTACATTAAATTATTTATTTCTCTGGAGTACATTTTCTAAAATATACACTCTCATTTACATCGCGTATAATATAAAGATC
Organism: Calotriton arnoldi; assembly: GCA_963921515.1. Lineage (NCBI taxonomy): Eukaryota > Metazoa > Chordata > Amphibia > Caudata > Salamandridae > Calotriton > Calotriton arnoldi. The sequence goes on along the minus strand of CAWUFW010003799.1, from coordinate 701,923 downwards.
AAATATATAAACTAGTTCCTTCAAACACAATTTTGCAAATGCAATAAGAAATAGCACAAACAATAATCCAAACAGTAATTGTTCACATCTTCCCAATAGGCCGAATAATGTTTCCAAATCCATTTGCATTGAAAATATCCAAAATAAACTCGTTAATTCGTGTTCACATCTTCCAAATAGGCCAAATGATGTTTTCAAAATGTTGGCATTAAAAATATCAGATATGAATTCGGTAATTCGTAAGGCAACCTACATTTGAATTCCAAATGGGGATCATTGCAATGTGTCCATCCTTTATTGCACTTTAAATACACAGAATAGTGTCCAGATGTTGTAGTAGGTCCATCATGGAAAATAATAGCCACTGCTTTAAAAGTTCTTCCTGAAATTGACACTTGACTTGCCACAAAAGTTTTTATTTTAGTTTCCAATTTTCTTCCATTTGCTCTACAACGTTGCAGCATTAATATGACATATTTTACAAATCTTTCTATATATAATGTTGACATTTCTGATTTACAATGAGAGCATTTCATATCTTGATTAGTCTCTTTTTACTAATTTGTCAAAAGACACTGATTTACAAGCTGGTATTGTCAAATATATGAATCATTCAGTGTCTATTTCAGTGATAGAAGGATATGAACACTCTTCACATTTATGATCCCATCTGTAACTTAGTCCAAACAAATTTTCAATTTCTATTCCTTCATTTTCCAATACTGCAAGTATAAACATAAGACATTCTTGTGCATCTTGTTGTATATTCAGTGTAAATTGCGAAGAACCAGTACATGTATCCAAAAGATGCTGAATGCCAGAAACAGTATGGATTTTACTTCTATCAGTTATCAACTTTTGAAAAATATAATGTAATAAAGAACAGAATCTTTTTCTCGATTTTCCATAATTTCATGATGAAGATCTTCTAGGTAAAAGACAACATTCACAATTACATTAGCATAGCAGTTGATACCTGAACTATTTTCTAACTGGTATCCTACAATATCATCAACACTGTCCATTTTCATTTTCTTTGCAGCTTCATCATTTTCTTGAATTGTTTTCTTTTTTGAATCTCACTAGAATGTTTCTCATATTTCCGTTTTGGACATACTACATGTTTCTCATATATGGGATATTCACCTAAGTTAGGAGCATACAGTCTTCTTAACCGATTATACTCTCTTACACAATTTGCATCAGCACTAACCTTTTTCTCATAAAAATCAATCAAATACAAACCAGATAATGTTCTTACTCGAGACAATGCACCATATGCCATGCCCTCTTTAAACACTGTACTTCCAATATTTACCAAAGCACTGTCTACACTTAAACCTTGAGATTTATGAATGGTCACTGCATATGCTAAAGAAAGAGGAAACTGTTTTGTACGAACATACAAGTCTTTTACAAGCAAAAAACGAACAGCACAACGTCCAATCTGTTTTACCTCTTCAATCTGATCAAATTTAATCTTCAAAAATTCTATTCCATCTCTCTTCTGATAATTAACAAAATCAACAACTTTTCCCATTGCTCCATTTACTTAACCTTTTTCTACATCCAAATTACGCCGTAATATTACCCGACAGTTTACACATACATATAAAGTCTTTTCTAAACCAGCAGTCTTAGATACAGACTTCTCCAAAGAATCCAATTTTGACTGTAATTTCTCAGAGAGAAGAATAGTAACTCCTTCGTGCTCCATTTTATCAATGTCTTCCATTTTCACTATTGGTTGTTTATCCAGTGTCAAAAGTTCTTGATTGAACGTAGAACAGTCTTGCAGTGTTGGCATTAGGCAAACTATAGACTTCTTTTCTCGTATTTTTTTGTACATTATTTCAGGTGAAATATTTTCATTTGGAAACAAGTTTGTTAGTAGCCGACTTTGTAAAGCTTCTTTACCATGTTTTGTCAAAACACCAATTCTAATATCTTGAAGAATGTTTCCATAATGTTCATCACTTGCTTGTCGCACATTCTTAATAAGTTCAATATATTCAAAAGAGACCAAATGTTTATATTTCCAATACTTTCCAAAGATTTCCTAGTGTCTTCATGGACAAGTGTTTTAAAAACTGGTTGTCCTTTCACAGGAGTAAGTTGTAGTAGATCGCCGTATACAATTACATGTTTTCCTCCAAATGTAACATCATAATCTGTTTTTAAAATCTGTTGCATTCTTAAATGTACAAAGGCAAGCATTAAGTTTGAGACCATGCTCACCTCATCAATGATCAGAAGTTTCATTTTCTTTAGTACTCTTGAGACTTCATAACAAGCTTCTCCAGACAGCTTGTGATATTCCAACTTATTTTCATGTTCAACTGGTAGCATGAGTAATCGATGTAATGTAATCCCTTTAATATTGTGTGCAGCAAACCCAGTTGGAGCTGTTACAACACAAGATAAATGTGATTCAGTGGTTTTCTGTAGATAACTGGTCAAAACTTTAATTAAGAAACTTTTTCCTGTTCCAGCTTGACCACTGATATACATTCGAATAGGTTTAAATGATGTGCATTGACATTCTTTTTTTTCATGCAGTAAACCATGCTGTATCTCTTGTGTCAATTGCTCATATATATTGTTTTTTGTTCAATATTTAGTTGTTCTTCCAAGTTTCCCAACTCAATAATGTCCTGTTGTGCTTGTTGCATTGCCATTTGTACTTCAATCATGGCTGTTGCTGCCTCATTTTCAAGAATTGGTTGTCCTAATGGATCTTGACTTAGTGGAGCAGAACTTTGACTATCTTGAGAACTGTCTCTAGCTATTTCAGCTGTAATAGTAATTTCTTACTCAATCTCTTCATTTAACATTTGTAGATAATTTTGAAAAATTGTGCATTGAATGCTATCTTCACATGCATTAAAAGAATCTTCATAGCAGTCAAAATCTCCAAGTATTTCCACTTCACTACACCAAGGCTTGAAAAGTTGCAGAAGTGCTAAATAGAAAAATTCCCTTATATCTGGAGTTTCGCAAATGAGTTTCCTTTGGTTAATAAGAGTTCCTTTGGCATGTTTTATCAAACATCCTTCACATCCAATTACTGCATATTTTTCTTCATTTATATTTTCTGAAACATTTCTCTTAAAGCTGTAATGTTGCAGTACTTCATAGAAAAAAGAACAATTGATGGACAGAATGCAGAACAATGTCATACATTCACCCCAGTACAGAGATCTGGGCCTAAATCCATCGTTTTTTTGCTCACCATGCCTTTCCAGTTCGGACCCAGCCATATGCAAATCAGTCTTGACCCTGCGCCCAATGGGAACAGTCCAGCCCAAACTGCCAGGCCAGGTCCTCCCTAGACTGGAAACAAGCATCCTAGGACCAGTTTCGGTGTTTCACCCCTCATCAGCCAGGATAGCTTGACTCCAGTGGCATGGAGAGCACGGGACCCACGTCTGGGCATACCCGTCCACCTCGGGGTGACAAATGCAAAAAGAACAATTGATGGACAGAATGCAGAACAATGTCATACATTCACCCCAGTACAGAGATCTGGGCCTAAATCCATCGTTTTTTTGCTCACCATGCCATTCCAGTTTGGACCCAGCCATATGCAAATCAGTCTTGACCCAGCGCCCAATGGGAACAGTCCAGCCCGAACTGCCAGGCCAGGTCCTCTGGACTGTGGTGGCGAAGGGAGCTAAAGAACGATGATGGATTCAACCCAGATCTGTGACTGGGGGTGAGTGTCTGAAAAGTTTCAGCGCTCCGTCCATCATCTCCTTGTGTTTGCTTTGTTTGCCCTAAGTTGGCAGGGTATGCCCAGACGTGGGTCCCTTGCTCACTTTGCCACTGGATTCAAGCTAGCCTGGCTGATGAGGGCTGTTAGACCGAAACCGGTCCCAAGATGCTTGTTTCCGGTCCAGGGTAGACATGGCTTGGCAGTTCGGGCTAGACTGTTCCCATGAGACACAGGGTCAAGACTGATTTGCATATAGCTGTGTCTGAACTGGGGTGGCGAAGTGAGCTAAAGAACGATGATGGATTCAACCCAGATCTGTGACTGGGGGTGAGTGTCTGAAAAGTTTCAGCGCTCCGTCCATCATCTCCTTGTGTTTGCAGTACTTCATAGAGACATATCTTTTCCAGATGTGTACTTCTTTTAGGATAGTACGTATCCAACATATTCGTTTTAATAATATCTGTACTTTCTGGTTCATTCAATGCTAAGTATTCAATTTCTTGTACAGATTTCAATACTCGATTTCGTGTTGCAGCAAGACCTAGACTTACCCAAATGAATCCTCTTGACTTTGAATAGAAATTTGCAGAGGTCAACCGATCCGAACATTTATACGATCCAATCTCTCGATGGGAAAGCATCTTCAAACTAAAGCTGTATAATTTGTTACTAAGAGTCTTCTCTTGTGAAATTTCTTTGCACATTTCTTTCAACTCAGTCTTTTCAGATTTGGTTATATATGGCGTAACATAGTGAGCAACAGCAATCAAATTATCTGCAACATACTGGATATCCATATTTGCATTCCACATTGTCAAAATCACTGGATTATAGTCATTAATATACTTTGATTCTTCAGTTATTTTTATGTTGTAAGTATTCTTCGGAGATTTTCGAGTTATAGTATGCCTTACTGCTGACATAAAACTGTTGACTCTTCCTTTTGAAATTACTGGACGTGGGAATCCAAAACGACATTTTGTATAAAATTTTCCCTTTGACCTTTATTTCCACATCGATGACTTTGAAACCGTAAAACTTGTTGTCTCAAGTTGTTTTCTCCCCCTTCTTTTGGAATGGCACAGGTAACATACTCTTCAATGAAAGACAAAACACTTTCATCAGTATCAGTTCCAAATTTGGTGCATTCTTGATCCATAACAGCATGTGTATATGAGGTGCACCTCTGGCTTGGTACTCCTTTCTCCAAAAGAAATCAATAACTTCTCCAAGAGGTGGATTATTTTTATTGCAGATAAAAGACATCATAGCTTGAAACCTATGATTAAAATATCTGCACACATTTACAGGATCCAAGGAACACAATTCTCCAGCTGTCTTCAATTCAATGTTTTTTACATTTGAATTTGCTTGTCGTAGAAATTCAAGTAAATCGTCCCATGCGTACTCAGCACAGCTAAGCGTAACAAACCACGTAGGGGTTCCTAAGTTCCTTAACATACATTTAAGTTCTCCGTGACAACGATACCAATACTCATTAGTACCACATTGACATGGCATCAAATTAATTAACTGAGATTCTAAATGATTGTCTCTTTGTTGAACTTTGTCCAAACATTCCTTTGCAGAAAGAAGTGTAAGATGAACTCCTGTTTTTAATATGTGGTTCACTGCATATGAAAGTCCAGACAAGTCACTTTCGAACAGAAGATGAAATAAATATGGAATACACTGTCGAAATCTTGGATCTTCTGAGTACAATCTTGTTGCACGATATTCTGAAGCTGGAATCTGTACTGGTCGTTCATCATATCGGCCACCTTTTCCAGTGGGGAACCGCTGAGGAAAACAACGAGCTTCCAAACTTTTTTCCCTTACACTCATGGGTGTTCCCTTCGCTTTCTTCATTTGGAATAATTCAAAAGTGTTTCCTATCACTTCTTTTGAATGTAGAGGATGTATACTATAATGCTCATAAATTTCTTCAGTCCTCAAGTTGTCCACTTTTTCTATTTGGCCAGTTGAAATTTCTCTTTCATCTTCTAAAGATATTTTTTCTTCTTCCACATATACATTTTTATAATAAATATTGTTTTGTACAAGATATAATGTAGCCTTTTGAAGTTTCTACTAACTCTTGCCATATTTTCCGACTCTTTATTGGTACACCATTAAGTAGAATAACTACAGGTTCACTTTCCTCTCTCTCTACACCAACAGTTTCAATATTTTTCGTAAAATCTAAACGTAAATACACAACTCTTCCTTTTAAACCTCTTTGTAAATCTGTTGGAGGCAGCTTACCTGTTTTAGGCTCCATACGAACTATAGCCTGAAACGGGTGCACAGATTGAATAAGAATGGACTCATATGTATTTAAATCTACCAGTTCCGGAGGAATAGCTACCAACTCTAGGTTAATATGTACAGCTCTAACTGGCATTTTGTTCTCTTCTAATTTGTTGTAACAATATTTACAAATACGTTGATCACTACCCAACTCAAAAAGACCTTCCATCAACAAATAAGCACTAAATTTCTCCCACTTATCATTGTTTTCCTTTTCACTTTTTAAATATACATTAACATTCCTAGTTTGAGTTCTATAGTGAGTACGACGACAACAAATACAAACATAGTTTGGTTTTTCACAAGAAACTACCTTAAACTTTGTAATTACTTCTGCAAACTTCTCAGTAGTACTATCTTTGACCTCTTCCTCAACACCTACACTTATGAAACTCTCACTTTCTCTACACTCCTCTTGAGGACCAAAGAAACGAAACTGTATATCATCAGAAACTTTTTTTACATCCAATACTGAACCATGCAAAAGAGCTGTGTTTATTTCACTTAAAGATAATGCAGGACTTTCTACTTGGTACAATCTTCTTACTAACTTCCGCATTTCTGAATGATGTACTGCTAACATTCTTAAATGATGAAAAGTACTTTGACACACTTTTCTAGAAAGACAAGCCAAAGAATGACCCTGCAAGCCAGTATATTTTCTCACTTTACAAGGATCTAGTCCTTGCAATATCTTAATCTTCTGTTTAACACTTTTATTACCATAATCTCGTAAGAAATTTCGTAATATATCAATAGATTCCTGTTGTATACTACAAATACTACTACAATCCCACTTATACACTGCAGCTTGTGTACGTCTCCCTTGAACTTCTTCAGCTATTACTTCTTCCACATTTCTAGGAACCATCTTTTCTTTTTCAATTGGACAACCGTTTTTAACCTCATAACAATGACCTCTGGTATCAACTGCATGAACTAATGTATTTTGTTGAAAATAGCTTTCTTCATTAAAAAAAGGTTCATTACTAGAAGTGTGCTTCCATTCACCCGAAATGTTTTTGCAGAAGTTAGTTCTATTAACCAGTCTTTTTCTTTTACTTTTCTCCTTCAAAAAGTGCATTGTTTTATTCAATGTTTTTATTCTCTTTAATACTAATATAAACAATTTTCTTTTCAATTCAAAAGCCTTTTCGACTACACTTTCAATCTGTTCTTTCTTCTTGTAAAATGCAGATCTTCTTTTATATTTTTTGCAGTCTTTCAATAAATTTTGTAATACTCTACTTTTATACATTCTCTTCCTAATGTCTTTATATTCTTTCATCCTTTTTTCAACATGGATTGTTTTCCTATATCCTGATTTTGCATTAATTTGTCCTTTTTTCGTTTGCTTCTGATTGCTTGTAGTACTTTTCTTTCTCTTTTCCCCATTTTGAAAATCGATTTCATTTTTTAAAACACTTTTAACATATTCTTTTGTTCTCTTACCAGAAGACGTTTTCTTCTTCACATGTTGTACTTCATCTAATTTCTGCTTTTTTCTCTTTTAAATAGTTCTGTTTTCTTTGTTGTGTTTTCTTTTCAACTTTTCTTGCCATATTGAATATTTCTTAATAATTATGGAGAATATCTAAAAAAAAAAAGTAAAGTGTATTATCTTTCTAAAAATTATTTAATATTATTAAAATAATTATATACAAATATTATCATATTTAAATAAAAAATACATTGAGTAGTGGCTAGGTGAATAGATGACTGCAACAGTAGGACCTGGGTGATTCTACAACGGCAAGGGTAGTACGTAACTAGTGCCTGGGTGATTGCATCACTGAAGGGGTAATATCTGGGGGATTATTGGAATACATAGCAAATGAGTGGGTGATTTTATAACTGCATGAGTACTGCTTGGGTGATTGCAGGAGTACTGAAGGAATGCCTGAGTGATTGGAGGAGTGGAAAGGTAGTGCCTGGGTGATTTTATAAGTATATGTGTACTGGCTGAGTGATTACATAAGTACAAGGGTAGTGCATGCGTGATTGAAAGAGTACAAGGGTAGTGCCTGAGAGATTATATAAGTTCATGGGTAGTGGCTGGGTGATTGAAAGAGTGCATGGGTAATACCTGGGTGATTGCATGAGTGCATCGCTAGTGCCTGGGTGATTTCATGACTGCAGGGGTAATGCCTGGGTGATTGCAACAGTACATATGTAGTGACAGAATCATTGGAAGACTGCATAGGTAGTACTTGGGTGTTTTTATAACTGCATGAGTGTTGGGCCTAGCCAAATATAAAGCTGCAGACTATTACATGACTCAACCATAAGTCTCTCCATATTGTTAAAAGCATGCATACATATGTCTCTACCTTTTCAAATCATCATCATATCTAAAAGAAATATATATACAATATTTCTGGAATATAGTGAAACCTAGAAACTGAGACATGTAATAGATCTGCTTGAGTGATTGCAAAACTCCATGCGTAGTGCTTGGGTGATTGTATGACTCCAAAGGTAGTCGCTGGGTAACTGCTGGGGAAGATTCATAGTGACTGCCTAATTCATGAGTGCACACATAGAGGTTGAGTGCATGGATAAGTGTATAAATAGTAGCTGAAGGCATAGATGAGTCACTGAGTAGTGCCTAGGCGAATAGATGAGTGCAACAGTAGAACCTGGGTGATTCTATGACTGCAAGGTTAGTACTTGGGTTATTACATGAGTGCATAGGTACAGCCTGCATGATTGCATGACTGCAGGGGTAGTACATAACTAGTGCCTGGCTGATTGCATGACTGCAGAGGCAATATCTGGGGGATTACTGGAGTACATAGGAAGTGAGTGGGTGATTTTATAAGTCCATGAGTACTGCCTGGGTGATTATAGAAGTACTAAGGTAGTGCCTGAGTGATTACAGAAGTGCAAACGTAGTGCCTGGGTGATTTTATAAGTGCATGAGTACTGGTTGAGTGATTACATAAGTACAAGAGCAGTGCGTGCTTGATTGAAAGAGTGCAAGGATAGTGTCTGGGTGATTGAAGCACTGTATAGCTAAGGCATTGGTGATTGCATGAGTATACAGAGGTAACATCTGGAGAATTAAAGGAGTACATACGGAACACCTGGGTGATTGCATTACTACAGGGGTAATATATGGGGATTTGCATGACTACAAAGAAAGTCACTCGGTGATTTTATAAGTGCATGGTTACTTCTTGGGTGATTGCAGCACTACTGAGGTAGTGCCTGAGTGAATAAAGGAGTGCAAAGGTAGTGCCTGGGGGATTATATGACAGCATGACTTCTGGCTGAGTGATTACATAAGTACAAGTGTAGTGCCTCCGCGATAGAAGGAATGCAACGTTAGTGCCTGAGTGATTATATAAGTACATGAGTAGTGCCTACATGATTCAAAGAGTGCATGGGTAATACCTTGGTGATTGCATGAGTGTATAGGTAGTGCCTGTATGTTTGCATGAGTGCAGGAGTAATGCCTGAATGATTACAGCAGTGCATATGTAGTGACTGGATCATTGGAAGACTGCATGGGTAGTACTTGGGTGTTTTTATAACTGCATGAGTGTTGGGCCTAGCCAAATATAAAGCAGCAGACTATTACATGACTCAACCATAAGTCTCTCCATATTGTTAAAAACATGCATACAAATGTCTCTACCTTTTCAAATCATCATCATATCTAAAAGAAATATATATACAATATATCTGGAATATAGTGAAACCTAGAAACTGAGACATGTAATAGATCTGCTTGAGTGATTGCATAACTCCATGCGTAGTGCTTGGGTGATTGTATGACTCCAAAGGTAGTCACTGGGTAATTGCAGGAGAAGATAGATAGTGATTGGCTAATTGCATAATTGCATAAGTGCACACATAAACATTGAGTGCATGGATAAGTGTATGAATAGCACCTAAAGGTATAGATGACTCATTGAGTAGTGCCTAGGTGAATACATGAGTGCAACAGTAGGACCTGGGTAATTCTACGACTGCAAGGGTAGTACCTGGGTTATTACATGAGTGCATAGGTACAGCCTGCATGATTACATGACTGCTGGGGTAGTACATAACTAGTACCTGGATGATTCCATGACTACAGGGGTAATATCTGGGGGATTACTGAAGTACATAGGAAGTGAATGCCTGATTTTATAAGTCCATGAGTACTGCTTGGGTGTTTATAGAAGTACTAAGGTACTCCCTGAGTGATTACAGAAGTGCAAAGGTAGTGCCTGGGTGATTTGATAACAACATGACTACTGGCTGAGTGATAACATAAGTACAAGTGTAGTGCCTCCGTGATAGAAGGAATTCAACGTTCGTGTCTGAGTGATTATATAACTACATGAGTAGTGGGTACATGATTCAAAGAGCACATGGGTAATACCATGGTGATTGCATGAGTGCAAAGGTACTGCCTGGCTGTTTGCATGAGTGCAGGAGTAATACCTGAGTGATTACAGCAGTGCATATGTAGTCACTGGATCATTGGAACACTGCATGGGTAGTACTTGTATGTTTTTATAACTACATGAGTGTTGAGCCTAGCCAAATATAAAGCAGCACACTATTACATTACTCAACTATAAGTCTCTGCATATTGTTAAAAACATGCAAACAAATGTCTCTACCTTTTCAAATCATCATCATATGTAAAAAAATATATATATACAATATTTCTGGAATATAGTGAAACCTAGAAACTGAGACATGTAATAGATCTGCTTGAGTAATTGCATTACTCCATGCATAGTGCTTGCGTGATTGTATGACTCCAAAGGAAGTTGCTGGGTAATTGCACGAGAAGATGGATAGTGACTCGCTAATTGCATGAGTGCACACATAAAGGTTGAGTGCATGGATAAGTGAATAAATAACACCAGAAGGCATAGATAAGTCACTGAGTAGTGCCTAGGTTGATAGATGAGTGCAACAGTAGGGCCTGGGTGATTGTTTGACTGCAAGGGTAGTATGTGGATTATTACATGACTGCATAGGTAGATACTGCACAATTCTATCACTGCAAGGGTAGTACTTAACTACTGCCTGGGCTATTCCATGACTACAGGAGTAATATCTGGGGGATTACTGGAGTACATAGCAAGTGAGTGGGTGATTTTATAACTGCATGAGTACTGCTTGGGTGATTGCAGGAGTACTGAGGGAATGCTTGAGTGATTGGAGGAGTGCAAAGATAGTGCCTGGGTGATTTTATAAGTGCATGGGCACTGGCTAAATGATTGGAGGAGTGCATCGATCCTGAGAGGGTGATTGGAGGAGTGCAAAGGTATTGCCTGGGTAATTCAACCAGTATATAGCTATTGCATTGGTGATGGCATGAGTGCAGAGGTAATGTCTGGGTGATTAGAGCAGTACATAGGTAATGTCTGGGTGACTGCATGATTAAAGGGATAATATCTGGGGGGTTATGAGTACATAGGAAGTGCCTCAGTGATTTTATAAGTGCATCGATACTGCCTAGGTGATTAGAGTAGCATTGTGATAGTGCCTCAGAAATAGAAGGAGTGTAAAGGTAGTACCTGCATGATTTTATAAGTGCATGGGCACTGGCTAAGTGATTGGAGGAGTGCATACATCCTGAAAAGGTAATTGGAGGAGTGCAAGGGTAGTGCCTGCATGATTAAACTAGTGTATAGCTAACGCATTGGTCTATCACATGATGTACACATTTCTACTGCAGCTTCACAATTCTGTAACTACTCAGGGTGTTGGACGTACTCAAAATAAAGCATAAAACCTACACATGAGTCTGAGATAAATCTCTCCATATTCCTGTAACTATAAATGCATATATGTCTACCTTTTAAAATCATAATCATATATAACAGAAATAAACAAATAGACTGAACTTTACATTTCAAAGACACACCTACATTTCTACAGTGTATTTCAAGTGTACCTTTCCCTAGACTCATAGAAAGTAGCCTAATCAGTAATCCCTTCTGCTAACATGTCTTAAAACTCAATTTTGTGCTGCAGCTTCATCATTCTATGAATATTGCGCCTAGTCAAACATAAAACAGCAACCTATCACATGTCTCCACCATAACTCTAACCATATTCCTAAAAGCATGCATGCTTCTCTCTATACCTATTGCCAAAAGCATTACACATATTAGAATACATGTGCAAGTAGAAACATAACCACACTCACAAAACCATTAAGGCCTTAAAACTTGACAGACTACACTTAACATTTCAAACACACCTAGATTTATGTGGCAAATTTCAAGTGAACTTTTACACAGAATCTTATAAAGTACCATAATCAATAATTCCTCTCCCAACATATCTTAAACATCACTTTTCTACTACAACTGCTTCACTATTCTACTACTAATCAGGTATAGAGCATAGCTAACAGCAAAGCAACACTTCACTTATCTTTCATGAAAGTCTCCCCACATTTCCAAAAGCATGCATGGATATGTCTGTACCTTTTGCTAGCAGCATTGTTAGAAACGGGGTAGCGTGGTGCGGAGCGGGTAGGCTAAACTCCGGAGGATTGTGTAAAGCATCTGCGCAGCACACACTCACAGGCGACACGCTAGGCACACCACAAAAGAGACTCCACACCAGGATGCATGGAAATAACTTGTGTATTATAAAAACACAGCGATACTAATGCCATTCCAGTTTGGACCCAGCCATATGCAAATCAGCCTTGACCCAGCGCCCAATGGGAACAGTCCAGCCCGAACTGCCAGGCCAGGTCCTCTGGACTGTGGTGGCGAAGGGAGCTAAAGAACGATGATGGATTCAACCCAGGTCTGTGACTGGGGGTGAGTGTCTGAAAAGTTTCAGCGCTCCGTCCATCATCTCCTTGTATTTGCTTTGTTTGCCCTAAGTTGGCAGGGTATGCCCAGACGTGGGTCCCTTGCTCACTTTGCCACTGGATTCAAGATAGCCTGGCTGATGAGGGTTTTGAACCCGAAACCGGTCCCAGGATGCTTGTTTCCAGTCCAGGGAAGACATGGCTTGGCAGTTCATGCTGGACTGTTCCCATGAGGCACAGGGTCAGACTGATTTGCATATGGCCATGTCTGAACTGGGGTGGTGGAGTGAGCTAAAGAATGATGATGGATTAAACCCAGATCAGTTAACTGGGGGTGAGTGTTTGATTTGCTCTAACGCTCCGTCCATCATCCCCTTTGGTATCGCTTTGTTCGCCCTTAGTTGGCAGGGTATGCCCAGACGTGGGTCCCTTGCTCACTTTGCCACTGGATTCAAGATAGCCTGGCTGATGAGGGTTTTGAACCCGAAACCGGTCCCAGGATGCTTGTTTCCGGTCCAGGGAAGACATGGCTTGGCAGTTCGTGCTGGACTGTTCCCATGAGGCACAGGGTCAGACTGATTTGCATATGGCCATGTCTGAACTGGGGTGGTGGAGTGAGCTAAAGAATGATGATGGATTAAACCCAGATCAGTTGACTGGGGGTGAGTGTTTGATTTGCTCTAACGCTCCGTCCATCATCCCCTTTGGTATCGCTTTGTTCGCCCTAAGTTGGCAGGGGTATGCCCAGACGTGGGTCCCTTGCTCACTTTGCCACTGGATTCAAGATAGCCTGGCTGATGAGGGTTTTGAACCCGAAACCAGTCCCAGGATGCTTGTTTCCGGTCCAGGGAAGACATGGCTTGGCAGTTCGTGCTGGACTGTTCCCATGAGGCACAGGGTCAGACTGATTTGCATATGGCCATGTCTGAACTGGGGTGGTGGAGTGAGCTAAAGAATGATGATGGATTAAACCCAGATCAGTTGACTGGGGGTGAGTGTTTGATTTGCTCTAACGCTCCATCCATCATCCCCTTTGGTATCGCTTTGTTCGCCCTAAGTTGGCAGGGTATGCCCAGACGTGGGTCCCTTGCTCACTTTGCCACTGGATTCAAGATAGCCTGGCTGATGAGGGTTTTGAACCCGAAACCGGTCCCAGGATGCTTGTTTCCGGTCCAGGGAAGACATGGCTTGGCAGTTCGTGCTGGACTGTTCCCATGAGGCACAGGGTCAGACTGATTTGCATATGGCCATGTCTGAACTGGGGTGGTGGAGTGAGCTAAAGAATGATGATGGATTAAACCCAGATCAGTTGACTGGGGGTGAGTGTTTGATTTGCTCTAACGCTCCGTCCATCATCCCCTTTGGTATCGCTTTGTTCGCCCTAAGTAGGCAGGGTATGCCCAGACGTGGGTCCCTTGCTCACTTTGCCACTGGATTCAAGATAGCCTGGCTGATGAGGGTTTTGAACCCGAAACCGGTCCCAGGATGCTTGTTTCCGGACCAGAGAAGACATGGCTTGGCAGTTCGTGCTGGACTGTTCCCATGAGGCACAGGGTCAGACTGATTTGCATATGGCCATGTCTGAACTGGGGTGGTGGAGTGAGCTGAAGAATGATGATGGATTAAACCCAGATCAGTTGACTGGGGGTGAGTGTTTGATTTGCTCTAACGCTCCGTCCATCATCCCCTTTGGTATTGCTTTATTATAAAAACACATCAGAATGCAAACACAAGTACATATCTACCGTGCCAGCTGGCACCGGGTAACAATTCACAGGGGGACTATTTACCAGGCAGGGCCAATCGGGCCGCTGCCAGAATCATCACAAGCACAGGTTGCAAAGGATAAATGAAAGTCCATAAGCAATAATCAGCGTAATCAGTCCGTACCTGCTAGTGAATGACTGAACTCCGCTCAGTACATTGGCATGAATCCCTTTAGGCATACCCCATTAGCATAAATGCATGAGCCCAGGCATGTAATGAACGCATCCCTAGGATAACAAGAACACATTATGCATAACCATAACAGCATCGTCTAGGTATCACAACCCCTTAGGCATAACAGTAGGCATGAAATCCTCACTAGGTGTAAAAGCATTAGGATAAACCCATTAGGTACCAACTCAGCCTAAGTCTCAGTGGGCATGGACACCTTCGCCTGTGGCATCTGGGTAGCATGAGAATCAGTCGGCATAAGCCACATCGGCTCCAGCCTAAACATGCGAGCGGAAATCACTTTAGCATGCAACATTAGGCAGGAACACCTGCAGTAGTCATCATTAGGGCATGGACAACACATTACATGAGGCGTAGTCCTGGCAGGACAGGCCTAGTGCCTGTAAACATAAATCCCATTAGTGTAGATCACATTGGCCTAAATCCGAGTAGGCATGATCAGGTCACGCAAAACACCAACAAGGTAAGCCTTGGGGGGGAAAAAGAACATCAGGCATCAACCTTAGGCATAAATCCTAATCCCCTCATTAGGCATGAATCTGAGGCGTAAATGTAATATTATTAGCATGAATACAGTAGGAACACGTTATGCATACATCAGCACCTTAGTGATATCAACGACATTAGCAATAAATCATAGGAGGCAATAGGCCTCGCCAGCAGAAACACAGCGTGCCCCAATCGGAGGCACAACACTCTGAAACTGGCCCTAGGCCAACTGGCCTCTCTCAGGGGCTCAAATGCCCTCTGTCCCGCAGAGTCAGGGCTGGCTGCAAAGGCAGCACGAGTAGCAGCACGCGAAGAGCTGGGGGGGGTCAGGAGTGTCCCTTACCCCTCTCTCTCCTTATTGAAATCACAGGCCCACTAACGTTGCAGCTGCCCGTGTCAACCGGGGCAGCTGGGTGGGGTAAAACCACGATGGCCGCGTTGGAGTCCCCTCTGGGACTCGGTAGTCACAACAATGGCACCACGTTGCAGCGACCCGCACCGGCGGCGCAGCTGGGTAGCCCCCAAAAGAATACTGGCACCGGGGGCGGGCACCGGCAATGTGCCCCGACACACCCCCCAACCACTGGGAGCCTGAGCCCCCCTCACCGGGCTCCTCTTGTGGCCTTCGCTTCCTCCTGGCAGGCGGTGGGGGAGGCTAGAATGGAGCATGCACTGCTCCCACTCCTTAGGCGGCTGCAGGGCTCTCTCACCACACGGAGCCCTGCATGCGTCGCGTGGCCTCTTCCCGCGGGCCTCAGGGCGTCCTTCAGTTGCCATCACGGGGGCCGGCAAGGCTCCTCCTGCCTTCGCGCGAGGCGGGGTAGGCTCCCGCCTCGATCCCGATTCCTCACTTCAGCCGGACTTCACCCGGGCCCCCCTCCTGGGTCCCGGGACTTGGGTGGGGAGCCCGCGAGGCTCTGGCCAGCTTCCCAAGGCCCCGCCCACAACCAGGTTTCGTCTTCTGGGTCGCCGCGGGCAGCGCGGCGGCTCCCTTCTCCTTCTTTGGCCCGGGCTGCGGTGGTGATTTCTGAGTGCGGGGTGGGCATCCGCCAAATTGGCACAACAACCGCGGGGTGGGCTCCCGCTATTTTTAAATCAGTGTAAGTGCGGTGAACTCGGCTGCAGAACAGCGGGGTGGGCTCCCGCTGGTTTTAAAGCAGGCAATTGCGGCACAAACGCGGGGTGGGCACCCGCTCCTCCTTGGAACGCGGGGCTCTCCCTGGCACACGGGAGCCCCGCTGGGGACGTGGATTCTTTTCCCAGGGGTCCCGACACGCGGGGTCGGCTCCCGCTCAGGTTGTAGGCAGCACAGGGCTGCAGGCGTCAGCTCCTTCTCACTAGCAGTCCGAATGTAGCGCTCGCAAAGCGCTAGGTCCCAGGCATGCAGTCAAGGTCCCACACAAGCAAGTAGCGCCCACGCTCCTCACCTCCTTGGAGTGCAGGCAAATGAATTGTGGTGCTCACGAGGCGCTAGGGCAGGAGAGCAGACAAGCCGTGCTGGGCAAGATCAGCGGTCAGTGGGCACTCATCGGTACAGGACAGCAGTTCCTAGGAACAGTCATCCCCCATATCGTGGCACTCCTCCTGGCACAGCAGTCTTCACTCCAGTAAAGGGCTCTCACTGGCTCTGTGGACAACAGAGGGGGATAGATGGGCACAGGTGCCAGCACTCAGGCCCTTGTGGCGGTACCTCCTGGCAGAGCGTCCCCTCTCAATCAAAGTCCACGCACAACCCCCCTCATGGAGTCTCAGCTCCTCTATATATACACTCCTCACCCCACCTCGCAGAAAGGGCCAGACGCTTCTAGAAGGTTCTCTGGGGAAACCGGTCCCAACTGGTTTTGGGGGAGGTGTACAGCACCCTGTCTGCCAGGCTTCCCTCCAAAAGCTGGGGGGTGTGAGACGGACACACCCCAGGGGGCGGAGCCAGCCTTGGTCAATTCGAGCACTAGACCGGTAACCCACCTCAGGCAGGCACAAGCACACAGACAGGGTGACGGTTTAAAAGTGACATTTACACAATGGTCAAAATAGACCTGCGTACACCATTGCGCCGCATTGAACATTCGCATTCCAGACACATCAACACATGGCCTACATCTTCTACCCTGGGGAGATATCCCTAAGGGGGTTCCTAATATAAGCCTATGGACGGCAGACAACACTCGCACTTTGCACTGCTGACCAGCGCTAAAGTGTCCAGAACCCTGAAACCCACCAATACCATACAGCAAACAGGCTAGGGGGAAAGGCAAAAGGTTCCGGGATGACCCTGCAAGCAGGGCCAAGTCCAACAAGCATCATATATAAAAATAATATACCGATAAATGTATACCTCTGTTTTATACATCTATCATCTTCAAACACATAACCCATACCATAATATATGCTCTAGTAGACACATATCTCAGTCACAACACCATCCACAGCTCAAAACTTCACAGACTACACTTCAATTTTCAAACACACACTGAAAATATGCAGTATATATCAAATATTCCTTTCCACACATAATACAAATTACTCTATTAAATAACATCTCTCCAAACATATCTCAAACCTCAATTTTTGGCTGCTGTTTTACCATTCTACAACTACTTATAATGTTACACCAACCCAAATACAAAGCAAGAACCCTTCACATGTCTTTACTAAAAGTCTCACCATATTCCTAAAATCATACATAACTATGTCTGTAGCATAACACTATCCAAACCTTAACAATTCACAGAACAAACTTCCAATTTCAAGCAAACACCAAAAATTATGTGGCATATTTCAACTGCACCTCTCTAGAAACTTAAAAAAGAAGCCTAATCACTAATACCTTATGTCAACATCTTTTAAACAACACTATTATGCTGCATCTTAGCCATTCCACTACTACTCTTAGTCTTCAGCCTACCACATAAAAAGCAACAACACCTCTTTGTTATACATCATGCACCTTCAAATGTATAAGACATATGAAAATACATATACAAGTAGAGACATACTTGAGACAGAAGTCCATGCACACCTTAAAACTTGACAGACTCCACCTCCAATTTTAAAGCAACACCTGAAATTATGCGGTATACTACAAATGTACATATCCACACACTAAAAAAACTACCATAATCACTAATCCTTTTTCCAATATACACATATTACTATACAAAATCTATTTCAAACAACATTTAACTACAATAAAACAAACTACAATACACATCTCTACATTTAATAATTTATTTCAAACATTACAGTTCTTGAATAATTTTTAAAGATTATAAATAAAGCTATTACCGTATCGTATAAATTCTTTATTTTGGCCAAAGGCCATAAAAGATTTCATTATAATACATCATTCATAAAATAATCTAAAATATATCCAGCCGAATGTTACATGATTACAATAAAAGGATCAAACGATCACAATAAAACAATTTCATTCAATAAAAAACTATTTTTGAAGTATACAAGGAATAGATGTCTAATTATTTATACAGTCCAAGGTAAGTTCCACGATCACAGATATCTTAATCTTTAGTACATCACAGTTTTAACCCCATTCTCTTCCTTATTAGACCCACTATAAACAAATATCTTGACAACACAAATATAACGTGTGGTAGGGTACTTGTTGTCAGTACCCTCAGCGCCTCTTGGTATTTTCTAAATCCCAGCGAATTACATAATGGTCGGATCCATTTACTCCTTGCCCTGTCATACGCCGGGCAGAAAAACAGAATATGTGCAATATTTTCGGTGTTATTTATAGGCCCTAAAGTGCGTCTAGTGCATAGAGTACAGGAGCGGTCTTCCTTTCCCCCCCCACTTTGCAGTATGGTTCTTGATCTGTAGTATGTTATATCTTAGCTTTAGGTACAGAATTCTTGCTAGAAACGGTTGTACCTGATCAAGGAAATCCTCGCGATTCGGGTTTGGCTTAATAGTAAGGAATTCAGTTGTTAACCTTCCTAATCTTGGATCGCAATGAAGTGCATTCAATGTGTATTGCCAGTAAATACCCTTCAGCTATTACATAATACACCTCACAAATGTATAACTCACCTTCCAAATTGATTTGTAGAATTTAAAATATCACAAACTCATAAAAGATTTTCTTATGCACACACTCAATGTAATGCACCACTCTCAGCAAGGTAAAACCAGTAATGGCAAACTTTCCCTCTCTTTCTCCACACAAATACATATAAGTAACAGATTGCATTGCTTCCTGCATTATTTCAAATTATAAAACACATTTCTATTGGTTAGACATATTAACCTTTAACAACTGACTTCTAAAAGTGCCCAAACTGCTTCTAGAATTGTTTGGAGTTGCGACTCCACCGTGCACCAACGCGATGGAGCCGCGAATCCATACGGGAGTTCAAAAATGTATTACAAATAAAAATACCACTATTTTTTAAGAACACACCACTTCTAAACATAGTACTGACTTGGGAAATCTGACTTTAATAACATATCACTTATATATAAATTACAATTCCATATTTTAAAACCACAGATCACATTCAACCCTTCCCCCATTCTGCTTAATGCCAGTTTCCATAGGAACAGTTCATGAAACATTCAACTGAACTAACAGGTCACAAGTTCACCATATTTTCAAGTTCAGCACACAATGTTGCAAATGCAAAGAGCAGGTGTGGTTGACGTTTGCAAAATATGACCTTATCCTATCTACTGTACCTTTCAAACATGTTTTACTGACCAATAACAAACATGCTTTTAAAGAAAGTAACATGCACCCTATTTTTCAGTGTACAATGATCTTAAACAGCCAATCAATTCTCTACTTTTTTTAAAACAGCATCTTGTCCACCATTTTAGATATATCTCCTTCTACCAACTGACTACCTCAGCTACAGACCTCTTTTCATTACTTCCAGACATCCCTTCAAGATGCTTACAGTATGGATTGTTGGGCACAGCTATGTTTTCTGGTGCAAAAGGTATGCTGAACGCAGAGGTATTGACAAGGACCTAGCTTTGCAAAATGTGGATATTAAATGGATTGCACAAAGAGGATTAAAGTGGCTCCAATTGATACCTATGGTTAAAACCTTTTGCATCTCCAACCCCTGACCTCATGATTGTGCACTGTGGTGGCAATGACCTAGGCACATTGACTGGGGTAGGACTGGAAATGCTCATGAAGGATACCTTTGCACAATTGATGTTGCTTTTCCCCCAAACTGTCTTTGTATAATCTAATATATGCCAAAGACAGAAATGGAAGTGGTCAACTCAATTCTGTCCACAGATTGAAAAAGCTAGGAAGAATGTCAATAAAGCTGTTTCTGCTTACCTTAGAGAGCATAGGATGGGCTCCATCTATAACAACAATCTATGTTTTGATATGGATGACATCTACAGAAGTGATGGAGTACACTTCACAGATCATGGGAACAGAGTCTTTCTCAACAACCTAAAGCTCTGCATCCGCACTTACATGTAGCTACAACAAACTCTTAATGAAAACAAGGGCTCTTTTTAGAGCCACCCTATAACACAATAGTGAATCTTATTCTTATTTAAACATACATACTTTTGGGGGCAAGATGGCCGCCGACTGACCTCAGTGAGAGCCACAGCAGCTTTCACTCCTCCTGAGGCACCTAAGGATGTACAAGCGGATGGCATAATATGGTTTTGTGCACTCACCTGCTCTGTTCGGAGATTCGATTGTTGGGACCCGGGAGCCGCAGACATTTGGTGCTGTGGTCAAGGGGGTTTGGTCTGACCCTCCGGCTGCTTTCATTGCTGCATCGGCAGTGGTGCAGGTATCGCCGGCAAATCATGGCTCCCAAAACGAACAAGACAGCCAGGGAGGCTGTTAAGGACGCCTTAACGGATGCGGTGCGAGGACCGAGCCAAGTTCGGCAAGGGGGCCAAGCGAAGAAGGGGGATGACAGCGCGATGAAAATGAAAGAAGCTGGTGTGGCGGGAGGCACTCGCCTTCGGGCGGCGGCCGTGGAGGGCTCCCTACGGCAGCCGACCGTTGTTGAGGCTTTCATGTCAGCAACGGCCTCCCACACCCTCTCCGCCGCTCCAGGGAATCAGAAAATCCCCAGCACCATGGAGGGTGCAGCGTCGGACATCGGACATGACCCAGCAGTCACTGTGGCGGCCAGGGATGCGGTTGGGGACGAGAGTTCGACTCAGCTTACTCCTCCACTCCAGTTTGCTGTGGGGCTGGTTGCACAATCCGGACTGGAGTCAAATCTTCCCAAGAATCAAGAAACCGAAAATGCAGAGAATGCCGAGAATCCAGCGGTGGGTCTACAACTACAGCGGCTACCTGGGGAATTGGTTGAGATTGCGAGCAGTGAGGAAAGACTTTTGGAAGCCGGGGAATGTTCCTCTCAGGTCAATATCAGTACATTGGCTAGCGAGACAGCTGACAGTGAGCTTGCATCCACAGAGGCCAGAGTTCAGAATTGCAGTGTCTGCCCTGGTTGCCCTGATATCACATCAGATGCACTGTCCGTGATCGTGGATATCGCCGTGGGAAAAACCGTTTGCAATTTCACTGGCCAGATCGTGACCCCATCGTGGTCTAGTGCACCCTTGTTGTCCCCAGAGGGGGATAAGTTCTACTCATTAAACGACGACTCCGAATCATCTGGGCCCAGTGATCTTAATACGTCTGACGAGACTGTCTCGGGGAGTCGTCTGCTACGTAAAAACACATCGCAGTAGATCCTCCAACTCAAAGCGACAGGCAAGGTCCAGAGCTAGATCCTCTAAATCAGATTCAGCCACAGCTCGCACGCTTGAATGGGATCATTCCGCAACAACTATGACCACGAGTATGGTTTATGGAGCCAACTCAGCGAATATCGTGCAAGGTGGCTCTAATGGTCCTAATGGCTTTGAATCTGCGGCTTCCCCACCCACACTAGAGCTATTGTACGCAACCCTTAAGCAAATGCAGGGGGAGGCTAGACAAGAGAGCCGAAGGTCACTCCAGGCTACTAAAAAACTGCAGGGGTCTATCCGCAAAGTCAACAAGCTGTGCACTGATATGACTGAACGAGTAACCCATGTGGAAGAGAGAGCTGTTGCCTTGGAGGTGGAAGTTGACAAGCTTCAGGCATTTAAGGAATCACAGGAAAAGCAATCTTTGGATATGTGCTGGAAGCTTGAAGATTTTGAAAATAGGCAACGCCGAAATAACGTACGGTTACTCGGTCTGGCAGAAAATGTGGAAGGGGAAAATATTATGGCCTTTGTCGTCTCCTTGTTAAAAGGTGCCTTTCCCGATCTTGCCCATTGAAATTGGGAGATGGAGGTCCAGCGGGCTCATCGTTTTCCAATGACTCGGAGGATTAACGCAGCCAGCCAGGGGGAGCGACCCAGAGCAATTTTGATCTATGTCGGGAACTTTCTTCTAAGGCAGGCCATAATTGATCGGGCCAGACCAGATTCGAAACGGTCTTATGAGGGCCACACTTTCTTCGCTCGGCCTGACTTTTGCCATACTACGGTCGAGCGGAGGTGGAGACTCCGGCAGCTGATAACTCCCTTTCAGGGGTTGGGCTGCGAGGCTTTTCTGTTATTCCCCGCCCGGCTCAAGGTTATCCTGAATGGGAGGGTGCAAGTGTTTACTTCCGAAATTAATGCACAAGAATACATTACTGAGCTTAAGGACGCAAGGGGGAGGAGCGGAACGGGCCGCATACCGTATGGGGGTTCAACTGCTGAACGATGATGGATTATGATGTTGGTTTTGGGGATTTGAAGTTTATATCTGTGTTGGTCCAACACCCTATTTTTTTTTTTCATATATTTGTTCTTTGTCGCATATTTAGATGGCATGTGGGGGCGGGTTCACATGGGTTCATGGGGCCTCGGAGGGGTGGGAGGACTGTTGCGGCTCGAGATGGGAGATCGGCTGCCATACATAGGTCATGCTTGACCTATCTGCCTGTAAGGGGTGTAGGGGGGGTGGGGCGGCTTTCTTAGTGGGGAGGGGGTTTAGAGGGGGGCGAGTAAGGGCACAGCACAACACTGCACAGCACAATATGTGAGGGAGGTTTTGGAGAAGAACTTTGGGAATAGGAATGGGAAGAAAATGAGCTTTGTAAGATTAAATTTTGATGTATCTAAAAGAGAAACTATGTTGGGAATTTTGGTTGCTGCGCGTAGGAACCGTCAAAGCATAACATAATGAGTCTGCGAATAGCTTCAGTTAACGTTTGCTGGTTAAATGATCAAGGTAAAAGGCAAAAGGCTGCGATCCTGTTTAAAACTTTACGAATCGTTATACTTTGTGTTCAAGAAACTCACATAGAGGGTACCAGAGGCACCATCCTTGAACAGCTAGGATATAAGCTTATGGTGAATACCAACCAAGGCACCCGTACAAGAGGGGTTGCAATTCTTACTTGTAGGAGTGATATTAAGGTTAAAAGAAAGCTAGCCGATAGATGGGGCCGTTGGGCCATGGCTGAATGTTCGGTGGGTGGTGAAATGTTCACAATCTGCTCTGTGTACGGATCAACTGGGGATGACCCTGAGGTTCTCGAATTTTTGGATACTGAACTTGCAACTTGGCCCATGCCAGCAATAGTCTGTGGGGATTTTAATATTAATGGGCTGGGTGTGCGCTGGGGTAACTCGGGAGGTGGATATTATGGTAGGAAAAGAAGGGTCTCCACAGCTCTTATGAATTTAATTAGGAACAATGGTCTCACTGATGCATGGGCTTATTTAAAATCCAAAGATCCCGGTAGTACGTTTTTCTCGGCACCTCATAAGGTTATCTCACGACTTGATCATTTTTTGGTGTCACACCATTTTATTTCAAAGCTCAGGATAGAGAAGTATCCTCGGCTTTCGGATCATAATCCGCTAGTTCTCACAGTCACTCTCACTGGGGGGTAAGGCCAGAACGGGGTTGGACCTTTGAACGGGGGCTCTTACAAGATCCAGAATATGTGTTTCATATGAAGGGGTGGATTAAAGAATTTTGGGATTTTAATAGGGAGAGCGCACGCACAGTGATAGTTTGGGATGCTTTTAAAGCGGGGGTCAGAGGTGAAACAATGAGCTATAGTATGCACCGGCAGAAGAAGGCGGCACAGCAAGAGGAAGTAATTAGGAAAAACTTGATCAGGATAGAGGAGGATCTTGCTACAGCCATCAGTATGTGTAGACCAATTGAGGATATATTGCTTCAATTGGCCTCAATTAAGGCTGATTCTGGAGAACGGATTGCTGTTAAAGCTGCGGAAACCTTCTTGGCAAAAAGAGAGCACTGCCATGAGTTTAGCGAGCGGGTGGGACATACCCTTGCGGTAAGATTAAGACAAAAGATTACTGCAGGAGAGATATCTGAAATCTTGGATAATAATGGGAGTATAGTAGCTGATTCCTCGGGGATTCGGGAGGCGTTCCGGCAATTTTATCAACAGCTTTATAGTAAGGAACCCTCGAAGGCGCTGAATATAATTTAAGAGTACTTAGATAAAATTCCCTTGCAGGGGATTGATTCAGCAGATAAGGAGACTCTCAAGGCCGTTTTGACTCAGGATGAGATAATGGGTGCATTGCAAAGTTTACCATCTAGTAAGGCTGCTGGCCCAGATCAGATCCCATTAGAGTTTTATAAAACTTTTGCAGATATAATTGGACCTGACCTGACTGAGGTTATCCGTCAAGCTCAAAAGGGTGGTTCTGCTCCTGAGTCATGGGCAGGGGCGAATATTGTAATTAAAAAAAAAAAAGATAAACCACCCAGGGAGCCAGGCTCATATAGGCCAATAACCCTTTTAAATAGCGATGTTAAAATGTTTTCCAAGGCTATGGCAACAAGATTAAATGGTATTATTCGGAAAATAATTCACCCCTGTCAACATGGGTTTATACCTGGGAGGGGAACAACGCAGCATATTCGCCGAGTAATAACATTTTTTGATGTAACAGAGGTCTCAGAGGACCCTATGGCTGTTATGCTTTTGGACGCCGAGAAGGCATTTGACAGGGTCTCCTGGGACTTCCTGTGGGAGACTCTGAAATGGTTTGGTTTTGGGGAAGGTTTTATCAAAGCCATCCAGGTTTTGTATAGAGTACCTAGAGCTCGCCTAAGACTGAATGGGGGGTACACAGCACCTTACTTTATTGAGCGTGGAACAAGGCAGGGCTGCCAGTGCTCGCCCCACCTTTTTGCCATGTATATAGATCCCCTAATACGACTATTGGAGGCCAATAATGGAATTAAGCCTATTGTGAGTCAGGGTCTGGAATCTAAAGTATTGGCCTACGCGGACGATGTTGCCATTGTCACAGCGAATCCTTCAACTGCGCTTACTGTGGTGGAGGTGGTAGCAAAAGATTTTGGTAGATTTTCAGGGTACGCACTAAACAAATCAAAAACTCAGATTATTACGAATAGGCATGTTATTATGGCTGATCCGCGAGTAACTGACTCAGCGGTGTATCTTGGTATTGCCATCACGCCGGAGCTGGGGAACTTGGTTGCAAGGAACATCGAGCCGGTAATTAGGAAGGCGAAAACTGATTTGACAGATTTAATAATTTACACATGTCACTATTGGGCTGCTGCAATGTGGTTAAAATGATGTTTTTACCGAAAATACTTTACTTGTTTTGGGCAATACCGATAGAATTTAAAAAATACTGGTTTGCAGCTTTGGAGAATATAGTAAACCGGTTTATCTGGGCGCAAGGGAAAACCAGGAGGGCCCTCAGGTTTATGTCACTCCCTAGGGAAAGAGGGGGCTTTGCTGTTCCTGATTTTAAAACTTATTATTGGGCAGCGGCTCTCCAGTATATGAGTATCTTATTTGGTACATGCCCTACCGATTCCGGGGAGGAAGCAGGGCTCCCTGATGTGTACAAGCTATTGCTCGGGGACCAAGCAGTGAATTGCTTTATGAAATTTAGCGAGCCCAGTTATTATAAGAAGACAAAATTTAAGACTTTACTGGCCGCCTTTAAAATCTGGGCTGCACTTAAAAAAAAGACTGGTCTTGGGAGGATCAATTATTATACTCAGCTTTATAAAAATCCTATGTTTCCTGAAATATTCTCTGAAGGAATTATGGTGGATTGGGCGGGGCGGGGGGTCCGGAATGTTAGGGATCTAATACAGATGGAAGGTTTTCGTCAGTTTAGTGATATTCAGACGGAGTATGGGCTAGATAGGTGTAACTTCTTCAAATTCTTCAAGCTGCGAAGCTTTTTTAGTAAGAAGGTGGGGGGTTTAATGGGTTTGGTAAAATTAAAGTTATCGATATCATCAGAGATAGCAGGAAGTGCATTATAAGATTAATATATGCCGAACAAGTAGCGCTTAAGCAAGACGATCTGGAAAAACATGCGGGTAAATGGGCGGAACGGGTGGGTGTCGAATCGGAGAAGTTTCTCGACTCTTTAGAATTGGGTCAGACGGTGGTGTGCTCGGCAGGGCTTCAAGCACAGCACTACAAATCCATCTTTGCACTTTATTACACCCCGGCGAGGATTGCACAGTGGGGGGGGGCAGGTAGGAGTCAGATGCCCGCGGTGCGACTCGCCAGAGGCTGATCTTGTACACATGTTTGCGTCCTGTTCACACCTTGAAACCCTGATAGACTCCATCAAGAAATTTCTTGATTTGACACTAGGTTTGAAAGTTACGCTAACTCCGGCTCTGATACTTCTTGGAGTTGGCACCAATGAAGCACAAGAACCATCTTATCAATTTCTTTTCCAGGCTATGGCCGTAGTACGGATATGTATTGCCTCTGCCTGGCTGGACCCGGCTCCCCCAACATTTCAGCACTGGCTTGCGCGGTTGCTCTCAATGTTTACCCTGGAAAGAGCTATTTACGAGAGAAAGGGTAAAAGAGGGAGACTCCTGGGTCGACGCATCTGGGCTCCTATAGTGAGGTGGAAGGAGTCATAGATGGCTAATGACCCTTGAACTAGACGATGAGAGGGGCAGGAGAATCTATTTGTTTTGACATCAGTTATTAAATTCTGCTATTTTCATAGTGTGGTGTATGAATTGATATATGGTTGAGCTCTTCCTTAATTGTAATTTGATTTATGATGAATTACAGCCTTTTTCTTTTTTTTTTTGCTTTTATTGTCAAAAAAGTCTGGATTTAACCTCACGTCTCAATACGCTATATAATTTTGTGCTGTTTATTAAAAAAACAAAAACTTGAATAAAAATATTTTAAAAAAAATAAACATACATACTTTTTTCCCCCATTTTTCAGGATTCACGAATCCATCGCGAATCTGCAAAAGCATGAATTTGCGAATCCAACGCAACGTTACACGGGGGGCCACGTTGAGAGCCGCGTTGGAGTCGCGACTCCAAAATAGAAAGAAAAAAAACCCGCCCTACTTCCATTATTTGGTATTCGCCCCGGGGACCCCATCCCCCGGGGCCTGCTAATTTTTTTTATTAAAAAAAAAAACATGGAGGGGGGGCCATGTGGCCCCCCTCCTAAGGCCACTACTGGCCCTGGGGACCCCATCCCCTGGGGCCTGGCCAGCCTGCATTTTTTTTCGGGAGGGGGGCCGCGTGGCCCCCCTCTTAAGGCCAATTATGGTCCAGGGGACCCCATCCCCCAGGACCGGCCTTCCTATGTTTAAAAAAAAAATAATAATAATTCCCGGGAGGGGGGCTGCGTGGTCCCCTCCCCTGGGCCGCATCTGGCCCGGGGACCCCATCCCCCGGGGCTGGCCCTCAACGTTGGGGACTGTGGGGGGAGCCCCAATGCCCCCACGGTCCCTGCCAGCTCCCCACCTCCTGCAGGAGCCGGCATTGCTTTTGGGCAAGGGGAGCTGCTAACACGCAGCTCCCCTTGCCCAAAAGCAATTTTGCTTCGCTTCAACGTAGCAAAGCAGTGTTTGCTATGGCAGGGCGGGAGCCGTGCTCTAGCAAACGGCAATGTCCCGAGGGTGGGTACCCCGGGACATTGCAGGAGCCGGTCCTTGGGGGTGGCGGTCCCGAGGGCCATCGAGGGCTCCAGGAGGGGGACCGCACGGCCCCCCTCCCAACATTTGCACAGCCCTGGAGAGGTGGTGGTCACCGGGGCTTGGGGGAGCCCGCGAGGCCCCCCACACAAAATAAGCAAACTCCCGGGGAGGTTGTGGTCCCCGGGGCTTGGGGGAGCCTGCGAGGCCCCCGCAAAAAATTAATCAAAGCCCTGGGGAGGTGGTGGTCCCCGGGGCTTGGGGGGGCCTGCGAGGCCCCCCCGCAAATTAGTAATCAAAGCCCCAGGGAGGTGGCGGTAACCGGGGCTTGAGGGGCCCACAAGGCCCCCACACAAAAATGTAAATGCCCCGGGGAGGTGGCGGTTCCCGGGGCTGCGGGGGGTTGTGTGCCCCCGCATACCATTATCTATGCCCCGGGGAGGTGGCAGTCCCCGGGCCCACCTGGGGGCTTATAGAAAACGAAGCGTGGGAGACCGCGCTTTGTTTTTTAAAAATTTTGTCGGCAGGATTTGCGCACCCAGCGCAACTTCACCCGAAAAAAAAAGAAAATGCTTGTTTTGGCCCTGGGGGTCCCTGTAGGACCCCCTGACCAGCCCTAGAGGGTGAAGGTGTTTCTACCATGACCCTTTTCCTATATTTACAACCTTTTTCTACATTTTTCATGAGACTCGGTTCTACCGACTCACAAAATGGCTACCAACACACTCTGTTTGGAGTATTGGCAGCCAATTAGAATGAAGCTCGTGCTCGGGAGAATTCGCGGTTCCTCCTCGGTGCTCAGATATCGATATTTTTATTTTTTGAATATTTCAGCAACTGCTGAATGGATTTACACCATTTAAAAAAAAGAGGGCTTTCTGAACCAAGAGCTACCTTTTTGCCAAATTTGGTGTAATTCCGTTCAGCAGTTCGGGCTGTAGTCTGTTCCAAAATTCCTATGGAAATTAACATGGGGAAAACATGTTTTGGGACCCCCCTTTTTTCTCGGCCCCCACTTGACAAATCACCCCCACACTTTCAAGACTGGAGCTGACCGGAGCTGGTCATTAGTTTTGAAAATTTGGCGAAGATTCGTCAAACGGCGCCAAAGATATTGGCAAAAGAAAAAACGCTTTTTGAATAGAAACAAGGTCCTAACTATAACTACATACTGGCAACCGCCAGTAGGTAAGATACATATATATGTTAGAAATGGGGTCTCTTGTTGGCAGGTGTGCACTCTGCACTCTGTCGAAGTAGGGCCTTATCACTCTAGTCAGGGTAAGCTAGATACACACTAAGAGACAGCCTGTGCCCACCCTTTGGCAGCTTGGCACAGAGCAGTCAGGCTAATCTAAGGAGGCAATGTGTAAAGTATTTGTACAATACACTCAGAGTAACACCACAAAAAGACGCAACAAAAATTCTATAAAGGAACCTAGACCAAAACGACAAAAAGTAGAAGTTGATTTATGAATTTTTAAAGAACAAAGAGAGTTTTAGTGCTTACACGCAATAAACACCAATGGGGGTTATCTGATCGAGTTGGATGGGGGCAAAGTCAGCCAACCGTGAGGGAGCGCAGGTTGGGGACAAGCCACACAGGCCCGGTGAACAGAAAACCTTGATCCTGGTCGCAACAGTGAAATGAGGGGCACAGACGAGTGATACATCAATGTCGGGCCTGCAGTTGAGGTGATGTATCACTTTTCTCCATGCAGTGCTGCCGATGCATCGGTTCCAAAGATGGAGCGCTGAGCCGAGATGAGTTAGTGCCAAAGCGCGATGCACCAGGTTTCTCCAAGCAGAGTCCAGCTCTCGCTCAGCAAGCAGCAGGGTAGCTCAGCAGAAAACAGGTCTTCCAGATAAGCAGTCTAGTAGTGTCAGTCCTTGATGCAGCACTGCAGTTCATCTGACAGAGTTCAGTTGTAGGTCCAGAAGTGTCTGATTTTTATAAGGTCAGAGCCCCAGTAATTACTCCGAGTTGTGGCTTTGAAGTGGGGTGACTTCAAAGAAGGGTGTTTGAAGTTCACAGAAGCCCTTTCTTCCCAGCCCTGGCTCCAGACTACCCGTGGGGGTGGGGGGATAATCAGCCCTTTGGGGACAAGGGCACTGCTTAATCAGGTGTGTCAGCCCCTCCATCCCTTCCTGCACAGTAAGAGCCATCAGAATGCAGATGAGTACTCAGACACACCTAACCTTCCTGTGTTTGTAGCTGTCTAGAGGGAATGAGCAAAGTGTAGCTGCCACCCACCCCAAACATTTACTGGAGACCGGCTACAGGCACACAGAGCAGTGAGAGCAGAGACATGTTCACTTTCTAAAAGTGGCATTTCCAAAGTAGTAAGATTAAATTTAACTTTACCAGTAAAGAGGATTTCTCATTACCATTCCAAAGATAAAAAACATGATGCAGCTACTCCTTTCCAAACAGGAATTACAGCTTTAAAGTGTTTTAAGGAGTTCCCAATGTTAACCTATGAGAGAGGTAGTCCTCACAGTAGTGTCACTACCAGGACATGCACAACTTAAAAGTACATTTTCTACCTTTTACTTACACAGCACTGTAGTGCTAGAGACACTCTTATGGTTTGACACCACATGATGACCTTTGACTACCATCATTTTAATTCTCTTTTGGTGTTTTACTTTATCCTAGCCTGAATGTACGACATCCTGAATATACCTTTTTCCCTTGAAGATTTAAACTTGCAGTCTTAAAATGGGAGCTGTCACAGAGTAGAACAGCCTTGCCAAGAACAGAATGTGTGGGATGTGCATTTGAAAGCATGAGAGAGAGAGGTGTGGAATGTACTTTTTGGTCTCGAAGTGCAGTGTTATAAGCAGTGGTGCACAAATGTGCATTGTGTTGTACATTGAGAGATGAAGTGTGTGATCCTATAGGCAGTGATGTACAAATGTGCATTCTGTTGTACATTGGGAAGTATTATGAAGGTCTTACTACTGACTTTGACATGGCCTCATTTCATCCTGAATTCTGACTCTGCCTTGCTTGAGCTTTTTTGCGCGCACAGCCATGCCCCCAGAGTGTTTGCAAGTTGTTTGAGTTAATCACATTCAAGGTTGTTTTGTTTTTGGAGAAGAGATTGTTGAATGTACCCTGGAAGGCTTCATTAAGATAAAGGCTGGAACATGTGAGAATGTAGAGGGAACATGGGAGCTCCTTTTGCCCTGGAATGCTTGCATGGAAGGTGGCCAATTCCAGTCAGTTTTCTTGGCGTGGAAGGAAAGACTCTCAAACCTTCTAGTGTGTTTTGAGACTATAAAGCTGAGGGTTGTTGACATTGTAACTGGGATTGTTTGGGCCTGAAAGATGGACGCATCTTCAGTGCAGGCATCTGGTTGCTGAGACTCTTAACAGCGACTGTGAGTTCCCCAGTCTGGAGTGGGCCAAGGTGCAGTTTCTGCGCCAGGTGAAGTGACTTGTTTTTGATTAGTGCCATTGTGATGTGTGGCCAGTGGCTATAATCATACGAGGTGTTTTCTTTGTGATGTAAGAGTGAGTCTGAATGCACATCCAAAGTAATCATTTGATGTATTTAGTGTATATATATCTTTCTGATTTCTTGCAGGATGTCCAGTACTATTTGCTGCTTGTTTATTCATTATTATTATTCATGCACTCAACCAAGTGTGTTATTATTGCTTGCATATATATATATATATATATATATATATATATATATATCTATGTATATTTGAATGCTATTCATTTGACATCTGGGAAAGCCTTTCTGTTAGAGAGCATTGCATAGTGGTGACACGGCCGAAACGCGTCATGCCGATTTGCACGGAATAAAGTTGCACTTAAATATCTACTAGCAGCACGTTGTGGTCTGTACCTGCGTTTCTTCATCTATTGTGAAGTTGGGACTGTGTTCTCATATATATATATATATATATATATATATATATATATATATATATATATATATATATATATATATATATATATATATATATATATATATATATATATATATCCAACAAGAAGGTTGTCCCCTCAAAGAAGCCACACACAGGTAGGTACATCTTCATGCTTTATTGGCGAAAGCTGCAACTTAGAACAACAGAACACTTCACCTCAGATCGGGAGCCCGACGCGTTTCGTGCTCACTTGCACTTAATCATGGGCTGGGTCATCAGGCAAGCCATTCCACAGTTCAAGCACCTATGTATACTCGAAGCCCGCCCCAGTGGGCGTCAACAGTCGCACTGCTTGCTGGTCTCAGTAGTGCTTGAAATCATCCTCCAATAAGTTAAATAGTCCTTCAGGCAGACAAGGGTGGAAATGTTGTAGTAATGAATCGAATTGACTACCATAATGAAATCCTGTCACAACTGGAAGACACCACCTGCTATGTACGAATCAATCAAAATCCCATGGGCAGACTTTCCCACATGATTAACAACCATCTCTCAGACTGGCACTCATTGGGCCTCATTGATGATCATGAGCTGATTTACTTAAAGGTACACAGACCTGTATTCCCCTGGCTATACACTTTACCGAAGATTCATAAGCCTGCACCATTCCCACCTGGTAGACCCATCGTATCAGGCATAGGCGGTCCCACTGAGAGACTGGCTCAATATGTTGACCTGTTTTTAAATTCCATGGTCAATAACTTACCCTCTCACATACAGGATACGAAACACATTCTAAGTATCTTAGCGGATTTAGAATGGCAACCAGGTATGACTTTAGTCACTCTAGACGTGGTCTCTCTGTACACCACAATTGAACCAGAGTTGGGACTCGAAGCGGTCACTACGTTGCTTATGAATAGACCGGCCCCCTTGTGGCAACACACCAACATGCTCATCAAAATGATGGACAGCATTTTGAACAATAATTACTTCATGTATGACAATCTGTGGTATAAGCAAAAGAAGGGTGTGGCCATGGGCTCGAGGTTTTCACCCTCGTTTGCGAACCTCTACATGGGAGTACTAGAATCCATCTGGATCTGGGGCAACAAGGGGGCACCTTGGGTAGACTCTATAGTTTACTGGGGACGCTACATAGACGATTGCTTGTTACTATGGTCAGGGTCCCAACACAAGCTGGCAGAATTGTATGCACACCTAAACTCCAATGACATGAACATGAGATTCACCACCGAATCAAGCACCATAAGTATAACATTCCTGGATGTAGAGATCTACATCAAATCAGATACACTACACAGTCGCCTATATAGAAAGGCAACTTCTTGCAATGCCATACTACACGCTGACAGCTCCCATCCGTTACACCAAATTGAGGCAATCCCATATGGTGAATTTGTCAGAGCCAGGAGGAACTGCAGTGAAGAACTAGAGTTCCATAAATGTATATCTGATATGAAACACAGATTCAAGGCTAGAGGCTACAATGCACGCAACATCGGCCGAGCAGAAGCAAGGATCAACAAGACAGACAGGCGAGGTACTTTGAGTGACAAAAAGAAATCGGCCACAGAACGAGATCAGCCAGTGAGACTTATCACTGATTATAGTGACATGGGAATAGCCATGAGGAAAAGCCTTAACAAACATTGGGGCATTCTACGTGCAGACACTACACTCAAAGAGATTATCACTAACAAACCTCTGATCACCTACAGACGGGGTAGGACTCTCAGAACAAGACTAAGTCCCAGTGTACCGATCATCCACAGAAACCACACATGGCTAACGACACACACTTTGGGTTTTTTCAAATGTGGTTGCTGTGGAGTATGCAGACTGGCTCGAAATGGGGTCAGGAACTTCACTGGAGTCAACAAGAAACAATATCAAATCAAGTGCAACATCAACTGCAACACCAAGTTTGTAGTCTACATCCTTGAATGCACGTGCATGCGCTGGTATATTGGAAGCACCATCAGACCGCTTAAAGAACGTATTGGTGAACACATCAGGGCACTGCAGAATCGAGACACAAGATACCCAATGGCAGTGCATGCTGCCACGTGCCCCAACCAAGGTTCCAAAAAACGCTTTTCTTTCTTCGGAATCGATGTTGCGACCATCAGCCCAAGGGGCGGCAACAGAGAATTGAGACTAAGGCGATTGGAGGCAACCTGGATCATGCGTCTACAGACAGTTCAACACGGCCTAAATACTGACCATGAGCTACATTACTTTTTGGGCGACTGATTCGCTCAAACCTGTTCCTACATGAACCACTTGCGGTGGTCATTTGAGGCTTGTCCTTTTTTTCCCATTGTTTCTTTATACTACTGTTGTTTAATATTTGGTTGGTGGTTTGTTTTCCAAATTCATCAGGTAATAGAGACCACCTGTCATGCCATAACATTATGTCGATTATATAGAGCGATTACTATGTACCATGTTTCTTGTGGTCACACTAGACAACCACACAGCTTTGTTCTTTCTGCTTCGCATTACTTCTCATGCTCCCCACACTCATGGCTCTCATTTCATTAACATTTTATCTCTATATATGTTTCTTTTTATTACATATAATTTTTCTATTTCTTTAGACCTCCTTTTGTGGTCAACCTTTATTCTTTTTCTTCTGTCCATTTTTAAGTTCTCTGTGCCTATTTTTTCCTTTCCAACTCCTCCATTGTTCTCTCACCCTCATTGCTTTCCATGTTCTTACACCACTGGCGCTTTTATTACCAGACTCCCAGCTCACCACGTTTTTTCCCTGAGACGTTTCTCTACCCCACGTCATCCACCGTCGCCCACCGTTCATTCAGTTTCCCAACCTCTGGGCACTCCCCGTGCCGTTTTACGTTCTAGTTTATTTTCCTTTCCCCTTTTTAATGGCACCCTGACACGTCTCTGGACTTCCGTATCCGGTAAGCCCATGGACCCGGGTCAGTTTTCCCGCCTTGCTCGCAACCGAGGTAAGCCATACTCGAGCCTGCCCTCCCTGGGATTTGGGGTCCAGCATTCTGTTGACCGCTTTTTCCAAATCCTTCTTTTTCATTACGGTTATTTTCAACAGTTGGCCGGCTCACCCACTTCCCGCATACCCGAAGACACGGGACATCATCTCAGTTGTACACATACGGTAAGATTCCCTCCTTCCGTCAAATCATTAATATTTTTTCGTCCCAATACCTCGTAGGGGTCACCCTCCTCCCCCTTTAACTCCATTCCCCTTTTCTCCTCAGCTTGGCGTTACCCGTCCAAGTCCACTTTCTCCAGCCATCCTCTATCTCCCGGGCATAGGTTTCAGTTCTCCCGCGGAGGTAGGCGTCATGCACCTTTTTTCTGACGGTTTATATTGTTTTGTCCCTGCCACTCGACTCAATTTTCCTTGTCCTATATGTTTTCCCCTCTTCTTCTTTCCCAGGCATTATCCGTCTTCGTTTTCATTACAAGGGGCACCCCCACCTTCCATTTTTACCCTGGCAGGTGTCTCATGCC
The DNA here is from genome assembly GCA_963921515.1 of Calotriton arnoldi. Classification (NCBI taxonomy): domain Eukaryota; kingdom Metazoa; phylum Chordata; class Amphibia; order Caudata; family Salamandridae; genus Calotriton; species Calotriton arnoldi. The sequence goes on along the minus strand of CAWUFW010003799.1, from coordinate 666,311 downwards.
ACAGTTGGCCACATCACTGTACTCTTGTGTCGCTTTCTTCATTTCAGGTATTTACTACCCTAGTCATTATTTTTTCTTTTTGTCTCCTAGAGGTACGCTTCTTTTGCTTAATTTTCCTTCTACTACACTCAACCTCACTTTAACTGATTGGGGTGGACTTGTTTATATTCTCCTATTCTGAGCCGATTTTCACCATTTACTTTTTATTTTTATACGAGAATCTTGGGCTTAACTACCCAATAGGAATTAAACTCCCCTCATGTCAATCATGTGCGATGGTTTGCTAATGTCTTTAGAGGGACCTCCAGTCTTTCTTTGTTTTACTGGGGCGATTCTTTTCAAATTTTCCTCTTCAGCCGTTTTTTTTTTAGCTTAAATCGTTTACACATTACTTCTGCATAACTGCCCAACAGGGATGCTATTTTCTTTACGTTATTCATTTGTGATTATTTGTTATTGCGCATAGTTAAATAAGCCACTTTTATCTCTGGTCATATGCACACCACTTTGGCACCACAAGTCACCTCAGTTGCTTGTATACATTTGGCATATTGTTCCGTGTTTTCTTTACATTTTACAGTTACATTTGTTTCACATTTTTCATGTTATTAAATTTGTTTATGCTCTCTTCTCCTTTATACAGTCACTTTTTTGACACCTGGTCAATCAAGCACCTACTAAGTCAACTTTTTTATGCCTTTCGCACTTTACGACAGTTAGGGTTTCCACTTTATAATGGTGATCCTCGTGTGTGGATTTTCTCCCACCGTCTTTTTTATTTTTTTATTTTTTATGAATCTTGTATATTCAGGAGCAACCGAGTTTTGGTTTATTTTATGCTTTGTATCCTTCCCAGCCCTGAAGAGTCACGGGTTTACTCCCTCGTGTGACGAAACACATGTCGGCTGGTTGTTTTCTTTATGTGGTTGCTGGAATAAATACTTCTAAAAGATTACTCTGGTGTCGACCACTAAGAACTTGATTTCATACGAGACCTTTCTACTATTAAGACATCCCCATAACGTGTGCCCAGGATTTTGTTCATAGTCCTTCAGTGAGTTGTAGGAACGCTGCCAAGTAAAATGAGTAAAAACCCCAGTGGGTAGGTAGAATGTCCTGCTTGTTAAAATTACACCGTATAACTTTCACCGCGTCCTCCTGTCCCTCTTCTGCTGCACGCCGACAGGCGCCAGCAGGGGTCCGCTGCAACGCGGCGGGGCTTCTTTACGGCAGGACTGGCCGTTTTCATATCCAACAAGAAGGTTGTCCCCTCAAAGAAGCCACACACAGGTAGGTACATCTTCATGCTTTATTGGCGAAAGCTGCAACTAAGAACAACAGAACACTTCACCTCAGATCGGGAGCCCGACGCGTTTCGTGCTCACTTGCACTTAATCATGGGCTGGGTCATCAGGCAAGCCGTTCCACAGTTCAAGCATCTATGTATACTCGAAGCCCGCCCCAGTGGGCATCAACAGTCGCACTGCTTGCTGGTCTCAGTAGTGCTTGAAATCATCCTCCAATTAGTTAAATAGTCCTTCAGTGAGTTGTAGGAAAGCTGCCAAGTAAAATGAGTAAAAACCCCAGTGGGTAGGTAGAATGTCCTGCTTGTTAAAATTACACCGTATAACTTTCACCGCGTCCTCCTGTCCCTCTTCTGCTGCACGCCGACAGGCGCCAGCAGGGGTCCGCTGCAACGCGGCGGGGCTTCTTTACGGCAGGACTGGCCGTTTTCATATCCAACAAGAAGGTTGTCCCCTCAAAGAAGCCACACACAGGTATTGTATTGTATTGTATTGTATTGTATTGTATTGTAATTGCATTTGTATAGCGCTTACTACCCCTGACGAGGCGTCGAAGCGCTTTTTCGGCGAGTAGCACGCTACTCCGGGACCCATAGAGGATTAGTGTTGAATTAGTATAGTGAAACATGCAAGTAAATTTTAAGTGGTGGATATGTTAGTCAGTTATTTGGATTCAGAAGGGTAGCGGAGGGATAGAAGAGGGAAAAAAGGTTTGCATATATATAGCGCTTCTAACCCCTGATGGGGTGTTGAATTGCTTTTTTTTGGGGGCGAGTAGCACGCTACTCCGGAAACCCATAAAGGATTAGTGGTGAATTAGTATGGTGAAATATGAAAGTAATTTGAGTGGTGGATATTAGTCAGTTATTTGGAGTGAGAAGGATAGTGGAGGGATAGAAGGGAAAGAAAGGTTTGCATTCATATAGCGCCTGTTACCCCTGGTGGGTGTTGAAGCACTTTGTTGGCGAGTAGCACGCTACTCTGGAACCCATAAAGGATTAGTGGTGAATTAGTATAGTGGAATATGGAATTAGTGAAGTGAACATGCTAGTCTGTTATTTTGATTGAAAAGGATAGTTGTGGGATAGAAGAGTGAAGGATTTCTTTTTGTAGGTCATAGCAGTAGGAGGAGGCTTTTGATGAGTAAAAAGGGTTTTTGGAGGGGAAGAGTCAGAGGGAAGAGTTTAGAAAGGTTTGTCTTGGGCATTGGTACAGTAAAGGAGGTGTCAGAAGATACAAGGAGGGGTAGAGTAGGAGAGAGTCAAGAAAGGGTTATTTTGGGGAACATAGTAGTGGTATGGCGTTTGCGATAAATGAGAGAGTGGGTGTAGAGGATATAGTGATAGATGTATAGGGTGAGATAGGGTAGTGAATTGGAAAAAGTAGTAGAAAGAAGTTTGAGATGAGTCAAAAGTTGGGCTAGAAGATATATTGAGGGAAGTATAGGCTGAGAAATAGGGTAGTGCATTGGAAATGCTAAATTAGAAGAAAGTGATAAATATATAGATCCATAAGTACATTGAGAGTATATAGATGCATAAAGGAGGTAAGTATATGCAGATTAAAAATATTGATAGAGGTAGCGGATGTGAAATAGGGTAGTGCATTAGATATGCTTTTTCAGGAGAAAAGTAATAGACACATTAATTAATGGGAAGATGGGCAGCATTCCTGGCCCTGGCCCGTCTCGAACAGGCTCAAACAGGCACTCACCCTTGTCCTCTCTGCCCTTAGCATAATTGTCGTGACCCTGTCCCTGGTTGTACCATCAACTTTCGAAGGACTTCTACACAGTACACCCGTTTATTCCTAGCTACATTTTTGTCCGAATACCATATATTGGATTTATATTACACAGTTTTATGGAGCACTAAAACGTCAATAGATGTGTGGTGTAGACAGCGAATGGAAATTATCTAGAAGAGCCATGTTTTTAACAATTTGCGACAGAGCAAGTCAGTATCTTCCAAAGCGGGTGGACAGGAATGTCATTTGCCCGTACGTAGGCAAGTGGGTTCATTGGCTGTTACAGAGATGTGCCTGTAACCTACAGGTCATGACAACCGCAGCGCTGACTCCGCCTTTCATTCGTCCAAGGAAGATACTGTGTTAGATTCTAACACCCCTTGATCACATCACTGTAAAGCTGTGAGCATGTGATACAAAGTACCATAAGAAAATGTATTATTATTATTGTTAGTTTTATTATTATTACCATCATTTCAACAAGAACTTAATGAGAACATAACACAATCCAGACTCTCTCTGAGCTAAACGTTTTAGGGACAATAAACTTGCTTTTTAAAAACTAAGATAAAAAAGCCCAGTGATGGACTTGAGAACCGACATCTAGGCACATCCAGGGTATACAGCCAGCATTACCAGTAAATCCCTTCTCAGAATCACAGCCATAGCACATTAATGGCCAACAGCTGCACGGTGGGTGCAGAGGGCCCGGCCCGCCACAGCTTTTTAGAGCAGCCGCTGCAGTGCCTTGAAGGTGGATGAACATTTGGCAGCGCTGTGGCTCTCACACGAACTAATAACAATAAAGTTCTGTTTTCATAGTGCTTGCGCTCACTACTGTCAATAACAGGCGTCTCGCACGGATCAAGGCGCATTAACCTTCTGCGCTATCTTGCTGCGGTTGGAACCTGGGATCTGTAGATTACACACACAGCTCTGCAGCAGGCGCATTTACTATCTCAGCTATCGTGGCGGAATTTAAGCCAAGAGCCTGTAAGTCATCCACAAATGCCTGTAGAAGGCACGTCAAATTTCCGGGCTAGTACGCTTGGGATTTAAATCCGTGACAGGCAGGCTGCACGTGAATCTGTGCAGGAGGCGCATTCACCCACTGAGCTAGCGTCCACTGTGGCTGGTCCAGCTCTGTACCGAGCGCAGGATTTGACTGGACAGCTGCAGGTTGGGGTGCTCGGTCTGTGCGGTGTAGAACATTATCCTAGCGTGCCCTGGCCTAGGAATGGAGTAAACGCCCGTCATCGCGTGCTCACAAGTTAACATGATCTAAAGCGCTGACCCTGGGGGCAATGGGTGGACAGGTCATGTTTACAAGGGCATTTCATGAGCTATTCTGTCGGACCAATATCGCAGGCTCAGCATCGGCTCAGCTACAACAAGATGCCAATCTTTCACAGTGTGCTCTCTACCGAATGTATCGACGGCCCCCAGCCCGACCAACCCCAACCCCCGTTAGATTAAGCTCACCCGAACTTCTGCAAAACGCTTCCCCAGCGGTTCTTATTCCTGTCTTCCCGTAGCTCTATAGGAGCCCTACGTCAGACGTAAATTGCTTGCACAGTTCTGTGTTTTTTCTTTTAATTTTAGGACCTGTAGTTCTCTGTGTACAAGGGGAAAAGAATAACTAAGTCTCAGGATGCAAATTTACATCTCTCCTACTTTTCAGAAAACGCATAAAAGCCTATCTTTTTTTCACTTTAACTCACTTCCTTTACTAACCCTTCTTTCAGCTATAGCGCCTAGAGACCTTCGGGTGGTTGTTCGTGCTTTGCAAATTCCCAATATAACATAACAGTGGCTGTTATGAGACACATTACTGGCTGAGCTTTGAGCAGCTAGGGCTTATAGGCGGTTCAATTGACAGTGCTCGCCACACACGAGTGTCTAATCGTGTAAGACTATGGATGTAGGCGACCTGGGTTATATACGTGACCGCACTGTGTGCTCATGGACGAATCCCCCAATCTCCCCAAGCATCAAGTCTTAGTAAGTCCAAGTTTTTTACAATTAAATTCATTTTCCTTTTTTCAATTCAAGCACCCAGTATAAGTGGCTAAAGTTTACTCACGCCATCATGTTATTTTTGTTGATTATTGGCATGTGCTCATATAAAAGAACTTGGACTTACTAAGACTCTGGGAAACATATTCGTAATACCAGTGAAATGCACCCTGGGAATTGTATTTTTTTAATGTCAGTCATGTGATTCCTGAAGTTTAAAAGGCGCGCAGTTATGCACTTGCACTTAATGACCCCCACCTGTGATCAAGGGAATTCAATGCCGAAACGCGTAAGGACATGGGGAACCCTTTGCGCTGCTGTGCCAGTGAATAAAATGCCTGCAACTCCAGTATTGGGCCTCTGTGTGGTGTGTAACGGATTGTTTGACGGGCTGCTCCGTGCCCGTTGTTAGAGGCCACCCTGAAGGGTCGGAGGCTCCCTGCTCGAAGGCTGTTTGTTGGATTTTATCATGGGAGCATGACCCACTCGCCATTTCAAGCCAAAGCAGGGCAATGCTACTTCAGCGAAAATGAGATGGCTGAGGAAGGGATTCGGAGTGGGTTGACCTTTCACTCTGATCGTGCTGGAGCTGGGGCTTTGTTCACGAGGCAGCAATGAAATATGAGCACATGCCAATAATCAACAAAAATAACATGACGGCGTGAGTAAACTTAGCCACTTATACTGGGTGCTTGAATTGAAAAAAGGAAAATGAATTTAATTGTAAAAGAACTTGGACTTACTAAGACTCTGGGAAACATATTCGTACTACCAGTGAAATGCACCCTGTGAATTGTATTTTTTTAATGTCAGTCATGTGATTCCTGAAGTTTAAAAGGCGCGCAGAAATGCACTTGCACTTAATGACCCCCACCTGTGATCAAGGCAATTCAATGCCGAAACGCGTAAGGACATGGGGAACCCTTTGCGCTGCTGTGCCAGTGAATAAAATGCCTGCAACTCCAGTATTGGGCCTCTGTGTGGTGTGTAACGGATTGTTTGACGGGCTGCTCCGTGCCCGTTGTTAGAGGCCACCCTGAAGGGTCGGAGGCTCCCTGCTCGGAGGCTGTTTGTTGGATTTTATCATGGGAGCATGACCCACTCGCCATTTCAAACCAAAGCAGGGCAATGCTACTTCAGCGAAAATGAGATGGCTGAGGAAGGGATTCGGAGTGGGATGACCTTTCACTCTGATCGAGCTGGAGCTGGGGCTTTGTTCACGAGGCAGCAATGAAATATGAGCACATGCCAATAATCAACAAAAATAACATGACGGTGTGAGTAAACTTTAGCCACTTATACTGGGTGCTTGAATTGAAAAAAGGAAAATGAATTTAATTGTAAAAGAACTTGGACTTACTAAGACTCTGGGAAACATATTCGTACTACCAGTGAAATGCACCCTGGGAATTGTATTTTTTTAATGTCTGTCATGTGATTCCTGAAGTTTAAAAGGCGCGCAGAAATGCACTTGCACTTAATGACCCCCACCTGTGATCAAGGCAATTCATTGCCGAAATGCGTAAGGACATGGGGAAGCCTTTGCGCTGCTGTGCCAGTGAATAAAATGCCTGCAACTCCAGTATTGGGCCTCTGTGTGGTGTGTAACGGATTGTTTGACGGGCTGCTCCGTGCCCGTTGTTAGAGGCCACCCTGAAGGGTCGGAGGCTCCCTGCTCGGAGGCTGTTTGTTGGATTTTATCATGGGAACATGACCCACTCGCCATTTCAAGCCAAAGCAGGGCAATGCTACTTCAGCGAAAATGAGATGGCTGAGGAAGGGATTCGGAGTGGGATGACCTTTCACTCTGATCGTGCTGGAGCTGGGGCTTTGTTCACGAGGCAGCAATGAAATATGAGCACATGCCAATAATCAACAAAAATACCATGACGGCGTGAGTAAACTTTAGCCACTTATACTGGGTGCTTGAATTGAAAAAAGGAAAATGAATTTAATTGTAAAAGAACTTGGACTTACTAAGACTCTGGGAAACATATTCGTACTACCAGTGAAATGCACCCTGGGAGTTGTATTTTTTTAATGTCAGTCATGTGATTCCTGAAGTTTAAAAGGCGCGCAGAAATGCACTTGCACTTAATGACCCCCACCTGTGATCAAGGCAATTCAATGCCGAAAAGCGTAAGGACATGGGGAACCCTTTGCGCTGCTGTGCCAGTGAATAAAATGCCTGCAACTCCAGTATTGGGCCTCTGTGTGGTGTGTAACGGATTGTTTGACGGGCTGCTCCGTGCCCGTGTTAGAGGCCACCCTGAAGGGTCGGAGGCTCCCTGCTCGGAGGCTGTTTGTTGGATTTTATCATGGGAGCATGACCCACTCGCCATTTCAAGCCAAAGAAGGGCAATGCTACTTCAGCGAAAATTAGATGGCTGAGGAAGGGATTCGGAGTGGGATGACCTTTCACTCTGATCGTGCTGGAGCTGGGGCTTTGTTCACGAGGCAGCAATGAAATATGAGCACATGCCAATAATCAACAAAAATAACATGACGGCGTGAGTAAACTTTAGCCACTTATACTGGGTGCTTGAATTGAAAAAAGGAAAATGAATTTAATTGTAAAAGAACTTGGACTTACTAAGACTCTGGGAAACATATTCGTACTACCAGTGAAATGCACCCTGGGAATTGTATTTTTTTAATGTCAGTCATGTGATTCCTGAAGTTTAAAAGGCGCACAGAAATGCACTTTCACTTAATGACCCCCACCTGTGATCAAGGCAATTCAATGCCGAAACGCGTAAGGACATGGGGAACCCTTTGCGCTGCTGTGCCAGTGAATAAAATGCCTGCAACTCCAGTATTGGGCCTCTGTGTGGTGTGTATATATAAATATATATATATATATATATATATATATATATATTTATATATATATATACATTTGAATGCTATTCATTTAACATCTGGAAAAGCCTTTCTGTTAGACAGCATTGCATAAATAAAACCCCAAGCCTAATTCTAAAAAGAGAGTCTTTGATGTGTTTCATTTTGTAAGGGGAAACCCCTTTCTAGATGTTATTGTGTTATATGTCTCCTGCTTCGTCATGTTTGGGCCATCGTGTGGGAGTGGTATTTTTTTAGGGCGAAGCAAGACATTTTGGCGTCACGAACAGGATTTACGAAAAGTGCAATTTTAAAAGGGAAAAATGCTCTCTAAAATGTCCATGTTTTCAGTTGCAGACTCCCAGATGCCAACTGAGTTATTTGGGTGGGAAGTTGCCTCTAATGCATGTTTAACAGATGAGGGGCAAACAGATATTTAAATGTGTACAAGATTTTTCTCTTAAAGAGGGAATACAACTTGGTATTTCAGACAGAAACAGTGGGGTCATTTTGAATGCATTGCTCAGAATGTATCAAAAATGTGGACAGTTAGAAAAAGAACATAATGAGCTGCAAAGGGAGTTAGTTAAAACTAAAGAAAAGTCAGACCTTAACATCTAAAAATAAATCTTTGAAAAGAGAGTTGAAAATGTACCAAGCACTGAAGCAGTTTATTTTGCCAGGCTGTTTAGATAGCCAGAGTGATTCATTCGTGAAAAATGTGGATGTAGAGAAGCTGCAAGTTAATTTACGATGCTCACAGGAGGTTTTAAGTAATTCTTTTGAGGACGTTCCTCAGCCAGAAATGAATGGTATCTTGGTTGAATTAGAAGCTTCCGAAGTAACGTTGAACCGAGAAAATGTAAACGTGCAGGAAGATAAACTAACCAGCCTGTTAGAACTAACGATTGTTGGTTGCAGTTATAAATCAGACTGGTCAGTGAATGACAAACCTTGCTTTACATGGAGAGATGTTATGAAAAATGCAGTTTTAAAACATGAGTCTGAATGGGAAGAGGAGCAGCAATGTGCTTTTGAATCTGCAAAAGAGATTATGCACTGTGTTTCAGACGTGTGGCCAATACAGAAAGGAGACATTGAGTGACATGTGACAGTTCAGGGGAAGTGTGCTACTTTGAGTATGTGTGAAAAACAAGAAAAGAAGAGGGTGCTCTTAGACTTTTGGACTGAAACATTTTCAAATGCTGGAGAATGTTTTGCTTGCACTGTGACAGACAAAGGGCAGACACAATTGTGTGTGTGTTTTTGTGTGCTCTGATAGATACAGGGCAGACACAGTTGATTTTGAGTTGTGCACTGATAGATACAGGGCAGACACAGTTGATTTTGAGTTGTGCTCTGATAGACATTTGAGACTATAAAGCTGAGGGTTATTGATTTAAAAACCGGGATTGTTTGAGCCTGAACGATGGACGCATCTTCAGTGCAGACATCTGGTTGCTGAGTCTCTTAACCCCGGCTCTGAGTCCCCCAGTCTGGAGTGGGCTAAGATGCAGTGTTTGCGCCAGTTGAAGTGATTTGTTTTTGATTAGTGCTATTGTGATGTGTGGCCAGTGGCTATAATCATACGAGGTGTTTTCTTTGTGATGTGTGAGTGAGTCTGAGTGCACATCCACAGTAATCATTTGATGTATTTAGTGTATATATATCTTTATGATTTCTTGCAGGACGTCCAGTACTATTTGCTGCTTGTTTATTCATTATTATTATTCATGCATTTAACCAAGTGTGTTATTATTGCTTGCATATAAATATATATATATATATATATATATATATCTATGTATATTTGAATGCTATTCATTTGACATCTGGGAAAGCCTTTCTGTTAGAGAGCATTGCATAAATAAAACCCCAAGCCTAATTCTAAAAAGAGAGTCTTTGATGTGTTTCATTTTGTAAAGTGAAACCCCTTTCTAGGTGTTGTTGTGTTATATGTCTCCTTCTTCTTCGTGTTTGGGCCATCGTGTGGGAGTGGTATTCTTTTAGGTCGAAGCAAGACAAGTACCCTGGGCTATGGGCTACCTAGGCCCTACCTCGGGGTGACTTATGTGTAATAAATAGGGAGTTTAAGGCATGGCAAGTAGTTTCAAATGCCAAGTCAAAAGTGGCAGTAAGCTGCACACACAGATCCTGAAATGGCAGGCCTGAGACAGGTTTGAAAGTTTACTTGTGTGGGTGGCACAATCGCTGCAGGTCCACTAGTAGCATTTTCTTTACAGGGCCTGGGTATATGGGATACCACTTTACAAGGGACTTACAGGTAAACTAAATTTGCCAATCAGGTATACTCCAATGTAACCATGTTTTAGGGGAGAAGCACATGCACTTTAGCACTAGCCAGCTGTGGTAAAGTGCTCAGGGTCCAAGGCCAACAAAAGATTTTTAGGAAACCAAAGAGGAGGAGGAAGGCAAAATGTTTGGGGTGGCCCTTCAGAGAGGGCCATTTTCCAACAGTTGAGGAGAACTTCTTCAAACCAAAGAGCTCAACGAGTAGCTGTTCCACAGGACGGCCCATGGTCTTGGTTTCAGTGGTCCCATAAATGCATGTATTATTGCGATGCGAGCCGGGTGCTAAATCTTCATTTTTTGCCACCACTTGGGACAGCAACATCTCCCTTTTATTCAACCGATCAGCCTGTGTGCCCTTGTTGTCCTCCAGATCAGAAATGGCCCACTCTGCACCGTCCAGCCACTCTGTCTGCCTGTCCAGCATTCCTATCAGTCTGTCTAGTCTGGAGGCTAAGGAGTCAATCTTCCTGCCAATTGACTGCAGCCTGCTGTGCAGTTCCTTCAGGAGGATATTACCTCAACCTCTGTTGGGGCCCTCTGTAGATTTGCCCTCATTGACTGAGCCCAGTGTAGATTTACCTGCCACCATCTTGTTTTCAAAGTGTAGCTTAGCCTGTTTCCCCAAGGTGAGAGGGAAGAGCACTGCCACTGAGAGGGGTTTGTATCAGAAGGGCAGGTGCCGAGTTAGCTGGGGATACCCAAAGCAATAGATCAGCAAAGGAAGAGGTGCACTCCAATCGCATGTGCCAGGGTAGAGGGCCCACAGCGTCCCCACGGGCATGGCAAGAAGCAGTCAGGAGATTGTGCAATTGTGAGTCAAATGGGCCTACCAGCGAGAAGTGGCATTAATGGAACACCATGTGGGGTGGGGGCACAGTTACAAATCAAATCCAGAGGCTTAAAGGTAGGCAACGACGGCCCGCATGGCCAGTACTCACAGCGAACCATGATGCAGCCGGCTCCACAGCAGATCATTAGAGGGTCCAAGCACCTCCCCCATCACAGGACAGGCTGTTGATCCTCTCTAAGGGCCGCATAGCCCCACAGGCCCCACAATGGGCCCCAATGCCCTGCCACAGTTTGGCCAGTCAGTGAGCATCAGTCTTCCACACCAGTGGGAGACTGGTGCCGACGACATGGCGGTTTAACTTGGTTTTATTCTTCACCCACTATATCTCCATGTAAGACGTTTTAACACTTCCCTTCATGTGTGACTGAAAGCACACAATTATTCTGTTGATGTTAACTCTCTTCATGAAAGTATGGTTCAGTGCTTGACGTACATCTCCAAGTTACTTAAAAAGTGTTACAGAAGTTTATTCTTGTTAGTTGTTTCTTCCAAAGTTTATGTATTTTGCATGTGGTTGTGAAACGGTCAAAGGTTTTCACTCAATTCATTATGAAAATGAAGAGTTTTTTTTTTACATGAAATGCTTTTTTAACAATGTGTTCAACATATTGTTTCTGTATGACTTTTCCCATCTTTTGTCTTATGAAAGGAAGTGTTTGAAGCTGATTTTTCAGAACATATGGTTTATGATGCTTTGCAGGTATACTGCTAATATTGTCTCTTTTTGTGAAAGTGTATATTTTTTTTAGACTAGGCAGCAATTTCTTTGTTAATGATGCTCACTTGGTCAATTGCTTGTTATTAACCTTTTCGTACAAAGGTCAGGGTGTGTATAAATATTAGAAAAATGTAGTTTATTCTTACCAGTTGTCTTTTCTTTAGGCACCCTCCTTCTCTCTGTTCAATATTTATTTTCTCTTTTCTCTTAAGTAAAATTTCCCTTTTTGCTTCTCTGGGTAATGTTTTTGAAAACGTATGTTCAATGTGGGCAAATCTGTTTTGGAAAAAACATAAAGGGGTAATGCTTGCAGAAGCAATTGTCCTAATATAAGTTTTAACTTTTATGCATTTTCCTGTATTATGTCCCAACAGAATTCCATATAGAACTGTTCTTGGTTTACATAGAAATATACAGATGGATGTGATGAGATATCATTTTTAATTTTTCTGTTATGTGTTTAAAGAAGGAGCAGAGCTCTATTGCTTTCCAACAGTCAACAGAGTCTATATGGTTGTTGGTGGGATTTAGTGGTATTGGGCAATGTTTATAGCCCACTTTGTTTTATTAACCAATCACGTAATGCCATACTTCTTAATTTTATCTAGTTTTCCATTCATTTTCATTGTGTGTTTTAAATGCCTATTTAATACTTGTTAAATGTCATCGTTGCAGTGTAATTTATTTTCTTACCTCATGTTCGTTTTTGTAGTATTGTACTATATTAGTAGCCAAACTGTATTGAAGCCCAAAATTGTCCTCCTTTGATAATTACGTTGTTGGTATAATGTAGTTTCCTAATGAGCAATCATTTACATCTTTATATATTTGTTTGACTGCCTCTGTGTTTCTTATTCAGTATGTCAGTGTATGTGCAAGAGGGTTAGGGGGCATGGTTTGTTGGAAACAGTTCTATTGTTGGGTCAGACAGCATGTTGACAAAGTAGGGGTTGAAAAAGATTTAGGTTTGAAAGGAGCTAAACTAACATGGATTGGTGAAAGAGGTTTCCTCTGTTAGTAATTGTGACAATCCCCACTTTATGGTCATCCACTGTGGTGGCAATGATATAGGACACTTAACTGGAGAAGATTGGAAATTGAAATGAAGGAGACATTTTCAATCTTAATGTGTATGTTTCTGAACACACATTTTGTGTTCTCAAATATTTGTCAGAGACAAATGTTGATGTGAACTACTGTAAATGCAGCTACGTTTGAAAAAACTCGAAGAAGTGACACCATTCCTTCGCAATCATAAAATGTCTTCCCTTTTCATTGAACTATAAAATATGGCAATGCAGCACTGTATGGTTTTGATGGTGTACATTTTTCAACCTATGAAAGCCATATTTTTATTTCAAACCTAACAACTTGGCTTGAAAACATATATAAATATGCTTAGTTAAAAAAATCAATGGCTCTTTTAAGAGTCACCCTATTTTATGTTTCATTTTATTTTGTCATATCTAAATATTTTCTTTTAAATTTCAATAAGTATCACAGTACTTTCTAGATACTTTCAAGAAAGTACCACCACACATCATAAGCTTTTTAAGAAATATATAAATGAATGAAAATACTTCCCCCTAACTTTACAGACTTTGCTAAACTGCCTAATTTCTTCCTATACATTACATTAAGAGAAATAGGCTATTTTGGGGTGAAAATGCAAAACAAAGAAAATTGTGGTCTACACAAAATGGCTGTGTTTTTATTTTGCAAGAGCTTGCATTAACCAATAATTTTGTGTTTCGTCATCGTCATGTACCGTGGTATGTTGCTAAGGTACCGTGGCATACCATTGCCCAATATAGAACTAAGATTGTGTCCCTTAATACTTTAAAACAAGCAAACAAATTCAGATAAAATAACAAAAAGGACCCTTTCCACACCGTAATCTAGATTCCTGCCAAAATGTATATAAATCTGTTCAGTCATTTTGTCACTATGTCTGTTTAACAATTCTATGGAAAATGCATTGGGTGGCAAAACGTGTTATTGAGACACCTCTTTTTTCATTGCACCCCCTTAACTAATCACCACAAAACTTTGCATTATTGAACTAATGTAGAAAAACAAATAGGTCTGCAAGGTTTCCTGTAGATACATCAATAGGCGACAAATTTATCAGCAAGCAAAAATCTGAGGATTTACTACTTCTCGGAATCCTAACTATAACTACAGAATAGCTATAGCCACTCTGTGATATATATTTATATATATATTTCTATAAATAAAAATATTGCCATATGCTATATTTTGTCTATACCATCTATCTGCTACATTAATTTATTATGCTGATTTTCAATTTCACATCTTAATCTTCCTATTCATTCATGAGAGGCTTTTCTATCCCCCTACTGTTTCTTTTATTTTCCGTCTCTTTCCTTTTAATCTTCTTAAAAAGAAAACATTTATGAAATGATACTTTTATTTCTCTGGTATTCCATGCTATCCTTGTAGTATATATCTTTTATTGAATTAGTACTCTATACATGATATAATGTTTATGAATTCTTCTACAATTTTGTTTGTATCTGATGTTGGTACTTATGGGATGTTGTAATTTTTGTATTATTAAATCTATTTTATTAAAGAGTTTTTGAAAGTAAAAAGAATGCAAAAGTACAGCTGCAGTCCAACACAAATACCACACAATCTAACAATGCAGCACAAGAAACACAGCATATCACCATCACAAGAAAATGCAACACAAAGCAAAGGCACAAACATTCTGGTCACACATTACCACTTCCACAGACTAGATTTCATAATATGGTGGTACAAGGTGTTTGCACCAGGCACAGCCTTACTTACCACCAATGGCATGAATTAGAGCAGGTATAAATGTTTTGTTATCTGGCCACTATCTCGGAGGTAACTCTAAATTACTAAAGCTAGAAAATTCCACTTGCTGGGACTTTGACATCAAAAGGTTGAAATTGCTTACAAGTCATTCAGAAGCTACTTTTTATTGTCATCATCTGATGATAGTGCAGATTTCATTATTATTGTTAAGGCACCAAATTATCAAATGCTGAATTCCTGTTCATTATATTTAAGTTTACTCTAGCCCTAAGGTGTAGCCCTAAGGAAGCCTGATAGAACTCGACCACCAAAGAGCAATTACAAAACATTTTTGAACAGTGCAAAACAAAGTACATTCATCTGGATTATGCATTTAAATTGCAACTGTACGTTATCTTTTATATAACAATTTATGACTACTGTACACCATGGTCTCAAAGAAGTAAGTAACTGAGGTATATGCCAATGTATGATTGTAGATGTATTAATTTCAGGTATGGACAAAACTTTGCATGGGGATCCTGGAATCTTGTGGCACAAAACGTTTCATGCAGGTCCTGGAGTGGAAACTTGTGCCAGCAGCAACGTTTGAAACATAACCTTAGAAATGTCTCATGTATTGCTTTTTTTGCATGCTACAAAGTAGATTATTACATTTTTGGATGCAAACATAAACTCAACCTAGTGCAAATGCACTTGCTAACATTACACTTTATAGGAAAAATATATTTATCAATGACAAAACCTGTGGTCATTCACCCCACAAATTTTATGGGGTGTTGCTTTCTCTTCCATGCACTGGAAAGGGACTATTCTACGGTGGGAACTGGTGAGAAAATAATTTGTAGCACACAATTCCAGGAAGCCACTGCGGTGGAAACCACCCTCCGCTTACTTAGGACTAGATTTTCTCAGATGAAAGCCTCTGTCTGAGTAGATCCATTTAAGAGAGTAAACCCACCACACTTTGAAAAGTGTTTTTCACTCGTAAATGTAGCTGTTTTTATGAGTCTGTCTTGCACCTGCAAATAGATTTCAGAATGATTTCAATATACTCAAACATCTCTACTGCATTGGTAAAACTAGGAGCAATAAATTTGGGGGCATGGTTAATAATCTTTCACGCAACGCAGGGCAGCAAGCAAAGTTGCTGCACTGCACTGCATCACAAGGAGAATGCCGAAATGCTCCATATTTACAAAGATATGGAGCATTTCTGCTCTCTCCTTGCTCTGATGCACTCTGTGCTGCCTAGCACCAATGCAGGCACTTTTGCACCATAGTACCAAGGTATCTGTGTTACGGGCAGGATTGTTTTTGTGCACGAAAGGGTCCTTTCACAACGGCTAGAGTCATTTTCCTCTTTCTGTGGAATGCATCACACATAGAAAGAGAAAGTAGCAAGGAGAAATAAAGATATTAACGCCTCACTGGGGAAGGTGAAGCATTTTGACACATTCCCAGGTTTACTAGCTTTAGTAAATCCTGGAATGCAGCAAATCCATGGTTGTATGAATGGGAATGCCCATGCTCCACCCATGGAATGCTTCCCAACTTTAAATGCAGCATTAGACAGCAAAAGCGCTGTGTTGCATTACATTTCTTTTCAAAACCACATAAGGTGGCATGAATCTCCCCTTGTGTGACATTGTAAATATTGCTGAAGCCTTTGCATTGACCTTGCATTACCTTGCGTGATGCAATGACAACTCAAAGGCTTGATAAATCTAGTCCTTGGTTTAATGCTCCAATAGTGATGAGAATAATAAAGAAGGAACAGTCTGTATGATTGTTTCAATAACAGCACCTTTAGGAAATAATTTTATTTAGGTGGATCAATATCAATTGTCCAAGATGTACAATAACCAATTATTCCTTCTGCAAACTAAGTACAATACAATACCTCAATAAAATCACTTCTAAAACCTCCAGTCTAAATAGTGGCCCAATTAAATTCTCAATTAGTATTAGCTGTGAGACGCTGTGCTATAAGGGCAGTGCTATGCAACAAACACTATACTTATTTTAATTATTGGTAGAAAGCAAGATGTAGCATACGTGTAGCATTGTGCTTACTCATTGCATCACTTCATCTCAAAAGCTATAAATATCGAAAACTACCCTGATTCTAAAGCCAGAGAGGAAAAAAAACAATCAAATCCACATAAGTGATGATGTATCTCTACAGGTAGAACCTAAATTGCTCTCCTCCAGAGTTCTGCCTACTAAGGATGTCATGGCCCTCATATGGGCTTGAGGCCAACAGGCTCACAAGCAGACTGGGACACATCTATTGGCCTGTTCTTAGCCAAACTAATTGAAGGATTCGCCTCCAAACCAATTATTGGCATTTGGGTACAGAACAATATTCTCTTGGATTAACAGATCAGGTTGCACTCTGGTTGTGCAACATAAGCCTCTTTTATTGCCGCATGGAATGATATGAAATCAATAGTGGCTCCAGAAGTAGTCGCTGCACTTCTGCTTCTAGACCGCTCCTCTGCTTTTAACACTGTGCATCATTCTGCATTGTTTTACAGACTTGATAACATGGAAATATTTGAAGCTGTTTTGTAATGTATTGCATCTTTTTTTTGTCCTCATTCACCTCTTGACCACAATAACACACTCCAGGACGTCTGTACCCAAAAGAAAGCCTGACAAAAAACAGGTGTGGAGACCTTCCATCTACGGGTACACCTACGCTCATGATGGTACTGTCCCAAATGGGCAAAGTCACTCTCAAATTTGGTCCGATAGAAATCGGCAGCTGCCAGTAAGGCTTGAGGAAACGGGGGAGGGAAAGGCACATTGCAGCCTAGAGAGATCCAGAGAGGTATAATCATAGGACAAGGTTATTCCGCATCTTTTTCCAGCCATCTTAATAAAAAGTTCCAGAGGGCCTTCTTCCTCTTGGATGGGTTTCCCCTTCAATCAATCAATCAATCAATCACGGCATTTATAGAGCGCGCTACTCACCCGGGAGGGTCTCAAGGCGCTGGGGGAGGGGGTAAGTTACTGCTCGAACAGCCAGGTCTTGAGCTGCTTCCTGAAGGCGAGATGGTCCTGGGTTCGCCGAAGGTGAGTGGGGAGGGAGTTCCAGGTCTTGGCCGCCAGGTAGGAGAAGGATCTTCCTCCGGCGGTGGTTCTGCGGATGCGTGGTACGGTGGCGAGGGCGTGGCTGGTTGATCGTAGCTGGCGTGTGGGCGTGTAGAAGGACATGCGGTCGTTGAGGTACTTTGGGCCCAGGTCGTGGAGGGCCTTGTGTGCGTGGGTGAGGAGTCTGAACGTGATTCTCTTGCTGACGGGGAGCCAGTGCAGGTCTTTCAGGTGTACGGTGATGTGGCTGTGTCGGGGGATGTCCAGGATGAGTCGTGCGGAGGCGTTCTGGATGCGCTGGAGTCTCTTTTGAAGTTTGGCTGTGGTTCCGGCGTAGAGGGTGTTCCCATAGTCCAGTCGGCTGGTGACGAGTGCCTGGGTGACGGTCTTCCTGGTTTCAGTGGGGATCCATCTGAAGATCTTGCGGAGCATGCGCAGGGTGTTGAAGCATGAAGATGAGACGGCGTTGACTTGTTTGGTCATTGATAGGGAGGAGTCCAGGATGAAGCCCAGGTTGCGTGCGTGGTCCGTTGGCTTGGGTGCGGTGCCCAGGGCCGGGGGCCACCAGGAGTCGTCCCAGGCGGAGGGTGATGAGCCCAGGATGAGGACTTCCGTCTTGTCTGAGTTCAGTTTAAGGCGGCTGTTCCTCATCCAGTCGGCGACGTCTCTCATCCCGTCGTGCAGGTTGGCTCTGGCGGTAGTGGGGTCGTTGGTGAGGGAGAGGATCAGCTGGGTGTCGTCGGCGTAGGAGATGATGTTGAGGTTGTGTCGGCGTGCGATGGCTGCGAGGGGGCTCATGTAGACGTTGAAGAGGGTCGGGCTGAGTGAGGATCCTTGTGGAACGCCGCAGATGACTTCGGTGGCTTCGGATCTGAACGGGGAGAGGCGGACTCTCTGGGTTCTTCCGGCGAGGAACGAGATGATCCATTCCAGTGCTTTCTCTCGGATTCCGATGTTGCTGAGGCGCTTCACTAGGGTGCGGTGGCAGACGGTGTCGAACGCCGCGGAGAGGTCCAGGAGGATGAGGGCAGCTGTTTCCCGTTGTCGGTTAGGGTTCTGATGTCGTCGGTGGCTGCGATAAGGGCGGTCTCGGTGCTGTGGTTGGCCCGAAACCCGGACTGCGAGGGGTCGAGGGATCCATTCGTCTCGAGGAAGGCGGCAAGCTGTCTGTTGACGGTCTTCTCGATGACTTTGGCCGGAAACGGAAGGAGCGAGATGGGGCGGTAGTTCTTGAGGTCGGTGGGGTCCGCCGTTGGTTTCTTCAGGAGGGCGGTAAGCTCGGCGTGCTTCCAGCTCTCCGGGAAGGTGGCGGTGCGGAAGGAGGAGTTGATGATGTCCCGGAGATGGGGTGCGATGGTGGCGTCGGCTTTGTTGAAGACGTGGTGTGGGCAGGGGTCGGTTGGTGATCCGGAGTGGATGGAGTTCATCGTGCGGGTGGTGTCTTCGGTGTTGATCGGGGTCCAGTTGCAGAGGGTGGTGGTGGCGGGCATTGGTTCGGCGGTAGGGTGCGTTGTTTGTGCGTTGAAGCTGTTGTGTATGTCGGTGATCTTGCGGTGGAAGAACGCGGAGAGTGAGTTGCAGAGGTCTTGCGAGGGGGTGATGTCGTTGTTTCCGGCGCTGGGGTTGGAGAACTCTTTGACGATGCTGAAAAGTTCCTTGCTGTCATGGGCGTTGTTGTCCAGTCGTTCTTTGAGTGCCGACTTCTTGGTGGCACGGATCAGCTGGTGGTGTTTGCGGGTGGCGTGCTTGAGGGCGGTCCTGTTGTCTGTGGTCTGGTCGAGTCGCCAGGTTTTCTCGAGAGTGCGGCAGTTCTTCTTGGATTCCTTGAGTTCGTTGGTGAACCAAGGGGTTTTCTTGCTTCCGGGTCTGCTGGGAGGGTTTTTTAGTGGTGCGAGGTCGTCGGCGCAGGCGGTCAGCCACTTGGCGAGGTTGCTGGCTGCTTCGTTTGGGTCCGTTGTGTCGGTGGGTGTGTTCTGGCTGAGGGAGGCGGTGAGCTGCTCGGGCGGTGATCTTGCTCCAGCTCCGGCGGGGAGCCTGTTGCGGGTGGTGGTGGGTCGCAGTCTTTCTGAAGCTGAAGTGGACGCAGCTGTGGTCGGTCCAGTGGAGTCCGGTGGCGTGGCTGAAGGAGATGTGCTTGCTGGACGAGAAGACGGGGTCAAGCGTGTGGCCGGCGTAGTGGGTGGGCGTGTTCACCAGTTGCTTGAGTCCGAGGTTGGCGAGGTTGTCCAGCAGGGCGGTGGTGTTTCTGTCGTTGTTGTTCTCCAGGTGGAAGTTGAGGTCCCCTAGGAGGATGTAGTCGGCGGAGGGCATGGCGTGCGGGCTGATGAAGTCTGCGATGTCTTCGCTGAATAGTGTGCGTGGTCCCGGGGGTCTGTAGATGAGGGTGCCTCGGAGGGTGGTCTTGGGGTCCGTGTGTATCTGGAAGTGTAGGTGTTCGGCGGCGGTGAAGGTCTCGTCGGAGTTAGTCGAGATGCGGATGGTGTTCTTGTGTACGATGGCGATGCCTCCTCCCGTCTGGTTGACGCGGTCCTTCCGGGTGATCTTGTATCCATCCGGGATGGCTATGGCGATGTCAGGCGCTGAGGAGGCGTTCATCCAGGTTTCGGTGAGGAAGGCGATGTCCGGTGCTGTTGCGTCGAGCAGGTCCCAGAGTTCCACGGCGTGCCTGTGGACGGAGCGGGTGTTCAGCAGGATGCATTTCAGGTGGTTGCTGCTGTTGCTCGACTTGGCGGAGGTGGTGCACGTCAGGGGGCAGGTGAATCGGCAGGTTTGGCAGGTGAAGGGTCCGTGGGTGCGTCTCGGTGAGGCTCGGTAGCAGGCAGGGTTCCGGCCGGCATTGAGTGCGGTGAGTGTGGCGGCGTCGTAGGTCCGTCGAGTGGTGTTGCATCGGTGGGATCCAGGGGTTCTGGCGCTGGGCGCGGTCCAGTCGCGGACGGGCGCAGACGGGCTTGCCTTAGGCGCGCCAGCGGCGCGCGCCCGCTGCGCACGTCCGCTGCGCGGCGCGTGCAGCGGCCGCCATTTATGGGGAGGTGGGAGGGAGGAGCAGCTGGGAGGCGGGAGGCAGGGGCAGCGAATGGGCAGTCAGGGGGCGGGGCCGCAGGGACGCAGCGGCGGGAATGGCGATAGGCAGCGAGGGGCACAGAAGGAAAAACGGGGGGAGAGCAGGTAAATCACGGGCACAACAACAGTGGGGCAGCGGGGGCACAGAAGGAAAAACGGGGGGAAAGCAGGTAAATCACGGGCACAACAACAGTGGGGCAGCGAGGGGCACAGAAGGAAAACGGGGGGAAAGCAGGCAAATCACGGGCACAACAACAGTGGGGCAGCGAGGGGCACAGAAGGAAAAACGGGGGAAAGCAGGCAAATCACGGGCACAACAACAGTGGGGCAGCGAGGGGCACAGAAGGAAAACGGGGGGAAAGCAGGCAAATCACGGGCACAACAACAGTGGGGCAGCGAGGGGCACAGAAGGAAAAACGGGGGGAAAGCAGGCAAATCACGGGCACAACAACAGTGGGGCAGCGGGGGCACAGAAGGAAAAACGGGGGGAAAGCAGGCAAATCACGGGCACAACAACAGTGGGGCAGCGAGGGGCACAGAAGGAAAAACGGGGGGAAAGCAGGCAAATCACGGGCACAACAACAGTGGGGCAGCGAGGGGCACAGAAGGAAAAACGGGGGGAAAGCAGGCAAATCACGGGCACAACAACAGTGGGGCAGCGAGGGGCACAGAAGGAAAACGGGGGGAAAGCAGGCAAATCACGGGCACAACAACAGTGGGGCAGCGAGGGGCACAGAAAGGAAAGGGGAGACAAGCAGACAAAACTGGCACCGGGGCCACAAGCGGAGGGCGATCTTACCTACAGGAGCAGCGGGCAGACAGCACAGGCGGAGCTGTGTGGTGGGGGAGCGACCTACCTGGCAAGGTCAAGGGTCGCTCCCTTAGATCTAACTCAGATGTTTACAGTACTGATTCTAACTGTATTGCATCTTACCTCACTTTTTCATCACCTCACTCTCTCCCTTTAGTTTTGCAATATTCTCCTTCACAACCCTTGCCCCACATGGGTTTAACATTGCCCCACACCTCTTTAACATATACCTCAGACCTCTGTCCAACCTCACCATCTTCTTCACCCTTAATTGATGTAAATCTATTTGCTGATTCAATATAGTTTGAAAATCCAGCTGATATTGACTCCTGCAGCATTGGCCACTGCCTCTACACTAGCAATCACTGGATGCTAACCAACACATTCTAGCTAAACCCATCAAAAATGGAAATAATTGTATGAGGAAAATAAAACACTATCAGAGCTTTCGTTACTAGAAATGGGTCTATCCTAAATCCCACTGACCCTATTGAGAGATTTGACAGTGATAATAGACTCTAAACTCTTCCTTTGGCACCGGTAACTCACATTACTGAAGAGACATTCTGTCATGTGATGGCTATGCCAAATCTAACCTTATTTAAGTTTCGCTTAAAGAGTAAAAGCCACCATCACCTTAGTGCCTGACCGTCTCAATTATGCGATTGTGCTACCCCTCGGAGTCCTCTTCTCCTTGACTAATGAGATACAGAGAATCTAGAACACAGTTAGAAGGTGACTCCTTAATCTTGATATCTTGAACCACATCTCAGTAACCCTTCAATTCTTGCAATGGCAGGATGGGACTAAATGTTTCACTTTTTAAACAATGTGCATTACACGTCCATGCTACCAGCTCACTCTTCTTTCTTTCTAAATTCTGCCTCTGTTTTCAAACTAGGCTGATACATTTTAGAATGGCCACTATTGACTATACCTTCCTTCAAAAATTCTCACCCTTATGGAAGCTCTTTCTCTGTCTAGATATCCAAGCTCTGGAACTTGATTCCTGCAAAAATAAGAATAATTGACACCTATCATGAATTTAAGAGAAAAAATAATGAATGGTGAGAAGGCTATAGCTATAAGGTACTTTCCACAAATACCCTCTTTTCTAAGTGTAACCAGTCAGTGCTAGTCTGCTGTAGCTATGGTTGTCAAATTGTACCCTAAAAAAAGCAGAGCAAGAGGAATTAAGTACATATCACTGTTTATCTTGGATTTGATATCCACTAATAGATCTGTGTTTGGTTCCATTAATTAGATATACTCATTCCTACTGATGATAAATCCTTTCATTGCTTGTTTCACTCAGATGCAATATACACAGTTCCTTAGTCAACGAATTTCACCCTTGTGGGATCATTCTTGCCCAGGGATTGGTCAAGGCTGGGTAATATCTGGGTAACTCACTAGTAAAATAAGTGGTACAAAAAGAAGCAGAACATGGATGTTAAGTCACCAAAATGCCTGGGGTAGTGTAAGGTACATCACACACACTTTGACCTTAATGACATCACACGAAATGCCGTTATCATGGCCTCTGACCCTGAATTTTCCCAAGAAGTGATGTCAGACGATCTTGATTACATTACAATAATCGATATCTCTGAAGTTCCATAATTTACATAATGGTTTTTGCATGATTAACATAACAACATAAATGTCTATTGTAGATACCACCTTTATTAGGATGATGATAAGATATGGCAGGGAAACATTATTACTTTCTCATCATATTAAATGAAACATTATGGGCTGGTCGGAAAGGCTACGAATGGCATTCGGATTTTCCTAACCCGTGTCAGAACCCATGTTTCCGACCAACTCGGAAACATTTCCGACCGACCGATTACGATAGAATGTAACCATTCGGTCTTTCCGACTCGGTTCCGACCGGCATTCTGAGCCGAATCGTACAGGTCTATAGACCGCGTTTCCGACCGACGTATTACGATGTCGGATTCAGACAGCCTTTGTGAATCAGTCTGCCCGACACAAAACGGCTGTTGGAAACTGACTTTGGGGGCCGGTAGCAGGCCCCCGTCACTTGGAGGCCTCCGGTTGGGGCCCGTGGGGGTACCCATGGGACCCCTCTTTACAACCATGCCCAGTGTGGCAGGCACCATGAGTTGCCTGAGACAGGGTGCAAGGTTTTTCCGGAACCATCCCTTTTTTCAATGGTAGCCTGTGTTGTCGGTTGGAACACAGGCTCCCATTGAAGTCAATAGGAGTCCGACCTAATGGTGTTCGGAAACATCGTACTCGATGGGTCGGTCTCACTGAACCCAAGTCAGTTGGAACCGATTCCGACAAGGAGTCGGTCGGAATGGTAAAAGAAAATGGCAGTTAAGTTCGCATGTTCTAATTGAGATACACCTCATACTCAATATGATATATGGTATTAGCTTATATTACTTACTGTTAATACATTTTGAATAAGGATCATTTGCAAGGCCCTTTCAACTGTGCAAAGAAACAAAATTAAGGTATTATTAAAAAACATAATTTTTCATGCATTCACAATAGTGAAAAAATAGTAACAACTGGTTTAAAAATGTGTTTGTGTTTTAGTTCCAATTTTTTTATTAGAAGAGTATGTTTTGCGTTGCTCAAATTACTTGTTTTAAGATCACTTTCCCAGTGGAAGCGGCTGAAAGTAAAGCGTGACCATCAAGACACTGTTTACCTTTTGTTCTAGCGGTGGTGGCTGATGGGACATAACATTTGCCCTAAATTGTGGCAAGAGAGCAGGGCAAGTGTGTCTGACTTGTACTGGGCAGGGTAAGGTTCGGGGTTCATGGTGCACAAGGCCAATGAAACCTTATGGTTTGTATAAGTTGACCCCTTTTTTTCAAAATTTCTTATGGGTGCCCTCATATGTCATACGCTACCTCCATTACGCCACGGCCAGCATTTTATCATGGATCTACCTCCCCCCATGCCATGGTTGCCCTCTTATGTCAAAAATTACATACAATATGCCAGTGCCATAATTTTGCCATTAGTGCTGTCCATATGATATGGGTGACCACTATGTTGACAATTACCTCTATTTTGGCACGGACAGCATTTTGGTTGCTCGCTCAAGAATATGCCACAGTTGTTTTAGGCCAGTATTTTGCCATGGGCCTTTATTTTCCCACAAGTGCCTTCATGCCAATAATTTGCTCTAGTACACCAGCGCCAGACTTTTTTCATGGGTGCTCACATATGCCAAGTATTACATCTAGTATGCTAGTGCCAGTATTTTGCCACAGGTGCCTCTAAAAGTCAAGAATTGCCTTCAGTATGTCAGGTCTAACAACGCACTCACAAAACATCACATTATCACTCATGCTCACTTACAACTCACACTCATTCTCATTCATGCTCATTCAATCTCACTCACTCTCACTCCCTCATTCACACTCACTCTTCCTCTGATTCACTCATAAATTCTCACACTCTTTCACTCACTCTAACTCATTCTTTCTTTCTCACTCAGCCTCTCTTATTCTCACTTATTCATTTCAACTCACTCTATCTCACATTCAGTCTTACTCCTGCTCACTCATACTTTCCTATTCACACTTAGTTGTACTCACTCTTACTCTCATTCACTCATTCTTATTTATTCGCACTCAGACACATTCATACTTACTCACATTTAGCGCCATCCACTAATATTATTATCATTCACACTCTCTAATTCTTTCCGTGCTCATTCTTATTCATCCTCACTCACTGAAACTCACTTCTACTAATCCTTCCTCTCTGACTCAATCATACTCACTTAATGAGACCTAGTATCACTCTTTATCACTCACTACCTATTATTCAATCTATTTCATTCACTTTCACTCTCGCACACACCCATGCTCACTCATACACACAGGTACATGCACACGCATACACATGCTATCTCTGAAACATACACACTCTTACCTGCATGCACAGATGCAACATACATTTAAAAGAATTTTATTTAACCTACCTCAGCTGTGAATGAATTTCCCATTCCAGCTCCTGGTGCTCCATTCATGGTGTCATGTTGACAGTGAACTGGGTTGGGCTGAGGGACAATCCCTGAAGCCTCTGCAAATGACGTGAAGGGTAGCAGTCTGACAATTTGGGCGGTTCCTATGAGGAAGGAGCAGGTCTAGGTGAGTGGTGGTCCTTGGATGCTGATCTTGTGGAGTCTTCTGATGAGTGTGTTGTGGGAGACTGTGCTGAATGCTGCGGAGAGGTTGAGTAGGATGAGGGCCACTGTTTCTCCTCTGAACAGAATAGTCCTTGTTGGACTTGGCCCTTTTTGCAGGGTTATCCCCAAACTTTTTGCTTCTTCCTTCTATTTTTTTTCCTGACCTGTTGTTGTTGGCTTTAGGACTCTGGGCACTTTACCACTGCTAATCAGTGCTAAAGTGCATATGCTCTCTGTGTAAATTGTTATCATGATTGGTTACCCATGATTGGCATGTTTGATTTACTGGTAAGCCCCTAATAAAGTACACTGTGTGTGCCAGGGCCTTTAAATCAAATGCTGCTAGTGGGCCTGCAGCACTGACTGTGCCACCCATATGAGTAACCCTGAAACGGTATCTCAGACCTGCCACTGCAGTGTCTGTGCGCAGTTTTAAACTGACCTGGCAAGTGAACCCACTTCCCTTTTTTTACATGTAAGACACCCCTGAGTTAGGCCCAAGGTACCCCCATGGGCATGGTGCAGTGTCTGTGAAAGGTAGAATATGTACTGGTGTGTGAGACATGTCCTGATAGTGAAATACTGCCAATTTTCGTTTTTCACTATTGAAAGGCTATCTGTCCCATAGGATAGAATCGGAAATACTTTGTAACATCTTACAAGTATAACTTCCCATTGGGACAAGATAAAGAAATAAAGTTTAAGCTCTCTGAATTTAATAACACATTTTTTAGTAAAGATGTTTTTTAAATTATGTTTGAAAATGCCACTTTTAGAAAGTAGGCATTTTCTTGTTTCACCATTCTGTGAGCCTATGCCTGTTTGTGTATTGACCGTCTTGTTTTGGAGTGACAGGGGCTGGGGATTTGCATTCACTGTAGATAGCCACTGGAGGGGTTGAGCTCTCTGAATTTAATAACACATTTTTTAGTAAAGATGTTTTTTAAATTATGTTTGAAAATGCCACTTTTAGAAAGTAGTAAGCAAAAAATAAGTACGAGGTTCCTCTAGATGGTAAGAAAAGCGGGTAGGGGACTGGTGTGGAGAAACAAGGAGGACCACTGAGTGTATGGGAAAGAGAAAAAGGGGGGAAGATCCCTTTTAGGAACTAGGGCTCTCACACACCCAGCAAGCTAGGTGTCATGCTTCATCATATGAGCCTGCCCCTCGTCAGGTCGGCGCTGCAATACCTGACGGGCACCCGTACCGGGGCTCTTTGTCGGGGATCTTTTGTTCCTGCCGGTAGGTGCAGTGGGGGTAAGGGCCCTAGTGTGTAGATGTGATGTGTGGTGAAAGTAAAATAGGTCAGTTAATCCTAAAAACCTTTATTGGGAAGGTAAACTGCCTAGTGTAAAAGAATGAGAGGGGTACAGGACTAGTACTGGTGTATCTAGTGGTAAATGCCCAGCTCTCAGGTGATCGACATGTTTCGTGCCATTGTAGTCCTATAGATCAAGGCACTTCCTCAGGATCGAATAAAACGCTATCTACACTTCAAAGGTAAGTGAATTTCTACATACCCAGGACACAGGTAGTTGACCTATGAGAAGTAAAAGAAAACATATATAGACAATATAAATATTATGTTCAAACATACTCAGTCCTCAATGTCCACCAAGCTGTTATTGCTATTAAAAGGCCCCACGGATAGTGTGCTACCCAGTGCATACTAAATGTAGTTACTCAAACACACAGTATGTGACAGAGAATGCGATACCGTGATATCTATTACCAAATATCTTCTCTAAAATATTATGGTTAAAACAAAAATAGAGGCAACTAAGTGGATGCAATGGTCAGAACAAACAACTGACTCACCTGGTCTGTAAATCAAGTGTACTTGCAACGGTTAATCAGCGGTACAAGAGGACACCAATTGGGTCCTAAAACAAGAATAAATAGAAGAATACAAAAAGAAACGTGGATCTGTTAAATAAGCTGAATCCGATCAGCTAACGGAATGGTAAATGCCAGAGGGGTGCAGAAACGGACGCTTGCCGGAAAAACAAGAGCCATCAAGGGAACCTGCCCGAGGTGTGTAGTCAGGTAAGCGGTACCCCCCAATGCCAGGCGGGTCCCCAACAGAATTCAACAACCCGGTAGAACCAGGACTGAGGAACCAACTGGCATGCAAGGATCACCACGGGGCCCGGGAGGATACACGCCATGACCCGAAGTAACACTAGGGAGCCTCGTGATCTCAGGAGGGCAGTCGATTTGCGGGGATGCAAGTACCGCCGCACACACTCACCTCTGATAGTTGTATGTCGTAACTAAAGCCAACTCACCGGCGAATTAACGCTCCTTGCGTTAAGACCTACCCTGCCGCCGACACCGGGATGGTAGCAGGCAGGGGGCCGGAGAAACATAAATAAGCGAGTCGCAGCCCACTTGTGGGCGGTTCCCATGACGTAGTACGGGATGCGTGAGGTCGTGAACCTAGTGACTGGTGACTCGGCTGGAATGAGTAGCACGCATGATAACTAAAGCAGCGGCCATATTAGAGTGTGAAAATGCTCCAAAGAATATATTTAAAGGAGATACTGAACTCTTAATCGAGTGTCCCTGTTGATGCTTAAAGGGACCTGACCAGGTGAAAAGTAACGAATAATAGTTCGAAACATCTATAACAAGGAATGCTACGAGAACCAACGCCTAAAATTATGGGGGCGTGCTATAAACGTGAGCATGGAACCAAAACCAGTTATGAACAACCCAAAGATTAACTGTGAGAGAGTTGTAATATACAGCATGTGGAAAAAAGCATCGGAGGATTAGCAATCTAATGATCTAAAAGACGAACAACTTGAAGGGAGTCAACCTCATAACTGCATAAGATAGAACATCCAACAAGGTGGTGATAATGCACTAACAGATGCTAATATAGTCCCAAAGTTAAATACTGATATAGACACCTATACAGATGCTCGTCATGCTAACTAGAGTTACTCCATTCAAAAATGGAAGAGTGTAATCATGGCGTAACTCGTCATAGATAAGGGTGCATGGTCTATACTGTGTAAAGGTGGGGGCCACAGTGTAGATAATTCAAGTAAGTGCACCCCACGGTATATCATCATTGAGGCCCTTAGTATGTGTGGATAATCTATACACCCATCTTTGTTCAGCTTTGAACAGTACAGTCTTGGTTACCTGTGGGTATGTTTCTAGGACTATCCAACGCAATGTTTCAGGGGCATGTTGTGTATCCTTAAAATGTGTATACAATTTGGTGGTGACCCTTTGGCACCTGATATTACTTTTATGCTCTGTTATACGGGTCTTAATTGATCGCATAGTCATTCCTATGTATTGGAGACCACAGGGACAGACCAACATGTAAATACATCGTTTAGTGTTACAGTTCGTGTGTCTCTTCAGGGTCCATCTGAAGTTGGACGACAGGGCTATTTCTTTGGATGTAATGGTAAGCGGGCACACACTGCAAGAACCACATGGGTAGTGACCAGTGATTGCCGGAAGGCCCCACAGTGTCCTCTGTGTGTCGGTGTTGTGTTTCCTTGGTCTGGTGTGTATTAAGGTATCCTTAAGGTTACGAGTTCTTTTATACGCGAACCTGGGTTTGGGTAATTGTAGGTCACCAGTGTTTAAAATACCCCAGTGTTTCAAAATGATCCGTTTGATTCGTGAAGAATCTGGGGTAAATGATGTCACACACGTCAAGGTATCAGTGGTTAGTTTAGGATGTACTTCAAGTAGAGACTCTCTGGGGTTGTTCCTCACTCTCTTCAATGAATCTCTTATTTGTTTCTGTGGATAGCCCCTTGCCGTAAGATTGGATGCTAAAATATCGGCTTCTTTTTTGTAATCACTAACCAATTTGCAATTGCGTCTAATGCGCAAGAATTGCCCAAATGGCAAATTATCTCTTAATGCTTTAGGGTGGTGGCTGTTGTACAGGAGTAAGCTATTGCGGTCAGTTGGTTTCTTATAGAGAGAGCTGTAGAGACTGCCTGCACTCAGTGTGATGTTTATGTCCAGGAAAGGGACGGTGGTATCAGAGATGTTGTGTGAGAATTTTAGGTACTCATTCTGGATATTGATCCATCGTACAAAATCTTCGCAGGTTGATCGACTTCCATGCCAAAACACCAAAATATCATCAATGAAACGTTTCCAAAGTTTCAAATTGTTGTAATATGGGTTAGTAGTGTTAAGGATTACTTCCCTTTCAAAAGCTGTCATGTAAAGGCACGCCAGACTAGGGGCAAAGGTACTACCCATAGAAGTACCCTGACTCTGATGAAATAGTTGTTGTTTGAATTCAAAGAAATTCTCAGTTAGAGCCAGGGTAGCGCAATCCATTATAAAGGAAATAGGGGTGGATGATGTCCACTCCAATGTATTGAGGGCAGTTTCCACGACTGCTAGGGTGGCTCTCTGGGGAATGTTTGTGTATAAAGCTTCTACGTCAAAAGTGACGAGAAAGTCAATGTCTCCAGTGTCTAATGTTCCCTCAATAATCCTCAAGATATCAGTAGTGTCTTTTACAAAGGTGGGGGTGTTTTTCACAATTGGTTGTAAAAAATGGTCGCAGAAGATGGAAAGAGGCTCGAGGATGGATCCGATCCCGGAGACGATAGGTCGACCAGGGACCGGTAGGACACCTTTATGAATTTTAGGAAGGGTGTAAAAATATGGTGTTCTAGGCTCCTTAGAAATTAAAAATCAGCTTCCTTACGGCTGATCCACCCATTGGACTCTGCCTCGTAAACCATTGTGGAAATACTCGTCGTGAGACGTGTAGTAGGATCGGTTGTGATGGGAGTATAATATCTCTCATTAGATAGTTGGCGGATGCATTCTGCATCATAATCAGTTGTAGATTGTACTACCGTAGCCCCTCCTTTGTCCGCTTGTTTAATGGTGATGGTCACATCTTCCGCTAGAGCCCTCACTAAAGCTTCCTCTGTTTTGGAAAGGTTATGAAAAGGTGCCTTTCTATTTGGTAGGTCCATTTCGTTCAGAACTGCCTGCTCGAAGGCAAGGACTTCTACCGGAACCATGTTGTTATGTGGAGTAAAGGATGAGGGATTCCTTAGGCCTGAATCATTCTGTTCCCTAGGAACAGTATCTTTAAAGAAAGCTTTCAGTCGTATTGTGCGGAACCAATTATGTATCTCACATTGGTCTCTAAATTTATCTGGTTTGGGCGTTGGCACAAAACCTAGGCCCATCTGTAGTACCTTTTTCTCAGGTTCAGTGAGGGTACGGTGGGAAAGATTGACCACTAGGTCTTGTTTGCTCTTGTCTTGCTCCGAGTATCCATGCCACTGGTCGGTTGGTCTTGCCAATGGACCTGTTTGTTTACTCCTGTTCTGTTGCGTCCTCTTCCTCTGCCCCAACCTCTGTCTAAAAAGGCCTATTGCTGTTGTTAAAGAATTGGGGTGGACCCTGGTAATATTGAGGGAATTGCCAGAAAGGAGGTGGTGGACCATGGTATAGTGAGGGGTCCTGGTAAGGTGGTCCCTGGTAGTATTGATTGGGGCGTCGGTTCCTTCTAGGTGTACTGTTGCCCCCACTGTTAGTACTTGAGTTGCTATCACTAGAGTCTCTCCTATCTGAGCTCTCGTCAGAGGAATAACTCGTTTTTGTGGAAGTGTAATCATCCCTAAGATAGGGGTAAGCCTTTTCTTTAGAGAATTTCTGAATATCTTTCTGAAGTTTGTTGATTTTCTGCTTCATGAGATATTCTTTATTGTCAGAAATTTCATTGTTGATTTCCGAAAGTTTACTTTTGTAGGCTGTAATCTGGATAGTAGTTTTCAAGGCCCCTTCAGATATCTGGATTCTCACTAAGAGGGCATCTGCCAACCTTCTAGCCGTGTTGATGATTAAAACCAACCAGTCCCTAGTGCACTTCCAAGCAACTAGGGACCATTCACTTTTGAAGGTGGCATCATCCAGGAATAGTCTGGGAAAGTTGTTAACTATCAAGCCTGATGGAGCAATATTAGCTCTAAGATATTCCGTCATGAGTGCGCCGTGAAGCGTGATCTTAAGCCACTCTCTTTTCAGTGTGGTCAATGTGTTCCAGTCATCAGAGTTGGAACCAGATGCTGAACTGCCATCACCACCTAAAATAGATGGTGTTCTGTCTAAAATGTCCGTGACTGCATCGTCGCCAAAGCTCAAACCTTGAGCTTGATCCATTGTTCCTCACAGGTATAGAGGACACAAGAGTAAAATGGGCCAGTCTAGGTCAGAGGGTGATCTGCTGGTAACCTGAAATAGAGTCCCACGGGAAAACCCGTGCTAGAACTATTCAACAAAGAGAGGGACTAAGGGCATATTTAACGAGGTCCAACGTACATGCCCCACAAGGACTAGTAAGCAAAAAATAAGTACGAGGTTCCTCTAGATGGTAAGAAAAGCGGGTAGGGGACTGGTGTGGAGAAACAAGGAGGACCACTGAGTGTATGGGAAAGAGAAAAAGGGGGGAAGATCCCTTTTAGGAACTAGGGCTCTCACACACCCAGCAAGCTAGGTGTCATGCTTCATCATATGAGCCTGCCCCTCGTCAGGTCGGCGCTGCAATACCTGACGGGCACCCGTACCGGGGCTCTTTGTCGGGGATCTTTTGTTCCTGCCGGTAGGTGCAGTGGGGGTAAGGGCCCTAGTGTGTAGATGTGATGTGTGGTGAAAGTAAAATAGGTCAGTTAATCCTAAAAACCTTTATTGGGAAGGTAAACTGCCTAGTGTAAAAGAATGAGAGGGGTACAGGACTAGTACTGGTGTATCTAGTGGTAAATGCCCAGCTCTCAGGTGATCGACATGTTTCGTGCCATTGTAGTCCTATAGATCAAGGCACTTCCTCAGGATCGAATAAAACGCTATCTACACTTCAAAGGTAAGTGAATTTCTACATACCCAGGACACAGGTAGTTGACCTATGAGAAGTAAAAGAAAACATATATAGACAATATAAATATTATGTTCAAACATACTCAGTCCTCAATGTCCACCAAGCTGTTATTGCTATTAAAAGGCCCCACGGATAGTGTGCTACCCAGTGCATACTAAATGTAGTTACTCAAACACACAGTATGTGACAGAGAATGCGATACCGTGATATCTATTACCAAATATCTTCTCTAAAATATTATGGTTAAAACAAAAATAGAGGCAACTAAGTGGATGCAATGGTCAGAACAAACAACTGACTCACCTGGTCTGTAAATCAAGTGTACTTGCAACGGTTAATCAGCGGTACAAGAGGACACCAATTGGGTCCTAAAACAAGAATAAATAGAAGAATACAAAAAGAAACGTGGATCTGTTAAATAAGCTGAATCCGATCAGCTAACGGAATGGTAAATGCCAGAGGGGTGCAGAAACGGACGCTTGCCGGAAAAACAAGAGCCATCAAGGGAACCTGCCCGAGGTGTGTAGTCAGGTAAGCGGTACCCCCCAATGCCAGGCGGGTCCCCAACAGAATTCAACAACCCGGTAGAACCAGGACTGAGGAACCAACTGGCATGCAAGGATCACCACGGGGCCCGGGAGGATACACGCCATGACCCGAAGTAACACTAGGGAGCCTCGTGATCTCAGGAGGGCAGTCGATTTGCGGGGATGCAAGTACCGCCGCACACACTCACCTCTGATAGTTGTATGTCGTAACTAAAGCCAACTCACCGGCGAATTAACGCTCCTTGCGTTAAGACCTACCCTGCCGCCGACACCGGGATGGTAGCAGGCAGGGGGCCGGAGAAACATAAATAAGCGAGTCGCAGCCCACTTGTGGGCGGTTCCCATGACGTAGTACGGGATGCGTGAGGTCGTGAACCTAGTGACTGGTGACTCGGCTGGAATGAGTAGCACGCATGATAACTAAAGCAGCGGCCATATTAGAGTGTGAAAATGCTCCAAAGAATATATTTAAAGGAGATACTGAACTCTTAATCGAGTGTCCCTGTTGATGCTTAAAGGGACCTGACCAGGTGAAAAGTAACGAATAATAGTTCGAAACATCTATAACAAGGAATGCTACGAGAACCAACGCCTAAAATTATGGGGGCGTGCTATAAACGTGAGCATGGAACCAAAACCAGTTATGAACAACCCAAAGATTAACTGTGAGAGAGTTGTAATATACAGCATGTGGAAAAAAGCATCGGAGGATTAGCAATCTAATGATCTAAAAGACGAACAACTTGAAGGGAGTCAACCTCATAACTGCATAAGATAGAACATCCAACAAGGTGGTGATAATGCACTAACAAATGCTAATATAGTCCCAAAGTTAAATACTGATATAGACACCTATACAGATGCTCGTCATGCTAACTAGAGTTACTCCATTCAAAAATGGAAGAGTGTAATCATGGCGTAACTCGTCATAGATAAGGGTGCATGGTCTATACTGTGTAAAGGTGGGGGCCACAGTGTAGATAATTCAAGTAAGTGCACCCCACGGTATATCATCATTGAGGCCCTTAGTATGTGTGGATAATCTATACACCCATCTTTGTTCAGCTTTGAACAGTACAGTCTTGGTTACCTGTGGGTATGTTTCTAGGACTATCCAACGCAATGTTTCAGGGGCATGTTGTGTATCCTTAAAATGTGTATACAATTTGGTGGTGACCCTTTGGCACCTGATATTACTTTTATGCTCTGTTATACGGGTCTTAATTGATCGCATAGTCATTCCTATGTATTGGAGACCACAGGGACAGACCAACATGTAAATACATCGTTTAGTGTTACAGTTCGTGTGTCTCTTCAGGGTCCATCTGAAGTTGGACGACAGGGCTATTTCTTTGGATGTAATGGTAAGCGGGCACACACTGCAAGAACCACATGGGTAGTGACCAGTGATTGCCGGAAGGCCCCACAGTGTCCTCTGTGTGTCGGTGTTGTGTTTCCTTGGTCTGGTGTGTATTAAGGTATCCTTAAGGTTACGAGTTCTTTTATACGCGAACCTGGGTTTGGGTAATTGTAGGTCACCAGTGTTTAAAATACCCCAGTGTTTCAAAATGATCCGTTTGATTCGTGAAGAATCTGGGGTAAATGATGTCACACACGTCAAGGTATCAGTGGTTAATTTAGGATGTACTTCAAGTAGAGACTCTCTGGGGTTGTTCCTCACTCTCTTCAATGAATCTCTTATTTGTTTCTGTGGATAGCCCCTTGCCGTAAGATTGGATGCTAAAATATCGGCTTCTTTTTGTAATCACTAACCAATTTGCAATTGCGTCTAATGCGCAAGAATTGCCCAAATGGCAAATTATCTCTTAATGCTTTAGGGTGGTGGCTGTTGTACAGGAGTAAGCTATTGCGGTCAGTTGGTTTCTTATAGAGAGAGCTGTAGAGACTGCCTGCACTCAGTGTGATGTTTATGTCCAGGAAAGGGACGGTGGTATCAGAGATGTTGTGTGAGAATTTTAGGTACTCATTCTGGATATTGATCCATCGTACAAAATCTTCGCAGGTTGATCGACTTCCATGCCAAAACACCAAAATATCATCAATGAAACGTTTCCAAAGTTTCAAATTGTTGTAATATGGGTTAGTAGTGTTAAGGATTACTTCCCTTTCAAAAGCTGTCATGTAAAGGCACGCCAGACTAGGGGCAAAGGTACTACCCATAGAAGTACCCTGACTCTGATGAAATAGTTGTTGTTTGAATTCAAAGAAATTCTCAGTTCTCACATCTACACACTAGGGCCCTTACCCCCACTGCACCTACCGGCAGGAACAAAAGATCCCCGACAAAGAGCCCCGGTACGGGTGCCCGTCAGGTATTGCAGCGCCGACCTGACGAGGGGCAGGCTCATATGATGAAGCATGACACCTAGCTTGCTGGGTGTGTGAGAGCCCTAGTTCCTAAAAGGGATCTTCCCCCCTTTTTCTCTTTCCCATACACTCAGTGGTCCTCCTTGTTTCTCCACACCAGTCCCCTACCCGCTTTTCTTACCGTCTAGAGGAACCTCGTACTTTGCTTACTAGTCCTTGTGGGGCATGTACGTTGGACCTCGTTAAATATGCCCTTAGTCCCTCTCTTTGTTGAATAGTTCTAGCACGGGTTTTCCCGTGGGACTCTATTTCAGGTTACCAGCAGATCACCCTCTGACCTAGACTGGCCCATTTTACTCTTGTGTCCTCTATACCTGTGAGGAACAATGGATCAAGCTCAAGGTTTGAGCTTTGGCGACGATGCAGTCACGGACATTTTAGACAGAACACCATCTATTTTAGGTGGTGATGGCAGTTCAGCATCTGGTTCCAACTCTGATGACTGGAACACATTGACCACACTGAAAAGAGAGTGGCTTAAGATCACGCTTCACGGCGCACTCATGACGGAATATCTTAGAGCTAATATTGCTCCATCAGGCTTGATAGTTAACAACTTTCCCAGACTATTCCTGGATGATGCCACCTTCAAAAGTGAATGGTCCCTAGTTGCTTGGAAGTGCACTAGGGACTGGTTGGTGTTAATCATCAACACGGCTAGAAGGTTGGCAGATGCCCTCTTAGTGAGAATCCAGATATCTGAAGGGGCCTTGAAAACTACTATCCAGATTACAGCCTACAAAAGTAAACTTTCGGAAATCAACAATGAAATTTCTGACAATAAAGAATATCTCATGAAGCAGAAAATCAACAAACTTCAGAAAGATATTCAGAAATTCTCTAAAGAAAAGGCTTACCCCTATCTTAGGGATGATTACACTTCCACAAAAACGAGTTATTCCTCTGACGAGAGCTCAGATAGGAGAGACTCTAGTGATAGCAACTCAAGTACTAACAGTGGGGGCAACAGTACACCTAGAAGGAACCGACGCCCCAATCAATACTACCAGGGACCACCTTACCAGGACCCCTCACTATACCATGGTCCACCACCTCCTTTCTGGCAATTCCCTCAATATTACCAGGGTCCACCCCAATTCTTTAACAACAGCAATAGGCCTTTTTAGACAGAGGTTGGGGCAGAGGAAGAGGACGCAACAGAACAGGAGTAAACAAACAGGTCCATTGGCAAGACCAACCGACCAGTGGCATGGATACTCGGAGCAAGACAAGAGCAAACAAGACCTAGTGGTCAATCTTTCCCACCGTACCCTCACTGAACCTGAGAAAAGGTACTACAGATGGGCCTAGGTTTTGTGCCAACGCCCAAACCAGATAAATTTAGAGACCAATGTGAGATACATAATTGGTTCCGCACAATACGACTGAAAGCTTTCTTTAAAGATACTGTTCCTAGGGAACAGAATGATTCAGGCCTAAGGAATCCCTCATCCTTTACTCCACATAACAACATGGTTCCGGTAGAAGTCCTTGCCTTCGAGCAGGCAGTTCTGAACGAAATGGACCTACCAAATAGAAAGGCACCTTTTCATAACCTTTCTAAAACAGAGGAAGCTTTAGTGAGGGCTCTAGCGGAAGATGTGACCATCACCATTAAACAAGCGGACAAAGGAGGGGCTACGGTAGTACAATCTACAATTGATTATGATGCAGAATGCATCCGCCAACTATCTAATGAGAGATATTATACTCCCATCACAACCGATCCTACTACACGTCTCACGACGAGTATTTCCACAATGGTTTACGAGGCAGAGTCCAATGGGTGGATCAGCCGTAAGGAAGCTGATTTTTAATTTCTAAGGAGCCTAGAACACCATATTTTTACACCCTTCCTAAAATTCATAAAGGTGTCCTACCGGTCCCTGGTCGACCTATCGTCTCCGGGATCGGATCCATCCTCGAGCCTCTTTCCATCTTCTGCGACCATTTTTTACAACCAATTGTGAAAAACACCCCCACCTTTGTAAAAGACACTACTGATATCTTGAGGATTATTGAGGGAACATTAGACACTGGAGACATTGACTTTCTCGTCACTTTTGACGTAGAAGCTTTATACACAAACATTCCCCAGAGAGCCACCCTAGCAGTCGTGGAAACTGCCCTCAATACATTGGAGTGGACATCATCCACCCCTATTTCCTTTATAATGGATTGCGCTACCCTGGCTCTAACTGAGAATTTCTTTGAATTCAAACAACAACTATTTCATCAGAGTCAGGGTACTTCTATGGGTAGTACCTTTGCCCCTAGTCTGGCGTGCCTTTACATGACAGCTTTTGAAAGGGAAGTAATCCTTAACACTACTAACCCATATTACAACAATTTGAAACTTTGGAAACGTTTCATTGATGATATTTTGGTGTTTTGGCATGGAAGTCGATCAACCTGCGAAGATTTTGTACGATGGATCAATATCCAGAATGAGTACCTAAAATTCTCACACAACATCTCTGATACCACCGTCCCTTTCCTGGACATAAACATCACACTGAGTGCAGGCAGTCTCTACAGCTCTCTCTATAAGAAACCAACTGACCGCAATAGCTTACTCCTGTACAACAGCCA
This sequence comes from Calotriton arnoldi, assembly GCA_963921515.1. Taxonomy (NCBI): domain Eukaryota; kingdom Metazoa; phylum Chordata; class Amphibia; order Caudata; family Salamandridae; genus Calotriton; species Calotriton arnoldi. The sequence continues at coordinate 628,148 of CAWUFW010003799.1, read as the reverse complement.
CCACCCTAAAGCATTAAGAGATAATTTGCCATTTGGGCAATTCTTGCGCATTAGACGCAATTGCAAATTGGTTAGTGATTACAAAAAAGAAGCCGATATTTTAGCATCCAATCTTACGGCAAGGGGCTATCCACAGAAACAAATAAGAGATTCATTGAAGAGAGTGAGGAACAACCCCAGAGAGTCTCTACTTGAAGTACATCCTAAATTAACCACTGATACCTTGACGTGTGTGACATCATTTACCCCAGATTCTTCACGAATCAAACGGATCATTTTGAAACACTGGGGTATTTTAAACACTGGTGACCTACAATTACCCAAACCCAGGTTCGCGTATAAAAGAACTCGTAACCTTAAGGATACCTTAATACACACCAGACCAAGGAAACACAACACCGACACACAGAGGACACTGTGGGGCCTTCCGGCAATCACTGGTCACTACCCATGTGGTTCTTGCAGTGTGTGCCCGCTTACCATTACATCCAAAGAAATAGCCCTGTCGTCCAACTTCAGATGGACCCTGAAGAGACACACGAACTGTAACACTAAACGATGTATTTACATGTTGGTCTGTCCCTGTGGTCTCCAATACATAGGAATGACTATGCGATCAATTAAGACCCGTATAACAGAGCATAAAAGTAATATCAGGTGCCAAAGGGTCACCACCAAATTGTATACACATTTTAAGGATACACAACATGCCCCTGAAACATTGCGTTGGATAGTCCTAGAAACATACCCACAGGTAACCAAGACTGTACTGTTCAAAGCTGAACAAAGATGGGTGTATAGATTATCCACACATACTAAGGGCCTCAATGATGATATACCGTGGGGTGCACTTACTTGAATTATCTACACTGTGGCCCCCACCTTTACACAGTATAGACCATGCACCCTTATCTATGACGAGTTACGCCATGATTACACTCTTCCATTTTTGAATGGAGTAACTCTAGTTAGCATGACGAGCATCTGTATAGGTGTCTATATCAGTATTTAACTTTGGGACTATATTAGCATTTGTTAGTGCATTATCACCACCTTGTTGGATGTTCTATCTTATGCAGTTATGAGGTTGACTCCCTTCAAGTTGTTCGTCTTTTAGATCATTAGATTGCTAATCCTCCGATGCTTTTTTCCACATGCTGTATATTACAACTCTCTCACAGTTAATCTTTGGGTTGTTCATAACTGGTTTTGGTTCCATGCTCACGTTTATAGCACGCCCCCATAATTTTAGGCGTTGGTTCTCGTAGCATTCCTTGTTATAGATGTTTCGAACTATTATTCGTTACTTTTCACCTGGTCAGGTCCCTTTAAGCATCAACAGGGACACTCGATTAAGAGTTCAGTATCTCCTTTAAATATATTCTTTGGAGCATTTTCACACTCTAATATGGCCGCTGCTTTAGTTATCATGCGTGCTACTCATTCCAGCCGAGTCACCAGTCACTAGGTTCACGACCTCACGCATCCCGTACTACGTCATGGGAACCGCCCACAAGTGGGCTGCGACTCGCTTATTTATGTTTCTCCGGCCCCCTGCCTGCTACCATCCCGGTGTCGGCGGCAGGGTAGGTCTTAACGCAAGGAGCGTTAATTCGCCGGTGAGTTGGCTTTAGTTACGACATACAACTATCAGAGGTGAGTGTGTGCGGCGGTACTTGCATCCCCGCAAATCGACTGCCCTCCTGAGATCACGAGGCTCCCTAGTGTTACTTCGGGTCATGGCGTGTATCCTCCCGGGCCCCGTGGTGATCCTTGCATGCCAGTTGGTTCCTCAGTCCTGGTTCTACCGGGTTGTTGAATTCTGTTGGGGACCCGCCTGGCATTGGGGGTACCGCTTACCTGACTACACACCTCGGGCAGGTTCCCTTGATGGCTCTTGTTTTTCCGGCAAGCGTCCGTTTCTGCACCCCTCTGGCATTTACCATTCCGTTAGCTGATCGGATTCAGCTTATTTAACAGATCCACGTTTCTTTTTGTATTCTTCTATTTATTCTTGTTTTAGGACCCAATTGGTGTCCTCTTGTACCGCTGATTAACCGTTGCAAGTACACTTGATTTACAGACCAGGTGAGTCAGTTGTTTGTTCTGACCATTGCATCCACTTAGTTGCCTCTATTTTTGTTTTAACCATAATATTTTAGAGAAGATATTTGGTAATAGATATCACGGTATCGCATTCTCTGTCACATACTGTGTGTTTGAGTAACTACATTTAGTATGCACTGGGTAGCACACTATCCGTGGGGCCTTTTAATAGCAATAACAGCTTGGTGGACATTGAGGACTGAGTATGTTTGAACATAATATTTATATTGTCTATATATGTTTTCTTTTACTTCTCATAGGTCAACTACCTGTGTCCTGGGTATGTAGAAATTCACTTACCTTTGAAGTGTAGATAGCGTTTTATTCGATCCTGAGGAAGTGCCTTGATCTATAGGACTACAATGGCACGAAACATGTCGATCACCTGAGAGCTGGGCATTTACCACTAGATACACCAGTACTAGTCCTGTACCCCTCTCATTCTTTTACACTAGGCAGTTTACCTTCCCAATAAAGGTTTTTAGGATTAACTGACCTATTTTACTTTCACCACACATCACATCTACACACTAGGGCCCTTACCCCCACTGCACCTACCGGCAGGAACAAAAGATCCCCGACAAAGAGCCCCGGTACGGGTGCCCGTCAGGTATTGCAGCGCCGACCTGACGAGGGGCAGGCTCATATGATGAAGCATGACACCTAGCTTGCTGGGTGTGTGAGAGCCCTAGTTCCTAAAAGGGATCTTCCCCCCTTTTTCTCTTTCCCATACACTCAGTGGTCCTCCTTGTTTCTCCACACCAGTCCCCTACCCGCTTTTCTTACCGTCTAGAGGAACCTCGTACTTATTTTTTGCTTACTAGTCCTTGTGGGGCATGTACGTTGGACCTCGTTAAATATGCCCTTAGTCCCTCTCTTTGTTGAATACTTTTAGAAAGTAGGCATTTTCTTGTTTCACCATTCTGTGAGCCTATGCCTGTTTGTGTATTGACCGTCTTGTTTTGGAGTGACAGGGGCTGGGGATTTGCATTCACTGTAGATAGCCACTGGAGGGGTTGAGCTGTACCTAGCCCTTCCTGGATGACTCAGAGCTGAGCTGAATGCGGCTTGGCTGCATTTAGATTAGTGGGAGGAGATTTCCTTGCACCTGAATAGGACCTGTATCCCTTGCACAATGCTGTCTCCACCCCCTGTGGTCATACTGCACCAGTGAGGACAAAACTGGCTTGGACTGGGCTCAGAGACCCTTGCACAAAGAGAACAAAGACAAAATGGGGTATAAGTTGTAGACCCTAAACTCCAGAACTTTAGATTACTTCTGGACTCAAGAGGAACATTTGCCAAGGAGAAGAGCTGAAGAGCTGTGAGGAGGAGTACTGGCCCTTTGCTGTGTGCTGTGTGCTGTGTGGGGTTGGCCTGCAGTTGCTGTTCTGCCAAGGAAAGGACAAAGACTGGACCTTTGCTGTGAACCTGCTTGAAGAAGATCCCCAAGGGCCTGTGTGTGCTGGCCTCCTGTTCTGAAGTCTCAGGGACACAAAGATGTCACCCCCAGCTCCCCTGAACTCTGCTGCTGAGAGTTCTGACCTGCCAGGAGGTGCCTATTCCACTTGTGGGCCTCTGGAGGTTGTCCCTGCTGTTGGGAGCTGGTAGAAAAGAAGAACTGAAGAAATCGACGCTCTTCTTGCAGCTGTTTTTCTGACGCAGCACCGCCGTGTGAGAAGAATCTCCACGCATCGCTGCGTCGCTGCAGAACTGACACAGCCCCTGTCGTGGCTGCAAGAACCGATGCATCGAGGGATTGCAGTTGAAGAAACCGACGTAGCACCGCTCGGCGCCGCTGCATCGATCGCCGACACATCCCGGATTTCCACGCATCGCACCTGTGTGGCAAGTCTTCCAGATGCATCACCCGTGGACCAGATGCATCACTTCCCCCTACAGACCGGATTCGACGCATCACTTCTCCTGCGTGCAGCAGACCAGTCGCATCGTCTTCCCAAGGTCTCAGGAACTGATGCATCTCTTTGTTTGCATCCCCTCTCTGCGGCTGTTTGGCCTTGTGAATTTTGCTACAGGTACTTTGTGAGAAATCATGCAGCCATAGTTTTCTATGGACCCAGTTACTTGAAACCTTTGAAAAGTCATATTCTTATTACATGTATGTTGGATTTTTGTCGTTTTGGTCTTGTTAAGTTTAGATAAAGATACTTTATATTTCTAAATTGGTGTGGTGTCCATTTGTGGTGTTATCACTGTATTACTGTGTGTTTTGAGTACAAATACTTTACACATTGCCTTTGGAATAAGTATGTCTGCTCGTGCCAAGCTACCCAGTAGGTGAGCAGAGGTTATCTAAAGTGTGCATTCCCTTACTCTGACTAGAAGCAAGGGTCCCTATTTGGACAAAGGTACCTACTTCTGCAAACTAGAGACCCCCATTTTGAACAGTCCTGATTTAGTTGGTGGCTGCAATGAGTGTACTTTCTGTGCTGTGGTTCTTTCTGAAGCCCTATTGAGTGGTGTCCAGTAAATAGTAGTGGTGGTTTGTTAGTTGCTTGTTGATGGCCTTCTCAATCTCTTAAGCTGAGTAGGATTGTGGATGCTGCTTGACCAGGGCTCATACCCCAGTCAACCTACAGCCCGATTTCTAACAGAAGTCAAGTAGCCTACGAAGACAAAAGAGAAACTAGCTGTGAGCTACACCTGCTAGTGACAGGGTATGCATTCTTTGAGGTTAATTAGGTTCTTGGGCACTGCCCAGGTGGCCATCCTGTCAGGGGAAGGTCAACCACTGTCGCCTTGTCTCAGATCTGGGAGCCCCATCACACCATTAATGAGCCATTCAGTGTGGCATGACGGTGAACACTGGCAGAAAGGGCCAACTGGGGATATCTGGTTGCGCTGGACCGGGTCAAATCCAAGGGGCTTATTTAAAAGGCTCTTGCGCCACTTTTGCGTCATTTTTAACATGGGAAAAGTGACGCAAAAGTGGTGCAAGGGGCTTGTAAATCTGCCCCCAAATGTTCAAGCAGACCATGATGGAACCCGGGTCAGATACAGTCCCAGATTAGTCCAGCTGAAGTTTTACCATCTCAAGTTTTATGCCAAGAGTCCTGTTCAGGGGGAGAAGTTTGCTGGGAACAAGGAGAGCATTGCTGGCTATGGCTGGCTTGGCGTGAAGAGCAGGTCGGGCATCATGGACGGATGGGCTAGAGTCATGCAACGCAAATCCATGCTGGCGGACGATGCTTGTTGTGCGAAGAGATGAAATTGTGGTGGCTCGCGCTGATTCTCAGTGTGAGTGGCATGATTCTGGAGTGAACAGGCCCTTTCGCGATCACGAAGAGCCCAAAAGCTTAAAAAACACTTTTAAGGGCCCAGGACCTGAGAAGCACCTCTTAGGGGTCCGGAGCTTGTTGAAGATGGGTCCAGGAGCTGTGGGGAGTCTGTTATGTGCCTGAGACTCAGATCAGGAGGTCAGCAGACTAGCCCTATGAGTCCCTTTGGGATCCTGGGTTCAAGATGGGTTTCAGATCCAGTTCTTCCGCTCCAAGCAAGAGGGCAGCAGGTCAGAACAACAGTGCAGCAACTCCTTCAGAGTGGCAGACCAACAGAGTGACAGTCCTTTCAGCAGCACAGCAGTCCTTCTTCCTGGAAGAGTATCCACAGGTCAAGAAGTGTACTGAAGAGGTGGTGTCAGAGGTCCAGTACTTATACCCATTTGTGTCTTTGAAGTGGGGGAGATTTCAAAGACATGTCTATGAAGCGCACAGAGGTCCTCTCTTCCTGACCTGGTTCCAGGCTCACTACAGGGGGTATGCAGCCCTTTGTGTGGGGACAGGACGCAGTATATTTAGGGGTAAGTGAGGCTGGGTCCAGCTCCTCCCACCCATCCTGCCAGGATGGCCCATTAAGTCACAACTATGCTCCTATTGTGTGTGACTGTCCAGGAGGAATACACAAAGCCCAACTATCACCCACCCCAGACACGTGATCAGAGACAGGCAGCAGGCACCAAAAGGCTACAGCAGGAAAATACCATCTTTCTAAAAGTGGCATTTTCAGAATTGCACTTTAAAATTTGACTTCGCCATAAGTTTGGATTTAAAATTGCAGTTCCAAAGACAACAAACTTGAAAAATCTATCTTCAAAATTGGGAATTACGCTTTGTCAGAAATTAGGTTTCTGGTTGGCAGAGGTATATACTCTGTCCATGCAGGAACCACAATCCTAGTCAGAGTAAGTCATAACCCCTCCCTAAATCAACCTGAGCTCACCTCCTGGTAGCTTGGCACAGAGCAATCAGGCTTAACTTAAGAGGCAATGTGTAAAGAATTTGTGCAACACTTCAAACAGCAAACTAGTGGAAATACCACATAAAAATATACCATGCCTGCTTAGAAAAATAGATCTTCATATATTTAATGAAACAAGACCAAAACCACAAAAATCCAAAAGTAGAACCGGAGATATTGATTTTTAAAAGAATAAGTGGAAATAGCACCAAAAAGCACTAAGCGCCAACAAGGGACATCTGGTCACACTAGATTGGGCAAAGTCAAAAGTTCAGGCCGCCCGCGATGGAGCACAGGCCGGCAACAGAGACCAGGTTGGGCCCACCGTGCAAAAAGCACCTTGGTCCAGCTGCATCAACGTGGAAGATCCTGTCAACAGAGGAGCTGCGGAGCGCAGAGGGTGATGCTTTGAGGTTGATCCACGCATTCAATGGCTATGCGCTGCACTGGTCCTGGTGGCACAACAGTGATGATGTGTTGAATCTGATGCAATATGGAGCTTCGGCTACAGTGGCGATGCTGTAGTTGGGGTAGATGTGAGGACTTTGCTTGAGTACCATTATTGGTGGTTCCACAGGTGGAGCAGAGGTTCTGAGCCACACAGATGCAGCGAGGCATTGGTTTTGGTCCACGCAAACAGGGACAATGCGGCAGTTCTGAACCGCGCAGTGGTGAAGATGCGTTAGTGCTGACCACACAAACATGAAAATGCGCCGTTCCATCCCCGCAGTGGTGATGTGCTGAACAAGCACTTTAGGCTCACTTCCAAGGGTCCAGGGCTGGAGTGGGATCACTCGGCAGAGCAGACTCACAGATGGCATAATCCAGAAGCAGGATAATTGGAAGTCTTTTATGTCTCTGAGACTTCAGATCAGGAGACAAGCCAGCAAGCCCTTGGAGTTGCTCTGAGTTCAAGTGATGTAGGTCCAGTCCTTCTCAAGCAGACCAGCAGGTCAGCAGAGCAAGAGAGTAGGTCTTCCAGAGCAGCAGTCCACAGAGTGGCAGTCCTTCAGCAGCACAGCAGTCCTTATTCCTGGTAGAATCTTCACAGGTCCAGAAATGTGCTGAAGTGTAGGGTCTGAGGTCCAGTTGTTCTTATACCCAGTGGTGTCTTTGAAGTGGGAGAGACTTCAAATAAGGGTCTTTGAAGTGCACAAAGGTCTTCTCTTCCTGCCTTGGCTCCAAACTCACTACAGGGGTATGAGGAACAGGGCACAGCCTATTCAGGTATAAGAGTGAGGCTGTTCCCAGTTCCTCCCTCCCATCCTCCCAGGATGGCCCATCGAGTCACATCTAAGCTCCCATTGCGTGTGGCTGTCTAGAGGAAATGAACAAAGCCAAGCTGTCACCCTCGCTAGATGTGTATTAGAGACAGGCTGCAAGCACACAGAGCTAAGAGCAGAAAAATGCTATCTTTCTCAAATTTACATTTTCAAAATGTAATGATAAATTCAACTTTGCCATTAAAGATGATTTATTATTACAATTCCATAGGTACTAAACATGACAGATCTACCTCCTTTCAATTGGGAAATACATCTCTTTAGATGTAACAAGGAATCCCCAATGTTAGCCTATGAGAGGGGTAGGCCGCAAAGTAGTGAAAAAGAATTTGGGAGTTTTTGCTAACAGGGCATGTAAAACTTAAAGGCACACCTACCCTATGTGCTACCTAGGGCCTAACTTAGGAGTGACTAACATGTAATAAAAGGGGAGTTTAAGGCTTGGAAAGGGGTTTTAAATGTCAAGTCGACATGGCAGTGTAGCCTGCACACACAGGCTCTGAAGTGGCAGGCTTGAGACATGTTTAAGGGGCTACTTAAGTGGGTGGCACAATTAATGGTGCAGGCCCACTAGTAGCATGTACTTTACATCCCCTGGTCACATGTAGTGCATTGTACTAGGGACTTATAGACAAATTAAATATGCCAACTGTGGATAATCCAATCAGACCATGTTTATAGGAGTGAGCACAATCCCGTTAACACTGGTTAGCAGTGGTAAAGTGTCCAGTGTCCTAAGGCCAATAAAAACGAATACAGCAAAATTGGAGGCAGGCAGTCAAAAAGTTTGGGGGAAGACCCCACTAAGGCTGACAGGTCTAACACACTCATAAAATGTAATAAGGTATTCCCGATGTTATCATATGGGAGAGATAGGCCTTGTAGTAGTGAAAAACTAACTTGAGAGTTTTTCACTACCAAGACATGTAAAACTTAAAAGTATATGGCCTGCCTTAGAAATACATTGCACCCTGCCCTCTGGATTGTCTAGGGCCTACCTTAGGGGTGATTTATATGTATAAAAAGTGAAGGTATGAGCCTGACAAAAGGCTTATTTTGCCAGGTTGAAATGGCAGTTTAAACTGTGCACACGATGTACACACCATGAGCCATGGTTAGAGTTAGCAACTTAAGTGAGTGGCACAATAAGTGCTGCAGGCCCATTTGTAGCATTTAATGTACAGGCCCTGGACACTTGTAGTGCACTTTACAAGGGACTTATAAGTAAATTGAAAATGTCATTTGTGGATGAGACAATATTTCCATGTTTTAGGGAGAGAGTACGTGCACTTTAACACTGGTTAGCAGTGCTAAAGTGCTCAGAGTCATAAGGCCAGCAAAAACGAGGTCAGAAAAAGTGGAGGAGGAAGGCAAAAAGTTGAGGGGAAGTCGACCCTAAGGCTGTCAGGTATAACAACTTCAAACACAGAGGTAGGGGGAACTACCCCAGGACTGGTTTGGAGTGACCACAATAAAGGGTTTGCCCATTATCATAGTCACGCCTGGGCACAGGGAGCTTTGCACAGGGGAATAAAGGTTCTGTCATGTTATTTTTAGGCAGAGAGTAGCACTGTGGAATAGTTTTCATTAAAACACACTGGTTGGAAGTGCTGCAAAAGTGGATAGGGTCACCCCAGGAACTCATGCCGCTTTAGTTAGGGAGTGGCCAGGAGATTCCCCACACACAGTTTGGCACTAGGTGTAAATGTGGCACCCCTATTTGCCTATTTAGAACACTGCTGGACTTGTGGAAGACAGAAAAGGGACTACACCTGCTGTTGTGGCCTTCCAGGAAACCCTAAGGGCTGGACCTTCTCCCACTTGTACCCAGGACCAAGACGGGGACTAGACGGGTCAGCTTGCTGACCTCCTGGTAAGCAACAAAGACACAAAAGCTGTAAGAAGTCCACTTTCCTGAAGAGCCCAGCTGTTCAGTTCCAACTGGACCTGCCCTAGACCCTGCTGGTGGCTTCTATTGGAGTGATTACTGACCCCCTACGTGGTGTTTCTAAGGTCCTGGGACCCTTACATAAGTATTAAAGTCTACCCTCCTACCTAACAATAAAAAATGGGACTAAGCAACTTTTTCAAGACTTTTTGTCTAGGGAACCGACAGAGGACCAGGACAAACCTGTCAAGTCAATCCAACGAAGGTGCACTGCTTCTCGCCAAAGATTTTTGTTTCACCTGCTCTGAGCTTTTCTGCAGCAGCAAATCAGTTTCACAAGGACTTCGTCCACTCGCTATCCGGCCTTGTGGAACTCATCTTGTCCACAGCCTGCTGCCTTGCACCACCGGGGATTTTTGACTTTAATTTCAGGGACTAATTCAGAAGGTAAAACCTTTGACTGTGATGAGCGTGATCTCTAACCTGAGTCTTGTCTCAGTCTAGCGTGACCAGTTTCCTGCGGTTGACTCTTTACGATTTTTAGCCCTATTTTTATCTAAATCTTTAAAAATTCACGTCTCCAGTTCCTGTAATTGGATTTTTTTGTGTTTTATGTCATTTTGTTCATTAAAATGTGCTCTATTTTTATAAATTGGAGTAGAATTTTATTGTGTTATTGTGTTTTACTTTTTAACTGTTTAGGTACTTCTAAGAGCTTTACACATTTTCCTTACCTAATCCTGTCTGCTCTGTGCCATAGCTAGCATGGGTTGAGCTAGGGTTCAATTTACTGAAACTTTTACTGGGACTAACAAGGACAGCACCATTATTACTCATGGTGGAATATCATCCACTGCAACAAATAATCCACATTCTCACACACTTTTAATGTGTGAGTTAAAAATACTGCAGAGTCTAAACTTCTGTATTGCCTAATTGGGGCTTCATCTACACACCTTAGAGTTGTCTTTTTCTTTATTTTTCACTCTGATCCTATGTTTCCTGCAGTGTTTAGAGCCATTTGACTGAAGTCACAGTTAGAAATCTTTTCTTTATAAACTTGAGTAAAGGCTACTTTTGTGCACGTACCTGAATATAATTATAGACTTTAAGGGGTCGATTCCGATTCGGGCCGGAAATTTCTCCGACCGAGCCGGACCCGGAGAGATTTCCGACCGAATCGGACCCGTGCAGTCCGACCGAACGAGTACGATGCGTCCGTATGTTATCGGACTCGAGTCGGTCGGACTCCCATTGAAGTCAATGGGAGCCGGTCGTACAACGCGTACGCGGGCTCCCATTGACTCAATGGGTGCGAGTTGGACAAGGGCGCCCCTACAGCGGGTACGCGGCGAAGCGATTCGCGCCGTACACGCACAGGTAGGGGGACACATGGGTCCCCCCTGTGTGCGACTCGCGCGGCCACGCGTACAGGGGGTCCGACACGGACCCCCAAAGTACGGCTCCGACAGCTCTTACGAGCCGGAGTGCGCGGCTCGGTCGGACTGCTCCGCGGCGCGCATCGTACTTACCCGGCCGGGAAACGTCTCCATTGCGCGGTGCGAGTCGAGTCCGAGCGAGTCGGTCGGAGCGGTTCGAGCCGGGAGCGAAGTCGGTCGGAGCGGTCGGGACGCCCGGACGAGTCGGTCGGCGATTTCGCATCGTACTCGCTCGGCCGGACCCGCGTACGGTTCGGTCGGGAAACAGGGCTCCGAATCGGATCCGGTAAAGCCGAATCCGATTCGGAGCCCTACCGGCCGAGATCGGAATCGGCCCCTAAGTCTTTTGAAGAGATTCCAAAGAACAGAAATGTCAATTATAATACTTTATTCCATTCCTAAATGCCTCTAGATACAAGCAAAATAACTCTTACCAAATCGCATCTCTACAGTATGGGACATATTCTCAAGGACTCATCGCCAAGTTGGCAGCACTTTATCGCAGCCAAAGTGGCGATAAATTCATCGCACCATTCACAAGCAGTTGCTAACAGCCGATATCACCAGTTTTCCCGCGATAGCAGCTGCATAAAACATCGCCACGGATGATGCCGGCAACTAACGCTAATTATATGCAGAGTAGGCGTTCCTGTGCAAAAACAGGCGAAAACACCACTCCGCAACATTCTCAACGACCAGCCAGATCGGCGATAAGATTAAAAAACATGCTATGAGGCGCGTTAGCAGCATGGATTTAACACCTGCTCCTACCTGGTGTTAAGTCGGACGACAACCTGCACTATAAAAGGGAGCCCAGCCCACAGCCACACCAGAAGAACAACAGATGCCATGGAGCTACTGACAGAGTCAGAGGAGTCTCACAGCCAGCCCTGTCAAAGTTCCTCACACCTGCCTTGGATGCCATCATCAGCTTGGTACCCCAGCAACTTTACTTCCCACACACTGCGCAGGAACAGCTGGAGATCAAGTAAGGCTTCTAAGCCATAGCTGGCTTCCCGCACGTGTTGGGGGCAATCGACTGCACACATGTACTCCTTGTGCCCCCTGCCGCCACTGCACACAATTACCGCAACAGGAAACACACGCATTCCATCAATGTGCAGGCATTAGTGGACCACCGGGGACTCTTCACCAATGTCGTCGCCAACTACCCAGGCAGTGTGCATGATTCCTTCATCTTCCGACAGTCCATCATCAACCAGCGCTTTCAGGATGGCACCTATGGAAATGCACTGCTCGTCGGTAAGTAACAACTGAACACACCACACACCTCAACTCCACCAACATACAACTCACAACTCTGGGAATGCACACGTCACAAAATCACATACAACATGACAACCAACATCCCCACATTCCAGACATGACAACACATCTTACTGTGGCAACCTGGGCTAGCCATGTACACAAGCCATCAACGGCATGGCACCTCAGCCACACAATAGCAGAATGTGGGGAGAGGTGGGAACCAGGCATGTGCGAAGGAGGCAAGTGACCCATGAATGTGAATGTACACAATGCCAAGTGTGGCATGGATGTGCTGGACAGACTTGAGTATGCAGACCACAGACATTTCCATGTCGACATACACTGCTGGTGTCTGGAGTGTACTGGACAGTGGACACAACCATGTTACCGCAGCCAGTGGGGAAGCTCGCGGAAATGTAGCTTGTTACGTCCCCCCCCTGTAAGCGTGAGCGGAGTGGGCTGGCCCGGCGTACGCCAGGCCAGCATAGGGGTGTGAATAAAAAGCCCGTTACTCTGGGCGTGGTTCTCTTCCGGAATGGCCAACGTGTCTGCCAGGGTGGCGCCTCTCACCCCGCAACGAGGCCGACGCCGTGAGCGGCGGTGCCTGCGATCCTGTGCGCCTGCTGCACCCCAGGCCGCTGGTCCCAAGACCCGTCTTGCCCGCCCCAGCGCACCCAGGCCTCACTGCTCACCTGACGACACAGGCGTGTGTCAAGGAGGGCCCACCACGTGCCGGTGCAAGCTCCAAGCCCGAGGCCCGCGACCTTGGCAGCCTCCTCAGACCATCATGGCCTCCGCGACACAGGCCCCCAGTACTTCTTTCTCGTTGACGTACTCCACCGCTGCCTCCGGCCTACACTGCGGTCCAGTAGGTCACACATTTGGAACTGAGTCTTGATTATACAATGGCAGAGTACATATGTTTATGGCAGATTTTAAATCACCGTACCCCCTTCGATGTGGTGCCACCAACTCTGTGCATTGCATTCCAACGACACGTGTCTGTGGGCCCTTGCTGACTACTGCCTTCGGCCTACACTGCGGTCCAGCACCGCGGGGTCACCTGTGTACTGCCTACACAGCGGTCCAGCAGGCCTCACACTAATCCAATCCAGTCCGGACCAGGCAGGACACGGCATCGTCGCAGGCTGCACACACGCTCAGCTCTGGTGCTTCTACCTCCGTCAACCACAAATCATCACCACATGGCATTCCAACGTCGTGTGTGAGAGTACCAGGAGGAGCTGCCTGAACAGCGGTTGGCCCGCGCTGACCGCTGCCTCCAGCCTACACTGCGGTCAAGTAGGTCACACATTTGGAACTGAGTCTTGATTTAATTATGGCAGAGTTTATACCACTGTACAGTCCTCATCGCAGACTGCATCCCCTTTCAGCTCTGGTGCCACTGACTCCATGCCCCGAAATTCATGGACACTCTCTGGTTGAACTTTGGTGGCGTCTGAGTCTATGGCCTGGGGGTTGTCTTCATCATCATGTAGCTGATACTGACTTGGTGTCAAAAATGAATCTGTAGCATTCATCTCCTCCATATTGCCTGTGTCTGCTTTGTACTGCCCTCTGTATCATGCCCTGGAAAAACACCTTCCACTGTCCCCCAAAACCCTCCGCGACATTCACCTTGGACATCGACAAGGACCCGCTCAGCTCTCGTGGCCCTACCTCAGTGCACCGGTAGTCACCGTCCCGTGGCGGTGTTCCATGTGCCGCCCGCTGTGCATCCGGGGCCACTAACTCTGTGCAGCTCAAGTCATGGACCCTTGCTGTTTGAACTGTGAACTTCTGATTGTCTGATCACTGTTGTAGTTGTTGCCAGCACCAACCACTCCTTGAGGGCTGGCTCACACTCACCCCACACTCATCCAGCACAGGCGTCACTGGACATGTGACCCTGGCAATAAAAGGGGCCGGGCGAGCGTGCCCGTAGCCAGTTCCACAAACTATCTAAGTGAGTCTGTGTGGTCATTGTGTATGCATGAGGGCCCCGGGCCCTACCACATTGCATTGTGCTGTCTACAGCAGACGCAACCATGTCACCTCAGGCAGTGGGGAAGACGTGGGACATGTAGCTGTGTCGTACCCCCCTGGCGTACGACAGTCCAGCGTAGGGGTGTGGACAATCACCCCGGGGCTCTGGGCGTGGTTAAGTGTTGGGCTTGCCAATGAAGTACCTAATGCGTGTGTCTCTGTTGTAGTGTCGGCGCACCCGTCCCGCAATGGACACAGTTGCAATGTGTTACAATCACTAATGTGGTAAGTACATGGACCCATTAGGTGTACTTAAAAGACCCCTCACACACCAACCTGGTTGGTGTCATGCTTCATCATTGGGGTTCCAACCGGGTGGCCGAATGCCCCCCGGTTGTGCTACAAAGCCTGATTACAGCGGAGCTGGTGTGGTGTAAATATGTGATGTGTTGTGAGTTTTGTTAAAAATACCTCTGAGAATACTTGCCTATAAAATTTATTAATGGCGGCTCAGGATATGGTTAAAAATATGTGATGCAACTAATTAGGAGGTTATTACCCTTAGTTGACTATGTGATGTAGTCTACATGTTTCAGCCCGAAAAATGTGAATGAGTGGGCTTTCTTCAGGACCGGGTTAGTGAGAATAGTGAGTGGCAAAGGTGAAATAGCCACGTGAAAAAAGTGAAGTACCTACACACGCGCTAAGGTGTGTGGTCTAAGTGTCGGTGTACTTACAGACACTTTGTCAAAAAAACCTGTTGGGAAAAGAAAGGACAAGACATATATAAATAGCAACATAAAATGCAATCTTAAAAGGGGCTGTAGTCGTCTCGGTTGAGTGACTCCCACAGTGATTGTATATTGCGCCTTGATGATGCGGCGGCGCATGCTGCCAACGAAATGCGTTCGGTGGTGACATGCAGCGCGGAGCGTTAATCGGATTGCAACTCGCTATTGTTACAAGTAAGCCAGTGGAAGTGGATGGCTCACAGAGAACTAATTTAGCTTCAAGTGAGGCCCTAGTGGGCTAGGGGCGCGCTGTGGATGGCCACACGTGTAAAATTGACATGCGGTCATGTGGCGCGCTGTATTAAGCTAATGATGGCCACATGTGTTAAATAAACATGCGGTCATCTGGCGCGCTGTATTAAGCTAAGGATGGCCACACGTGTAAAGTTAACATGCGGTCATGTGACATCGTGAGCGGTTAAAAACAGTAGTCCATTTAGAATAAGCGTGAGTCATAATTACACTAGTTTAAGGTTTTGGGCAGCTAATCGAGGCTCGGGAGGGGTCTCTTCCGATGTCCCAATCTAAAGGAAATGAGAAAAATAGAGGCACGGTGAGCACAGAGGTCCGTACGTGCTCGTGTGTCTCGGGGTGGAAAAAGATGCGCAACCTTACTTGGTATAGGAGAGTGTCCCGCCTTAAACCTGCTGTGGTCTCCCGTAGTCCCGGCTGGTGTGGGACGCTGGTGAGGAGGGCGCTTTTATGCTAGTAAGCGCTGCCTGGTACGTGCCGGTTTGGCAGTAACCCGGTAGTTGATCAATGCGCATGCGCGCGCTTGCGCAATGCAGTAGACAGCATCGGACAGTGCTGACCTGAGAAAGTGGGTCGTAAAATTGGCGGCCATATTGAGGTAGTCAAAAAGAGTGCGCTGTTTAGACTGATAGTGCCCATGGGTGCCTGTGGGCACCTCAAAGTTGCACAAAAAAGCCCAATGAGTCATTTGTGTTTACACAAGGGGGTGCACATACCTGGACGATGTAGTGGGCCGCGAAGGACTCATTAGTGAGAGATGATACGTAGTGGGACTCGAATGGTACCGTCAACGGTGGTGGTTGTCAACCATCATAGTCTATGGGGCCATACGTGCCCTATAACAAAGGATACCTTCGATATGGTGCATGTCCCTATAAGTGAAAAGTGATATGTTCAGGGGGCCGGTAGTGAGAGCCCAATGAGTTTGTTTCAGTTGCAGGCACGGATGGTGGTTGCAGATCATGGAATGCTGTGCTTCCGTGATTATAGGAAGGTGCATATAAGACTGTGTAGGCACAGCCTAGTGTGAAGGTATTGCGCCTCTTGGAGACGTATATGGGGTGTTCATGATAGAACCCCAGGGTAAAGTAAGTTTGGGCCATCTATGGTTGTTTGGAGAGGCTCTCTTTGGGTATGCAGTTGGCAGGCAATGTCTAATCTTAGTGTCATTGTGGCCTTCTTAGGCTGTTCCACGGGATGTTATCGTTGAGGCCCGTTTTGTGACTAGATAAGCGGTAGATCCATCTTTGCTCCTTTTCCAGAAGGCGACTCTGTATGTTCGGTAGGTTGGGGTCCAGTGTTTCAATAACGACCCAACGCATATCATTGGTTGTGTGGCCTACTTCTAGGAAGTGGTTGGTCATACGGGTGGTGTTCTTCTTACATCTAATGGTGCTGCGGTGTTAGCAGATTCTGGTCTTTACCTTACGGTTTGTCATCCCAATGTAAGTGAGATTGCAAGGACATATGATCCGGTAGATTACGTGTGCCGTGTTGCAATTTGTGTGTTGTCTTAGTTGCCATGTCTTCCCTGGTTCTAGATTGAGGCTCTTAGTGGTTTCAGTGATGTGGCATACACTGCAATTCCCACAAGGGAAATGGCCGACAACCTTTGGGAGCCCACACGCATTGAGGACTGTGTTGTCTGACTTCTGCTGCGGTGTTGTTCGTGTGGATACTATGGCATCTTTGATGGATCTAGCTCTTTTGTGTGATAGAAGCGGAGGTTCCCAGTCCAGGTTGCCCGTCTTGAGTATCTTCCAGTGCTTTTTCATAATGTGTGAGACTTTGTTTGAAACAGCGTTAAAAGTAGTTACACATGTAAGCGGTGCGGGTGTGGGTTCTCGTATCTGTGTTTCAATTAGTCCTTCACAGTTTTGATTCCGTGCCCGCTTCTTGGCTTTTTCTGTGATCCGTTTCGGGTAACCTCGTTGTTGCAGCTTAGCAGTTAGATCTTTGGCTTGGTGTTTGAAGTCACCTACATCACTGCAGTTTCTACGGAGCCGGAGATACTGGCCGTTGGGGAGGTTCTCACGTAGGGATCTGGGATGGAAGCTGGTGAAGTGTAGGAGGGAGCTCCGGGCAGTGGGCTTGAAGTGGGTTTTACTCTTCAGACTACCTCCTTCGGCTTCTATGTCCAAATCTAAGAATGTTGTCTTATGTTTGTAGAAACTATGCGTGAATTTGAGATTAGGGTCGCACGTATTTAGCCATTCGCAAAATGCCGTGAGAGACTGGGTGTCTCCTTCCCAAATCAGTAGAATATCATCTATGTAGCGTTTGTAGAACCTGATTTGGTGGATCCGTGGCATGTTGTTGTCGAGTAGGTATCTGGTCTCGAAATTGTATACATAAAGGCCAGCCACGCTGGGGGCAAAAACGTTCCCCATAGAAGTGCCATACTTCTGTAGGTAGAGTTGGCCCTCAAACTCGAAGAAGTTTTCTTTGAGTGCTAGTGTAGCACACTCCAAGATGAATCTCTTCGAGGTCTGATGTTCCCAGATGGTCTCGTCTAGTGCAGATTTCAGTACTTTCAGGGTGTCGTCTTGCGGGAGACTGGTGTAAAGACTCTCAACGTCAAGACTGACAAGGAATGACGTGTCCGGGTTGTAGGCCACAGTGTTGATTAGCCCTAGGAGGTCTTTGGTGTCTTTGAGGTATGTACTGGTGGACTCGACCATTGGTTGTAGAAAAAAGTCGCAGTAGCATGAGAGGGGTTCCAGTAAAGACCCTATGCCTGATACAATGGGGCGCCCGGGAGGGGGTAGTCTGTTTTTGTGTGTTTTGGGTACTATGTAAAAATATGGTATTTTCCCTGGAGTGGTTGTTAGGAATTTGGCTTCACTTTTCGTGATTTGTCCTGTGGTCTCTGCTTCTTCAACCAGTGCATGAATGCGTGTTCTGAGGGCTTCACTTGGATCCTGGGTGAGTTTTTCATAATTTTTGGTGTCATTGAGCAATTGTTCACATTCCAGGCGGTAATGCTCCTTGTTCAGGATGACGGTGCCACCGCCTTTGTCGGCTGGTTTTATGACAATTGTGTTATTCGTTCTCAGTGACTTGAGAGCTTGGCGTTCTGCATTGCTGGTGTTCTGGAATGTATGTTCTTCTTTGAGTGCTTCAATTTCTTTGAATACTACTGGTTCATCGACAGTGACTTCAGGTGGTATTGCACTAGGTGGTGGGATGAAGGTGGACTTTTCTTTGAAGTGGGTGTCTCCCTGCTGTTCAGTTTCGGGTTGGGATGGCGAGTTTTCAAAAAACGCCTTTAGTTTTAGTTTACAGAAGAACTCCGCAAGCTCACAATGTAGCTGAAACTTATCTAGTTTAGCTGTTGGTGCGTATCCGAGTCCTTTTTCTAGGACGGCAAGCTCTGTTGGTGTCAAATTATGAGATGAGAGGTTGGTTACGAGGCTCATCTCGTGCTGGGGCCTGGTTGTTGGTCCTTTGTTTTGCTCCTCGTCTGAGCTCCTGGGTGCTGATCTTCCTCCCAGTGGACTTGGTTTGTTCGTCGTCTTCTTCCGCGTCCCTGTGGGCCTCCTCCTAAAAAAGGGAACCGTTGGTTCTGGTTCATATAGGGTGGAGGTGGTCCAAAGGGAGGGTTCCAGCCGTATCCATATTGCGGGTGCATCTGGGGGTATGGGGTTGGATAATGCATGTTGGCCCCTGGTGGCCCTTGGGCCCATGGTTGTTGCCAGCCGATGTTTCTTCCTCTTCCTCGCTGCCTTTTCCGGTAGCTGTCTGAACTGGAGCCACTGCTCCCAGATGAGTCTTCATCTGAGGATCCCCCTGATGTATCCGGTCGTGTCGGGGGTTTGTATTCGCTGTCTGTGTAGGAGTAGGTTTTTACATAAGAGAATTTTTTCAAATCCTTTTGGAATTTGTTGATCTTTGTTTGAGTGAGGCCCTCTTTGTATTCATTTATCTCTTTGTTGGTTTCATCCAGTCTCTTCTTGAATGAGGTCACTGTTGTTTTAAAATGAGCCTCGGTTGCTTGGATTTCGATTAGAATTGCCTCGGAGAGGCGTTTTGCTGTCTGGATGATGAGGATGATCCAGTCGCGTGTGCATCGCCACGCTCTCTGAGCCCAGTCCTTGCGGAAGGTAGCATCTTCCAGGAAGATCCGAGGAGCATTGGTGACGATGAGCCCTCTTGGGGCTGTGTTGTTTCTTAGATATTCGGTGAGAATTACGCCATGGAGGATCGTTCTTATTCGGTTGCGTTTTTTCTCGTTCAGACTATCCCAGTCGGCAGTTTGGGCAATGGATGTGGCTATATTAAAATCTGCCAGTAGGAGGGGGTTGGATAAGATGTTGTTGACATCGTCTAGAGTGAACCCCAGGCCTGGATTTTCTGCCATTCTGCCATTTGCAATCTAACGTCTAAAAATCGATAGTAAGCTCTCACAGCTGTGCGCTGAGAAATTAGTGGAAAACACGGAGAGAGCGAGGGAAATACGGGGTACGTCCTTATCCCCAATGTAATGCTAGACTAAACAGTATGGACAAACCCACTAGATTGATGCGTTACAATCACTAATGTGGTAAGTACATGGACCCATTAGGTGTACTCTTTTTGACTACCTCAATATGGCCGCCAATTTTACGACCCACTTTCTCAGGTCAGCACTGTCCGATGCTGTCTGCTGCATAGCGCAAGCGCGCGCATGCGCATTGATCAACTACCGGGTTACTGCCAAACCGGCACGTACCAGGCAGCGCTTACTAGCATAAAAGCGCCCTCCTCACCAGTGTCCCACACCAGCCGGGACTACGGGAGACCACAGCAGGTTTAAGGCGGGACACTCTCCTATACCAAGTAAGGTTGCGCATCTTTTTCCACCCCCGAGACACACGAGCACGTACGGACCTCCGTACTCATTGTGCCTCTATTTTCTCATTTCCTTTAGATTGGGACATCGGAAGAAACCCCTCCCGAGCCTCGATTAGCTGCCCAAAACCTTAATCTAGTGTAATTATGACTCATGCTTATTGGCAATCTAAATGGACTACTGTTTTTAACCGCTCACGATGTCACATGACCGCATGTTAACTTTACACGTGTGGCCATCCTTAGCTTAATACAGCGTGCCACATGACCGCATGTTTATTTAACACATGTGGCCATCATTAGCTTAATACAGCGCGCCACATGACCGCATGTCAATTTTACACGTGTGGCCATCCACAGCGTGCCCCTAGCCCACTAGGGCCTCACATGAAGCTAAATTAGTTCTCTGTGAGACATCCACTTCCACTGGCTTACTTGTAACAATAGCGAGTTGCAATCCGATTAACGCTCTGCGCTGCATGTCACCACCGAACGCATTTCATTGGCAGCATGCGCCGCCGCATCATCAAGGCGCAATATACAATCACTGTGGTAGTCACTCAACCGAGACAACGACTACAGCACCTTTTAAGATTGCATTTTATGTTGCTAATTATATATGTCTTGTCTTGTCCTTTCTTTTCCCAACAGGTTTTTTTGACAAAGTGTCTGTAAGTACACCGACACTTAGACCACACACCTTAGCGCGTGTGTAGGCACTTCACTTTTTTCATGTGGCTATTTCACCTTTGCCTCTCACTATTCTCACTAACCCGGTCCTGAAGAAAGCCCACTCATACACTTTTTTCGGGCTGAAACATGTAGCCCACATAACATAGTCAACTAAGGGTAATAACTTCCTAATTAGTTGCATCACATATTTTTACCCATATCCTGAGCCGCCATTAATAAATTTTATAGGCACGGATTCTCAGAGGTATTTTTAACAAAACTCACAACACATCACATATTCACACCACACCAGCTCCGCTGTAATCAGGCGTTGTAGCACAACCGGGGGGCATTCGGCCACCCGGTTGGGACCCCAATGATGAAGCATGACACCAACCAGGTTGGTGTGTGAGGGGTCTTTTAAGTACACCTAATGGGTCCATGTACTTACCACATTAGTGATTGTAACGCATCAATCTAGTGGGTTCGTCCATACTGTTTAGTCTAGCATTACATTGGGGATAAGGACGTACCCCGTATTTCCCTCTCTCTCTCCGTGTTTTCCACTAATTTTGCAGCGCACAGCTGTGAGAGCTTACTATCGATTTTTAGACGTTAGATTGCAAACGGCAGAATGGCAGAAAATCCAGGCCTGGGGTTCACTCTAGATGATGTCAACAACATCTTATCCAACCCCCCCTACTGGCAGATTTTAATATAGCCACATCCATTGCCCAAACTGCCGACTGGGATAGTTTGAACGAGAAAAAATGCAACCGAATAAGAACGATCCTCCATGGCGTAATTCTCACCGAATATCTAAGAAACAACACAGCCCCAAGAGGGCTCATCGTCACCAATGCTCCTCGGATCTTCCTGGAAGATGCTACCTTCCGCAAGGACTGGGCTCAGATAGCGTGGCGATGCACACGCGACTGGATCATCCTCATCATCCAAACAGCAAAACGCCTCTCCGAGGCAATTCTAATAGAAATCCAAGCAACCGAGGCTCATTTTAAAACAACATTGACCTCATTCAAGAAGAGACTGGATGAAACCAACAAAGAGATAAATGAATACAAAGAGGGCCTCACTCAAACAAAGATCAACAAATTCCAAAAGGATTTGAAAAAATTCACTTATGTAAAAACCTACCCCTACACAGACAGCGAATACAAACCCCGACACGACCAGATACATCAGGGGGATCCTCAGATGAAGCCTCATCGGGGAGCAGTGGCTCCATTTCAGACAGCTACCGGAAAAGGCAGCGAGGAAGAGGAAGAAACATCGGCTGGCAACAACCATGGGCCCAAGGGCCACCAGGGGCCAACATGCATTATCCAACCCCATACCCCCAGATGCACCCGCAATATGGATACGGCTGGAACCCTCCCTTTGGACCACCCCCACCCTATATGAACCAGAACCAACGGTTCCCTTTTTTAGGAGGAGGCCTACGGGGACGCGGAAGAAGACGACAAACAAACCAAGTCCACTGGGAGGAAGATCAGCACCCAGGAGCTCAGACGAGGAGCAAAACAAAGGACCAACAACCAGGCCCCAGCACGAGATGAGCCCCGTAACCAACCTCTCATCTCATAATTTGACACCAACAGAGCTTGCCGTCCTAGAAAAAGGACTCGAATACGCACCAACAGCTAAACTAGATAAGTTTCAGCTACATTGTGAGCTTGCAGAGTTCTTCCGTAAACTAAAACTAAAGGCGTATTTTGAAAACTCGCCACCCCAACCCGAAACTGAACAGCAGGGAGACACCCACTTCAAAGTAAAGTCCACCTTCATCCCACCACCTAGTGCAATACCACCTGAAGTCACTGTCTATGAACCAGTAGTATTTGAAAGAAATTGAAGCATTCAAAGAAGAACATACATTCCAGAACACCAGCAATGCAGAACGCCAAGCTCTCAAGTCACTGAGAACGAATAACACAATTGTCATAAAACCAGCCGACAAAGGCGGTGGCACCGTCATCCTGAACAAGGAGGATTACCGCCTGGAATGTGAACAATTGCTCAATGACACCAAAAATTATGAAAAACTCACCCAGGATCCAAGTGAAGCCCTCAGAACACGCATTCATGCACTGGTTGAAGAAGCAGAGACCACAGGACAAATCATGAAAAGTGAAGCCAAATTCCTAACAACCACTCCAGGGAAAATACCATATTTTTACATAGTACCCAAAAACACACAAAAACAGACTACCCCCACCCGAGCACCCCATTGTATCGGGCATAGGGTCTTTACTGGAACCCCTCTCACGCTACTGCGACTTTTTTCTACAACCAATGGTCCAGTCCACCAGTACATACCTCAAAGACACCAAAGACCTCCTAGGACTAATCAACACCCTGGCCTACAACCCGGACACGTCATTCCTTGTCAGTCTTGACGTTGAGAGTCTTTATACCAGTCTCCCGCAAGACGACACCCTGAAAGTACTGAAATCTGCACTTGACGAGACCATCTGGGAACATCAGACCTCGAAGAGATTCATCTTGGAGTGTGCTACACTAGCACTCAAAGAAAACTTCTTCGAGTTTGAGGGCCAACTCTACCTACAGAAGTACGGCACTTCTATGGGGAGCGTTTTTGCCCCCAGCGTGGCCGGCCTTTATGTATACAATTTCGAGACCAAATACCTACTCGACAACAACATGCCACGGATCCCCCAAATCAGGTTCTACAAACGCTACATAGATGATATTCTACTGATTTGGGAAGGAGACACCCAGTCTCTCACGGCATTTTGCAAATGGCTAAATACGTGCGACCCTAATCTCAAATTCACGCATAGTTTCGACAAACATAAGACAACATTCTTAGATTTGGACATAGAAGCCAAAGGAGGTAGTCTGAAGAGTAAAACCCACTTCAAACCCACTGCCCGGAACTCCCTCCTACACTTCACCAGCTTCCATCCCAGATCCCTACGTGAGAACCTCCCCTACGGCCAGAATCTCCGGCTCCGTAGAATCTGCAGTGATGTAGGTGACTTCAAACACTGAGCAAAAGATCAAAGTGCTAAGCTGCAACAATGAGGTTACCCGAAATGGATCACAGAAAAAGCCAAGAAGCGGGCACGGAATCAAAACCGTGAAGGACTAATTGAAACACAGATACGAGAACCAACACCCGCACCGCTTACATGTGTAACTACTTTTAACGCTGTTTCAAACAAAGTCTCACACATTATCAAAAAGCACTGGAAGATACTTAAGACGGGCAACCTGGACTGCGAACCTGCGCTTCTATCACACAAAAGAGCTGGATCCATCAAAGATGCCATAGTATCCACACGACCAACACCGCAGCAGAAGTCAGACAACACAGTCCTCAATGCGTGGGGGCTCCCAAAGTTTGTCGGCCATTTCCCTTGTGGGAATTGCAGTGTATGCCACTTCACTGAAACCACTAAGAGCCTCAATCTAGAACCAGGGAAGACATGGCAACTAAGACAACACACAAATTGCAACACGGCACACGTAATCTACCGGATCATATGTCCTTGCAATCTCACTTTCATTGGGATGACAAACCGTAAGGTAAAGACCAGAATCTGCGAACACCGCAGCACCCTTAGATGTAAGAAGAACACCACCCATATGACCAACCACTTCCTAGAAGTAGGCCACACAACCAATGATATGCGTTGGGTCGTTATTGAAACACTGGACCCCAGCCTACTGAACATACAGAGTCGCCTTCTGGAAAAGGAGCAAAGATGGATCTACCGCTTATCTAGTCACAAAGCGGGCCTCAACGATAACATCCCGTGGAACAGCCTAAGAAGGCCACAATGACACTAAGATTAGACATTGCCTGCCAACTGCATACCCAAAGAGAGCCTCTCCAAACAACCATAGATGGCCCAAACTTACTTTACCCTGGGGTTGTATCATGAACACCCCATATACGTCTCCAAGAGGCGCGATACCTTCACACTAGGCTGTGCCTACACAGTCTTATATGCACCTTCCTATAATCACGGAAGCACAGCATTCCATGATCTGCAACCACCATCCGCGCCTGCAACTGAAACAAACTCATTGGGCTCTCTCTACCGGCACCCTGAACATATCACTTTTCACTTATAGGGACATGCGCCATATCGAGGGTATCCTTTATTATAGGGCACGTATGGCCCCACAGACTATGATGATTGACAACCACCACCTTTGACGGTACCATTCGAGTCCCACTACGTATCATCTCTCACTAATGAGTCCTTCGCGGCCCACTACATCGTCCAGGTATGTGCATCCCCTTGTGTAAACACAAATGACTCATTGGGCTTTTTTTGCACCTTTGAGGCGCCAACAGGCACCCGTGGGCACTATCAGTCTAAATATCGCACTCTTTTTGACTACCTCAATATGGCCGCCAATTTTACGACCCACTTTCTCAGGTCAGCACTGTCCGATGATGTCTGCTGCATTGCGCAAGCGCGCGCATGCGCATTGATCAACTACCGGGTTACTGCCAAACCGGCACGTACCAGGCAGCGCTTACTAGCATAAAAGCGCCCTCCTCACCAGCGTCCCACACCAGCCGGGACTACGGGAGACCACAGCAGGTTTAAGGCGGGACACTCTCCTATACCAAGTAAGGTTGCGCATCTTTTTCCACCCCCGAGTCACACGAGCATGTACGGACCTCTGTGCTCAACGTGCCTCTATTTTTCTCATTTCCTTTAGATTGGGACATCGGAAGAGACCCCTCCCGAGCCTCGATTAGCTGCCCAAAACCTTAATCTAGTGTAATTATGACTCACGCTTATTGGCAATCTAAATGGACTACTGTTTTTAACCGCTCACGATGTCACATGACCGCATGTTAACTTTACACGTGTGGCCATCCTTAGCTTAATACAGCGCGCCACATGACCGCATGTTTATTTAACACATGTGGCCATCATTAGCTTAATACAGCGCGCCACATGACCGCATGTCAATTTTACACGTGTGGCCATCCACAGCGCGCCCCTAGCCCACTAGGGCCTCACATGAAGCTAAATTAGTTCTCTGTGAGCCATCCACTTCCACTGGCTTACTTGTAACAATAGCGAGTTGCAATCCGATTAACGCTCCGCCCTGCATGTCACCACCGAACGCATTTCGTTGGCAGCATGCGCCGCTGCATCATCAAGGCGCAATATACAATCACTGTGGTAGTCACTCAGCCGAGACAACGACTACAGCACCTTTTAATATTGCATTTTATGTTGCTAATTATATATGTCTTGTCTTGTCCTTTCTTTTCCCAACAGGTTTTTTTGACAGTGTCTGTAAGTACACCGACACTTAGACCACACACCTCAGCGCATGTGTAGGTACTTCACTTTTTTCACGTGGCTATTTCACCTTTGCCACTCACTATTCTCACTAACCCAGTCCTGAAGAAAGCCCACTCATTCTCCTTTTTCGGCCTGAAACATGTAGACCACATCACATAGTCAACTAAGGGTAATAACCTCCTAATTAGTTGCATCACATATTTTTAACCATATCCTGAGCCGCCATTAATAAATTTTATAGGCAAGGATTCTCAGAGGTATTTTTAACAAAACTCACAACACATCACATATTCACACCACACCAGCTCCGCTGTAATCAGGCGTTGTAGCACAACCGGGGGGCATTCGGCCACCCGGTTGGGACCCCAATGATGAAGCATGACACCAACCAGGTTGGTGTGTGAGGGGTCTTTTAAGTACACCTAATGGGTCCATGTACTTACCACATTAGTGATTGTAACGCATCAATCTAGTGGGTTCGTCCATACTGTTTAGTCTAGCATTACATTGGGGATAAGGACGTACCCCGTATTTCCCTCGCTCTCTCCGTGTTTTCCACAAAGTTGCAATGTAACATGCCCCCGGAGTGTGGGCTCGGCCGAAGGGATAAATGAATGAGCACAAGCCCGCTCGGGATCCGGGATCATACATGCCAACTGTTGTGTGTGTATCGCTATTACCGCAGCATAAGCCAAAGGTCTTGCCTCGACCGCATCGCAAGTTCAGCCAGCCATGAACTCTACATCTGTGTCCGCCCTATCCTTGCCATAAGCCTACACACACGTGGCCGCCCACCTTCAACGCACAACATCACAGTGTCTTTGTCAGGCTTGTGGACATGCGCAGACAGGTATGTCAATGGTGTGCCGTAGAAGTGCAAGTGATGCAACCGCGCAGCGCACACAAGTAAATAGGCTCGGGGGGAGGGAGGAGCAACAGTGAGGCTACGTAATACACATTGATGGTGCTCATTTGCTACAAGCAGTGCATGTCAAACAGGAATCACTATGATACACATATCACACGCCAATCAACTAGTGAGCCTGCCAACACATCATGCAGAACCAACTATTGACTCATGTCTCTCTGCACCGTCACAGGTGATCAAGGATATGCACTCTGCCCTTGGATGATGACACCCCTCCGAGCCCCGAGCACACAGGCCCAGAGGCAGTACAATTGGGCCCACAAATGCACCAGGGGCATCGTTGAATGCACATTTGGCGTGTTGAAGTCACGTTTCAGGTGCCTGGACATCACAGGTGGAAGGCTCCTGTACAGCCCAGACATCGTGTGCAAGATGATCGTTGCATGTTGTGTGTTGAACAACATATGTGTACGCACCAATGCCCCATGGTTACAAGTGCCAGATGCACCGGACGATAATGAGGAAGATGAGGCAGGTGGACCACACCCCACTGCAGCTGCAGCAGGAATAGCCCGTAGGAACAACATCATTGACAATTTCTTCACATGAGGACGTCACATTGTGACAGTTCTTAGCAATCATGAGACAGTACAAAATGACCACAGGCACAGCATGTGCAAATAAATTCATTACAACACTCATTCCCTGAGTTTCTGTATGTGTGCTGGAGTGTGGCACAGGGATAAGGGACATGATCCAGAGTCATTGTGGGTGTGCAGTGTGCTCTACTTAATTGTGCATGTGTGCCATTGTGCCCATCTCCCCCCGTCCCCCCAGTCCCTGGTCGGTACTCACCCTGTTGATGTTGTGTCAGGTCATGTTGAGCAGTGTCCAGATCCCCAACTCCTGGCACCGTATCTCGACTGATGACTGTGGCCACCATTTTCTCCATGTCATCCAGCTCCTGGTGTGCCGCTGGTCCCCCACCTCCAATCTGCGTTGCTGCTTTCATGTTGGCATCGTGTTTCTTCTTGGTTTTGCCCTTCACATCATTCCAGCGCCTCTTGACCTCTTCCATTTTCCTCCTCGACACTCTGACTGCATTCACGTTGTTCACGATGTACTGCCATATTTCCGTTTGTGTTGCCGATGACACAGTGGAGGTGACGAACAGTTGTTGGTAGTGTTCTGTCACCTCCGTGACGATGATCCGGTTTTCCTGCGGACTGAACCCCATCTTCCTCTTCCTCTTCTCCTTGCCCTACCCCAGCCCCGGGGTTCCTGGCTGGTCGTCTGTGGGGCTTGTGGGGTTCGCGTTGTCCTCTGCACTCGGTCTGGGTGCGTCCATGGTGCTACGCAGTTACATTTTTTCTCTTTTTTTTTTCTCTGCTTTTATAGTGCATTTTCCCGCATGTCGCGTGGGAATCGCAGGCCTGTCGCTGGTAATCGCTGATTTTTGTTTCGCAATTTGGGACATCGCAACTATTTTAGCGTTCGTGTTTCGCATTTTTTCAGCGTCGCGTTAATTTTAACACGGGCATTTGTCGCGTTATCGTGAGACTATCGCATGGTGCCGCCGGGTTGAGAATACTGCGTTAACACGGTGTTATTTTCCCGCGATAGACTGCGATGTGAGAAGTTGCGTTAAGCCAATTTGGAGATAGTTAACACACGTTCTTGAGAATATCCCCCTATGTTTTATAACTTCAATGATTCACCATAATGCATATTTTATACTTTGCTTACATGCTACATGGAATTGAAAATTGACTTTCCTTTTTATTATCAAATGTTTGTAATTTGTGAATGAAGGTGCACTATTTACAAAATGCTGTGCCTTGGAATCCCTATACTTGTATACAAATCCAGGATTTCTGCTTAAATATAAGAAAACGTTTTGTGTGTTTTTCCACGTACTACTTTTAATTATTATTATAGCAATAAGTGTATGGATACGAATTTTGATGATAAACATGTTTAACTCCATTAGCAAAAGGAGATCAATCAAATAAATAATGATTTCAATTAGGGAACTATAATGAGCTTTAATTATTACTATTGATACGTTATATGATTTAATTATGATCACTCTCAAGAGGGCAACATAATTGAATAAGCATCAATTAAATTGCGAACTATGTTTAAATCAGCATTTTAAACATTAAAGCACCAGCTTTCTGTAATTCAATCACGTCTTTAGTTTTAGTTGAAAACCCATCCACAATTGCTGATTAAAATGAAAAAAAGCAAGTAACCTGTAGATTTGTCGTTGTATTAGATGGCTGGAATAATCGACCTACCAACTACGGTTTAGATTTAAAACTAATAAAAATGCATTTGCATTTGTAAAACCTCCATATAATGAACTGTAATGGTTGCAACATGTGCAGTTTTGACCAATTTGAAAACTATGACATGTATATGATTTCTTAATGACCCAGCCATGATTCTAATTGTTTTTAAACTCCAACTATTAAAACATGTTCTTTTGAGTGATATGTTCATTATGCTACAATAGTGAGCTACATAAAAGAGACAGTATTCCAAATCCCAACTTTTCTCAAATTCTAGGAAGGGACCCTGAGTGTTCTGATTTGTGATGGGAGGGTTGGGTGACGTGAAGTAGATTGAGATCATTTGATGATTATTTCCATTACTCACCTTAATGACCAGTAGTTGTAAATTCTGAATGCAAAACAATTCATAAGCGGTTCGTAAGGGGTCAGTTCAGTAACCACACATTTTCACCAGTCTCGGGGAGGTGGCAGTCATGTGACCTAAACAACAGCGGGGTTTGTCTAGGGATGCAACTTGAGAATTTTTAAAATTGTATTCTTCCTATTTTTTTTTTTTGATTTTGGGAGAAAGAGGGGAAGGGAAGAATATTTAGAGTTATTAAAGTCATTGCCTAGGATGTTTTTTTTTTCGGAGTTTTATATAGAGCGAACTTGACCCGAAGGTATCAGGTATCAGAGCGCTTTACATGAGCACCAGTTGCATTACACAAGGACACTAAATGGCAAACACTGGCCCAGGAGAACAAGAAAAGTGCCAATTTATGCACCCCGGCTGATCAAGAGAACAGGGATCTGGGTGCGTATCAGAATCATGCTGATACTTTAATGCATTAGAGCCATTTAATCGCGGTATAGTTCGTGGCCCACTGGCAAGTCATACTGGGGCTAGATTTCCAAGCACCCTAGGAAGAAGCCTTAAAGTTCTCCATAGCTAGCTTCCCTTTCTCAGCCTTACCACCAATTTTAGCATTGTAGGTATATTCTAGCTACGAGTGCAAAAATACGTTAAGAGCAGCACAATGAGGCGCTCAACTACAATAGGCAGATGCATGTATCAAACATTGTGACAATTCAGAAGGTGGCAATCCTCATTTCTCGACCTCAGTTTATACCTTAGAGGATCCTGAGTGGATTCTTTTGTGGAATACACTTATGCATCAAAACAGGATTTCATTAACCGTTTACACAATTTCCTCACAGTGGACTTTAAAGGTACTTTGAAGCAGCTACAAAGAAATGCATACGTAGGAACACTGAGTGGTCACGTCACAGCTCGGTGGATACATACTTTAACCCCTTCGATGCTCATGACGGAATGGTTCCGTCATGAGCATCGGTGCCCCTGTGCTCATGACGGAACCATTCTGTCATGAGGCCAGGGGCACGAAATCCCTCTGCTGCAGACAGCAGAGGGATTTCCTTCTCTCCCCCAAAGCCTCGGGAGCTGGGGAAGAGCTTCCCCAGCTCCAGAGGCCCCTCCTGAGTTTCTGTGCAATGAGGATTAGCGCGCACGTCGCGCTGTCCTCATTGCACAGAAATCGAAACTGAAATGAGCCTTTTAGGCTCATTTCAGTTTCACTTTCTATGTGCTCAGGGGGCTATCTTAGCCCCCCGGGCACGTAGAAAGACGGGAGAGGTATCATTGGAAAGGGGAGAATCTCCCCTTTCCAATGGTACCCCCCAAGCAGGGATCCACCCACTAGACACCAGGGAGGGGGGAGCGGCCCCTTGGGCATAGGCTTTTGCTCCCCCCAAATAAATGTGGTGTTATTTAGTCTTTTTGCCCTCCCTGGGGGGCAGTAGCCACCAATCTGCCTCCCCGGGGGGGGCAAAAAGCCCACTAGACGCTAGGGACTTATTTTTATGCGCATAAGTTATTAGGGTGGGGGCTGCCCATAAAGGGCATGTCCATGCCCCCACCCCCGCAAAATTTACAGCCAATCTGCCCCTCCGGGGGGGGGGGCAAAAAGCCCACTATACGCCAGGGATTTTTTACTGCTAAATTGCATTAGGGTGGGGGCTGCCCAAAACGGGCATGCCCATGCCCCCCCCCCCCCAAAATGACAGCCTTTCTGCCCCCCCCATTAGCCCCCAATTTTCCCCCCGGGGGGCAAAAAGCCCAGTAGATGCCAGGTTTTTTGGGGGCAAACCTGAATTAGGGTGGGGGCTGCCCAAAATGGGCATGCGAATGCCCCCACCCCTCCCCCACAAAAATTACAGCCTTTCTGCCCCCCCCCATTAGCCCCCAATCTTCCCCCGGGGGGGCAAAAAGCCCAGTAGACGCCAGGGATTTTTTTGGGCAAATTTTAATTAGGGTGGGGGCATTGGCATGCCCATTTTGGGCAGCCCCCACCCTAATTAAAATTTGCCCCAAAAAATCCCTGGCGTCTAGTGGACTTTCTGCCCCCCCTGGGGGCAGATGGGGGCATTAGCCCCCAATCTGCCCCGCCTCAATACGTTTTGGGCCCTTGCCTGTCGCGGGTACTTGGGCCTCCCACACAAGTGAGGCACCATTCTTATCGGGAGACCTGGGGGAACACTGGGTGGTAGGAAATTTGTGTCAGCCCGGTGATGCCACAACTTTCCCACACAAAAATGTGTGAAAAAAGTGATTTTTTTCAGCTAAATTTCAGGTTTGCAGGGGATTCTGGGTAAGAAAACGTTGAGGGATCCACACAAGCTATACCTCCCTGGAATGCCCCGGGTGTCTACTTTTCAGAAATGTGTGGGTTTGGTAGGTTTCCCTAGGTGGCCGCCGAGCCCCGGGCCAAAAAGTCATGAGATCCCCCTTGCAAAACCAGGTCATTTTGTGATAGGCAATTTTGATGTCGCCTCAATACGTTTTGGGCCCTTGCCTGCCGCGGGTACTGGGGCCTCCCACATGAGTGAGGCACCATTTTTATCGGGAGACCTGGGGGAACGCTGGGTGGTAGGAAATTTGTGTCAGCCTGGTGATGCCACAACTTTCCCACACAAAAATGTGTGAAAAAAGTGATTTTTTCAGCTACATTTCAGGTTTGCAGGGGATTCTGGGTAAGAAAACGTTGGGGGATCCACGCAAGCCATACCTCCCTGGAATACCCCAGGTGTCTAGTTTTCAGAAATGTGTGGGTTTGGTAGGTTTCCCAAGGTGGCCGCCGAGCCCCGGGCCAAAAAGCAATGGGACCCCCCTTGCAAAACCAGGTTGGTTTGTGATATGTAATTTTGATGTCGCCTCAATAGGTTTTGGGCCCTTGCCTGTCGCGGGTACTTAACCCACCCATGCAAGTAAGGTACCATTTTTCTCGAAAGACTTTGGGGAACTCGGGGTGGGTGGAAATTTGTGGATTCCAGAACTTTCCACCACAGAAATGTGAGGAAAATGTGGTTTTTTTGGACAATTTTTTAGGTTTGCAAGGGATTCTGGGTAACAGAACCTGGTGAGAGCCAGTCAAGTCACCCCCTCCTGGATTCCCCTGGGTGTCTAGTTTTCAGAAATGTATAGGTTTGCTAGGTTTCCCTAGGTGCCGGCAGAGCTAGGGTTCAAAAACTACAGTAGGCACTTTGCCAAAAAAGGGTCATTTTACACTGTGAAATTGTGGTGTGTCCACGTTGCGTTTTGCGCCGTTTCCTGTCGCGGGCACTAGGCCTACCCACGCAAGTGAGGTACCATTTTTCTCGGAAGACTTTGGGGAACGCGGGGTGGGTGGAAATTTGTGGATCCACGCAGATTCCAGAACTTTCCAGCACAGAAATGTGAGGAAAATGTGTTTTTTTTGACAATTGTTAGGTTTGCAAGGGATTCTGGGTAACAGAACCTGGTGGGAGCCAGTCAAGTCACCCCATCCTGGATTCCCCTGGGTGTCTAGTTTTCAAAAATGTATAGGTTTGCTAGGTTTCCCTAGGTGCCGGCAGAGCTAGGGTTCAAAAACTACAGCTAGGCACTTTGCCAAAAAAGGGTCATTTTTCACTGTGAAATTGTGGTGTGTCCGCGTTGCGTATTGCGTCGTTTCCTGTCGCGGGCACTAGGCCTACCCACGCAAGTGAGGTACCATTTTTCTCGGAAGACTTTGGGGAACGCGGGGTGGGTAGAAATTTGTGGATCCACGCAGATTCCAGAACTTTCCACCACAGAAATGTGAGGAAAATGTGTTTTTTTTGACAATTCTTTAGGTTTGCAAGGGATTCTGGGTAACAGAATCTGGTGGGAGCCAGACAAGTCACCCCATCCTGGATTCCCCTGGGTGTCTAATTTTCAAAAATGTATAGGTTTGGTAGGTTTCCCTAGGTGTCGGCAGAGCTAGGGTTAAAAAACTACAGCTAGGCACTTTGCCAAAAAAGGGTAATTTTTCACTGTGAAATTGTGGTGTGTCCACGTTGCGTTTTGTGCCATTTCCTGATGCGGGCACTAGGCCTACCCACGCAAGTGAGGTACCATTTTTCTCGGAAGACTTTGGGGAACGCGGGGTAGGTGGAAATTTGTGGATCCACGCAGATTCCAGAACTTTCCACCACAGAAATGTGAGGAAAATGTGTTTTTTTGGACAATTTTTTAGGTTTGCAAGGGATTCTTGGTAACAGAACCTGGTGGGAGCCAGTCAAGTCACCCCATCCTGGATTCCCCTGGGTGTCTAGTTTTCAAAAATGTATATGTTTGCTAGGTTTCCCTAGGTGCCGGCAGAGCTAGGGTTCAAAAACTACAGCTAGGCACTTTGCCAAAAAAGGGTCATTTTTCACTGTGAAATTGTGGTGTGTCCACGTTGCGTTTTGCGCCGTTTCCTGTCACGGGCACTAGGCCTACCCATGCAAGTGAGGTACCATTTTTCTCGGAAGACTTTGGGGAACGCGGGGTGTGTGTAAATTTGTGGATCCACGCAGATTCCAGAACTTTTCACCACAGAAATGTGAGAGAAATGGGTTTTGTTCGACATCTTTTTAGATTTGCAAGGGATTCTGGGTAACAGAACCTGGTGAGAGCCAGTCAAGTCACCCCATCCTGGATTCCCCTGGGTGTCTAGTTTTCAAAAATGTATAGGTTTGCTAGGTTTTCCTAGGTGCCAGCAGAGATAGGGTTCAAAAACTACAGCTAGGCACTTTGCAAAAAAAGGGTAATTTTTCATTGTGAAATTGTGGTGTGTTCACGTTGCGTTTTGAGCCATTTCCTGTCGTGGGCACTATGCCTACCCACACAAGTGAGGTACCATTTTTATCGGGAGACTTAGGGTAATTCAGATTTGTAAAGCAAATGTTATTACCTATTGACTTTCAATGCATTTATGCCTTCCAAATGAAAGACAATGTGTAAAAAAGAAGTCATTTTGAAAAATGACCGATAATTCTCATGCTAGTATGAGTATTCCCAATTTCGGAAATGTGCAAAAATCTACTGTTTCTAAACTCTATATTTTGTTCCTATTTCAGAAATACATAGGTGTCTTTCATACCGATTTTTCCATGTATACATTTTCCCAGAATAATTGCTATATACCCGGTACATAATAAAAAACCATTGCAAGTCGCTGCTCAGTTTTTGGCTCTGGGTTCGTCGGGTTCTTGGTGAACCTACAAGTCCTATATATCCCCACAACCAGTAAGGTCCCACAGATGTAATGGTATATTGCTTTCAAAGAGCTGTCATAATTAGAAGAAGTTACAGGTGAAAACGTTGACACAAAAGGCTGTTTTTTCAACTAATTTTCAATTTGTCCTATATTTAACTGTTAGTTTCTATAAAGAAACCTTGAAGGATCTACACAAATGACCCCTTGCTGAATTCAGAATTTTGTCTACTTTACTAAAATGTATAGCTGTCCAGGATCCATTATTGCTTTCATACCCATTTCTACCATTAACTGGAAGGAGGTTGAAAGCACAAAAAATAGCAAAAATAGGCCATGTCCCAGAAAAATGCCAAAACTGTGTAAAGATTTTTGGTTTTCTGACAAAAGTCTGTCATTCCCTAAAAGCTGGGAAAATTGTGATTTCAGCCCCACAAACCCTTTTTTGATACCGTTTGCAGGGAAAAACCCAGACGCTTTCATTTGCAGCACTTTTTTCAGATTTTTCCCAAAAAACCCAAAATGTAGCTGTATTTTGGCTAATTTCTGGGTCGCCTCCAGGGGAATCCACAAACCCTGGGTACCTTTAGAATTCCCATGATGTTGGAAGAAAAGGACGCAAATTTGGCGTGGATATCTTATGTGGTCAAAAAGTTACAGGGGCCTAAGCGTAAACTACCCCAAATAGCCAAAAAAAGGCTTAGCACAGGGGGGGAAAAGGCCTAGCAGCGAAGGGGTTAAATTGATGATACAAGTATTTAAAAATAGGAACAGACTTAGCAAAGAAAGAACATTTCCGCACGAAATATCTTATAGAGCGTAGGTTTAATATAACACTTTTGAAATGTACCTAGTGGATATGGAGAGGGAGAATGATTCTGATTGCAGACGTTCACTATGAACAAATGTCGTTTGAAGGAATATTCAGCAACTTGATGCACAATTAATAGAAGTACAATTAATATATTGTAGCATTTAACTGCACACCTGTGTAGAACACTTGACAACCATGTCTACATGCTCCAAATGTTGGAAACAGTAGAGTATTTAAATGAGGGTAGCAAGCGTATGAGTTTATTTAACATATGTTTATATATTATATGGGATGTAAATGCTACAGAGGTGGGCTCAAGCTGGCTGGTCACTCCTTGAAGAAGAAATTGTTTTAAAAGATTGAATTGTGGCGCAGGCTTTTAGGATTATGGCTGTTCTTGGTGTTGCTCCAAAGTATATATATATTTGGGATTGAATACACTACCATGTTGGCCTGATGACAAGCATTTTCTGGTATCATGACTATCTATACTGCAGCCTCTAATAACGAATTCACAAGGACATAGTCCAAGCCACAATACCACTAAGCACAACCTACCAGGCTACATACACCATCCGTGCCCCTCATGCAGTCAGCCAAGCCAAGGACTATCCTAAAAGAGACACCACTAACATAACTTCTTAACCACACACTCTCCACCTAAATGCACCAACTCAGACCCAGTACCACAATGACGTTGGAGTTTTTGGCTTCAACGTCCCTACTATAATATTTCGTCCTAGACATATCGACACCTTTCATCACAAATCAATGTCCAAATATATTTTCTGAAAACCACTAACACAGAATATTAGAAAACACTAAACGTTTTCCCTTCCCCTACACTCAACACAGCAGCAGCTGACAATAGGTTGTTACATAATGCACACATGACCACATTTTACACAACCAACCTAAAAGATATTGCCAACTGCAGTACACCACTTATTAGCATAATATCACACCCATGATACTCCAGCCTTCATCAGTAAGATCTTGTCTGTGTGCTCCGTAGTAAGTGCAGCTGTACACAATCCAAATATCACACAGTCATGCACAACAAACAATGCAGACATCACACAGACCTACAAGTCCCTGCCAATGGCAGATATGGTCTCTGGAGCTACGAATAAACAGCAGAACTCTTCTCCTCACTGTTTGCCATAAATTGACCGTCGTACCTACAGCACGGAGTAAATCTGTAAAAATGCTAAGGCAAAACTAATAATATTTTGACTAACCGCTGTAAGGTTCTGGGCACATTGGCAACATAAGAAAATCTAATTGTTACAGATAATTTGTATTGAATTTAATTGACTACTGCTTTAAGAAACAACAGTGGCAAAAATATTTCCTTAATTAAATTCAGTAGTAAGGCCAGATGAACAACTGCATAGAACCTATCTTGCAAGGACTTATTTGCATTCAAGAATAATAAGCAATAGTACTTTTGATGGTATCAAAGCTTTTACAATATTTGTAAAACAACTAAATATAATAAATTCATGTTCTTTGAATCAGGAGCACAGTTCCGAAATCTAAGGGACTTTTTATTAAACATATGTTTTTAAACACAAGAATAGTTATAGTCGCCACTGAAGCTAGAGCTCGCCATTTTCTTTCGTGACTCAAACTGCTGAATGCATAGCACTTCAAATTCAATCAAACTTGTAATGTGAAGAATCTTTTTTGGCGACGAACTTAACAGCTCACAAGGGTCACACATTTAACATCTGTTACTGCTGGTAAATAGCTTTAATTTGAGTCCTGACAACAAATATAAGGCAATTATGAGCAACGCAGTCAAAATGATTCATGGTTTAGTGTCTTCTGGTTCTTTCACGTCAGCAGAAAAAAGGCGTTCTGAATTAGCCAATTTATTTTATTTTCCATTTAAAAAAAGATGGAGCTACGCTTTAGTTCTTTAACAACTTCTCTGCTAATTCATGACATGCAGTTTCCACCCACTTATCTCTGTGCTTTATTGCGTGAAGAATTTTGCTTAGTGCAGTTCATGTTGATTGATGCCAATTAGACTACAATGGGCCACTTGCTGCTCTACTTAAGATAGAAGCATCAAAATTCACCAATATGCCAAATGATACACAACTCTAGTTGAACATTTCCTTCGCTTTAGCCATCCAACGCCTCAAACACTATCTGCACGTCTTCCAGACTGGATGTCCAGCACTTAACTGAAGCTCAACCCAACCAAAACAGAACTGTTCTTATTTACCTAGAAGAACAAACAAGAAACAGTGCAAACATGTCTTAATGACATGCACTTTGAGGGCTTTGAACCCCAACTTTCACTGAATGCCAAGTCACTTGGATTCTCCCTGGACACCAACCTCACCTTCAAGGAGAACATTGACAAAAAAACACAGATGGTCTTAAATCAGCGTTCGTGGCTACTAAAACTAAAACTGTAGGTGAAACTGTTTCTTCCTGAAAGAGTCAGTTGTTCCAGAACTGCTGTTCAAGCCCTTGTCCGCTCACATTAAGATGGTGGTATTGCCTTGCTTTCTGTCCTCCCAGACTCCACACTGGCACAGTTTAAGGGCATTTTACATGCCACAGCATGTCTCACCCAGTGTCTGAAGAAATGTGATCACATCACTCCCATCATGATGGACCTCCATTGGCTCCCTTTGCAGGCACACTCTATCTTGAAGCACAGCTGCATTATTGGCAAAGTTATCACTACTAGCCCCCTTGCTTATCTTGCAGACAAGCTCACCGGCTCTGGTGGTTGTCACACCCACAGCCAGGACACCATCAGGCGGCAGATTAAGAAGTGTAAAAAAAGGAAAAACAAGGCAGCAGGCCTTTTTCATCTATGCATCAAGGATTTAGGACAACATCCCCGTATCCATCCGGACTGCCCCAGTACTTCTCAATTTAGCAAAGAATTGAAGATGCACCTCTTTAAAGAACACTACATCAAAATGCATCAACATTCCAGAAATCAGCTACCTTTCCTATCACCCGTTGACATTATGGTTTTCTTTGATAATGTAGGTGCTCTCCTGCTTTTTGACTAGGTTCAGACTACAAAAATACCTCTACAACACACGCATACATACAAATATGCAAGCAAGCCCAATTCATATCATATTTGTCCCTTTTATATGTTAGTGCAAGGATTATTGACAGCCTCTGCAAAGCGACATTTTACTGTCTCCCACCACCGCAGTCGGCCCATTGAAGCTTATAAAGGCAACCTGATACTTCACAGTGGGTGTCTCCATAGTTTGTTACCTAGAATGTCTTGAATGCACAGGCAGTTCTGCTGTTAGTAAGTACGCAGAGCAAGAGGATCACTACAGTCTGGCAGAGTCGGGTCGCCCAAAGTCAAGTTTCTCGAACCCCATTTAGAGAAGGAATCTCGCTGGGCTTCTTTCGGCAGAACATCTCACATCTACACTACTTTAAAACCTTGATCTGGCAGCCCATCTGCCACAGAGGTGCCTGGTCATTGTTAGGGTCACCCACCCTATTTAAAGGGGATTGCTGAACACTCGAAGTCCCTGCCCAGGACCATCATGAAAGGCATAGCAGTCTGGGACAGGGAAATCACTCAATTTGCCTCACGTGCATGGAAACATCTACTTGTGCATCAGAGCCATCAGGTTTTTTGCTTTTCGGCACCAAACCCCTGCTTTGGGGCATGTTTCTGGAAACAAATATGCAGAGCTGATGCAGCAAACATGACACCTGGCACCAGCTCTGCAAGGGCCACAGCCCTTCCTGCAAAGGCCAAACTGGCAGGTGCAGTGAAGGCTTTACGATCCCCACTAAGCAGGCAGATATCTCTAAATAGGGCAGGCAATCTTCTGCAAAATGAGGATCAATGAGCCCATGACAACTACAAATAAACAAAAACACAACTCATCATTCTCACTCCCTCCCTGGGACCCATTACATGATATTATTCTTGTGGTAAAATCATGATGGTTCATATTTCTAACCATATTGGATACATTTCCCCCTCCATTTTTACTAGTTATTAGATAGGTCAACTGTGATGAAATTATATTCTATTTTTCTCCTGTTACTTGTAATTTTGGATCAAGACTTTGCTTGCACCTGATTTTAATACCACTTACCACAGCAAAAATCAACACAGAATTAGTAACTTCACCAAAATTAAATGAAAATAATCA
Source organism: Calotriton arnoldi (assembly GCA_963921515.1). NCBI lineage: Eukaryota > Metazoa > Chordata > Amphibia > Caudata > Salamandridae > Calotriton > Calotriton arnoldi. The sequence continues at coordinate 588,372 of CAWUFW010003799.1, read as the reverse complement.
ATACATTAACATAAAATCCCTTTATTTAGTTTCACTTTTGCTGCTCACAGGAAGAATTACAGGTTTGTGATCCTGTGTTGATATGAGATGGTAAGATCCTGTTAAATATGTCTTCATACACTAAAAAGGTGGAAACGTATTTAGTGTTGTTATCTTTAGATTGTTGTGTCTTCTTTAAAGAATTGTTTGTTGGGAATTTACCTACGATTTAGTTTTATTAGATGAAATCAATATTCAGATAATCAATAATAGTCAAAAATATGTTTATTTATACCTTAGTCTTCTAAACACCCTCTATATACATACACAATATCAATAGATAATCGTTAAAAACCAATCAGTTAAGAATCTTAAACAATCTTCATAAATAAAGAATATCTTCGTAGATCACTGGTCCCATCAATACATAATTGTTAAAATCCAATCAATTACAAATCTTGAAAAATTCCTTCACAGCTAATAGATGTTTTCCTAATGCGCACATTAAAGCCAAATACTTCATATTTATTAAAGATTCAGCAGTTTGTCTTCAATCTACTGTTCTATACTTTATGAGAATTGGCCTTGAAAGCGCTTATAGTGCCAACAATAACCACAAACAATCAGTGCTTAATTTGAGCCGGTGCTTTCCGGTGCTCAGCACCGGCACTTAATTGGTTTCCGGTGCTCAGCACCGGCACCAAATTGTCAACACCATACTTGGAACAGTCTACCACATGGTGGCGCTGCTCATCTAATTTAGAGATGAGCAGAACAACGGTTGTTTAGGAATAAACAATATTCGTTACAATTGCTAATACCTGCCTCCCCAGCCATTCCTTTAGCTTTGGGGACCTGGAATAATCTGAACTGTCGCATTTACATGCGAGAGAGATGGTTAGTAGTTGTTTTGGCAGCGATGACAAGGGCGATGGCTGGTGCAAGCTGCAGTGGCCTCCTGGTCAGAGCCCTGGCACTTAATATTTTACAAATTAAGTACTGCAAACAATCTTATAAAATATTTTGAAGTGTTACAACTCACATTCAAGCCACATGTGTAGTTTTTATTGCTATCTAAAACTAAGGTCTTTGAGGAAGAGCACAAAAAGAATGGATTCATCCCAATTCTAAACTTTAGCATTGCTAATCTTATTGCTGAATTTGGTACTGCATCAGTATATGGAAACATTTAGCTAAATTGCCAGGAACATCTCGAAAACTGGGTAGATAATTCTCAGGTACCTCAGATAACTTTCTCTGGCACATGTTTTAGTTAATAATCGAATCTCAACTCTAGATATTCTTACTTATAAATTACTGTTTATTATTTTTACTGATATCCTATTACATTTATCAGAAAACGTCTTCAGACTTCTTCTGCTCACTTTAATTCACTATGCACTATCTCATTTTGGGAAAGGGCTGCAGTGTTTTGGGTTGCACCATTTCAGATCCAACCACAAAATCTGATCACAGTAGCACAGGTTAAATAGCTCCAGGCAGTTAAATTAGTTTCTGTTCCCATAGCCTGAATCATTGCTGAAGGTGGTAGAAACAGACGATTCTTTAAATAATTGCCTTCTTCTTACTCCCAATTGAGTTTCCACTTAAACATAGTAATTCTACACCGCATTGAAATTGTGGGTGAATCATAGTGAGTTAGGCTTATAGAACTGGTCCTAAAGATGGCCACTATATTCTTTACTAATGTTTTTAAGCTCACATATAATAAATAGTGCTCTAGCTTTTAGGAGTTCAATATGCTGCTTCCACTGCAAATTCTTCCTGAATCACAAACCTAGGTAATTATACTTTTTTTTTTTTTATAATTCTTTTTATTAAACATACATCGGTTCCAATAAACATTACAGAGGGTTCGCCAAATCATACATTACAGTCGGTACAGGAGGAAATACATCAGCTTTCTACATGATAGAGGAATGTTACAGGGTGTGGGGGTCATTTTGTTCGGGACAATCAGGAGGCATACATATCTCTCCCCGGTAGGTATTCCAGGGGCTCCATATCCGAGACCATTTTTTGGGGCACCCTCTTGCCAGGTAGACTGTTTTCTCCCGGAACATGCACCAGTCAAGGTTCTTCTCCCATGCTGCCAGTGTGGGTGATAGTGTGGCCCCCCATAGTTGAGCAATGTTGCGTTTTGCCAGCATGAACCCCAGTGTAGCCCACCGTGTCTGATTTGTGTTGAGATCCGTAGGTTCCCACAGATTGAGGAGGCATCGTCGTGCCTCCGGGCGGAGGTGAACCTGTAGTACCGCATTAATAGTGTCATGGATCTTGAGCCAGAAGGATATGATATGTTCGCACTCCCAAATTATGTGTATGAATGTCCCCACGTGACCACATTGCCGCCTACAGTTCCCATTATCTGACCATCCCATGTGTACCAATCGGGGTCCTGTCATATAAATTCTGTGGAGGATTTTAAGCTGTACCAGCCTCAAACGTGCCGGGATAGCAACCTCCCTGGGGGAAGCCACCGCCAGCTGCCAGTCCTCATCATCCACCTCCACCCCATCCTGCGTCCATTTCTCACGGAGTGATTGAAGGGGACTCTCCATGTTGTTGATTAACTTTTTGTAAATCAGGGAGATGGTTTTCTCGGGAAGGTGGCCGTCTAATATTCTGTCCTCCAGCGGAGAGGCCTCTGGAGGGGACGTCCCCTTAGGCAGCAAAGATTGCAGTGAGTGCAGGACCTGCAGGTATCGGAAATACTCGGTGGCTGCTAGATCGTAGTCCGCCTGGAGCGTGTCAAAGGATTTAACCCCTCCAGCCCCCCAAAGGTCCCTAATGTGTGAGATACCGATAAGGTCCCATCTGTCAAAGCCCTTCGATTTCCATAAGTCGCCCAATCTTTCTGAGTCCCAAAGTGGAGTGGCTAATGTCAGCGTGTTTTTCCATCCCAGTGAGGCGATAACATCATGCCAGATCTGGACAGAATGTTTGGTGGGGCCAGTCAAGGTGTATCGTCTGGGCCGTGAGTATAGCGCCCTGTTATAGTTACCATCTGGGAGGAGCCATTTATCCATGGCGTATCCGGGATCGTCTGCACGGCCATACATGCCGTGGTTGATGGCTGCTAGGTGAGCCGCCCAGTAGTATTTCTTGATATCTGGGAGGCTAATACCACCGTCATACCAATTCAGTGTTAGTTTGGTCAGGGCGATTCGAGGTTTTCCATCCCACAACAGGTCTCTCTGCAGGCCCTCAATTTCCTTGAAATATTTGGCGGGAACAGGATCCAGGGTGTTTTGCAAGGTGTATAGGAATCTAGGCAGGGACATCATTTTGAATAGGGCGGCTCTGCCCAGAAGGGAGAGGGGTAGCGACCTCCAGTTGGCAATATCGCTTTTAAGTTTACGAAGGGGGGGGAGAAGGTTTTGAGTATACCGGATTGCGGGATCTAGCGAAATGAAAATCCCCAGGTATTTGAAGCCTACCGTGTTGATTTGTATGGGGCAGTTCTTGGGAGGGACGGGTGGATCGCCCCACAGAGGAAACAAAAGCGACTTACTCCAGTTGATAGAGAATCCAGAGTATCGTCCAAATACCGCCAGGATATCTAAGATCACTATAAGGGATTTCCTAGGAGAGGCCAAATAAAGCAACAGGTCGTCTGCGTAGAGGGAGATTCGGTCCTCCCAGCCGGGAGACCATTCTAATCCCCGTATCCTGGGATCTCTACGGATCCAGGCTGCCAAAGGCTCCAGGGCCAGGGCGAAGAGGAGAGGCGAAAGCGGGCAGCCCTGACGGGTTCCCCGACTCAGCTGGAAGGTAGCTGATAACTTATTGTTGACCACCACTTGGGCTAGGGGTTCGTTATACAGAAGTCGTGTCCAGTTTATGTAGTTAGGGCCGAAACCCATTTTGGCCAATACTGCCCAAAGGTAAGGCCATTCAATAGTGTCGAATGCCATGGTTGCGTCCAGAGACGCGATCATTGCTGGCTCTCGGAGAGTATATGCTCTAGCTACTACCCCATGGACTCGACGCAGATTCAGGGCCGTGCTCCTGTGCGGCATAAAGCCGGATTGATCTGGGTGTACTAAGGCACTAATGACCTTGACCAAGCGATTGGCCAGGAGCTTGGCGAGGATTTTGGGTTCGGCGTTTAGGAGGGAAATTGGCCGGTAGGAACTGCAGTCTGTTCTGGGTTTCCCGTCTTTATGGATGGTAACTATGGTGGCTATCCTCTGTTCCCTGGGCAGCATGCCCGTCTCCAGTGATTCCTCAAACATAGATTTTAAGTAGGGGGAGAGTTTATCGGGTCGCAGCTTATAGAGCTCGATGGGGAGTCCATTGGGGCCGAGTGCCTTTCCCGATTTTAATGAACGGATCGATTGCGCTATCTCATCTGGGGTCAAGTCACTGTCCAGGAAATCCCGATTTTCTAAGGAGAGGCGGGGGAGTTTGATGTCATGCAACAGTTCTTGAGAGTCCTCCTCCGTATAGGGGGCCACTGTCGTATAGACCGTTTGGTAATGGCTGGCAAAGCTATCGACTATCTCTTGTGGATTTGTGACGGGTATGTCCCCTTTTACTCTAAGCTCTGGCACCAGCCTGCTCGCCCATTCCCGTTTATCTAGCCATGCTATAAGCTTCCCTGCTTTGTCACCCAGGTCGTAGAGTCTACCCAGCCGCTCCCTCCCCAAGTTTTTGGCTTTGTCTGTGACTAAGGCCTTATAGCTGTGCTGCTTCAGGCTCAGGAGGTGAAGCTTCTCTGGCGTCACCCCAGACTCCAGTTCACTCTCCAATCTATCGATTTCAGCCTCGATGTCCAAAACTTCTTTCTGTTTCTCTTTCTTCGCACCCGAGATCAGCGATAGCGCCTGTCCCCGGATTACAGTCTTAAATGCTTCCCATAGGGACTTGGATGAGGAGACCGTCCCTTCGTTATCTAAGAAATAATTATCCATGGCTTCAATAAGGGCTGCGCGTATTTTGGGATTGTGGAGATACCAGGGATTGATTGGGGCTAGTCTTCCTACTTTGTTCTGATGGAGGACCATGCGGAGCCATATCGGTGAGTGATCGGAGATGCCTCTCGCGAGATGTTTGATTTCGTGTATGAGGGATGCTTGTGCGGCTGGCAGCAAACAGTAGTCTAGGCGGGAAAGGGTGTGGTGTGCCCCGGAGTGAAAGGTGTGCTGTATCTGGTCTGGATGGTAAGTTCTCCAACCATCAACTAGCCCCATAGTTTCTAGGAAGTCAGGTAGCCAGCGGGAAGCGGACCCCACCTCACGCGGGGGATGGCGGTCCAGGGTGCCCGAGACCACCGCATTGAAGTCCCCTCCGAGGACCACAAGGCCGTCTGGAATGGAGAGGAGGACCTTACCCAGGTCCGCAAAGGTGGTGCCCTGTAGGCCTGGCGGAACATAGATGGACATGAGAGAGATAAGACGGCCCTCCCAAGTTCCCGTAATACCAATGTATCTGCCCCGGTCATCCGCCCATGTGGAACTTATAGCGAGGGGGAGTGTGTTTTTTATCATAATGCCCACCCCTCTGGAGCCAGACGTGAACCCCGCGTGTGCTACCATTTTGTATCCTCCCCTATGCATTGCTTTACACAGATTACCAACCAGGTGCGTCTCCTGGAGCAGGACAATATCTGGAGATCTCTGTTTCAGGTACTGGAGAACTATGCTCCGCTTAATCTTGTCCCCAAGCCCGTTGACATTCCAACTTAATACCTTAATTGTCCCGTCCCCCATAACCTCTGTCGTGCAACTTGATAGATTTTAAAATGCCAGTAGAAACAAAGTCGACATCCCCTCTGTGGAAGAAACCATAATTGACACCGATGCAAAATTTCCAACAAATTATGAACAAAAATTCCCCCACCCAACAACCCCCTCCCTGCTGCCCTGCACTCTGGGCGTAGAACTGCCCATTTCAAACTTGCAGAGTGCCTGTCGCCCTAGCAAAAAACTAAAGGTAGAAAAAAATAGGGGTGTGGCTGTCCGTATCTCTGCCCCCTATAAAAAGTAAAGTCTGTAACCCCAAGGAAAGGGCACCCCTCGAGGGTTGGAGTTTAAACAGTCTCGAAGAAGTCCCCTCCAGATCAAATGCGCAGCCGCCCAGTGCTTAACCTAGCTCGGATAAGGGCCAAAATGTCCCAGTGACATCCACACTCCACCACCGTGTCTCATCCTGTAGGGGTCAGCGAAGTCTCCTCTCTGGGTTGACTATCCGATGGGCCCGGAATCTTCCTGCTTTCAAGCCAGTCAGCTGCCTCTTCAGGATGCTCGAAAAACCACGTCCGCCCCTCCGCCTCGACCCGCAAACGTGCCGGAAACAACATGGAGTACCTCAGGCCCCGCTCTCGAAGCTCCCTCTTCACCACAAGGAAGGTGCGCCTCATCTTTTGCACTCTCTGTGTAAAGTCTGGAAAGAAGGTGATGCCTGCGTTTTCATAGTGGAGTGGAGCTCCTGTCCTAGCATTTTGGAGAATTACGTCCCTGTCCCGGAAGTTCAACACTCTCGCCAGCATAGGGCGCGGAGGAGCCCCGGGTTTCGGACGCCCCCGGTACCCTGTGGGCCCTCTCAATAACAAAAAATCGGCTGAGGCCCTTGGGTTGGAGGTGCTTTAGGATAAGGTCTTCCACGAAGAGGTCCGGAGACTGCCCCTCCGCCCGTTCCGGAACTCCCAGAATGCGTAGGTTGTTGCGGCGTAGGCGCCCTTCATAATCATCCAGTTTCATTTCCGTGAATTTACGGAAATCCTGTAGGTCCGAGACCTCCCCCTGGAGCTGTGCGACGTCTCCCGTCAGGCTGGTCGTAGCGATTTCCTCCTGTTTGACCTTTTCCTTAAATGTGGCTAGATCTGCTCTTATTAGGTTTACGTCAATCGCGATAGTGTCCATTTTATGTTCAAGAGAGGTCTTGACGCTTGTGATGGCCTCCATGACGTCTTTAAGGGAGAGTTCTCGCTCCTCTTCTTCTGGGTCCCCCAGGGGTGTGCCTCTGGATTGACGGCCCTGCAGCATGTCTTTGGGCATCGTGTATCGATCGAGTTTATTGGTCTGCGTTGGTTTAGACCCTCTCGTTCCTGGGGGCTTGCTTTTCTCCATTGTGTCCGCTCCTCGTCGCACAAAGGGCTTGTGGTGGAATTAAACGAGTCGTCTATGGCCCCGGTAGTCAGGGGGTGCCGACTGGTAATGTGCCCGGCCAGTAGTCTAATGGTGTAGGCGGGGGAGGGGGCCCACGACTGTAGGATCTCGGTATGTGGTCCACGCGCACTTTATGGTGGCAGCGCTGATTCAGGAGGCACCAAATGGGGGAGCCCAGCGCTCGCTTCACCCTGCTAGCTGTTACAGAGGCCCACTGGTGATAGGCGCAGGGCCGGCCGGCTCAAACACTCTCCTCGCCTCTTCGACTGGGCTGTGGCTATGAGTCCCCGGCGCCACCTCACAGTATGCCAGTGAGGGGGGAAACAGGACCCGCAGCTGGTTGCGGACACTTCAGCGAGGGGGGGAAAGGACAAGGTCCACCGATGATTTCACTCGGGGACACCGCCCCCAGACACTCGGGCCCCCCGCCTCACCTCAAGGTCACGCCGCAGTGCTCCGGTCCTGCCTCGCAGAGCAATGGCGTCTTCAGGCCCCCGAGTCGCTCCTCGGGACGGTGAGGGCTGCTACAGGTGCTTCCTGCCTGGACCGCCTGACGCCCACTCCGCCGATGCCGCCGCAGAGCGCGGGTGATTCTCAGGGCCCTTCGCCAGGCTCGTGGCTACGGCCGGGAAAGGCAGGTCCGTCCCCTCACCGCCGCGGCCTCACCGGCACTGTGCTCCCCGGCTTCAGCGCTGCGGATAGGCCCCACTCAGTTTGCTCCGGTTTCTCGGGGCACAGACGTTCGCTGGTTTCGGGGTCCGAGGGAACCCCCTCCGGTATGCCTCCGGTGTCTTTTCTCCTCCTCGGGGGAGCGGATCAGTGTGGCGGATAGGCGTATGGGGACAGGGTTTACGGAGCTACAGCGTTAGGCGGCCATTACGCTTCGGTGCTTAGCCACGCCCGGTACTTATACTTTTTAACTACATCTATTTCTGTATTACCTAGGTGCCATTTATACTTTGAGTTTCCTTTCCCGAATGCCAGGACTGTTATTTTTTCATATTTATTGTCAGTTTTTTATTGATATAATATTTATAAAACACCTCTAGTTTCCTCTGAAGCCCTATTTCTGTAATTTCCATAATGACAAGTTAGTCTGCATATAAAAGACGTGATGTGTGTGCCATTTATTCAAGGGCTAAACTAATTAGTTGCTGCTAAATATTTAGGTAAATCAGCTAAAAAGATTGAATAATAGAGGGGCCAACACACACCCCTGCCTCAATCTATTTTAATTGATATTTTATGAGGCAGTGTTTCTTCTTTATCTACTTCTACTATCCCAGTTCTTTCTATGTACTTCTTGACGGATTAGAAGGCCTTTAGGGATTTCGAATTTTACTAATACTTACCATAGCTGTTAGCAGTCCACCAGATCCAATGCAGAGCGAAAGTGTACATGGCAACGAAATAGATTGTCTCTTAGCTCCATAGTCTTTCCCTCTATTGACCACAAACTGAAGCAATGATCTAGCGTGAATTACCCCTCTTTAAAACCTCCATGGAACTATTTATTTTATGTCCGTCCCTTTTTTCAACAGGCCCAAGATTATTTTAGAAAATAAGGGGATTCTTTATATAGGCCTGTGCCGCCTGAGTGTCACTTTTGTTGATCCGCCGGTGACGTAAGCCTCTAAATCATATCAATGAGGCAAAGCAAAACCACCCTGTGTGGCTTTGCATTGCCTCATAGATATGGAGTAAGGCAAGGCAGTTTGACTTACTCTGTGTCAAGGAGGCATTCCATGGCCGTTGCGGTGTGTGTTCCCACGCAACACCCATTGATTTTGACATGCCCCAGATTTCTCAAAATCACATAAACCTGGGGCAGTGCAAAAACCTACGCCTTCCCAGAGCAGGCATAATGAGGAGAAATGTTTACATTTCTTCAAATAGCTTCCTCTTTCCATGTGTGCTGCATTCTGAATGAGGAAACCACGTCTCTGGATTGTTTTTGTGCAGGAAGGTGTCCCTTCCTGCACAAAAATAATCCTGCCTGCAATGAAAGCAAAGGTGCAAGGGCGCCTTCATTGGCGCTAGGCAGCAAATTTCATAAATACGGTGCATTCCTGTCTATCACATTGGTACAGGGCAGTGCAACAAAAAGACGTGCGGTGCTGCTCAACGCTAAATCTATAGAATATTCTAATAATGAGTGTGCTAGTGGGGGTGCTGTTTGATGAAAGGGGGTCCTGTGTGGCACAAAGAGCAGCTAAAAAGAATACCTTGGCTAGAGCGGCAGGAGCCACTTTAGACTTCGCTAAAAGACAAGGGGCTAAACCTATACCTGCCTTACTTAAGATTTACAATAAAAATGCATACCTATGGCCACCTATGGTTGTGATTTGTGGGGTCATTAATGAAGTTATTGAATTGTAGGTGGCTTAGATTACATTTCTCTGCAGACTTCTTGCTGTCCCCACCTGCACCCCTACTCTCATGGTACATGAGGAGCTTGGACAGGGTTACATTTCCAACCTCATTTCAATGGGCCGTTTAATGTGGTGGTTTAAAATTTGGTCAAGCCCCATTCCTACTCTAAATCAGCATGTCTTGGAGGACTGTATGGGGCTTGAGGGGTCCTTGAATATTCCTTGGCTGGGCTATGTCCTGGAGCAGCTAAAGAGTTTAGGGCGCCCCGAGCTGTTCACCGACCATAGGCAGCTGTGCCCTAGAGAGCTGAGTGATATTAAACATACGTTCTTGGTTAGGAGGGTGGGGGCAAGGGAAGATAAGGAACTCACCAAGCCCAACACAAGACAATACATAATTCTGAGTGCAGGGCCCTCAGGGCAACCCTACTAGTCTGATATTAATAATCCCCACCACCGTTTTCTCCTAACTAGATTTAGATTTAACCTTATTCGTTGGTGCTTAGCTGCTCCTAGATGTATTGTAAAGTCAGGTGCCCTACAGCTTTGCCCCTGTGATCATTTTTCTGAACAAGATGTCCTACATTTAATTTTTGTCTGGGGTTTTTACTGTATTCTACGGAACAAAATACATTCTCCTGCTTGCCAGCTTTCTTACTGGAGCACTAAGACAGAGGGAGAAGCTGTTTAAGGAATAATGTGCTCCTTTTGTCTTCGCGCTGAGAGGAACTGTATATGTTTAAATTATGGGTCGTTTTTATAGATATTTGCACTTTATGGCTCTGCACAATACTATCTGTACTTTACATGCTTTTTTTATAACATAGACTCTGCATTCTTGCTGCATCACAATTTATGCCCTGTTCGATTGTTTCTACCGAAGGTTTTAGATGGTTTTATATATTCATAATTTTGAATTTGTATAGGGGTTGGTGGTCAGTTTTTCTTAACCGTCATGCGTTGTTAGTGATTTTAGCATTTATTGTTTTTATGTGCTTTTATGGTCTTTGTTGACCGAATAAAGTTTTCGTGATGATGATGATGATGAGTGTGCTAGTTTTTTAAATAGTTTGCACAGTGGCAGGCAACAGCCATATTACTTTTCTACCTTGTTTTGCACAACCTCTGTCCAGCTAATTGACTTCACTGTTGACATCTCAAATGATACCATCCCCTGGGGTCATAAATTAACTACAGAGAAAGGGGTAGGTAGCCCCCTCTCTTAGCCCAAATCAGCCCTGCGTACCACATCCCCCTGGACCAAAGAATAATAATATGAGAGGGGGGCACATTTCCCCCTCCCTGAGCCTTAAGAGGCCCCAGGTACCCAATCCAATGGGGCCAAAAGCAGTTATTTTAGGGGAGGGGGCACGTGGAACCCCTCCCTGACTGCAAATAGGACCTGGGGACCCCATCCCCCGGGGCCACCCACTAATAGTAGTCCAGGGGGCCTTTTACAGTTTAAGTGAGTGCTCCACTGCCTACCCGGGGCACCCACAAAACACATCGTTGGGGGATGCGGCAGGAGCCCCCTCGGCCCCAGCAAGCTCCTTGCATGCTGCGGGAGCCGGCATTCCTCCCTTTTGGAGGGAGCAACTCTTTTTGCATGCTTCCTCCAAGCAGGAGCAATATTTGTTTCCCAGGGAGGGGGAACATGGCGGTCGCTAGTTAGAGCGGTCGCGGACTCTCTCGGCACTCTGGGCGGTTACCTTCGGTTTTCCAGGATGTAGCCGTTGTTGTTCGACGGTTTCGATTGCCGGGTGCAGTTGCGGGAGAATGCAACGGATTTATGTTGGCTGATATTACTCGCTTTTCCGTTTTTGTTTGGTGCTTTTGTCTGTGGCCGGTGTAGAAACACCAGCTGAAAGCCGCGGTGGCAGCGGTAGTAGCGGGTCCGCCGAGAGGCGGGAACTGGGCGGAGGCTGCGCTACGGGTCGCCAGAGGCCGGTTAGCAGCAGCAAGGATTAGTTATCGGGGAAACAGAAGCTTCCTTCCTGCCTCCGCTGTTTTCAGGCCAGAAGCAGAATGGGAGAGGGAGCAGAGGAGCAGCACTGGAAAAAACGCAGGTAAAATAAGGCTACCCTCAATGAACCCGACAAGAGGGAAGAAAAAGGGGGCAGGGAGGGAAAGTAATCTTAAAGAGCTGCAGCCCTCGGGAAATCTTGGGGACTTAGAAAATTTTAAGCCAAATAGATATACTTTAAGAAGCAGGGGTCTCTGGGAACAGGATTTGTCCCCCGCGGAAGTTCCGTTTGTAGAAACTACTCTTCCAACTATAATTTCGCATCAAAAGACTTCAACTTCTTGCCTCCTAAAACCTGGTTCGACTCCTCAAAAGAAAAAGTTGTTAGTGGAAAAATTACAATCAACTGAAGGGAAGAAAGTTGATAAAAATAAACAAACAAAATTAACAAAATCGACCAGTTCACGTATTACTCCCTCTCTCCGCACATATTTCAAGGTGCAGGCACAGGCACAGCCACAAAATACTGCTGCCCACACTACCGCAATTCTGGAGGGCAGTATAAATTCCATCTATAAACCTCAAGGTAATCCAGGTGACTCCATAAATAGACCAACAAATATAGGAGCAATGGAGACCAGAAATGACTCCATACTATTGGATAATAGATTCTCTCTTTTAACAGAACTTGAGCTTGCACCTTCACCAGGCCTATCGATTAATACTTCGGCTCAGGTAATATTAAATCCTGGTCTAGATACCACACAGAGTTTACCACTCGTGCAGGAAGAGGTGCAGGAAGAGGTTCTGAAGAGTCAAGACATAGATACTAGTCCTCAGAAGCAGCTCTCCACTGAATCCTTGTTATCCACCCTAATATCTGAAATGAGAGAAAAATTTGCTGTATCGGAGAGTAATCAGCATAAGATCCAAGGGGTATGCGAAACTCTCGAGCTTAAAGTAAATGATATTTTGGGAAGAGTGGAAGTAGTGGAAGCAACAGTAGAAGATCTCTCAAAACAAGTGGAAAAAAATACATCAGAAATCTTGAAATTAAATCAAAAAGAAAGAGTATTGACTGACAAACTTGAAAGTTTAGAAAACAATGCAAGAAGAAATAATATTAGGATTCTGAATATTCCAGAAGATCTCGAGGGGGAGATATAAGATCCTTTGTTATTAATCTCCTTAATGAGTTAAATCCGAATTTGATATACAGTTCTTGGAAAACGACGTTCAAAGAATACATCGAGACCCCTTTACCAAAAGATCTGGAAAAAAAACTCCTAGGAAAATTCTAGTAAATTTTAAAACTTATAAAGTAAAAGAAAAAATCTTGGTGGAGGGCCTTAAAAAGGAGTTTATAATAAAGGAGAATGGTCCTTTCGGATTAGATCCGATATTTCACGCACTACACAGGATAGGCAGTGGGAGTTGGGAAAATATATACAAGAGTTGAAGAGTCTGGGTGCAACTGCAAAACTCCAATTCCCCGCCTCCCTAAAGGTGATGTGGAAAAACAATATGTATAACTTTAGGGATCCTGCTGAAGTCAACTCCTGGATTGAACAAATTAAAGGCACATCCAACTGAAATTGATTTTTTTCCATTTACCCGCCCAGAAAGAGAGAGAGAGAGTCCGAATGGAGGTACTCCAGAATACCTCAAGTATTGAGGGAGGGTTCCCCAGGGTGGGTAGGGTTGGGTAGTTCGCAAAATAAAAATAAAAATAAAAAATACAAAACACAAGGGTTGTTTTTAGGCACAGGGTGGGAGAGCATGAGGGAGAAAAAAGGAAAAAAAGGTCCTCATTTATGAAAGAAATTACTGAAATCAAAGTTTTCTTTTTGAAGAGAGTAATAAGAAGTATTTCTAAACAATCCATTTTCCCATGACAGATTCAGGTAGATTAAAAAATTTAAACATTCTATCTTGGAATGTGAATGGGCTTAGGTTTTCCCCAAGAAGAAGAAAAATTTTAGAATATCTGCGACTTGGGAAATATGATGTGATGATTATACAGGAATCACATCTTTGTAAGGAAGATTGGGCGGGGATTCTCCAGAATCAAAAATGGATAGAACATTGTGTTTACACAACTCAGACTGTTCCCACGAAAGGAGTAGCTATTATTTTTAAAAAACTTTACAAGCAATTTTAGGAAATGTCATAGTAGATCCGCATGGAAGATGGATAATTACTAGGGCAAAAATTGACAACTTTTGGTTTACGTTTGTGGGATACTACGGTCCTAATCTGGATGACCCGACTCACTTACAATCCTTGTTTCTCCATTTAATTGACGTAAATGATCCTATCATAATGGGAGGGGATTTTAATGTAGTGTTGGATCCAAGGTATGACTCAACGTCTAAAAGAGCTGCAGGGGCCACACAAAATACACGAAAAATCCTGAAACAATTGATGTCAGACATGAGTCTTCTAGACGTATGGGGAATGAAGAGATTTGACTCGCGGGCACTAGGGGGAAACTTCACTTTCCACAATAAAAATGTGGTCATCGATCAAGAATCGATTTTTTTCTGGTTGACCATAATACCAGTAAAAATGTGGTAAAAATTATCCATCTCCCAGAACATTTATCAGATCATTCAGCTGTTTTTTTGGAAATTGTTTTACCAAAGAGCTATCCGCCACGTAGATGGACATTAAATCGCTCTATACTTTCTGAAACATCAGTTATTGATAAGTTAAAACAAGATACAAATGAATTCTTCTTATTTAATTTAAACTCTGCACCTCCTCATATAGTCTGGGATACCTATAAGGCCTTCTTGAGAGGCCTACTTACATCTCTATCAATAGCCCAAAATAAAAAACTAGGGGAGGAAATTAAAGCATTAGAGGCAACTATACACTTAAACCAGGCACTATTAGAACACGCCCCGAATGATGTAAATAATATACAAAAACTCTCCATAGCCAAAAATGAGCTAGTGGTATATCTAGAGGCAATAATTAAAAGGAAATGGGAAGCAGGTAAATTATCTCACCATGAATATGGAGAGGGGTGCGGCAAATTTCTTGCTTGGAAAGCCAAGAAGGACCATTCCAGAAATTTAGTGAGAGATCTTAAGTGCCCAATATCCGGTAGAATTATTACAGAGGATACAGAGATTGAGGAGGCATTTGCTCTTTTTTTCCAAGATCTCTACACGGAAGATTTAACCCCGAGTAAAGAATTCATTGAAAACTTTTTCACAGGTTTGCATTTCCCCGTACTCTCTGACCTTGACAGAGACAAATTGAGCAATCCAATTACTATAGAAGAAGTTTTACATATTATTAAAGCTTTGAAGAAAGGAAAAGCTGCTGGTCCCGATGCCATCCCGAATGAATTATATAATATTCTCATAGAAGAGTTAGCTCCAATTTTGCTCCAACTTTTTAATTCAGCTTTTGTATCTGCCCAGGATCTCCCCAGTCTTGGAATGAAGCCACTATTACCATTATCCTGAAACCAAACAAAAACCCACGGGCCTGCGAATCGTATAGACCTATCTCTCTTTTGAACAGTGATTACAAAATTTATACTCAGATCCTAACAAAAAGATTAGATAAGGTAGCAGGGTTAATAATTCATCCGGATCAGAAGGGATTTATGAAGGGGAGGCAGCTTCATGAACTAACCCATGATCTAATTGGTGCAATTGATCTCGCGAATTTATATGAGACTCCTTTGGCAATTATGACTTTCGATGCTGCAAAGGCCTTTGATAGGGTCAATTGGTCCTATCTACTTCAAGTGATCCAACGTTTTAACTTAGGAGAAACTTATTTAGCAGCAGTGAGGGCTCTCTATAAAGATCCTTCTGCCAGGGTATTGGTTAATGGTAACTTAACAGAACAAATAAAAATTTCTAGAGGTACTAGACAAGGATGTCCCCTTTCGCCCCTCCTGTTCAATTTGTATATTGAACCCTTAGCATGCAAACTTAGAGCTTGTCAGGGCATCTTCTCTTTTAAATGTGATGGCTGGGAAAAGAAGTTAGGCTTATACGCCGATGACCTTATGATTTTGACTGGGGATCCTGAGCGATCACTTTCTGAGATTTGGAAGCATTTGGAGAATTTTGGGAGGGTATCTGGCTATTCAATTAATCAGCAGAAGACAGAGCTGATGACATGGAATAGCCACTTTAAGAGTGATCTTTTAAAACATCAAATAAGATATCTGGGGGTACAAATAGTAAATAACATAGATAAGATAGCACAGGTAAATTTTGATAAAATAACCGCTAGCGTGAGACAACAGCTACAGGCATGGGAGTCCCTTCCACTTTCCATTCTGGGTAGATCTAACCTCCTCAAAATGTCAATTCTACCTAAGTTTACTTTCCTATTTGACTCTATACCACTAGAATTCTCGAAAATTTGGTTTAGGAAAGTGCAAGGACTTTTCTCTTCTTTTATTTGGGGCAGGAAAAAACCAAGAATCTCTCAAAGGAAGCTTAGGAGAAAAAAACTCATGGAGGTATTGCTACCCCGGACCTCTACATATATTACTGTGCCTTCCACTTGAAAAATTCACGCCAACTTCTAAAAGATAGCTCGGCTTTCTCACCACTCTTTAAGGCCTTAACTATGACATATAGGAACCAAGCAGATTTCTTTCTTTTAAAGTTTGGACATCCCAAATTTTTTTTAAAAGTTAGACTGAAGATTCTTTTAGCTGCTACTAGAGTTTGGTCGCAGATAAGGATAATGTTGCATATACCTTACTATAACGATGAAACACCATTATGGGATTCCCCAGGCACTCCAATATGTTTATTGGACGCACTTGCACTCCCGCTTCGTAAATCAGAGATACTTAAGTGGGGGCAATTAATTGTGGACAATGAGCTGATTCCTTGGCAATGCCTTACCGATTTATCAAACAATACGGTTTCAAAATTTAAATACTATCAGATTTTGAGTTGGAAAAAATCGTTAGGAAAAGAGATGGAAAGAAATAGAGATTTGGTACATAGGATATCCACAAGATCTACAACGCGGAAAGAGGTGGCAGCATGGTACTGGTTGATAATAGAGACCGAGGAGGATACCCGGAACCCATTTACAGAAAGTTGGAAGAAGGACCTGCCGGACGAGGATCTCGAAACGTTGGGGCAAGTATCTATGTCTATACTATGGTCATATGTGAAAGCTGCGCCCTTAAAGAGAAACCATCTTTTCACTATCCATAAAGCATACTGGACGCCGCTGAAACTGTCAAAGATGGGGAATGGTGTGACAAAGAAGTGCCCGAAATGCGACGAGAACAACGTGAATGAGCTACATATGTTCTGGCAGTGTCCTTCAATCCAGCTTTTTTGGAATCATGTGGGTAAGATCATTTCTGATATTATGGGTAGAGAAATCGAGTTAACCAGTACCTCAGTTATTTTTGGGGTGATTCCAGATGGTTCAGAAAACCACACTCTTTCTAAAAATCAGAAGGTGCTTTTTTTTGTTTTAATACTTATGGCACGAAGGGAGATTTGTATAAAATGGATTCTTCCCTTTCCCCCTATTAAAATTGAATGGATTGGCTCAGTACAAAAAATCGCCCACCTTGACCGTGCAAATAAGCGGGTTAAAAAAACAAAATTTTGGGATATTTGGGATAATTGGTTTTTGATTTATATTTCTGGTCTTTCTTAGAATACTATTTGCATCACCCTCTCTTATAGGTTTTTAATTCACTGGCACTTTGTTTAGGAGGGTTATGTAAGAAATACAATTTAAGAAACTCAATGGTCCAATGATTTCAAACTTGCTCTACTGGCCGTCATGAGGGTGGCCTGGTTAATGCCTGACCACACTGGCTAGTAAAAGTATAGAGGCCATGGTCAATACAGTGAGGCTTTTCAGATAGTAAACCCCGGGGGTAAAAGTTACTCATCCTCTGTTATGGAGTGACCGGGTGTTCTTCTGTTGCTTTTTGTTTTGACTGGCTTTATTTTCTTTGAAATCAGAGCAATCTTTCGTAAAATGAGGACTAAAAAAAAAAGAAGAAAAAAATATATATATATATATTTGTTTCCCTGCCCGCAGAAGTGTGGGCAGGGAAACAGAAGTCTGCTCCTAACCACTGGGAGCATTTTTAAAACTCCCACCAAGTGGGAGCAGATATGCCTTTCCTGCCTGTGCTCTTGCAAGCAGGGAAGGCGTGTTTGCTTCCACCCGGCGAGAGATTCACAAATGATCCCGCCATGCTTCTGCAAGCAGGGATACAACAGTGTCCTGGGGTGGGCTCCATGGGAAAGTTTGTGAGCCAGCCCCAGGAAATGGAGTCCCCTGGGCCTGATAAGGCTCGGGGAGGGGGGCTGCACACCCCCTCTCCTTATTCTTTGGACACTTGAAATGTGGTTCCCTGGGCTCAGAGAGGAAGACTGTGAGCCCCTCTCCTTTACAATGAAGTGTTTTGCCTCAGGGGATGGGGTCCCCGTGGCCCATTTACACTCGGGGAGGGGGCTGCACATCCCCCACCCCACAGTTAAGTGTTTAGCCTTGGGGGATGGGGCCCCGGGCCCCATTTGTGCTCGAGGAGGGGGGCCGAGCACCCCCTCCCCTCAATAAAGTGTTTGACCCTGGGGGACGGAGGTCCACAGGGCCCCATCAGGCTCTAGTAAGGGGGCCACATGCCCCCTCCTCTTTCATTACATGTTGGCTCCAGGGATGGGGTCCCACAAGTGCTAGCAGGGCATATCCCTACTCTGCCTCCATATACATTTATTTTTTTAAATCAGGACAGCAAAACTAGGTCCATAAGTCCAGTAATGGCTGCCAGCAACATTTTTCTTCATGTTGCTGTCAGCCAAACAGAGCGCTCACTCCCATGGGAGTGTGTCTCCTGTGGGAGAGAATTTCCTAAAGGGAAAAAAAGCTCCCTGTTCAATTTTTTTAAATTGGGTTTGAGGAACTCTCGTGAGAGTCCCTTGAACCCAACTGTCCAGATATACAAATATGTTTAGAGCTTAATATCCCAAAAACTACTGAACAGATTCACATCAAATCACAAAAAGCACACTTCCCGGACCAAGCTCTAGCTTCCTGCCAAATTTGATGTAATTCTGTTCAGCAGTTTTTGCGGTAGTGCTTCTTAAACAAAGTCTATGGAAAATACTGACTTTGCTTTTTGGGACCCCACTTTTTCTCAGCCCCCATTTGACAGATCACCCCAAAACTTTCCATGAACAACCGAAGCTAAAAAGAGAATCATGTGATTCATCAAAGAGTGCCAAAGTAATTAGCAAAACAAAAAGGCATTTCCTCTGAAAACGCTGACCTAAGTATAAGTACACAGTGACAGTGGCAACCATATATATATATATATATATATATATATATATATATATATATATATATATATATATATATATATATATATATATATTCACTGAAAAAACCATAGGTTTTAGGGACAGTTATAGTTAGTTGGACATTTCACTCGTACAACACCATAGAAATTCCCCCGTTATAGTTAGTTCAGGTAACTATAACTCGCGCCCCCGCAATGCACTGCTGATGACGTCACATATTACATCACTCATGACATGGTCAGTGACATCACTGATGACATCACTGATGACATCTCAAATGACATCACTGATGACATCATCCATGTGAGAATTTAATGCATCTTCTCACACCCTAATATAAGTTTTGATACACCCACTCTAAATTACAGACTGCCATTCTCAAAACCATAGACACTCCAACACCAAAAACTACATACCCACTCACTGATTCTTAGGTCTACACACACACATCCACTCACTCACCTGTACAGTCACTTATACTTACAGTCACTGACCATGTCATGAGTGATGTAATATGTGACGTCATCAGCAGTGCATTGCGGGGCGCGAGTTATAGTTACCTGAACTAACTATAACGGGGGAATTTCTATGGTTTTGTACGAGTGAAATGTCCAACTAACTATAACTGTCCCTAAAACCTATGGTTTTTTCAGTGAATTTCAAAGGTTTTTTAAATGCTAATTTCTAACTATAACATATCTGAAACCTATGGTTTTTTCAGTGAATTTCAAAGGTTTTTTAAATGCTAATTCCTAACTATAACATGTCTGAAACCTACGGTTTTTTCAGTGAATTTCAAAGGTTTTGTAAATGACAATTTTTAAATGTATTAATTGTTATATTAATTTTTTTCATACTGATTTACTACATTTTTAGAAACAATTATTTTTTACATATTTTATTTTTTAAATTACATTGTAATTACATTATACATTACATTACAAAAAATACTTTCTCAGAATGAATTACTTTAGTTTAAATACTTTGCACATAGGCAATAGACTTTTAAGTACAGTAGTTACAGTTGTTGCAATGGGCAACACATTTTCAAACACAATGCAACATTCAGCTCAATGTGAATTTCTAGTTAAATGCAATTAGTTACTTTATGGATTACTTTTTCTAACCACAGGACTGGATCCTAGATTCAGTCCTGTTACATCTCCTGTAAACAGTTGAGTAAAAGCGTTTTGGTTACAGTCGTGATTTTTAAGGAATATTATTGTATTTTAAAAGTTGACACTTAGAAACTTTTTCTCATAGAATCACCAATGTTATCCTATGGAAGGAAATTCACTTAGCAGGTAAAAACTGTTATCATTACTTTTTCTTACTCAGTGTTGGATCCTGGATCCAGCACTGGTGCATCTCCTGTAAACAGTTGAAAGAATGCGTTTAAGTCATACAGGCGATTTTTAAGGAATATTTGTAGTTTGTGAAAATCGACACTTTGAAACTTTTCTGCTGAAAACCAGACAATGGATTCCTAAGGAAGAAAATATAAGTTACTGGTAAGTACGGTTAAAATTACTTTTCAGGACCAGTACTGGGCTGAAAGATACAGCACTGAGGTCTCTCCTTATAACAGGTGAGTAAATCGGAATTCGTATTTCGGCTGATTTTAGAGGAATATTTGTATGTTTCAAAAATCGACACTTAGAAACTTTTTCAGCAAAAAGCAGGCAATGATATCCTATGGAAGGAAATTCAAGTTACTGGTAAGTACGGTTAAAATTACTTTTGAGGATCAGTACTGGGCTGAAAGATGCAGCACTGAGGTCTCTCCTGATAACAGGTGAGTAAATCGGAATTCGTATTTCGGCTGATTTTAGAGGAATATTATAAAGTTCCAAAACTCCACACTTAGAAGAATTTCCAAGTGAAACCAGTCAATGTTAGCCTATGGAAGGAAATTCAAGTTACTGGTAAGTACGGTTAAAATTACTTTTCAGGACCAGTACTGGGCTGAAAGATGCAGCACTGAGGTCTCTCCTGATAACAGGTGAGTAAATCGAAATTCGTATTTCGGCTGATTTTAGAGGAATATTTGTATGTTTCAAAATTCAACACTTAGAAACTTTTTCAGCAAAAAGCAGGCAATGATATCCTATGGAAGGAAATTCAAGTTACTGGTAAGTACGGTTAAAATTACTTTTGAGGATCAGTACTGGGCTGAAAGATGCAGCACTGAGGTCTCTCCTGATAACAGGTGAGTAAATCGGAATTCGTATTTCGGCTGATTTTAGAGGAATATTTTAAAGTTCCAAAACTCCACACTTAGAAGAATTTCCAAGTGAAACCAGTCAATGTTAGCCTATGGAAGGAAATTCAAGTTACTGGTAAGTACGGTTAAAATTACTTTTCAGGACCAGTACTGGGCTGAAAGATACAGCACTCAGGTCTCTCATGATAACAGGTGAGTAAATCGGAATTCGTATTTCGGCTGATTTTAGAGGAATATTTTAAAGTTCCAAAACTCCACACTTAGAAGAATTTCCAAGTGAAACCAGTCAATGTTAGCCTATGGAAGGAAATTCAAGTTACTGTTAAGTACGGTTAAAATTACTTTTCAGGACCAGTACTGGGCTGAAAGATACAGCACTGAGGTCTCTCCTGATAACAGGTGAGTAAATCGGAATTCGTAGTTCGGCAGATTTTAGAGGAATATTTGCACAATGGTGAAGGGAGGGGGCGGGGCCTGAGGTGACATCTGTGCAAACGCGCCCCGTGGCGCGTTTTAAGTTGGGGGATTAAGTCCCCTTGAATCATGAGGGTACCTACGGGCCAACTAGCCCACCAGGAACCTCCAGTATGCGCCAGGGGGCTGCGGTGCAGAGATGTGTAGAGAGGCCACACCCCTTTTTACACCTCTCTGCAACGCAGCTCTGTGGCGCTTTCTGGATGTACCTGTTGGGCTAGTTGGCCCCCAGGGACCCTCAGGATTGAAGGGGATTTAATTCCCCATCTTAAAACGCGCCACGGGGCCTGTTTGCACACATGTCACCTGAAGCCCCGCCCCCTCCCTTCACCACTGTGCAAACGCGCCCCGTGGCGCGTTTTAAGTCGGGGGATTAACTCCCCTTGAATCCTGAGGGTCCCTGGGGTGCAACTAGCCCACCAGCTACCTCCATTAAGCGCCACAGAGCTGCGTTGCAGAGAGGTGTAAAAAGGGGCGTGGCCTCTGTACACCTCTCTGCAAGGCAGCCCCCTGGCGCATACTGGAGGTTCCTGGTGGGCTAGTTGGCCCCCAGGGACCCCCAGTATTGAAGGGGAATTACTTCTTCTGCAAACGCGCCAGGGGCGCGTTTGCAGAGTGGTGAAGGAAGGGGCGGGGCCTGCGGGCCCGATCGTTTTTTTTTGTTTTTTTCCTGAAGGGGGCTGTGTGGCCCCCCTTCCTTTTTCCTATTTTTAGGCCCTGGGGACCCCATCCCCCAGGGCCTTACCCCTTTTTTTTTTTATTAAAATTTAAAAAAAAAAACGGGAAGGGGGCCGCGTGGCCCCCCTTCCCTGGGCCTGTATTGGCCCCGGGGACCCCATCCCCCGGGGCATGGCCTCGATTTTTTTATATTTTTATTTGGAGGGGGGCTGCGTGGCCCCCCTCCTCAGGCCATTTAAGGCCCCGGGGACCCCATCCCCCGGGGCCGGCCTTGACCTTATTTTATTATTTTTTTTTTTTACTTTGGGGAGGGAGGCTGCGTGGCCCCCTTCCCGGGCCACTTATGGCCCCGGGGACCCCATTCCCCGGGGCCTGGCCTCACGTTGGAGACTGTGGGGGGTCCCCAATCCCCCCACAGTCCCAGCCGGCTCCCCGCCTCCTGCGGAAGCCGGCATTGCTTTTCCACATGGGGAGCAGCTAACATGCTGCTCCCCATGTGGAAAGCATTGGTTTGCATTTTGAAAGAGAGAGCAGGTTTCCTGCTCTCTCTTTCAAAATGCAAACCAAGTTTGCTATGACAGGACGGGAGCCGCGAGGCTCCCGTCCTGTCATAGCAAACAGCAGTGTCCCGGGGGTAGGCACCCCGGGACACTGCAGGAGCCGGCCCTGGGGGTGGCAGTCCCCAGGGCCATCAAGGGCTCCAGGAGGGGGCCGCGCTGCCCCCTCCCATTCAGTGCACAGCCCCGGGGAGGTGGTGGTCCTCGGGCTTGGGGTCCGTAACGGACCCCCATATTTAAATGTTTCGTGCCCCGGGAGGTGGCGGTCCCGGGCGTGTGGGGGCTGGAGCCCCCCACACAGGTTTTTTAATTTAAAAAAGAAGCCCCGGGGAGGTGGTGGTCCTCGGGGCTGCGGGAGGGCTCAGAGCCCTCCCGCACCATTTGTAAAAGAAAGCCCCGGGGGTGGCGGTCCCTGGGGCTTGGGGGCCCTTTGAGGCCCCCATACATAAATTGAACACCCTCACCATGCCCCCGGGACTTGGGCCACCCGGGGGCAAATGCAATCGAAGCGCGGGAGACCGCGCTTCGATTTTTTTTTTTCCAGCAGGATTCGCGCACCCTGAGCGCATCCTGCCGATTTTTAAAAAAAAACAAATTTTTTTTGCCCAGGGGGTCCTTGTGGGACCCCTGAGCAGACCTAGGGGGTCAGGGTGTTTCTACCCTGCTCCCCTTTGTGCGCTTTGCGCACTTGTTTCTGTCCCTCGGTTCTACCGAGGGACAAAATGGCTGCCAACACTTCCTGATTTGGAGTGTTGACAGCCAATTAGCATGCAGCTCGTGATCGGGAGGGTGCGCGAATCCGACGCGGCCATAGATATATATGTACTTTTACTTTTGATTTTCTCAGCAACTACTGAACGGATTTACACCATTTAACAAAAGGGTTCTTTCTGAACCAAGAACTACCTCTTTGCCAAATTTGGTGTAATTCCGTTCAGCAGTTCGGGCTGTAGCCGTGTCTAAAGTTTCCTATGGAAAATTGCATGGGGAAAACGCGTTTTGGGACCCCCTTTTCTCGGCCCCCGCTTGACGAATCCCCCCGAGACTTTCAGGGTAGGAGCGGACCGGAGCGCCCCACAAAGTTTGAAAATGTTGCGAAGATACGTCAACCGGCAAGAGAGTTATTTCAAATAGAATGTCGCGGATTTCCTATGGATAATAGGTTGTAACTATAACTATCTACTGGCGACCGCCAGTAGATAATATATATATGTATATATATATATATATATATATATATATATTCAGTGAAAAAACCATAGGTTTCAGGCACGTTATAGTTAGTTGGACATTTCACTCGTACAAAACCATAGAAATTCCACCATTATAGTTAGTTCAGCTAACTATAACTCGTGCCCCCGCAATGCTCTGCTGATGACGTCACATATTACATCATTCATGACATGGTCAGTGACATCACTGATGACATCACTGACGACATCATCCAGTGACTGTGTGTTTCTGTAATTTTTTAAATATGTTTTATATATATTCCAAGGTGTATGGAAGAATGAGTGGGTGTATAAGTGTCTGGATGGAGGATTTAGTAGGTGAGTGACTGACTGTATAAGTGAGTGATTAAATGTGTCTTACTGAATGCATGGGTTAGTGACTAAACTGTGTGAATGTTTGTATCAGTTTGTCTGTTGTTGTGCAAGTTGCTGCATGGGTTGGTCAGTAGTTACATGAGTGTCTATATAGGTTATTGATTGGTTGTCTGAGTATTTTTGGGGGGAGATTGAGTGTGTGTGTGTGGGTGGGTGGGAGGTGTGTCTCTGTGTATAGATGTGTGAGTAGTTGATTCACTGGGTGTATGGGTTCAAGAGTGCATGTGGAAACAGCTGTATGGGTGCGTGAGTGTGTGTATCGGTGTCTTGGTGAGTGAATGAATGTCTCAGTGGTACATGTCCAAGTAACTACATATGTAAAAGGCAGTGTATGTGAGAGTTGAAGTATATAAAGGACTCTACATGCTATAGATCAGTGTGTACTTGTATCACTGATTATATAACACAGTAAGTATGCGTTAGTATCTGTATGAATAAGTGAGGTGGTGTGTGTATAATTGTATAAGTGAGTAAATGGGAGTGTGATAGATTCTTAGCATGACTGAGTAGGTGTGTGAGTAACTGCATGGATGAGTGGCGGTGTGTGATTGTCTGTATAGGTGTATGAGTGCATATGATAGTGTTGTATTGATGAGTGACTGCATGTATGAGTTATTGTATGGATGAATGAGTGGATGTGTGTGTAGACCTAGCAATCAGTGAGTGCGTATGTAGTAACTGGTATTGGTGTGTCAATGATCTAGAAAATGGTAGTCTGTATTTTACAGTGGGTGTATCAAAGGTTATATTAGAGTGTGAGGAGGTGCATCAGATTTTCACGTGGATGATGTTGTCAGTGATGTCATCAGTGATGTCATTTGAGATGTCATCAGTGATGTCATTTGAGATGTCATCAGTGATGTCATCAGTGATGTCACTGACCATGTCATGAATGATGTAATATGTGACGTCATCAGCAGTGCATTGCGGGGGCGCGAGTTATAGTTAGCTGAACTAACTATAACGGTGCAATTTCTATGGTTTTTTACGAGTGAAATGTCCAACTAACTATAACGTGCCTGAAACCTATGGTTTTTTCAGTGAATTTCTAAGGTTTTTTAAATGCTAATTTCTAACTATAACGTGCCTGAAACCTATGGTTTTTTTCAGTGAATTTCAATGGTTTTTTAAATGCTAATTTGTAACTACAATGTCCCTGAAACCTATATTGTTTTTAAGTAAATTTTAAAAAGACGTGCATACTTTTTGTAGTGAAAAACTAACTGTAACAGTAGTCTGTTATAAGTTATAATTTAACAATGTTTAAAACTTAATTAGCACTGATTAACATACAAGTGTGGAATAAGTGTGACGCAGCAGCTATGATACCTGACTTCGAACAACAGCGTTCACAGTTCGATTCCCGGCTCCGGCGGCACGTTAGCCCACCACTATGTCACTGTGGGCAATACCTTGCTTAATCTTCCCGACGCCCCGAGCACCGGGACACCTCTCTGGAGGTAGCTGTACGCTTTACAAATGCTGGCATTTTTTAAATTTAAAACTATAGTGATGAGAAATATTAGCACGTATTTTTTTTTCTATTCTGAACGATATTTTTTTTATGTCTTCTATTTTAGAATTACAGCAATTAATAGATGTTTTTAGTCACGAGAAAGGAAATGACACGGTTTACCGGGTAACAGTTTTTAAGGTCTCCAACGTATGTACATATTGAGGAGCTTATACGTGTGGGGATCGAAATCGAAACCTTTACCGCTTCACATTTTGTAACTTTTCCCAACACCTGCACAAGTTAAACAGTGAAAACGGGCGCACGTGTCAACTGTAAAATGTGACAACTAAATGGGCGGAGCCGCTTGTTCCTTCTATAGACTACTCAATAACCAAAAAGTATATAAACCACACCCGTTGTTCGATTAGTTTCATTTTTGCGAGTTATTTACGCGTGTCCATTTTGTGATGCAGATTCCGTTTTCTAGCGTCGGATTCTTCTTTTGCGACAACAAAACATATTACGGAGTTGTAAGTTGTTTGATTATGGCATAGTAGATATTTATAATACGTAGCTATTTGTGAATATTTAAAGATTTGTATTTAGAAAAAAATGTTATTGGTTGTTTTTGCCATTTATATGTAACGTCAGCAGCTTGTATTCAGAAACAGACAAAATAGAGGAAACACTATTCCTTTTCTTGCTCATTTGAGCTCATATAGTGTCACTTTGTATATTATAATATTGACACTATACTTGATCTCAGAGGTGTTGGTCACCCGTGGGCGCGAAGACTAAAGATTTATAAGTAATGTCAGCAGCTTCTGGTTCTTACTCTGTTTCCTCCTTGGGATCATATAGTGTGAATATGTATATTGTAATATTCACAGTCTATCTGTGCGAGACATTAACAATATATACTACAGTTATTTCCGTTGATAACTTACTACCTCACAGTTTGTAACACTGCTAATATTTTATAAAATAGTAGTCCCTAAAAAAAATTATATACTTAGTGCTTCATTTAATGTTTTGATGAAGCGTACATTTCTAGGTAATATGATGTCATTTGTGTTTAACTGTTTTTTACTTGTTATTGTTGTTGTGACCTGAGATGATGTAGTGCGGGAGTGTTTCTTGTAGCACTTCTTTTCTACTTTATCTAAAAGTAACTGATGCCCTCTTATATTAACAAGAATATGGGGCAACACTTTTACAAACTATAGACGACAAAAAAAGGGAAGGTGTGGCCATGCTTAAGGGATATTTTATGAATTGCGTTTTTATTTGTCACCCCTCTGATATATACA
This sequence comes from Calotriton arnoldi, assembly GCA_963921515.1. Lineage (NCBI taxonomy): Eukaryota > Metazoa > Chordata > Amphibia > Caudata > Salamandridae > Calotriton > Calotriton arnoldi. The sequence goes on along the minus strand of CAWUFW010003799.1, from coordinate 561,291 downwards.
GCTACACTTTCCTAGGAAAGTATATTTGTGATTGCTTAATAAAAACTGTTTCAAACCTAGACTGAAATTTTTGCAGCACAACCACACCTACTATTTTGCTGCAAGGAATTAGCACTCCCAGTGACAGAAGTAAGCACCGCACTATAACTATACATTATAAGTAAACATTGCTCCAGAGAAATAGCCTACTCAGAACCTTATTTAAATGAAGACCGCAACAGCGCACTTTCTTTTTGCAACCCCCTCCTCCGTATTATAATTTTTCCTCCAAAGATGTAGCACTCCCCGTCAGAAAAGTAAACACCACATTATAAGTAAATACTGCTCCTGGGAAGTATCCCACCCGCTGACTTAATAAAAAGAAGACCGCAACACACTCTGTTATTTGCCCGCCGTGATTTGTAGGCTCCACGCAAATTATATAAATGGCCCTTAAAGTATATAAATAACAATTTTTACCTTCACAGTCCCTGTCCACCACCTTGTGACCACTGTACAGAGTTAATAGTGTTCCTACCCTCCCCTCTACTACTTTTTTTTCCTGTACTCCTTTGAAGTGCGTCACAAAATGGCTGACAACAGTGAACCGTTCCCACCCAATAAGGAGCAAACTTGTACTCGGAACACTTTAGTCAATAAAATGTCCATAGTGTTCCGCAGAGGGGGAGGGAATGGCTGCCAACACTTCTACTTTTAATGCTTCACAGCCAATGAACATTAAGCTTCGGAAGGTCCTGCTTGGAACACGTTACCCAATCAGATGTCCCTGATACTCCGCGGAGGGGGAGGGAATCGCTGACAACACTTCTACTTTCAATGGTTTACAGCCAATCAACATTAAGCTTGGGAAGGTCCTGCTTGGAACACGTCAGCCAATCAGATGTCCCTGCTACTCCGCGGAGGGGGAGGGAATGGCTGGCAACACTTCTACTTTCAATGGTTCGCAGCCAATGAACATTAAGCTCTGGAAGGTCCTGCTTGGAACATGTGAGCCAATCAGATGTCCTTGCTACTCCGCGGAGGGGGAAAGAATGGCTGGCAACACTTCTACTTTCAATGGTTCGCAGCCAATGAACATTAAGCTCGTTGTTGGAACACCTCAGCCAATTAAACGTTAATTTTGTTCCTCGCACAGGGAGAGAACACGCCCTCCCACATAATATTAAATTTTCTCTAACAAAGTGACACTATCCGTGATAAAAGTGAACACCGCATTATAAGTAAACATTACTGCGCATTATATTAAAGGAAGGCCGCAATACGGCGCATTGTTGTTTTCCCGATATGATTTCCACAGCCTATTGAACATTGCCGCAATACCGCGCATCGTTGTTTTGCGGACGTAATTTCCACGCCCTACGCAACATTCACACTAACTGTCTGTGCACCGTACAGACTGCTTAAAATAAGTCCACAGTGTTCCTACTATACCCTCTTATACAATTTTTCTCTTATTTTCCCCCTACTCCTTTCAACTGAGTCACAAAATGGCTGCCAACACTTCCTAGTTTCAACCATTCGCAGCCAATGTGCCGCAAGCTCCTGCTCGTAATGCCTCAGCCAATCAGATGTCAGAATTCTCAAATATCGATATCTGTAAAATTTGATATTTCTCAAAAACTACTGAACGGATTTACCCCATTTAAACAAAAGCGTGCTTTCTGGACCAAGACCTTTCTCCCTGTCAAATTTGGCGTAATTCTGTTTAGCAGTTTGACCTGTAGCCTTGTCTAAAGTTTCCTATGGAAATTGCACGGAGAAAACATGTTTTGGGACCCCCCTTTTTTCTCAGCCCCCACTTGACGAATCACCCCCAAACTTTCAAGATAGGAGCTGATCTAAAAAGAGGAACTTTTTGAAAATTTCGTAAAGATTCGTCAAACGACGCCAAAGTTATAAGCACATCACAAAATGCTTTTCCTATGGAAACTAGGTCCTAACTATAACTACCTACTGGCGACCGCCAGTAGGTAATACATATATATATATATATATATATATATATATATTTATATATATATATATATATATATATATATATATGTATATATATATGTGTTCAACAAATGCCAATGGCTTAGGAAGGCACACACAGCTCGCCTGCTTGCTGGCATACCATTCTCCACTCGCCTCGATTACCAGGTAATTATCTGTTTAGCCCACCAGGTACCTCCAGTAAGCGCCACGGAGCTGCGTTGCAGAGTGTTGTAAAAAGGGGCATGGCCTCTGAACACCTCTCTGCAACGCAGCTCTCTGGCGCATACTGGAGGTATCTGGTGGGCTAGTTGACCCCTAGGGACCCTTGGGATTGAGGAGGAATTAATTCTCCAACTTAAAACGCGCCACAGGGCATGTTTGCAGACATGTCACCTCAGGCCCCACCCCCTTCCTTCACCATTGTGCAAATATTCCTCTAAAATCAGCCGAAATACGAATTCCGATTTACTCACCTGTTATCAGGAGAGACCACAGTGCTGCATCTTTGAGCCCAGTACTGATCCTGAAAAGTAATTTTAACCGTACTTACCAGTAACTTGAATTTCCTTCCATAGGATATCATTGCCTGCTTTTTGCTGAAAAAGTTTCTGTGTCGATTTTTGAAACTTACAAATATTTCTCTAAAATCAGCAGAACTACGAATTCCGATTTACTCACCTGTTATCAGGAGAGACCTCAGTGCTGCATCTTTGAGCTCAGTACTGATCCTGAAAAGTAATTCTAACCGTACTTAACAGTAACTTGAATTTCCTTCCATAGGCTAACATTGACTGGTTTCACTTGGAAATTCTTCTAAGTGTGGAGTTTTGGAACTTTATAATATTCCTCTAAAATCAGCTGAACTACGAATTCCAATTTACTCACCTGTTATCAGGAGATACCTCAGTGCTGCATCTTTGAGCCCAGTACTGATCCTGAAAAGTAATTTTAACCGTACTTACCAGTAACTTGAATTTCCTTCCATAGGATATCATTGCCTGCTTTTTGCTGAAAAAGTTTCTGTCGATTTTTGAAACTTAGAAATATTCCTCTAAAATCAGCAGAACTACGAATTCCGATTTACTCACCTGTTATCAGGAGAGACCTCAGTGCTGCATCTTTGAGCCCAGTACTGATCCTGAAAAGTAATTCTAACCGTACTTAACAGTAACTTGAATTTCCTTCCATAGGCTAACATTGACTGGTTTCACTTGGAAATTCTTCTAAGTGTGGAGTTTTGGAACTTTATAATATTCCTCTAAAATCAGCTGAACTACGAATTCCAATTTACTCACCTGTTATCAGGAGAGACCTCAGTGCTGCATCTTTCAGCCCAGTACAGATCCTGAAAAGTAATTCTAACCGTACTTACCAGTAACTTGAATTTCCTTCCATAGGCTAACATTGACTGGTTTCACTTGGAAATTCTTCTAAGTGTGGAGTTTTGGAACTTTATAATATTCCTCTAAAATCAGCTGAACTACGAATTCCAATTTACTCACCTGTTATGAGGAGAGAACCCAGTGCTGCATCTTTTAGCCCAGCACTGACCCTGAAAAGTAATTCTAACCGTACTTACCAGTAACTTGTATTTCCTTCCATAGGAATCCATTGTCTGGTTTTCAGCAGAAAAGTTTCAAAGTGTCGATTTTCACAAACTACAAATATTCCTTAAAAATCGCCTGTATGACGTAAATGCATTCTTTCAACTGTTTACAGGAGATGCACCAGTGCTGGATCCAGGATCCACCACTGAGTAAGAAAAAGTAACGATAACACTACTTACCTGCTAAGTCAATTTCCTCCCATAGGATAACATTGGTGATTCTATGTGAAAAAGTTTCTGTCAACTTTTAAAATACAATAATATTCCTTAAAAATCACTACTGTAACCAAAACGCTTTTACTCAACTGTTTACAGGAGATGTCCCAGGACTGAATCTAGGATCCAATCCTGTGGTTAGAAAAGTAATCCATAAAGTAACTAATTGCATTTAACTAGAAATTCACATTGAGCTCAATGTTGCATTGTTTTTGAAATTGTGTTGCCCATTGCAACAACTGTAACTACTGTACTTAAAAGTCTATTGCCTATTTGCAAGGTATTTAAACTAAAGTAAATCATTCTGAGAAAGTATATTTTGTAATGTAATGTATAATGTAATTACAATGTAATTTAAAAAATAAAATATCTAAAAATAAATAGTTTAAAAAAATGTAGTAAATCAGTATCAAAAAAATAAATATAACAATTAATACATTTAAAAATTGTCATTTACAAAACCTTTGAAATTCACTGAAAAAAACCATAGGTTTCAGACATGTTATAGTTAGGAATTAGCATTTAAAAAACCTTTGAAATTCACTGAAAAAACCATAGGTTTCAGGCACGTTATAGTTAGAAATTAGCATTTAAAAAACCTTACAAATTCACTGAAAAAACCATAGGTTTTAGGGACAGTTATAGTTAGTTGGACATTTCACTCGTACAAAACCCGTGAAATTCCCCCGTTATAGTTAGTTCAGCTAACTATAACTCGCGCCCCCGCAATGCACTGCTGATGACATCACATATTACATCACTCATGACATGGTCAGTGACATCACTGATGACATCCCTGATGACATCTCAAATGACATCACTGATGACATCACTGATGACATCATCCACGTGATAATCTGATGCACCTCCTCACACCCTAATATAACCTTTGATACACCCACTCTAAATTACACACTGCCATTCGCAAAACCATAGACACTCCAACACCAATAACTACATACCCACTCACTGATTCTTAGGTCTACACACACATCCACTCACTCACCCGTACAGTCACTCATACTTACAGTCACTCAGTACAGGACTATCATATGCACTCATACTCCTATATAGACACTCAAACACCGCCACTCATCCATAGAGGTACTCACACACCTAGTCAGTCATGCAAATAATTAAACACACTGCCATTTACTCACCTATACAGTTATACACACACCAGCTCACTTACTCATACAAATACTAGCACATTCTTACGCTCTTATACAATCACTGATACAAGCACACACTCATCCATACAGTCACTAACACAATCACACACTCTCGCTTATAGCCATTTATATACTCCAACACACATATATACTGCCTTTCACATATGTAGTTACTCACACTTGTACCACTGAGATATACATTCACTCACTAACACACCCATTCACACACTCACCCACCCATTCAGTCCATCACAGATGCACTCTTGAAACCATCCACCCAGTGAATCACCCACTCACACATCTATGCACAGAGTCGCACACACCCCACCCACACAAACACTCAGGCACCCATACAGATACTCAGACAACCACCAATAACTCATATAGACACTCATGTAGCTATTCACAAACCCATGCAGCCACTTACACAGCAACAGACAGACGGATACAGACATTCACCCAGTTTAGTCACTAACCCATGCATTCAGTAAGATATGTTTAATCACTCACTTATAGAGTTAGTTACGCACCTACTAAATCATCCATACAGACACTTATACACCCACTCATTCTTCAATACGCCTTTCCCTATATATATTAAAAATATTTAAACTTTACAGAAACACACAGTCACTGGATGATGTCATCAGTGATGTCATTTGAGATGTCATCAGTGATGTCATCAGTGATGTCACTGACCATGGCATGAATGATGTAATATATGATGTCATCAGCAGTGTATTGCGGGGCGCGAGTTATAGTTAGCTGAACTAACTATAACGGCGGAATTTCTCGGTTTTTGTATGAGTGAAATGTCCAACTAACTATAACGTCCCTGAAACCTATGGTTTTTTCGGTGAATTTCTAGGGTTTTTTAAATGCTAATTTCTAACTATAACGTGCCTGAAACCTATGGTTTTTTCAGTGAATATATATATATATATATATATATATATATATATGCAGGTCTTGCACATCTAGTGCTCAATGGCATGCAGGCTAGTCCACTTCATTGCCCATCGAGTGGGAATATCATTCCAAAGTAATTTCTTAAGATCACAGTGAGTTACGCATATCGGCAAACTGCCTTTCTCAAACCAAGAAGTGACCTACACCTCGTGGTCACTTCCTTTTCAGCGTAACAATACAAATAGAAAGCAGACTCTCAAGCAATGTATTCAAAATATGCAACATAGTGCCTCAAAATTAATTGAGAGAAATCTATTGGTGCATTTTATCAATCCTAATAGAGGACTCGGCAATCCTAATAGAGGACTCGGCATGGACTTGATAGTCCATGCCGTGCAGGAACCTGCTTTGTGAGTTACCATTGCAATGCCTTTCTAAGGCTCACCACCTGGGACCTCCAAAGCACAGCCCGCCAGACCAGGAGCAAACTCCTAATCTGGGGGCGGTGTCAGTACGGCTTTGGCGGTGTGGCAGTGGGGTGCTGGCGTGGCGGCTCGCTGCCACACCACCAAAGCCGTAATCTGACCCAAAGTCCTTTACTAACCCAGAAAAACATTAAAAAGATAACATATCTCTCAAGAACACAATTGATGTAATCAAATAGTTTCCCAATTCATTATATATCATTTCATTTCAAGTGGGTAATGAGCTTCCTATGTGTGTTATACCAAATGTGCCCAGACTGATAAAATATTTTTATTCTAGCTTTCATAAAAGTAACCCATGGTTCACTCCTCTAATTCTCTGGGTTACATGATGTATTCCAAAATACACAGAATAATTACAATCACTTTCATGTTTTTCTTGTAAGTGTCTTTCAATTGGATAAGATCAATCTTTGTCTACAATTACTCTACAGTGTTCCAGAAATTGCTTTTTTAATGGAAATACTGTGCTCCCAACATACCAGCTGCAACACGGGCATTCCAGAATATATGCTACACATGTTGTGGAGCTTCTTATAAATTTATCATTTTTTCACTTCCTTAGATTCTGAAATAGTCTCTGATCTATTGTGGCAAGCTTTGCAGTTTTCGACAGCTATGAAAGCCAAAAGCTCTAAGGCTCAGTTCTCCTACTTTGTCTGGTGGAAAATAGCTATTTAACAGTGAGCTTTTGAAGGATCTAGCCTTTCCGAATGTCACTAAAGGTGCATTACCCATCATATCAATCAATTTGGCATCAGTACATAATAATTTTTAATTTTGTCTTAATATTTTCTTAATACTCTGGACTTCTAACCTGTATTTAGTGACAAACTGAGTTATTGTATTTTCTTTTTTATCAATGTTTGGGATAAGTAATTCCTCCATTTTAGATTTGCTTGCTTATTTTGTGCTCTAATAAAACATTTTCCAGATATCCTCTTCCTCTGAAACATGACAAGACTGTTTCTTTCTCTATTTGAAAATCTGTATCCTTGGAATAATTTTGCCATGTTCTAATCAGCTCCCCATAGGGAATACTCCATTTAACACTTTGGGATGACAACTTAATTTATGTAAAAGACTGTTTACAGCTGTGGGCTTGTGGTATAACTATAAAGTAGTAACTAATCTGTTACCCACCTCTCACTGTAACATCTAAATAAATTACACACTTTTGTCTATATCAAATTGTAGTTATATAATCAAATCATTGTCATTTTAGATTTGTCAAGATTTATTTTGCTTTTCTAAGACCACCACTCAGCATCACGACAATATTGTCTTTGTACCTTATCCCACCAGCCGATGAATACATTTGCATGCTGGGGGAGAAGCAGGTGCCCATCGCTGTACCTCTTTATTGTATTTGTTGACCTTAAGTATAAAGATGTTATTCATTAAACAATTCTGCGCCATATCAATCAACATCTTGGTGGCGTCATTATTATCTATTGATGTATATAGCGAGGCCAGTTTTATGCAGGCCCATAGCCAGAAGCATATTTTAGGGGGCCATGGCCCTCAACTATGACCAAACATTAAAGGTGCATTCTCTCCCAAATTCTTTCCCAAATGCTTGTAGGGAAAAGGGAGTAGTATGCAGAGTTTTAAAGCACACAGTGCTTGTTGGCGCTTTTTTAAATTATTGGTGTGATTGGTTCTACTATTAAATATCGAGTCCCAGAATATTGTGGTACAAGAATATTGAAGACAAAATATCAAAAGTAAATTAATGTAATAAAGTTTAGAATGTAAGGTAGAGAAAATCTATACTTACCTGTTAATATTTTGGATTCCATATTCTGTCCTTGATAGTCTATGCCATCTATATTCTGGTTTCAATATTCAGGGTGCACACTGTGTGATTCTATGTGAAGAAATATATTGGTTTTTTTGAGGCACACTCAATCAACTATTCAAATTCCAACTCAAAATCCTATCAATTAGATGGGATTTAAAGTAGAGGGGTGTAAAGTTATAACCTCTGCTGTGTCACAACTTTGCACAGTTCAAGCGAAATGCAAAGCTTATGAAGGTCTTTTGTTCAGAACAAAACTACGCTGGCCTCCGCTGAGATCTCTCCCTTTCACACCTCTTACCTGAGGTGGTAGATGTCAGCCTCCACACTCAACATTGATTTGCTGGAGGATGTCCAATAACAAACTTTATGCATCAGGAAATCATCACACCTAAAGTGCCCGAAAGGTTCAACATTACTCCTTAGGAAATGTAATCTGCTTTACTGTAGTTGTAATTGTATTTATATAGCGCTACTACCCCTGAAGAAGCGTTGAAGTGCTTTTCAGCGAGTAGCACACTACTCCAGAACCCAAAAAGGATTAGTGGTGGATTAGTATAGGGTATAAAGAAGCCAATCATAGAAAATTTAAAAATAAAAAATGGCAATTATCAAACAGAGAGAAAAAAAGTGTGGAGTTTCTTAATTCCACTCAGCTTCATAAGTGAAATTTTTAATTTAACTCACCACTAAATTAAAATAACTTTATAAAGGACTTAGAGTATATCCATCAAGGCCATTTTGGTAAATCAGCAACACGCAGTGTATTTTAACCCTTTCGGTGCTCATGACGGAATGGTTCCGTCATGAGCACCAGTGCTCATGTGCTCATGACGGAACCATTCTGTCTGCAGCAGAGGGATTTCCTTTTTTTTTTAATTGTCCTCGGGAGGTTGGGGAATAGCTTCCCCAACCTCCTGAGGCCAATTTGCATTTTCATTGCAGAGTCGATCGCGCGCATGGCGCGCTGACGCTATTGCAATGAAGATGAAACTGAAACTTAGTTTCAGTTTCATTATTTCGGTGCTCGTGGGGCTATCTCAGCCCACGAGCACTGAAACACTTGGGAGAGGTATCATTGGAAAGGGGAGAATCTCCCCTTTCCAATGGTACCCTTCCCTAGTGGATCCCTGCTTGGGGATCACCCCAGGAGGGCGATCCCCAAGCAGGGATCCACCCTCTGTCACAACCCGTATCTCACAGCTCCTCAGGACTGGAACGATGCTCAAAGATTCCACCTCTTGACCTCCCCAACTCCGTTGGTATAACTACACGGAATAGTGAAGTGGTCAAGCGAGGGATAGGGGATAGGAAGGGTACAGCAGGGTATAGAACCTGTGAAGAAATAAAGACACAATATAATTAAAGAACAACTACAAGTCTACTCTCGATATATGTCTCTCTAAGAATCCATAAATGCCTTGAACATATAGTAGGTGTCCTCAAAAAGGCAAACCCTGAGTTAAACCATCTGTGTATAGCTCCCTGCATATACCTAACAAGACAAGAACAAAAAGGTTATCAACCTTCCTGATGTGTTCAGGAAACATGCCACAATAATCTTCCCACATAAACACCTCACACCTCGTACATACCCCTTATAAGCTGTTAAAGAAAGGACTTGAGGATACAATAAATGTAGAGAAAAAGAATAGTAACTCCATAAATGCTCAGATGAATTCCCACGGGAATAATCCTTATATATAGTCAATAGTACAATGTAGCAATATTAGACCAATAGTCAAATTCGTGCTCCTTGCACGTCTTCATATTCACAATGAACGCTAATCCACCCGGAAGCAAATGAACCACACTACAACGAAGTTGAGCCACTTCAATGTAATAAAGCAAAGAACAAAAGATTGGTTTGAAACAAATCCCGGTTCTTTCCTGAAAGCAACAATGTCTCTTGCCCAAGATTCAGTAAAGACCAGAGTTATATGTACTGCAATGAGAAGCAGCGCTTCTCCTCTAGGCGGGATGCAGCCCTGTGTAACCCCCGCACTAGCACCGATACCGAAATACCTGAGGGCGTCTTCACGAGGACGATGATAATCCAGTGAACGTCTTAGACACACGTCTAAGTTTGAGTGCACGCAGAGCCCTGCCGTACACTCCCAGAATCCAAACACCGATGCGCCAGCACTCCTCTAGGAAGGCGCCTCCACCAACAGCTTCGACACACGAGAACAAGGAATCGAGAATTACGCACGTCAGCCGACGTGCGCAATGTCCTGAAATACCCATGAGCCTCGACCGAAGGCCTCATGGGAATTGTAGTCTCTGGCAGCAGTTTCCTCAATCCTGACATGGTAGGCGCTGTGGCCGACCATGCCTGACAGTATGTCCCCCTCCTAAGTGCCTCTTAGCTCCAGGTTTGGCAGGATGAGACGCATGGAAGGCCCGGACCGCCCCTGGGGCATGAATGTTCTTTTCAGGCTCCCATGAATCGTCTTCAGAAGTATACCCCTTCCAGGAAACTAAATACCACAACCTGCCACCCCTGTACTTGGAATCCAGAATGCGCTGCACTTCATACTCCAGATGCCCATCCCGCAATATAGGGGGAACAGCTCTCCTTCGCACCCCCATCGCTGGCTTCAATAAACTGCAGTGGAAAACTGGATGAATACGTAGGTTGACGGGTAAGCGGAGCTTGTATGCCACAGGATTAATTTGTTTGACCACAACATAAGGTCCTATGAACCTGGGATGAAAGATACTGCACACTCGAAAACGAATGTTTTTCGTGGACAGCCACACCTTATCACCTGGTCTGTAACAGGGTCCATCTCTTTGATGTTTATCAGCCCATTTCTTGTATTGTAGCTTAGCCCTGACCAAGTGTACCTGTACTTTCTTATGAATGTGGTGGATTTCCTGAATACGTTTTCTCACAGTTGGTTGCTCATCGATATCTTGTGGCAAAGCTACAGGAAGTATCCCATCATTGTACTCATGATTAGCGTAAAAGGGCATACTCCTATGGAAGAATGCCAAGCGTTATTATAGGCCACTTCTGCCAACCATAGTAAAGAGACCCAAGATTCCTCAGCTTCCTTGGCATAACAACGCAGATACTTCTTCAGCGTCTGATTCAGCCTTTCTGTCTGACCGTCTGTTTGGGGATGGAAGCTAGTGGACAGAGCCGAAGTAACCTATAAAGCCTCACACCACATTCGCCAAAAACGAGCGATAAACTGGGGCCCACGGTCTGAAACTATGACTTTCGGCAAACCATGTAGACGCATCACATTTTCAAGCAACAACTGTGCGGTCTGACCTGCTGTGAGTAAGGTAGTACAAGGAATAAAATGTCCCATTTTGGTAAGGCTATCCACTACTACCAATATGGCCGTGTTGCCTTGTTTGCTTGGCAGGCCCGTGACAAAATCCATGCTGATGTTTTGCCATGGTTGCTTGGGGGTAGGCATAGGTACTAGCTTTCCTTTTGCTTTCTTTGGCTCTCCCTTGGATCTGGCACAAACCTCACATTCAGATACCCATGCCTTTACATCTCTGGTTAATTTATTCCACCAAAATGATCTTTGTACTAAGTGTTTGGTCTTTGTTATTCTCTGATGGCCAGCCAAAACAGAACTGTGACACCACTCGAAAGCCTTGCGTTGAATGGCGGCGGAAGGGAGATACAGTTTGTTGTTATGAAAGGGCAACCTTTGTTTGAGGCTTCTGAGCTCCTGTGTTCCAACCCACTCCTCCCATGTTTCTGATCGGTGTAATCTTTTTACTTCTTTCAAGAAGTTGTCAGCCGTTACTGCACACAATACCTTTGTAGACGGAATAATAGCCTCATTGAGTGTCTTCCTTTGACAACTGTCAGTACCTTGCCTGGACAATGTGTCTGCCTTTCGATTTTCGCTTCCTGCCCGGAAGGTAATTATGAAGTCGTACTCGGCAAAGAAAAGCATCCACCTCATCTGACGCTGTGACAACTGTCTAGCCGTTTTCATATATTGGAGGTTTCGGTGATCTGTGAATACTGTTACTTGATTTTGTGATCCCCATAAGTACTGCCTCCATTCTTGAAAGGCCTTTTTTATCGCTTGCAACTCCTTTTGTGTGATAGTGTAGTTTAATTCCGCAGCATTCAATTTCTTGGACATATATGCCACCGGATGTAATTGTCCCGTTTGTTGATCTCTTTGCGAGAGCACCGCCCCTACAGCGACAAGAGAAGCATCTGCTTCTACTATAAAGGGGAGTTCTGGTTGATGGTGTCTCAAAACAGGGGCTGTAGTAAATGCCTTTTTTAGTAGATCAAATGCTTCCATAACATCGCTGGTCCACACAAAAGGCTCCCTTTTTCTCAGTAGTCTTGTGATCGGGGCTACCACATGTGAAAAATGCAGAATGAACCTACGGTAGTAGTTAGCGAATCCCAGAAAACTTTGTACATCATGTACGTTCTTAGGGACCGGCCATTCCAATACCGCTTTCACCTTTTTTTCGTTCATGCATAGCCCAGCCAGGCATAACATTACTCCCAAAAATTCTACCTCACACACGTGAAAGTCACACTTACTCAGTTTTCAGAATAAGTGAGGATCTCTTAGTTCCTGTAACACCAACAGGACATGATGCTCGTGTGCTTTGTCGTTTTCTGAATAGACCAAGATGTCGTCTATGTAGACAACAACAAAAGAATCTACATACTCCTTCAACACGTCGTTCAAAAAATACTGAAAGGCCGCTGGGGCATTGCTATAACCTACTGTTTGCCATGTATCTTCTTTAATTACCTTTTCCCTGCTGCTCAGACAGGATGAGTGCTGGTGTGCTTGGTGATGTTTAGAATGTTGGATGTTTGATGATGTCGTAGAATGCATGGGTGCCTGGTGTGGTTTGGTTTGGAGTGTCAGTTGGAGTGTGCAGGCTGAGCAGCAGGGAGGCTGCTCCTGGTGGGGCATTACATGGACTTTATCATCCTCCAGTTACCTTTATCTGAAGCTGTTACCTTATGAATAAACCAACTACTTGTTTCTACACGACTTGCCTACGAGACATCTTTATATTTAACACTGGCGACGATTTGGAAGAACCTACGTGTGTGCTACTTTAATGGATTATGGTTTATGTAGCCTAAAGGAAAAGGAACTTTAAGAGAACTTACAAGCTGGTATTTGAGGAAGCTGGTATATAAGGACTCGCGTGTTGCTGAAGGAAAACTGTGTATACCCTGCTACTGGAACTAAGGATCTGACTAAAGAAATTGAAAATTATGAACTGAACCCCAAGAAAAAGTATTACTATGGAAACGCTCTGGTCAGCCCCACCAGTGTCCTTTGTCAACAGGACAGCCTGCAGACTAGGGCGTTTGACCTTCTACTTTGCAGCTGAATATGAACTGCGACCCTCGTGTAAGAGATCCCTCTCTCCCTGTTTGGTGCACTGTGGTATAGTCACAGAGATCTGTTCCGGGACTGAGTATTGCCACATCCTGCTGTGTTTCATCGTGGGCTTGCTAGAGTGGATCTGCCTACAACTCTGCAGCCAAAGTGTGTTTTGTGTTCGGTGGCAAAGATCGGGCCCGCTGTTTGGTGCTGACCTGGTGTTGGTCGAGCCTAATATTCGCTCTGCAGTGTTTGGACCAAGGGACGACTTATTACTGTTAATTGTGCGTTTTGAGGAGAGGCCATGCACCTTTGTGAGTAGATTTTGGTCGTTACAATGCGCGACATTTCAAAGACATTTCAAACCGTTTTGGAAGGGTTTGAAAATCTGGTGCGTGTCTTTTCCAGCGCGTGTACCTCCACGTCTGAGAGTCGCGTGGAATCTCCTTGCCATTCCGGATCCTCTGTGATGTCAGCCTTCCTTACAGCTTGGGGCTGCTGAGGTACGTTCTGCACCACAAACGTGCTGTGAGCCACTCGGTGCTATGTCGTAAGCGTGCCGCCATTTTTAGATTGGAACATGCTTTCATGCATTTTCCAACCTTGCCAACCACGTTTTTTTTTATTTTGTCAGTTGCAATAAAGTTAATGGGAACGTCGTCGTCGTTGTGGAGCAAGAATGTTCCTTGAGGCTGTATCCTCTTTCAGCCTACATTCCTGGCATTGAGAGTGTGGAAGCTTCTTTTGTGTGATTGGCCATCCTCCTACTTCAAAGTATGTACAGCTTTCGGGTATTTTCAACCACAAATTGTGTGATCCTGGGCACATTCGAGATTCATTTGGTATTTGGGGAGGTCTTCATGGACATTTTACAGTTTAACTGCTGTGTCTATTTTTAAAAATACAGCACGTGACTCTCTCTGGCTGGATTAATGTTTAATTTGCAAACCACTTAATATTATTATATTGAGACCTCTACGTGATGGTCTTCAAGTTCACTAGTTAATTTAAAGTTTTCTCTCTCCACTCTACGGAATTTGAACATCTGGCATCAGGCATCAAGAGTATCTGGTGAAAATTTCGAGTGCAGCTAGCGAGTCCGGAGGCAACATCGTGGGACAAGCCCAGATACAGTGGACCATTTTACCTCGAGATAAACGGTATTCTACATTGAAATGTGTCTCCAAAATATGTGCCAACATTTAGCAACTACTGACTTTGTGGATTTTACTCGGGTGAGAGATCGCTCACCGGAGTTTATGACTCTCTCTCTTTTAATTTTAATGCTTGTTATGTCTTTTAATGGTTTGTGGGTGCTTACGGACACCCTTTTCCCCTATACGGTGTTCAATTTCATAGGGAGGTGTGTTTCCCCTATTAGTGTGTTCAGTTGCATAGGGAGGTGTATTCCCCTATAGGGAGGTGTGTTTCCCCTATTACGGTGTTTTAGTTTCATAGGGAGCTGTGTTTCCCCTATACGGTGTTCAGTTTCATAGGGAGGTGTGTTTCCCCTATTACTGTGTTCAATTGTATAGGGAGGTGTATTCCTCTATAGGGAGGTGTGTTTTCCCTATTACGGAGTCTCATTGTGTTGCTCAATTACGGTCTTATTTTGTTTCTTAGGGAGGAGTGTTCCCCTATAGGGAGGTAGTTTTCTCTATTACGTTTTCTTCAGTTGCATTGGGAGGTGTTTTCCCCTATGGGGAGGTGTGTTCCCCATTACTGTATTTAGTTTCATAGGGAGGTGTATTTCCCCTATTACGGTGTTCAGTTTCATAGGGAGGTGTATTCCTCTATAGGGAGGTGTGTTTCCCCTATTACGGTGTTGTAGTTTCATAGGGAGGTGTGTTTCCCCTATTACTGTGTTCAGTTTCATAGGGAGGTGTATTCCCCTATAGGAAGGTGTGTTTCCCCTATTTCTGAGAGTTTGTGGGTGGTGAGTACCCAACTATGAGTTTCCGTAAGGGAGGGGATGGGGCTCATGCATTTATTTGCTTACTCTATTTTCAATTCATTTTGCTTAAGGTATTTACTTGCATTCATTTATTTAATGTATTTTCTGGATTCGATTGCTTTATGTACATTCAATTGCTTAACTTAATGTATTTCCTTACAATTTCTTCCAGGATGTTTATCCTTGTTTACGTTAGCAATGTAATTTTGTTATTTTCTGCCTTAATGCATTTAAATGTCTTTTCTATGTTCTGACATTAATTGTGTTTAGTTTCCCTAAGGAAGGGAGATGTGCTATAACCTACTGTTTGCCATTCCTCTTCTTTAATTACCTTTTCCCTGCTGCTCAGACAGGATGAGTGCTGGTGTGCTTGGTGATGTTTAGAATGTTGGATGTTTGATGATGTCGTAGAATGCATGGGTGCCTGGTGTGGTTTGGTTTGGAGTGTCAGTTGGAGTGTGCAGGCTGAGCAGCAGGGAGGCTGCTCCTGGTGGGGCATTACATGGACTTTATCATCCTCCAGTTACCTTTATCTGAAGCTGTTACCTTATGAATAAACCAACTACTTGTTTCTACACGACTTGCCTATGAGACATCTTTATATTTAACAGGCATTGCATAACCCAAACGGCATAACAGTATACTCACACAGTCCATAACGGGTTTTAAACGCAGTCTTCCATTCATCCCCCTCTCTAATCCTAACCAAATGGTAAGCACCTCTTAAGTCCAGTTTGGTGTTCACTGTGGCTTCTTTCACTTGATCCAAAAGAACTGAAAGTAGGGGGAGAGGATACCTGTTCCGAACGGTGTTCTTATTTAACATGCGGTAATCTATGCACGTTCTCCAGTCTCCATTCGCCTTAGAGATAAAGAAGAGTGGAGAGGCCGTAGGAGAACGAGATGGACGTATAAACCCTATGTAAAGGTAGTGATCTAAGTATTCACGAAGGTGCTTGGTTTCAGATACAGACAACGCATACACCCTACAAGATGGTATAGTGGCCACTGCAATAAGGTCAATCTGACAATCGTATATTTTGTGTGGCGGAAGTTCTTCAGCCTGTGACTCACTGAACACATCCTGATATTGCCTATATACTGAAGGTAGCACCACTTCTTTTTCTGCTGCTGCGGCTATACAGAACGAATGGGACAAGGCACATGCCTGTGAAGGGCAGCTTCTTAGGCAGCGATTCTTGCACTCTTCTGATAGAAAGTGCACCGTTTTATTTTCCAATCTATTGTGGGGTTGTGATGCCACAACCAAGGCATACCCAGAATGATCTTATATTGAGGAGCTATGATGATATTCAACGAGAGGGACTCAACATGTCTATGTGTACCAGCTGGTACCGACAGTTCCATTACTTCTGTCTGTTCTGTCACTGGGTCATACTTTAAGGGTTTGCCATCTACGGCCAATACTCTCTCCGGAATTTCTTGAAGAACACGGGTCAGTGCTAATTTATGCACTAATCCTTGATCTATAAAGTTACCTGTGGCCCCAGAGTCAATCATTGCCATCACCTGATGAGAAGAGCCTAGGACCTGTAACTCCATCTGAAGCACAATATGTGTCTCTGTATCTTTACCCTCAGATACCGACAAAGAAGGTACTTTCCATTCTTTTCCCTCTGTGTCTGGCACCGCCAGAGCCATAGGTATATTCCCTAGGGAGTCCCTACCATCATGGAGCACTGTGATCGCTACCTTTTTACCAGAACTAAAAGTGTTAGAGGTTTTAGGCTTCGTAGGGCAGTCACGTACGAAATGCCCTTTTTTACCACAGTACATACATTGCCCATTAACCCTACGGGCATCTCTTTCTTCCTTAGAGAGAGGGGATCTAATGGCCCCCACTTCCATCGGCTCAACAGCTGATTCCTGATCTACCAAAGGCTTCCGAAACCCTCGATCGTATCTTGTATTGTATCGCTCTCCCTTCCTTTTATCTCCCCCTCTTTCTGATATTCTATGATCTAACCACAGGGTGAGATACATTAAATCAGTGCAGTTGGTGGGTTGAGGATCAATCTGTGCTAGTACGTCTGTCATCTCATTTCGCAACCCCTGATAGTACAATGACATTCTCTTTTCTTCAGGCCATGCCGTCTCAGCTACCAAATGGTTGAAAGTGGTTAAGTAAGTCACCAGGTCTCTCTTTTCCTGTCTTAATTCCAACAACTCTTTGTCAGCACTGAAGGTGGTAGCTCTTCTGTTGAATACTCTTTCTAACTCTCTACGAAAAGCGTTCCAATCCGACAGGATCAGGTCATCGTTTTTCACTAGAGGTACTGCCCAATTCGCCGCATCCCCTATCAAATAAGAGATGGCGAATGCCACTCTTGAATGGTTGTTAGGGAACGAGGACGGTTTGCATGAGAAATGCAGCATTACCTGCGTCAAGAATACCTGGATTTTGTGAGGATCGCCTGAGGCCTCTCTGGGGTAGCCAATGGAATGGGGGGTGGAATGTGTACCTGTATCTGAGACGAAGAAGGGTTTACATCAAAAGGGTTGCGTGTTTGTCTTTCTACTTTGTCCCTAAGAGCAGCTGTTTCAGCCTTTGATGTTGCTAATTCCTGCTGTACCAATAACAAAGCCTGCAAAACATCATCTAATGTGGCCATCTCTGACACTGCGTTCCAGTCGGGAGTAGCTAACCCTCGTGGGTGCGTAATGCTGTCACAACCCGTATCTCACAGCTCCTCAGGACTGGAACGATGCTCAAAGATTCCACCCCCTGACCTCCCCAACTCCGTTGGTATAACTACACGGAATAGTGAAGTGGTCAAGCGAGGATAGGGGATAGGAAGGGTACAGCAGGGAATAGACCCTGTGAAGAAATAAAGACACAATACAATTAAAGAACAACTACAAGTCTACTCTCGATATATGTCTCACTAAGAATCCATAAATACCCTGAACATATAGTAGGTGTCCTCAAAAAGGCAAACCCTGAGTTAAACCATCTGTGTATAGCTCCCTGCATATACCTAACAAGACAAGAACAAAAAGGTTATCAACCTTCCTGATGTGTTCAGGATAAACACCTCACACCTTGTACATACCCCTTATGAGCTGTTAAAGAAAGGACTTGAGGAAACAATAAATGTAGAGAAAAAGAATAGTAACTCCATAAATGCTCAGATGAATTCCCACAGGAATAATCCTTATATATAGTCAATAGTACAATGTAGCAATATTAGACCAATAGTCAAATTCATGCTCCTTGCACGTCTTCATATTCACAATGAACGCTAATCCACCCGGAAGCAAATGAACCACACTACAACGAAGTTGAGCCACTTCAATGTAATAAAGCAAAGAACAAAATCATGGTTTGAAACAAATCCCGGTTCTTTCCTGAAAGCAACAATGTCTCTTGCCCAAGATTCAGTAAAGACCAGAGTTAAATGTACTGCAATGAGAAGCAGCGCTTCTCCTCTAGGCGGGATGCAGCCCTGTGTAACCCCCGCACTAGCACCGATACCGAAATACCTGAGGGCGTCTTCACGAGGACGATGATAATCCAGTGAACGGCTTAGACACACGTCTAAGCTTGAGTGCACGCAGAGCCCTGCCGTACACTCCCAGAATCCAAACACCGATGCGCCAGCACTCCTCTAGGAAGGCGTCTCCACCAACAGCTTCGACACACGAGAACAAGGAATCGAGAATTACGCACGTCGGCCGACGTGCGCAATGTCCTGAAATACCCATGAGCCTCGACCGAAGGCCTCATGGGAATTGTAGTCTCTGGCAGCGGTTTCCTCAATCCTGACGTGGTAGGCGCTGTGGCCGACCATGCCTGACAGTATGTCCCCCTCCTAAGTGCCTCTTAGCTCCAGGTTTGGCAGGATGAGACGCATGGAAGGCCCGGACCGCCCCTGGGGCATGAATGTTCTTTTCAGGCTCCCATGAATCGTCTTCAGAAGTATACCCCTTCCAGGAAACTAAATACCACAACCTGCCACCCCTGTACTTGGAATCCAGAATGCGCTGCACTTCATACTCCAGATGCCCATCCCGCAATATAGGGGAAGAGCTCTCCTTCGCACCCCCATCGCTGGCTTCAATAAACTGCAGTGGAAAACTGGATGAATACGTAGGTTGACGGGTAAGCGGAGCTTGTATGCCACAGGATTAATTTGTTTGACCACAACATAAGGTCCTATGAACCTGGGATGAAAGATACTGCACACTCGAAAACGAATGTTTTTCGTGGACAGCCACACCTTATCACCTGGTCTGTAACAGGGTCCATCTCTTTGATGTTTATCAGCCCATTTCTTGTATTGTAGCTTAGCCCTGACCAAGTGTACCTGTACTTTCTTATGAATGTGGTGGATTTCCTGAATACGTTTTCTCACAGTTGGCTGCTCATCGATATCTTGTGGCAAAGCTACAGGAAGTATCCCATCATTGTACTCATGATTAGCGTAAAAAGGGCATACTCCTATGGAAGAATGCCAAGCGTTATTATAGGCCACTTCTGCCAACCATAGTAAAGAGACCCAAGATTCCTCAGCTTCCTTGGCATAACAACGCAGATACTTCTTCAGCGTCTGATTCAGCCTTTCTGTCTGACCGTCTGTTTGGGGATGGAAGCTAGTGGACAGAGCAGAAGAAACCTATAAAGCCTCACACCACATTCGCCAAAAACGAGCGATAAACTGGGGCCCACGGTCTGAAACTATGACTTTCGGCAAACCATGTAGACGCATCACATTTTCAAGCAACAACTGTGCGGTCTGACCTGCTGTGAGTAAGGTAGTACAAGGAATAAAATGTCCCATTTTGGTAAGGCTATCCACTACTACCAATATGGCCGTGTTGCCTTGTTTGCTTGGCAGGCCCGTGACAAAATCCATGCTGATGTTTTGCCATGGTTGCTTGGGGGTAGGCATAGGTACTAGCTTTCCTTTTGCTTTCTTTGGCTCTCCCTTGGATCTGGCACAAACCTCACATTCAGATACCCATGCCTTTACATCTCTGGTTAATTTATTCCACCAAAATGATCTTTGTACTAAGTGTTTGGTCTTTGTTATTCTCTGATGGCCAGCCAAAACAGAACTGTGACACCACTCGAAAGCCTTGCGTTGAATGGCGGCGGAAGGGAGATACAGTTTGTTGTTATGAAAGGGCAACCTTTGTTTGAGGCTTCTGAGCTCCTGTGTTCCAACCCACTCCTCCCATGTTTCTGATCGGTGTAATCTTTTTACTTCTTTCAAGAAGTTGTCAGCCGTTACTGCACACAATACCTTTGTAGACGGAATAATAGCCTCATTGAGTGTCTTCCTTTGACAACTGTCAGTACCTTGCCTGGACAATGTGTCTGCCTTTCGATTTTCGCTTCCTGCCCGGAAGGTAATTATGAAGTCGTACTCAGCAAAGAAAAGCATCCACCTCATCTGACGCTGTGACAACTGTCTAGCCGTTTTCATATATTGGAGGTTTCGGTGATCTGTGAATACTGTTACTTGATTTTGTGATCCCCATAAGTACTGCCTCCATTCTTGAAAGGCCTTTTTTATCGCTAGCAACTCCTTTTCTGTGATAGTGTAGTTTAATTCCGCAGCATTCAATTTCTTGGACATATATGCCACCGGATGTAATTGTCCCGTTTGTTGATCTCTTTGCGAGAGCACCGCCCCTACAGCGACAAGAGAAGCATCTGCTTCTACTATAAAGGGGAGTTCTGGTTGATGGTGTCTCAAAACAGGGGCTGTAGTAAATGCCTTTTTTAGTAGATCAAATGCTTCCATAGCATCGCTGGTCCACACAAAAGGCTCCCTTTTCTCAGTAGTCTTGTGATCGGGGCTACCACATGTGAAAAATGCAGAATGAACCTACGGTAGTAGTTAGCGAATCCCAGAAAACTTTGTACATCATGTACGTTCTTAGGGACCGGCCATTCCAATACCGCTTTCACCTTTTTTTCGTTCATGCATAGCCCAGCCAGGCATAACATTACTCCCAAAAATTCTACCTCACACACGTGAAAGTCACACTTACTCAGTTTGCAGAATAAGTGAGGATCTCTTAGTTCCTGTAACACCAACAGGACATGATGCTCGTGTGCTTTGTCGTTTTCTGAATAGACCAAGATGTCGTCTATGTAGACAACAACAAAAGAATCCACATACTCCTTCAACACGTCGTTCAAAAAATACTGAAAGGCCGCTGGGGCATTGCTATAACCTACTGTTTGCCATGCGTCTTCTTTAATTACCTTTTCCCTGCTGCTCAGACAGGATGAGTGCTGGTGTGCTTGGTGATGTTTAGAATGTTGGATGTTTGATGATGTCGTAGAATGCATGGGTGCCTGGTGTGGTTTGGTTTGGAGTGTCAGTTGGAGTGTGCAGGCTGAGCAGCAGGGAGGCTGCTCCTGGTGGGGCATTACATGGACTTTATCATCCTCCAGTTACCTTTATCTGAAGCTGTTACCTTATGAATAAACCAACTACTTGTTTCTACACGACTTGCCTACGAGACATCTTTATATTTAACACTGGCGACGATTTGGAAGAACCTACGTGTGTGCTACTTTAATGGATTATGGTTTATGTAGCCTAAAGGAAAAGGAACTTTAAGAGAACTTACAAGCTGGTATTTGAGGAAGCTGGTATATAAGGACTCGCGTGTTGCTGAAGGAAAACTGTGTATACCCTGCTACTGGAACTAAGGATCTGACTAAAGAAATTGAAAATTATGAACTGAACCCCAAGAAAAAGTATTACTACGGAAACGCTCTGGTCAGCCCCACCAGTGTCCTTTGTCAACAGGACAGCCTGCAGACTAGGGCGTTTGACCTTCTACTTTGCAGCTGAATATGAACTGCGACCCTCGTGTAAGAGATCCTTCTCTCCCTGTTTGGTGCACTGTGGTATAGTCACAGAGATCTGTTCCGGGACTGAGTATTTCCACATCATGCTGTGTTTCATCGTGGGCTTGCTAGAGTGGATCTGCCTACAACTCTGCAGCCAAAGTGTGCTTTGTGTTCGGTGGCAAAGATCGGGCCCCGCTGTTTGGTGCTGACCTGGTGTTGGTCGAGCCTAATATTCGCTCTGCAGTGTTTGGACCAAGGGACGACTTATTACTGTTAATTGTGCGTTTTGAGGAGAGGCCATGCACCTTTGTGAGTAGATTTTGGTCGTTACAATGCGCGACATTTCAAAGACATTTCAAACCGTTTTGGAAGGGTTTGAAAATCTGGTGCGTGTCTTTTCCAGCGCGTGTACCTCCACGTCTGAGAGTCGCTTGGAATCTCCTTGCCATTCCGGATCCTCTGTGATGTCAGCCTTCCTTACAGCTTGGGGCTGCTGAGGTACGTTCTGCACCACAAACGTGCTGTGAGCCACTCGGTGCTATGTCGTAAGCGTGCCGCCATTTTTAGATTGGAACAGGCTTTCATGCATTTTCCAACCTTGCCAACCACGTTTTTTTTTATTTTGTCAGTTGCAATAAAGTTAATGGGAACGTCGTCGTCGTTGTGGAGCAAGAATGTTCCTTGGAGGCTGTATCCTCTTTCAGCCTACATTCCTGGCATTGAGCGTGTGGAAGCTTCTTTTTGTGTGATTGGCCATCCTCCTACTTCAAAGTATGTACAGCTTTCGGGTATTTTCAACCACAAATTGTGTGATCCTGGGCACATTCGAGATTCATTTGGTATTTGGGGAGGTCTTCATGGACATTTTACAGTTTAACTGCTGTGTCTATTTTTAAAAATACAGCGCGTGACTCTCTCTGGCTGGATTAATGTTTAATTTGCAAACCACTTAATATTATTATATTGAGACCTCTACGTGATGGTCTTCAAGTTCACTAGTTAATTTAAAGTTTTCTCTCTCCACTCTACGGAATTTGAACATCTGGCATCAGGCATCAAGAGTATCTGGTGAAAATTTCGAGTGCAGCTAGCGAGTCCGGAGGCAACATCGTGGGACAAGCCCAGATACAGTGGACCATTTTACCTCGAGATAAACGGTATTCTACATTGAAATGTGTCTCCAAAATATGTGCCAACATTTAGCAACTACTGACTTTGTGGATTTTACTCGGGTGAGAGATCGCTCACCGGAGTTTATGACTCTCTCTCTTTTAATTTTAATGCTTGTTATGTCTTTTAATGGTTTGTGGGTGCTTACGGACACCCTTTTCCCCTATACGGTGTTCAATTTCATAGGGAGATGTGTTTCCCCTATTACTGTGTTCAGTTGCATAGGGAGGTGTATTCCCCTATAGGGAGGTGTGTTTCCCCTATTACGGTGTTTTAGTTTCATAGGGAGCTGTGTTTCCCCTATACGGTGTTCAGTTTCATAGGGAGGTGTGTTTCCCCTATTACTGTGTTCAATTGTATAGGGAGGTGTATTCCCCTATAGGGAGGTGTGTTTTCCCTATTACGGAGTCTCATTGTGTTGCTCAATTACGGTCTTATTTTGTTTCTTAGGGAGGAGTGTTCCCCTATAGGGAGGTAGTTTTCTCTATTACGTTTTCTTCAGTTGCATTGGGAGGTGTTTTCCCCTATGGAGAGGTGTGTTCCCCATTACTGTGTTTAGTTTCATAGGGAGGTGTATTTCCCCTATTACGGTGTTCAGTTTCATAGGGAGGTGTATTCCTCTATAGGGAGCTGTGTTTCCCCTATTACGGTGTTGTAGTTTCATAGGGAGGTGTGTTTCCCCTATTACTGTGTTCAGTTTCATAGGGAGGTGTATTCCCCTATAGGGAGGTGTGTTTCCCCTATTTCTGAGAGTTTGTGGGTGGTGAGTACCCAACTATGAGTTTCCGTAAGGGAGGGGGATGGGGCTCATGCATTTATTTGCTTACTCTATTTTCAATTCATTTTGCTTAAGGTATTTACTTGCATTCATTTATTTAATGTATTTTCTGGATTCGATTGCTTTATGTACATTCAATTGCTTAACTTAATGTATTTCCTTACAATTTCTTCCAGGATGTTTATCCTTGTTTACGTTAGCAATGTAATTTTGTTATTTTCTGCCTTAATGCATTTAAATGTCTTTTCTATGTTCTGACATTAATTGTGTTTAGTTTCCTAAGGAAGGGAGATGTGCTATAACCTACTGTTTGCCATTCCTCTTCTTTAATTACCTTTTCCCTGCTGCTCAGACAGGATGAGTGCTGGTGTGCTTGGTGATGTTTAGAATGTTGGATGTTTGATGATGTCGTAGAATGCATGGGTGCCTGGTGTGGTTTGGTTTGGAGTGTCAGTTGGAGTGTGCAGGCTGAGCAGCAGGGAGGCTGCTCCTGGTGGGGCATTACATGGACTTTATCATCCTCCAGTTACCTTTATCTGAAGCTGTTACCTTATGAATAAACCAACTACTTGTTTCTACACGACTTGCCTATGAGACATCTTTATATTTAACAGGCATTGCATAACCCAAACGGCATAACAGTATACTCACACAGTCCATAACGGGTTTTAAACGCAGTCTTCCATTCATCCCCTCTCTAATCCTAACCAAATGGTAAGCACCTCTTAAGTCCAGTTTGGTGTTCACTGTGGCTTCTTTCACTTGATCCAAAAGAACTGAAAGTAGGGGGAGAGGATACCTGTTCCGAACGGTGTTCTTATTTAACATGCGGTAATCTATGCACGTTCTCCAGTCTCCATTCGCCTTAGAGATAAAGAAGAGTGGAGAGGCCTTAAGAGAACGAGATGGACGTATAAACCCTATGTAAAGGTAGTGATCTAAGTATTCACGAAGGTGCTTGGTTTCAGATACAGACAACGCATACACCCTACAAGATGGTATAGTGGCCACTGCAATAAGGTCAATCTGACAATCGTATATTTTGTGTGGCGGAAGTTCTTCAGCCTGTGACTCACTGAACACATCCTGATATTGCCTATATACTGAAGGTAGCACCACTTCTTTTCTGCTGCTGCGGCTATACAGAACGAATGGGACAAGGCACATGCCTGTGAAGGGCAGCTTCTTAGGCAGCGATTCTTGCACTCTTCTGATAGAAAGTGCACCGTTTTATTTTCCAATCTATTGTGGGGTTGTGATGCCACAACCAAGGCATACCCAGAATGATCTTATATTGAGGAGCTATGATGATATTCAACGAGAGGGACTCAACATGTCTATGTGTACCAGCTGGTACCGACAGTTCCATTACTTCTGTCTGTTCTGTCACTGGGTCATACTTTAAGGGTTTGCCATCTACGGCCAATACTCTCTCCGGAATTTCTTGAAGAACACGGGTCAGTGCTAATTTATGCACTAATCCTTGATCTATAAAGTTACCTGTGGCCCCAGAGTCAATCATTGCCATCACCTGATGAGAAGAGCCTAGGACCTGTAACTCCATCTGAAGCACAATATGTGTCTCTGTATCTTTACCCTCAGATACCGACAAAGAAGGTACTTTCCATTCTTTTCCCTCTGTGTCTGGCACCGCCAGAGCCATAGGTATATTCCCTAGGGAGTCCCTACCATCATGGAGCACTGTGATCGCTACCTTTTTACCAGAACTAAAAGTGTTAGAGGTTTTAGGCTTCGTAGGGCAGTCACGTACGAAGTGCCCTTTTTTACCACAGTACATACATTGCCCATTAACCCTACGGCATCTCTTTCTTCCTTAGAGAGAGGGGATCTAATGGCCCCCACTTCCATCGGCTCAACAGCTGATTCCTGATCTACCAAAGGCTTCCGAAACCCTCGATCGTATCTTGTATTGTATCGCTCTCCCTTCCTTTTATCTCCCCCTCTTTCTGATATTCTATGATCTAACCTAAGGGTGAGATACATTAAATCAGTGCAGTTGGTGGGTTGAGGATCAATCTGTGCTAGTACGTCTGTCATCTCATTTCGCAACCCCTGATAGTACAATGACATTCTCTTTTCTTCAGGCCATGCCGTCTCAGCTACCAAATGGTTGAAAGTGGTTAAGTAAGTCACCAGGTCTCTCTTTTCCTGTCTTAATTCCAACAACTCTTTGTCAGCACTGAAGGTGGTAGCTCTTCTGTCGAATACTCTTTCTAACTCTCTACGAAAAGCATTCCAATCCGACAGGATCAGGTCATCGTTTTTCACTAGAGGTACTGCCCACTCGCCGCATCCCCTATCAAATAAGAGATGGCGAATGCCACTCTTGAATGGTTGTTAGGGAACGAGGACGGTTTGCATGAGAAATGCAGCATTACCTGCGTCAAGAATACCTGGATTTTGTGAGGATCGCCTGAGGCCTCTCTGGGGTAGCCAATGGAATGGGGGTGGAATGTGTACCTGTATCTGAGACGAAGAAGGGTTTACATCAAAAGGGTTGCGTGTTTGTCTTTCTACTTTGTCCCTAAGAGCAGCTGTTTCAGCCTTTGATGTTGCTAATTCCTGCTGTACCAATAACAAAGCCTGCAAAACATCATCTAATGTGGCCATCTCTGACACTGCGTTCCAGTCGGGAGTGGCTAACCCTCGTGGGTGCGTAATGCTGTCACAACCCGTATCTCACAGCTCCTCAGGACTGGAACGATGCTCAAAGATTCCACCCCCTGACCTCCCCAACTCCGTTGGTATAACTACACGGAATAGTGAAGTGGTCAAGCGAGGGATAGGGGATAGGAAGGGTACAGCAGGGAATAGACCCTGTGAAGAAATAAAGACACAATACAATTAAAGAACAAATACAAGTCTACTCTCGATATATGTCTCACTAAGAATCCATAAATACCCTGAACATATAGTAGGTGTCCTCAAAAAGGCAAACCCTGAGTTAAACCATCTGTGTATAGCTCCCTGCATATACCTAACAAGACAAGAACAAAAAGGTTATCAACCTTCCTGATGTGTTCAGGATAAACACCTCACACCTTGTACATACCCCTTATGAGCTGTTAAAGAAAGGACTTGAGGAAACAATAAATGTAGAGAAAAAGAATAGTAACTCCATAAATGCTCAGATGAATTCCTACAGGAATAATCCTTATATATAGTCAATAGTACAATGTAGCAATATTAGACCAATAGTCAAATTCGTGCTCCTTGCACGTCTTCACGTTCACAATGAACGCTAATCCACCCGGAAGCAAATGAACCACACTACAACGAAGTTGAGCCACTTCAATGTAATAAAGCAAAGAACAAAATCATGGTTTGAAACAAATCCCGGTTTTTTCCTGAAAGCAACAATGTCTCTTGCCCAAGAGTCAGTAAAGAGCTAAATGTACTGCAATGAGAAGCAGCGCTTCTCCTCTAGGTGGGATGCAGCCCTGTGTAACCCCCGCACTAGCACCGATAGCGAAATACCTGAGGGCGTCTTCACGAGAATGATGATAATCCAGTGAACGGCTTAGACACACGTCTAAGCTTGAGTGCATGCAGAGCCCTGCCGTACACTCCGAGAATCCAAACACCGATGCGCCAGCACTCCTCTAGGAAGGCGTCTCCACCAACAGCTTCGACACACGAGAACAAGGAATCCAGAATTACGCACGTCAGCCGACGTGCGCAACGTCCTGAAATATCCATGAGCCTTGACCGAAGGCCTCATGGGAATTGCAGTCTCTGGCAGCGGTTTCCTCAATCCTGACGTGGAAGGCGCTGTGGCCGACCATGCCTGACACCCACTAGCCACCAGGGAGGGGGGAGCGGCCCCTTGGGCAAGGGCCTTTGCTCCGCTCATATATTGTGGGTACAAACAGTCTTTTTGCCCCCCTGGGGGGCAGAAAGCACCCTAGATGCCATGGATTTTTTTATAGGCAAGGGTTAGGGGCTGCCAAGAATGGGCATGCAAATGCCCCCACCCTACCCCCCCCAAAGAAAACAAAAGACTTTCTGCCCCCCTCCAGGAGGCAGATGTGGGCAATAGCCCCTGATCTGCCCCCGGGGGGGGCAGAAAGCCCACTAAGCACCAGGGATTTCTTTTTTATATACGTAGGGGTGGGGGATGCCCAGAATGGGCATATCAATGCCCTCACTCCCCCAAAAAATGTTACAGTCTTTCTGCCCCCCCCTGGGAGGCAGATGGGGCAGTAGCCCCCAATCTGCCCCCCGTGGGGGCAGAAAGCACCCTAGACACCAGGGATTCTTTTTTATAGGCCAGGGGTGAGGGCTGCCCAGAATGGGCATCCCAATGCCCCCAACCTAGCCCCCAAAGAAGGCAAAAGACTTTCTGCCCCCCCCCAGGAGGCAGATGGGGGCAATAGCCCCTGATCTGCCCCCTGGGGGGCAGAAAGCCCACTAGGCACCAGTTTTTTTTTTTTTTTTATATGTAGGGATGGGGGCTGCCCAGAATGGGCATGCCAATGCCCCTGCCCAAAAAAATGGTACAGTCTTTCTGCCCCCCCTGGGAGGCAGATGGGGCAATAGCCCCTTATCTGCCCCCCAGAGAGGGGGGGCAGAAAGCCCACTAGGCACCAGGATATATTTTTTTCTCCATAGTTCGGGGTGGGGGCTGCCAAGAATGGGCATGCCAATGCCCCCGCCCAAAATAAAATGCCACAGTCTTTCTGCCCCCCCAGGAGGCAGATTGGGGCAGTAGACCCTGATATGCCCCCCGGTGGGGGCAGAAAGCCCACAAGGCACCAGGGATTTTTTTTCATATACGTAGGGGTGGGGGCTGCCCAGAATGGGCATGCCAATGCCCCCACCCAAAAAATAATTGCCACAGTCTTTCTGCCCCCCCCCCTGGCAGGCAGATAAGGGCAAAAGCCCCTTATCTGCCTCCCAGGGGGGGCAGAAAGCCCAACAGGCATCAGGGAATATATATTTTTTTAATTCAGGGGTGTGGGCTGCCCAGAATGAGCATACCAATGCCCCCACCCCCGCAACAAATGCCACAGTCTTTCTGCCCCCCCCAGGAGACAGATGGGGGCAGTAGCCCCTGATCTGCCCCCCCAGGGGGCATCAGAGAGCCCACTAGGCACCAGCGATTACGCTGGCTTTTCTATGCGTGGGGGTGGGGGCATACTGGGCAGCCCCCACCCCCAAACAAATAGCCACAGTCTTTTCTGGGCAACACCCCCCCGATTTCCCCCCAGGGTGGCAGAAAGCCCACTAGGCACGGACTTGTTTTTAGCAATGTGCCTACCTGTGGATTTTGGGCCCTAGCGCAGCCGGCACATAGGGAAACCTAGCAAATCTGTACATTTTTAAAAACTAGACACCAAGGGGAATCCAGGGTGGGGTGACTTGTATGCCTCTCACCCAGAATCCCTTGCAAACCTCAAACTTAGTTAAAAAAAACACATTTTCCTCACATTTCTGCGATGAAAAGTTCTAGGATCTGCGTTGATCCACAAAATACCACCCACCGCGCATTCCCTAAAGTCTTCCGATAAAAATGGTACCTCTATGTGTGGGTAGGCCTAGTGCCTGCGACAGGAAACGGCACAAAACGCAACGTGGACACACCACATTTTTACAGTGAAAACTGACCCTTTTTTTGCAATGTGCCTAGCTGTAGATTTTGAACTCTACCTCTGCCGGCATCTAGGGAAACCTAGCAAACCTATACATTTTTTAAAACTAGACACCCAGGGGAATCCAGGATGGGGTCACTTGTCTGGCTCTCACCAGGTTCTGTTACCCAGAATCCTTGCAAACTTCA
The DNA here is from genome assembly GCA_963921515.1 of Calotriton arnoldi. Classification (NCBI taxonomy): domain Eukaryota; kingdom Metazoa; phylum Chordata; class Amphibia; order Caudata; family Salamandridae; genus Calotriton; species Calotriton arnoldi. Next base: position 531,237 of record CAWUFW010003799.1, on the reverse strand, counting down.
AAGTTTGTAAAAAAAAAAAACATTTTCCTCATCCCCTGCGAACCTCAAATTTAGCTGAAAAAAATCTAATTTTCCTCACTTTTCTGTGTGGGAAAGTTATGGGATCACCGGGCTGACACAAATTTCCTACCACCTAGCGTTCCCCCAGGTCTCCTGATAAAAACTTTCAAATCTCGCTGCATGGGCAACGGATAATAAGATACTCCCACCGAATCAAACAGGATTTATTAAAGGACTTGGAACTACTACAAATATATTAGCCTTATCGGTATTAATCGACACAACTATTTTAACGAAACAATCGTTGTATTTGTGCTTTGTTGATTTTAGATCGGCTTTCGATTGCGTGCACAGACATCTCCTGTGGAGAAAACTGCAGGAAAAAGATATTCCAGTGCAACTGTTAAAACTAATTCAACTTTTGTATACCGACACCTGGGTGCGGATGGGAGAAGGCCAAACATTAACAAAGGAAATACGAACAACAGCAGGTCTAAAGCAGGGGTGCATACTGGCCCCTTTACTTTTTAATCTGTTTTTAGCGGATCTAACGGATGCTCTGAATGAAACAAATGCACATCCACCTAAATTAGCTGGCAAACAAATATCTAATCTGCTATATGCAGATGATGTCATCCTCCTAAGCCAAACAAAAGTGGGGTTGCAACGCCTAATAGATCGAATATCTTCGTATTCAAAAGAAAACGGGTTGGTGATAAACGAAACAAAGACTAAAGTTATGGTGATTACTAAAAACTCAAGATTGAAACATAAATCCAAATGGTTTCTGGAGAAAGCCCAATTAGAACAAGTAGAATCATACAGATACTTGGGAGTACTATTCAATGATAATGGAAACTTTCATCCGCAAAAATTAGACATTCAAAGGAAAGCGAACGCATTGACAGCAGCATTTAGGATCCTGCAGAAATCATTAGGTAATCTTACTTATCGCCCCTTTTTAAAGGTTATATCAGCAAAACTCCTGCCTACCTTAATATATGGTAGTGAGGCTCTAAGCGGGAAAGACGCTGTGATTATAAATAATGCGGTCTCAAATACATTTAAATCCCTTTTCCACCTACCTAATAACGCATCACCGGCACAAATAAGGCTGGAGTTTGGTCTAAATAACCAGGTGTACGCAAGAAAAGGCCAATTTATTAAAATATGGAACAGAATAAAAAATGATCATGAAAATCAAATGTCTCAGCTAATAAGGCAGGAAATAAATGAAAACAGAAAATTACAGGCCTGGAAATATTTAAATACAGCGCTAGAAGAATTTGATGTGATGCCAATCTGGAGAACTACAATAACCCGGGAATCATTTAAAAAAGCAATTAATAAAACAACAAATCATCTATCGATTGTAAAAGATAAAGATATATTAGCAAAAAGAAAACATGCATGGCCAATAATGAGTGGGTTTTCAAAAAGAAGATACAAGCATATTTGGAAACACCATGGTCATTGAAAAATAAACAAATCTTTACAAAAGCACGATTTGGTGTATTACCTGGCCTATGCCATCTCCCACCATGGTTAAAATCAGAAGAGGACACATTATGTAGATTATGTAAAACAGGAGAGGAGAACATTATTCACCTACTATGTCTCTGCCCTGAACTTAAAACTGAAAGAAAAACCATACTCAAGACTCTTTTCAATGCTCGAGGAGTGAGAACATGTAGGCAAGCTTTGATAATATGTCTGCAATCTGATGATATAATTATGAATTCTGCTTTTGTAAAGTTTTTATTAAGAGTAGGAGCTAAATTAGAAGAACACAATTAAAAATCTATTAGCACTGTATGAAATATTTTTAAAATATACTATGAAATGAATATTTTAAAAAATATACTATGAAATGGATTTTATCAAATGCAACTGGCTTAAAACAAATTATATATTGCACTTTTATTCTTGTTTTAACTGTTTTATATTGTATTATATATTATATGTATAATGTCTCATTGTAAGATTTTAAGTAATCAAACAATAAAGAATATCTATCCTGATAAAAATGGTACCTCACTTGTGTGGGTAGGCATAGTGGCTGCAACAGGAAATGGCCCAAATCGTACTGTGGAGTCTTCAAAATTACCTATCATAAAATGACCTGATTTTGCAGGGGGGGGGGCCTGGTTTTCTGGCCCGGGGCTCACAGCCATCTTGGGAAACCTACCAAACGCACACATTTCTGAAACCTAAAAACCCTGGGGAGTCTAGTGAGGTATGGCTTGCGTGGATCCCCCAACGTTTTCCTATCCAGAATCCCTTGCAAACCTCAAATTTAATTGAAAAAATCACTTTTTCCACACATTTTTGTGTGGGATCACTGTGCCGGCACAAATGTCCTACCATGTAGCGTTCCCCTTGGCCTACTGAGTAAAATTAGGTCGTTTTATGATAGGTAATTTTCAAGTCTCCACAATACGTTTTGGGCCCTTGCCTGTCGCGGGTACTTGACCCACCCACACGAGTGAGGTACCATTTTTATCAGGAGACCTGGGGGAATGCTGGGTGGTAGGAAATGTGTGTCAGGCCGGTGATCCTACAACTTTCCCACACAGAAATTCTGAGAATTTGATTTTTTCATCAAAATTTGAGGTTTGCAGGGGATTCTGGGTATAGAAACGTTGGGGGGCCCACGCAAGCCATACCTCGCTGGACTCCCCCCGGTGACTAGTTTTCAGAAATGTGGGGGTTTGGTAGGTTTCCCAAAGTGGCCGCTGAGCCCGGGGCCAAAAACCCAGGTGACCCCCCTTGCAAAACCAGGCTGTTTTGTGATAGGTAATTTTGATGTCTCCTCAATACGTTTTGGGCCCTTGCCTGTCGCGGGTACTTGACCCACCCACGTGACTGAGGTACCATTTTTATCGGGAGACCTGGGGAAACGCTGGGTGGTAGGAAATTTGTGGATCCACGCAGATTCCAGAACTTTCCATCACAGAAATGTGAGGAAAATGTGTTTTTTTTTTACAAAGTTTGAGGTTTGCAAGGGATTCTGGGTAACAGAACCTGGTGAGAGCCAGACAAGTCACCCCATCCTAGATTTCTCTGGGTGTCTAGTTTTCAAAAATGTATAGGTTTGCTAGGTTTCCCCAGGTGCCGGCAGAGCTAGGGTTCAAAATCTACAGTTAGGCACTTTGCAAAAAAAGGGTCAGTTTTCACTGTGAAAATGTGGTGTGTCCACGTTGCATTTTGGGCCGTTTCCTGTTGCGGGTACTAGGCCTACCCACACAAGTGAGGTACCATTTTTCTTGAAGGACTTTGGGGAATGCAGGGTGGGTGGAATTTTGTGGATCCACACAGATTCCAGAACTTTCCACCACAGAAATGTGAGGAAAATGCTTTTTTTTTTTTTTACAAAGTTTGAGGTTTGCAAGGGATTCTGGGTAACAGAACCTGGTGAGAGCCAGACAAGTCACCCCATCCTGGATTTTCCTGGGTGTCTAGTTTTCAAAAATGTATAGGTTTGCTAGGTTTCCCTAGGTGCTGGCAGAGTTAGGGTTCATGATCTACAGCTAGGCACTTTGCAAAAAAAGGGTCAGTTTTCACTGTGAAAATGTGGTGTGTCCACGTTGCGTTTTGGGCCGTTTCCTGTCGCGGGCACTAGGCCTACCCACACAACTGAGGTACATTTTTCTCGGAAGACTTTGGGGAATGCGGGGTGGGTGGAATTTTGTGGATCCACGCAGATTCTAGTACTTTCCACCACAGAAATGTGGGGAAGATGTGTTTTTTTTTTACAAAGTTTGAGGTTTTCAAGGGATTCTGGGTCACAGAACCTGGTGAGAGCCATACAAGTTACCCCATCCTGGATTCCCCTGGGTGTCTAGTTTTCAGAAATGTATAGGTTTGCTAGGTTTCCCTAGGTGCTGGCAGAGCTAGGGTTCAAAACGTACAGCTAGGCACTTCGCAAAAAAAGGGTCAGTTTTCACTGTAAAAATGTGGTGTGTCCACGTTGCGTTTTGGGCCGTTTCCTGTCGCAGGTACTTGGCCTACCCACACAAGTGAGGTACCATTTTTCTTGGTAGACTTCGGGTAATGCGAGGTGGTTAGAATTTTGTGGATCCACGCAGATTCCAGAACTTTCCACCACAGAAATGTGAGGAAAATGTTTTTTTTTTTACAAGGTTTGAGGTTTGCAAGGGATTCTGGGTAACAGAACCTGGTGAGAGCCAGACAAGTCACCCCATCCTGGATTCCCCTGGGTGTCTAGTTTTCAAAAATGTATAGGTTTGCTAGGTTTCCCTAGATGCTGGCAGAGCTAGGGTTCAAAACGTACAGCTAGACACTTTGCAAAAAAAGGGTCAGTTTTCACTGTGAAAATGTGGTGTGTCCACGTTGCGTTTTGGGCCGTTTCCTGTCGCGGGTACTTGGCCTACCCACACAAGTGAGGTACCATTTTTCTTGGAAGACTTCGGGTAATGCGAGGTGGGTAGAATTTTGTGGATCCACGCAGATTCCAGAACTTTCCACCACAGAAATGTGAGGAAAATGTGTTTTTTATTTTTACAAAGTTTGAGGTTTACAAGGGATTCTGGGTAACAGAACCTGGTGAGAGCCAGACAAGTGACCCCATCCTGGATTCCCTGGGTGTCTAGTTTTTAAAATATATAGGTTTGCTAGGTTTCCCTTGGTGCTGGCAGAGCTAGGGTTCAAAATCTACAGCTAGGCACTTTGCAAAAAAAGGGTCAGTTTTCACTGTGAAAATGTTGTGTGTCCACGTTGTGTTTTGGGCCGTTTCCTGTCGCGGGCACTACATCTACCCACACAAGTGAGGTACCATTTTTATCGGGAGACTTAGGGGAACGCAGAATTGTAGAGCAACTGTTATTACCTATTGACCTTCAATGCATTTCTGCCTTCCAAATGTAAGACAATGTGTAAAAAAGAAGTCACTTTGAAAAATGTCCTATAATTCACATGCTGGTATGGGTACCCACAATTTCAGAGATGTGCAAATAGCTACTAATTCTAAACTCTATATTTTGTTCCCATTTCAGAAATACATAGTTGTCTTTCATACCAATATTTCCCTGTTTATATTTTGCCAAATAAATTGCTATATACCCGGTACACAATAAAAAACCATTGCAAGACGCTACTCAGTTATTGGCTCTGGGTTCCTCGGGTACTTCGTGAACCTACAAGTCCTATATATCCCCACAACCAGAAGGGTCCAGCAGATGTAACAGTATATTGCTTTAAAAAATCTGTCATACGTAGAAGAAGTTACAGGTGAAAACCTTGGCACAAATGGCTGTTTTTTTTAACTAATTTTCAATTTTTCCTTTTTTCAACTCTTAGTTTCTATAAGAAAACCTTGAAGGATCTACACAAATGACCCCTTGCTGAATTTGAATTTTGTCTACTTTTCAGAAATGTATAGCTTTTCAGGATCCATCATTGCTTTCATACCCATTTTTACCATTAACTGGAAGGAGGTTGAAAGCACAAAAAATAGCAAAATTAGGCTATGTCCCAGTAAAATGCCAAAACTGTGTAAAATTTTTGGTTTTCTGAAAAAAGTATGTCAGTCTCTGAAAGCTGGGAAGATGGTGATTTCAGCACGACAAACCCTTTGTTGGTACTATTTGCAGGGGAAAAACCAGACGCTTTCATCTGCAGCCCTTTTTTCCCCAAAAAAACAAAATTTAGCTGTATTTTGGATACTTTCTGGGTCCCCTCCAGGGGAATTAACAAACCCTGGGTACCTTTAAAATCCCCATGGTGTTGGAAGAAAAGGACGCAAATTTGGCGTGGATACCTTATGTGGTCACAAAGTTACAGGGGCCTAAGCGCGAACTACCCCAAATAGTCAAAAAAAGGCTTAGCACAGGGGGGGAAAAGGCCTAGCAGCGAAGGGGTTAAACATTTTAGGGGTGCAACGATGGTGAAAACTAAATTGAATTCAAATATCATTCTAAGGTAGAAGTTAGGAAGGTCCAACAATGAATGTCACTATAAGGTTGTGACAAAAGCACAAGTCAAAACTGCATGGACATGAGGCAAAATCTGACATTTGCATACACCTCTCATAGTTTTAGGCAGGTTGTGTGAAAGGTGCTGTACAAAAGGAGACCCTCATAAGACATCGACCAGCAAGATAGGTAGGTATGGTAAAGGATAGGTGATTGTGTTGGCCTGGGATGGGTCCATTTAAGGCCTGTGGCCTGGCTAAGGGCACTAGTTTCATCTATAGTTAGAGTAGCCATGTATGGGCAGGGAGCAGCATTGCCTATACGAATCTGAGTGGTAGTTTTACTGTATGCATCTAGGATCCTGCTCTGTGATAACCTCTCTCTTTTATGCTGCTGGCATGGTCATCCCATTTGGATGCTACGGAGTCCTCCACTTCCAAAATTATGGACATTCTCCTCTCTTTCAGCAGCAGTAGACTCCTTACATAGAATCCTCAAGATGACCCAACATTGCTTGGACGAACAGGTACTTTTATGAGTGGCGAATGTAGAAAACATGGAAGCCCCCCATGTGTACTAGAAATGGAAAATATTTACTTACAGAGGGATTGTTCAGCACTACTACAGGTGCAGATAAAAGTCAACCTTTATGTTATGAACCAGTTAAGAAGCTGCCTTAGTTAAATGTACACTGGAAAACCAAATTACCTCCATAGTAGAACCTGGACTTTTCAGCAAGTAGGTTGTACTTTCCAGTAACGATACCAGAAAATGTAGACATAGCTGATGTATATTAAAAGGGAAGGTATCCACACTTCTTGCCAAGAGCATGTAGTAATACATAGCAAGAGGGTATCATTGTTAAATAATTTGTAAAAAGCAATGGGGATCAAGTAACAATGTTTAGAACTTAATAGGACTTCAAACACCACTCTGCAAGGTGATTTCTGGATCTTACACAGAGATCCTAATTAGAAAATAACTGCAATATTGAGCATTGAAATCGCATTAGGCCAGCTGTATGGGCAAAAATGTGATAAGCTATAAATTCCATTTAGAATTACCATCACCTTTTCTCCATGTGCATCTATCTCTTATTTTACTCCTTGAGGCTCTATTTTGCGTTCTTGCTTATCTTTTAATATCTGTCCCCACTGTCTCTCCCACCCTTTTACCCACTAACCCTTTCTGTTTGCCACTGTATCCGTGATCTTCCCCCTTTTGTCTCTCCTGCTTTCGCTCTTGCTTTTTCTATTTAATCTTCTTTCTTTTTGTCATTCTCCTCTCCTTTCTAGAACATCTTCTATGCACTTCTCAATATTGTTTATTCTCTCCCTAGCTCACTTATTTGTGTCTGGCAACTTAAGTTTTCTTCGTGGCTGTGCATGGCCATGAGCAGCAGCTCCAGCTTTCTTTGACCACTGAGATTTTTGCTGTTTCACAATCCTGGAAGCTTACCATCCTATGGGCCTTCTGAAACTGGAGAAGTCCCCTACGACTATAGAACAAATACATTAGTGCAATGTGATCATCAAATCCCTGCAACTTGTTGCCCATTCTTGTTGGATAGGACATCAGGCTACATGGGTTTGGAAAGGTTCTCACTGCTTTGGTGCCCACTGCACTACCATCTCAGTGTGTTGGATTTCAAAAGGTCGTCCACAGTACTGGTAAAGAATATTTTCTTTTCCAAAATTGAAGTCAGGAAATGCTTCCCTGAAGTTCCAAGTTTGAATATTTATTGTTTTGCTGTAGATGCTGATGTCACAGCAAATCTAAAGTGAAACCAGACCATGCTAATGGAATCTGCTTGGAATCTGCGCCGATCCATGAATATCTTACCACACAGTGTTCCTGCACTTCTACCAATAACAATAGTATCCCACTAGTGTAGGAAGGACCCCAAACTCAACAAGGAAACATCCAGATTTTTCCTTGCAAATTGACCCATTCTGGCCATGTGGGTAGAGGTACTATTTAAGTCGGGGCTCGGTGGGCACCCAGGAAAACCTGTTGGGCTCCTGACATTTCTGAAAACACATCACCTAGGAGAGTCTGAGTTACAGTAACTTGCACAGATCCCAATACCTTTTCTTAATATTTCTTACCCGCAATGCCTTTTAAACACAAACCTTTAGCAAAATCACAGATTTTCCTCATATTTCTGTGACGGAAAATTCCGGAATCAGTTAGGATCCATAAAATTCCTATCATCCAGCATTTCCACACTTCTCCCAGTAAAAACAGTACCTCAAATGCTCACCAAGTATTATGCATTTAGTACATTCATTACAAAGGACCTCATAAGAGCAATTTATTTGCTATAACCATTAATTGCATAAAGATAAAACAGACTTTCAAAGGAGACAATACATTTCAAAAAGTAGATTAATACTATACAGATCTAAGATTACACTATATAAAAAGCAGAAAAAGGCTAGCCGATGTTGTGTGGAGATGTATTGAGAGGTCAATTATAATACAAATGCTTTCTGCCGCAGATGCCCTGATTATGGTTACCGCAATATTTGGTCCAAGGAGGTGAGTCCTCAACGTGTTGACTCTGGCAGGGTTATCTATATATAAAACCATTTTTGAAAGATAGATGGTCCATTATAGCCGTCCTTTGTGACATGGCAGCCTATATTGGGTGAATTTAGTTTCTCACTACTGGTTAGGGTATTTTCAGCCCTCTGCAACAAGCATGTTAACCTAACAAATGATCTGGCTCCTGCAAACATAATGAAGATCTCTAGAGCAGCAGACACATTATCTCACCAGGCCAGTGGCCCTAGAAAGGGCTGTACGTTTCAGCAGTGTCAGTCCATGTAAGTCGCACCTGACTTATGATGAATCTGTCCCAGCCAATAAGCTAATTAAAGCACTATGCCATATTGAAATCTGGAGATTTCCTGATTAGACATTGCTTCTGAATGACTGGTTGATTCAGTTATTGACACCCACATATGTATCATGTATAGGAAAAGCCACAAAGAACAACATGACTCAAATTAAGGCTGTGTGGGGTCTCGATATCTAAGCATAGAGGCTGTTGCGAATCTTTCTTTAAGTAAGTTAAATGCATCATTGGCCTCCTGAGATCACTCAAAAGGTACCTTCTTTCGTAAAAGTCTGGTGATGGGACTTACAGTGTCAGAAAAGTGTGTGATAAATCGATGGTAAATGTCTGAGAAACCCAAGAAGCTCTGTACTTCCTTTACCGTGGTTGGGGCTGGCCAATCTAGAATCGCCTGGACCCACTTTTATCCATGGTCACCCCCTCTGGAGATAAGATATATCCCAGAAACTAAACAGACTGGGTATGAAACGTACATTTGTCCATCGTAGCAAAAAAAGTGATCCGTTGCTGTGGACATATTCTGGAAACTGGGGGGCTTATTTATGAGAGGCTTGCACTGCCGGAGCTTCACTTTTTTTGATGCTCTAGCGGCGCAAGCTTCTCATTCATATCTATGAGGTGACAAAGCCACTCTGTGTGACTTTGCATGGCCTCATAGATATGGAGTAAGACAAAGCTGCGCAAGTCTCTGCGTTGCCTTACTCTGCGTCAAGGAGGCGGTCCATGGGCGCTGCAGTGGGTGTTCCCAGGCAACACCCATGGATTTTGACGCCGCCCCAGATTTACTTAATTACGTAAACCTGTGGCAGCGCCAAAAGCTTATGCCTCCCCAAAGCAAGCTTAACCAGGAGAAATATTTTTACTTCTCGTTTTTTTCCTTTTTCCATGTGTGCTGAATTCTGCAGCTAACATAGAAAGAGGAAAATGCCTCTTGGGAGTGTTTTTGCGCAGGAAGGTGTAACTTTCTGCACAAAAATAATCATGCCTGCAACAGAGGCACCTATGTTGGCACTAGGCAGCAAATTGAGCACCAGCGCAGGGGGAAAGCACAGGAATGCACTGTATTTAAAAAATACAGGGCATTCCTGCCCTTTCACATTGGAGTTGAGATGCTGCCCTACGCCAATTCCTTGCATATAGGCATGAAGGGGGTGGGCTCTACATGACTCTGCAAAGATTACAATATATTTTAGATTAATGCATCAAAGTGTAAGCCAGTTAAATACAATTTAGTCAGGCCTTTTACTAGTAAGTTAGGCATGTTTGATAAACAATAATTGGGGTATATTTATCCTTCACCCCTTTTTATATTTTATTGCAAAGATTATTATGATGACAACTATTATTTACATTATTTATTTTAGAATAACACATAAATGCTAATACATTATAAAATATCTACATTTGTGTGTACACAAATTCTAAGGTTCCATGGGTCTCTGCTACATCGCCTGCAGATGTAAGAGATTCTGTGACAGATTTGTCTGGCTCCTAAGAACTCTAATCTACAAGAGCATAACTCAGTGGTAGGGATGAGGGACACCTGAAGGTTTTCCTGTTCTCTGAAAAGGTCATGGTTTCCTTTTGGGGCTGGGAAATGTACCAGTATGCACCCCAAAATTATCAGGGTAATACGCATATGTTTCATAGTATATCAGATTTTTATTGCATTCTTGGAAAACATAGGCTTTCAGGATAACTTCTTCTCTCCCCTTACAGCAGTTGTTTAGATTAGTCAACAAAAGCAGATCTGGCACCAAAAACATTGCATGAAGAAAATATCGTTAAAAATGAGGAAAGATTTAGAGTAATGCAACTAAAAAGTCATAACAGAGCAAAGCAGATAGACTGACGGAGAACTAATGATGCATATGAACATTATAAATAAAATATGGTGTAGCATCCGTACAAAGTTAAATATAGATCCATCCATTGTGAAACACACATTGACAAAGCATTGGTCGACTACATGTCCAAAAACACAGGAAAGGACACATTTCAAAATCCTGCAAAGATGGAAGAGGAAGATTTAAGTGAGAACATCTGTGTCTGAAACCCTCCCAAACCCCAACTGCACTGATTGCCCCAGCGACCAATCACAGGGCAGTACCCTTCGGCAGGAAAACATATTTTCCACAATGACTGTAACACTGCCCTGATCATCAGGAACAAGAGGAGAGGATGTTTAAGATAATGGACCACGCTCCCTAGTATGACTGACAGAGAGTGGTTTGGGAACATGCCACTTCTATGAACATGATCTTGGACATGGTTGTGGGATTGCAAGTAAATTCACCCATAGGCACCCACCGTGCCCTTCCTGACCATGGCATGATACTCACTGCACTACATTTCCTGGGTAGTTACTAGCCAGTTAATCCAGGTGCTTGCACCAGGTCTTAAGATGCATCAACAGCAGCATGCAGCCGTACATTCCCATGCCACAGTCACAACAAGACAAACAAGGTGTGGAATGGAAGTTTATGCTGTTCTCCAATTTTCACGGATACCTAGGTACATACTGTACTGCTCAGTGAACAAGTTTACTGCAATCCTACCGGTACTCATCATGTGCTTTGCAGTTTCCCTGTCACAATACAGAAGAGCTTTGTCGATTGTCAGGTGTCAGTTGCAGCTCATTTGGATACAGGGAGCTACAGAGACAGGTAGCTGCTTGGTTTCTAACACACCAGCCGCGGCTGCTGCAGGTAAGAGCGGTGTGGCGGTGAAGCCAGGTGGAGGGGGATTTTGAGAGACGACCAAGAGTAAAAATTAAATAAATAATACATTTTCCCTTGTGGTCGTCTCTTGAAATCCCCCCTCACCTGGCCCCACCGCCCCACCTCTCTTACCTGCAGCAGCCGCGGCTGAACACAACTCTGTACAAAACATGCATTCTCACTTTAGGAACATGATCACATTATAAGGAACACATCACCACACTATCCCTTGCTTAGTCAGCTGCTACATTGCAATTCATGTATGGGATATCTGAATGTCTATAAACACAGAGACATATTCTCACCAACAGTTCCCTCTTCATCACAGGTGATTCTGCATATGCTCTCTTTCTCTCTCGCTCTCTCACTGCAACTCCTGTCTAGCTCCCATCATCTAAGCAATGCAAACCTGAGCCATCATAGAGTTCAAATTTGTTCTCCTCAATTTGTGCTTCAGATGTCTAGTTCACACTCAGGGGTACAATTTCTTCTGCTAAACTGATGCGCAAACAAACCTGCCATGTACTGTGTCGCACAGCGTTGCCTTGGGAAAAGCCATACATATGGCGCTTAGCCCTGTCATAGTGTATATATCCACAACCAGCTTTGTGGCCTCCTATTTCATTAGAATCAGCAGTATGGAAGATCTACAACATTCAACAGGCACTGTTGAGTCAACAAAATCTAGAAGAATCCGCACCTACTATCTTAAGACACCATTGTATTCCTCAAGTACAGATCTATTTAGATGTCAATGCAGAAATGTAAAACTGGCGATTTCTGTTACAACTACATGAGTGTGAAGACAATCTGCATACATACTAGTGGTCTGAGAGAATCTGCAGACATCATAATTGCTGAGAAGAGAACAGAAAGCTTCCCCAGCTTCATTGTGGAGAAAGCTGATCTAATGCAGGATGGTGGCAGTTAGAAATTGGGTTGATGGTTGACTGGGGTGTACGCTGTGGTCAAGCAGCAACCACAATCCTAGTCAGGGTAGGGGCAGGCAAACCCAAAATAAACCTGTGCGCACCCTCTGGGAGCTCGGCACTGAGCAGTAAGGCTTAACTTAGAAGCTGTGTGTAAAGTATTTGTGCAACACTTCAAATAGTAAAACAGTGAACCCACAACACAAATTGATTCCACACCAAGTTAGAAAAATAGATCTGACTTTATTAAATAAAACAAGACCAAAAAACATCAGTCCAATTAGTAGAACCGGGGATATTGATTTTTACAATTTATAGTGAAAAATAGCATCAAAAAGCACAAAGCGCTAATGGGGATATCTGGTTGTGCCAGACCAGGGCAAAGTCACAAGTTTAGGCCCACCACGAAGGGCCAGTACTTCTCACCCAGGCAAGAGGACAGCAGGCAGCAGATCTGCACAGCAAAGCTGGAGTCCAGCAGAGTACAGTTCAGCAGTGTGCAGTCCTTCAGCAGCACAGTATTCCTTCTGCCTGGCAGAGCATCCACAGGTCCAGAAGTGTACTGACCTGGTGGGGTCTGGGATTCAGCACTTGTACCCACCCGTGCCTTTGAAAAGGGCAAGAATACAAAGACTTGCCTTTAAAGTGCACAGATGTGCTTCCTTCCTGCCATGGCTCCAGACTCACTACAGGGGGGGGTATGCAGCCCTTTGTGTGTGGACACAACACAGCCTATCCAGGTGTAAGTGAGGCAGTGCCCAGGTTCTCCTTCCCATCCTGCCCGAGATGGCCCATTGAAACACACCTAAGCTGCCATTATGTGGGGCTATCTAGGAGGAATACACAAAGCCCAACTGCCAACTACACCCAGTCCTGTGATCAGAGACAGGCTACATGCACCGAATGACTAAAGTAAGAAAATGCCAGCTTTCTAAAAGTGGCATTTTCAGAACTGCAATTTAAAACCTGACTTCACCATCAGTTGGGATATTAAATTGTGATCCTAGAGACACCAGACTTGAAGGGTGTATCTCTTCCCAATTGGAAATTACACTTATGAAATGTAATACCCTAATCCCAATGTTATCCGAGAGATAGGCCTTGAAGTAGTGAAAAACTAATTTGAGAGTTCGTAAGTAAAGCTTAACAGTACATATCCCACATTTCAAGTACATTGCACCCTGCCCTCTGGGTTATCCAGGGCCTACGTTAGGGGTGACTTATATGTATGAAAAGGGAAGGTTTGGGTCTGGCAAAGAGGTTTATTTTGCCAGGTCGGCCTGGCTGTGTAAACTGTACACACAGGCTCTTCACTCGCAGGCCTGAGACTTTGTTAAGGGGTAACTTAAGTGGGTGGCACAATCAGTGCTGCAAGCTCACTAGTAGAATTTCATTTACAGGCCCTGTGTACTTGTATTACCACATTACTACAGACTTTTCCGTAAATCTGGGATGGCCCAATATTGCCTTATTTAGGGGTGAGAGCATAAGCCCTCTAGCACTGGTTAGCAGGTAAAGTGCACAGAGTACTAGTACTAGCAGAAAAGATCAGAAGAGTGGAGGAATGCAAACAGTTGGGGGGAAGACCATCCTAAGGCTGCCAGGTCTATTAGCGCCCTTGAAAAATACCATCAGCTATATGGGTCGCAGGATCATCAGCAGGTCCTTGAAGCATGCCTCCTAAACAAGGTGGCATTTCCAGACAGCTACTAACGGGGGATCACCATCAGGGGGAAACAGCCTTTAACATGGCAGGCGAACCACGTGCTGCAGTTACAATGCCACTGTTACAACTAATGCGCCTTTACCACGCATTCCTTTATCACGCATGTCATTACAACGATGTGCCTTAGGTAAAGCAGTGTCTGACATTAAAGACCAACCCTTTTCCTACTGTTGCGCAGACTGGAGATGGAATAGTAAATTATACCACTCCAAAGTCCAGTGCTTTGCCTAAGGCATGTCGCTGTAACAATATGCGGGGTAAAGGAATGTGTGGTAAAGACATATTCATTGTACAGACTGTGGAGTAAAGGCATGCGTGATAAAGGCATGTGTTGTTCTGACATACAACCCCCATGTGAGATGATGTCAAGGAGCAATTTAAGGACTTCCTGTGCTGTTGTATGTTGAAGGTGCTAGACAGTACAGAGAGGCCTCTTCTCAGCAAAGTTAGATCTAACTCATACCAGTACAGATGTGCTGTTTCTGAGCTAATCAGATAGCTTTACCCACTTGTGTGAGAACATGCACAGGAGGATATGATTGCCTTTTACTATGTGTCTGTTGTGTGGTGTGTCCTACACTAGTTGCCCACATGTTAGTAATATTACTTGAGGTACGTAGGTGATATAAAAGTTTGATTCACTCAGTGTTAATTGCACAACGTCGTACCTCTCAAATCACTGCACTGCAATCTCAGCTGCCCATCCACATTTCAACATAGCCAACACAACATCGGATTTCTCTGGACACTGTATCCAAAGAGTAACAACTACTTACACAATGCCACTATTGACAGCAACGGCAATGTCCTAACCCTGTCTTCAAAGCAATACTCATCCATGCCTTATGGTTTTGGAGGAACAGGAGACAAGCACCATAAAAAAAAACAATACACCACTGTGCATAGTTATGATTTTTACAGTGTTAGCAATTCACATATCTTCTATGTCTGTAGTCTGGTTTTAGCACATGGCTTGCATAAATGAAGCTCTCCTATTGTTTCAAGGTGGAGCAAGATTGCATACTTTCCTTTGTGCTACTTTTAGGTAAAGAAACAAAAAATGTGATGGGTGCAATGCTTGAAATAATCAACTACTGGTAATCAGTCCAAATCCTGTTCAATAGGAATACTACAAGCCAAACATCCAGGCCATAACTCCTATAAACACTAAACAAAGCAGCTCCAGGCTGTTTATAGACTTGTTGAACCTCATTAGTGAGTTGCAACTTAAGCATTATGGCATGCAAGCACGAGACACACTTTGGGCCTACCTGCCAGACACGGGTCAATGCATTTTTTTCTTTACTTTTTTTTTTTGGGAGATCCAAAGCAGCGACAAAAGCATCAAATCATCATACTCACACACCAGCAGTTAAATACATATACAAATCACATTTCATCACACTATAAATCCATAAAAAGTCAACCTAAGAGAACACATTTCATTAATACAAAGAACAAATTAAAACAATTCGCTATCATGAAAAACAATCAACCTCTTTGGCCTACCCAGAGGTTTCTACCATAAACAGCCCCCACAATTTATTCAATTTCCTAGTCCCCACGCAGCGAAGAGCATACAACCACTCTTTATTCCTAAATTGCTTCATTTTCATCACCCATTCCCCTATTGTGGGGTCAATTGCGTTCATCACCTTTGAAGTAATTGGGATCTGGCCACTGCCATTGCAACATATAACAATTTTTTTAATCTGCAAGCTAATCGAGTGGCAGGATATCCCAGAACTATTCACCATATACTAAGAGCTAACTTAGGGGCTGATTAGGATGGTGGTCGGACTTTCATCAGACCGCCATCCTTTCGTAAATGGGACTGTCCGTCAAGCTGTCGGCGGTCCCGCCATAGGCATTAGGATGCGACCGCCACCACAGCGGTTGCAATGCCTATATTTTGTATTGCGGCGGATACTGCGGGCTGCAGCACACGCCGCAGTACAAAAAGGGGACACTACACATATCCCTGCACTACGTGGCAGGCACCATGTGGTGCCTGCCACATGGTGCAGGGATATGCAGGGGGGCACCATAGGTGTCCCCCAAAACCCATAGCTGAGGGTACCCAAAGTCCCTTTCCACCTGCCTTTTCGTGGTGGGTTGACCGCAATGAAACGGCGGGAGGAAAGGGACATTGTAATCCCTAAGGCGGTACCGGGCAGGCTCCGCCACCATTGTAGGGAATACAACTCCCTCCGATGGTCCAAGCCCATCGGATGCGTGGTGCTCGGCCTCTACGACTGCCACCCATCCACCCGCCATCCTAATGTGGCAGGTGGGAATCCTCATTGCGATGGCGGTGGGACCGCCACTGACAGGTTGTCAGTGGCAGTCTCACTGTCATCGTAATCAGGCCCTTAGCCTGCCATTACCTCTCCAAGAACCCAAATATTTATTTCCAAAATAGTTGAATGGGAACGCATAGCCCAATTGAATGAGACAAATTTGAGACAGCCCCCAAATTACATCAGAAACAGTGACTTGACCACCTTGGGTTAACCTGAGCTAAGAATTGCGGGACTCTATAGAGAAGCGCTTACTATAAAATAACATTCTATGCCAATTGGCTCCTCTCAGAACCTTAAAATGTAATATATTAATTTCATACCATATCTTTCTAGTTAATCCCAGCCCTTCATACTTCTCTCTATTATTAATTGCCTTTTGACAGAGATCGGGGCCCTTCACAGAAGCAAGCAATCTTTTCCATTCTCCAGGCCGCTTATGGTTAGGATCTTCCACTAATGCTGTTACAATTTTTTGCCTGCCCAAGATCTGCCCACTCTCTAAATTACTACATATACTGACCACAATTCTAAAGGAGCTGAGGGGCAAAAACTTACATTGAACTGATTCACAAATTTCCAACAGACTCTTCCACCTTTCTCCGATCAAAAAATCGGCTACCTTACTGAACCCTCCTCTACCACTTGTGCACTATGCCGGCATACCCTGATAATTCTGTCAAAGGTGTAACAGCATTAATATGGGGGATTGCGTATCTCTTATAGAGATTCTTGTGTTTGCTAAAATAACACCTCAGGCTTTTATAGCAAACCTTTTTAGGTAACTTTGTTCGTTTTTGCACATCACGGATATCATATTCATTATGAATCAACCAAATAAAAGTGTTCTTCAAAATTTCTCCTGATCTAAGTTTAACATTTAATCTGGACAAATACTGTGCAAAATATGCAAAATAATAATCCTTGAAATTAGGAAGTGCCAAACCACCATTCTCCAATTCTTCATATAAAGTGCCTAGTGCTAATCAAGCAGTTTTATTTTGCCAGATGAATAATCTAAACATAGACTCCAATTTCTTAGAAAGTCTTGTAAATAATTGCAGGGAGTGACTAAAAAAAGAAAATTAAACAATGGAAGAATCATCATTTTAATCAAGACAACCCTCCCTAAAATGGTTGGAGGAAGCGGGTTCCACCATGCAAACATAGCTTTTATTTCTAAAGGTTAAGGGGGAAAATTGAGATTATACAAATCCTCAATCTTTGAAGATTATCTCTTTGGCTGATCATTTACACAGGAGACTATGGGGCCGATTCCGATCTCGGCCGGTAGGGCACCGAATCGGATTCGGCTTAACCGGATCCGATTCGGAGCCCTATTTCCCGACCGAGTCGTACGTGCGTCCGGGCGAGCGAGTACGATGCGTGCGCTCGCGAAATCTCCGACCGACTCGTTCGCAGGACCCGACCGCTCCGACCGACTCGCACGGGGACGACGCGCACCGCGCAATGGAGACGTTCCCCGGCCGGGTAAGTACGATGCGCACCTCGACCGCTTCGACCGACTCGCGCAGTCCGGCTCCAAGGAGCTGTCGGAGCCGCACTTTGGGGGTCCATGTCAGACCCCCTGGAAGCGTAGGTGCGCGAGTCGCACACAGGGGGACCCATGGGTCCCCCCTACACGTGCATGTACAGTGCGACCCGCATCGACGCGAACATGCTGTAGGGGGCGCCCTTGTTCGCGTCGTGCCCATTGAGTCAATGGGAACCCGTGTACGCGTCGTACGACTGGCTCCCATTGACTTCAATGGGAGTCCGACCGAATCGAGTCCGATAGCATACGTGCGCATCGTACTCGTTCGGTCGGACTGCTAGGGTCCGATTCGGTCGGAAATCTCTCCGGGTCCGGCTCGGTCGGGGAGATTTCCGGCCTGAATCGGAATCGGCCCCTATATCTGGGAATAATCTATACGAATTGCAGCCGCAGATAATAATTTCAGTTTTCTTTCTGTTAATTTCATAGCCCCCAAGCTCGTCATATAAAAAAAAGTCTCAAAGGCTTTCTACTGCAAGAACCTATTAGTATCAAGAAGCAGCATTATATCAACAGCATATAATTTTCTCTACCCCATCTGTGCAATGGGAGGATGAATATCTCTGTTCTCCCTAATCGCAATCACCAGTGGCTCAATAAAAAAAGCAAACAGAACAGGCGATAGGGGACATCCCTGCCGGGTGCCACGATTAACTTGCAGTCTGCCAACCTCTGAAGCATTAACTATGATTCTGGCTTCAGCATTCTAAAAAAATGTATATATCAGTCTTGTGATCTGGGAAGGAACCCCAAACTTGGCTAAAATACAAAAGAGTGTTTCCCAAACCATGAGGTCAAATGCCTTTTCTGCATCCAATAGGAGAACTATGGCAGGAGTATTATTGGCTGAAAAATAGTCCAACGTATCAGCTAAATAATGCGTATTTGTACCTGGCTGTTGTCCGGCAATAAAACCATTCTGGTCCTGATGAATCAATTTTGCTGCTACTGAGTTAAATCTATTAGCAAATAGTTTCATAATGATTTTATATTCTGAATTCAACAATGTAGTCGAATGATAAGAGTTTGGATCTTTGCCATCTTTTCTTTTTTTTAAAAAAGCTAACCACCTTCCCCATACTAAATGAAGCCGATATTGGACCATCCTCCAACATTGCATTGGCTACCAATAAAGATAGTCTGCTAATACTTAAAAAAACACCTGCCTCAGAGAGAGTAGGGATATCGATCACTTGATTCTGACTATAGATCTGCCTATAACGTTTGAGCAAAATTTTGCCCAGTTTCTCCTGCTCCTTGCACCTAACTCCAGAAACTGGGCACTTCAAAGCATGAATCATATTACTTGCAGCTTGTTCTCATGTCTGCCAGGGTAAAAATCTCCCAGTGAAATTACTCTCTTCATAAACCTCCTGCATATAACTGAGATTAGATGCACAGTACTTAGTATAATACAAAAAATGTAATGCCTTTTTGGCCTTATTCAGCTCTTTCCAATTTACAGTTGATGGATGCCTTAAAAATGTATCTCACCTATCCTGAACAGTTTTTCCCAAAGTCTGCTTTTGTTGTCTGGCACTTCTAGTGTTTGCAGTATCCTTCGCTATCACAAGCCCCCTTACATATGCTTTTAAAGCCTTCTACACTACACTTCTGGGTTGGACCTATGATTCCTGATAAAAAAAATTCCTTTATCTCCTCTTTAAACATCCAAGCCCTTCCCTTCTCATGTAAGTACTGTTTATTGAAAACCCATCTCCTAATTCGTGGAGTACCTTTCTCTACCAGTATCTCCAGAGCAAGAATTGCATGGTCCGAAAAGCCATTAGGGAGCATCCGTTGGCCCCTAAAAACCAGGGCTTTCAAGAGTAAAAAGAAATCAATATGAGAAGAACTATGGAATCTTCCTGATAAGCATGTATATTCTATTTTTGTTGGGAAAGCCTCTCTCCAGGGATCAGTCAATGCAAGGGTTGTTTGATAGTTCTGCAAAACCTTCGCAACTTTAGGCTTTAACTGTTTTTACATTTTACTGAGGAATCTATTCTAGGGTTCTGCAAAAAATGTAAAAACTCATCCATAATAATCTCCACTGGGACTTGCAATAATGTCTGAAAAAGCTCCTCATAAGGCCCAGCATTATCTTCCGCTGGTGCATACTGGCTCCCAAACGTGAGCTGTCTAGAAAGCACCAAGCAATTCACCCAACACCAACGACCATATTTATCACTGTCAAAACCCAGCACTTCAGCGCCCAATCTCTTGGCCAAAAAGATAGCAGTGCTGTGGTGTGCAGCCTGGGCAGATGAGAAACCTCTATAATCGGCCCAACTTTTAAACATGGCAAACTCTAAAAGCTTTCTGGCCAGAATATGAGTTTCCTGCAATAAAACCACTACTGGAGGCTTCTCAGCTATAACCCAGGCTTTAATTGCACGCAATTTCTTCATGTTGTTGGGCCCGTTGGTAAACTTGACACATCTGAAAAAGTACAAAAAGTGCATAAAGTGTCTGACGAGCCAAAAGTGACCAGTACACCAAAGTGCAAACGTGTAAAAAATGAATGTATAACAGAAAAACAAAAGCCTTTACAACGAAAGCTTCTACAACGGCAGAGGAAGAACAACAGTACCATTGCAACGCCAGTTTATATAACGAAAGCCATTATCACGTCGCATAATTTACTACCATAATCACGAACACAAATATCACCCATACCTTACCTACCCATACTGTTAAAACGCCACTTCTAAGTAAACATTATATGCACTCTTAGTAATCTGAAATATTAAAGATATAACATTTTTATTTCTCAAAGTTAAATTGTTGAAAAATGTCAAATACAGCATCCTAAGCAACCCGTTAATGCTGTAGTCCTACCTTTTTTGTTTAGCATTTCTTTTCTGCGCTTCCTGATTGTAAATGGCTGTCATTGTTTGTCCTCTACGTCAGATATTAATCTGCAGGCCCCCAAGCTCCTCTGGCCGATTTTAAGATACACCCTCTGCCTCTGCCTCACGTCACGTCACGTGGGGTGGAACATTTCCAATGCTGGACAGCAAACAAGTGAAAGCGCGGCTAATGACTCGCTTTTTACACACCTCTACAGTCCAGACGAACCTCCGACCCTGCCAGCACGTCGATAGAGGTAATTCGCTCACACTCTGCAGCACCTGTGGCTCTCTACAGCCACTTCACAGGCTCACACTTGCATCTCTCACCTTAGTGTGATAGGAAATTCACTCGACACCTCTTCATTAGCACAAGATGTCACATTTCTGTCAGCACACAACGATACCTGCCACCTTCATCTTCCTCAATACATGGTGATTTTTGTGGTGAAGTCAGGCTTTGTACACTAAAATAAATACATTTTGTAGTAATGCCATTCATTGTAATGGCAGTCTCGTTGTTTAAACAGGCGTGCAATGCCTCACTCGTACTTCCATATTCGTTGTAAAGGCTTCTCGTACTTAACTTAAGCCTTCGTAGTAAGGGCTGTTTCCAGTAGAAAATGCCGGCAATAAACCCAAATGTAAAGTGTATCCATTTTCTAAAGTGAAAACTAGACTCTCTATTACCCTGAACAGTAATCTTCTATCCCGATTAAAGTGCACACATGTCTGACCTGACCAGGTATTAGCCGAAGTTTAAAATGTATATGCTTTCTAAAAGGCATCCTAGACTACCTATTACACTACAAAGTATTCTCATGTCTCAACTAAAGTGCACACATGCCTGACTTGACCACTCTTCCAGCAACCCTTTCCATGCATAATTAGCCCACCATTTCCAAGAAATGAAGTCCACCATCCAACATTCCATTTAAAATCCACCCATTTCAAAAACATCATCCCACCTGACAACTCCATCAAAGGCACCCCCGATTTTTCGAATTCATCATTGTGGACTGGTGCATATTCCTTTGATTCACCATTTTGGATCTCTTTTTATCAAGTCCTCTGTCCCCCACCTACCCCTCGAACCCTTCCATTCCCATGTCACGGTGGGTGGCCCACCTTTCTACCCACTCCCTGAATGCAAGCCCTCCATCCAGAGAATATTAGCACCTTGTCATAGTGCCAGGACCTCCGGCCACTCCCCTCTGCCCCCTCCCCTCAAAAGTTCCCCTCAACAGCCAAAAATATTTGCAGAATAAATCCCCTAAATGCCACATTGAAATTAAGACATTGACTCTGGGAACCTAACGGCTTCCACCACATTGCTAAATACTTTAAAGGAGCCCTTGTAAAGCACTTTACATTTAGAAAACTGAATTATTGAAGCTCCCCCCCCCCCCCCCGCTCACTGGAACTTTGGAATCGAAGTTTTAAATTCCTTCCGCCTCTGGGCCAATTCTACAGTCATGCTTGAAAGTATTCAAAATTCAAAATTCTCCTACTTAAAGACTTTCTCCTTTATTGCCTTGGCCAAAATCCTTCCTTCAACTCTGAAATCAGCAAAGTCCACTAGCATAGTACGAGAATACTTGGCCTGACTATTGATGTGGGCTGGGACACAGTAAGCTCGTGTAATTGTTAAACCCTGGTCAAATTCTGGAGTTGCATAGGACTGAATCAGCTTTTCCACCAATTTAATACACCCGCCAGCATCTTTGCTATGCTCCAGAATACCTGTGATCCGAAAGTTGGATCGCCTTGCATAATTCTCCACATGCTCCTGATTTTCTTTCAGCCACACATCCTTCTTCTCAAGATGCTGATTTCTCTTTTCCAGGTTATGTTTCTTGTCCTCACAGTCCAACACTCTCTGCTCCATCTAGTTCAGTCGGCCATTTCATTGAGAAAAGCAAACGTGATGGTTGAAATTCTAAAATTAATATCGATCACTCGTATTTTTTTGGGCCACATTCTAGTCTGTCTATTTGCTCACTATACCAATTCAGAAAGGACCCACCTTATATAATTCTGACATTGTCCTGCTCCAGTAGGAAAAGTTTAACCCAATCTGACAGGCCACCTCCCTTCCACACAGGAACTAAGGGAATCCAGATTGATTTCAGCATTAATGAGCTTTCCTAGTGAAGTGCAGCTTGGATGGTATGGCACAGTGAGCACAGTAGGCAGTCTGGGGGTGCCCATCACAATTAGGCCAATGCAAAAAAGTGATACATGAATTATGTCTTCGATTGCCAATGGCCTAGGCGAAAAGAGCAGAGGGGAAACCGGTGCACTAGATGGCACAACAGGCTCAATGAGTGAGACCCCAACATCTCTTTACCCTGCACCCACGTCTCCTGTCCTGATACCTGACTAACAGAAGAACAGCAGCTAAGGGTCTCCTAGGCACATGGCACTTGCAAGCTTTCTCATTTTCTACTTAGACCTTCACAAACCAACTCCCCCAGGAGTTAGTTAACAAAGGTTTAAGGTACTTGTTGTGGTCCATCTTCTCTCTTCTAGAACCTGCCAATTTCAAAAATAACCATAAGGGCCAGAGTAACTATTGACAATGCTTACCTAAAGTAATACATTTGCTTAAACAATAGCAGAAGGACAGTAATCTAAGGGACGCAGAACTTGTTCCCTAGGGGAATTATTAATAGGAATTTAATTCGGATATATGTGATATTTGCTGTCTGGAGGAAAGGGAGGTGTTTTTATGAGTAATGATAGTGGATGACTGTTAGAAATGGGGGTCTCTAGTTGGCAGAGGTAGGTACCTTTCACCAAGTAGGGGCCCTTGCTTCTAGTCAGGGTAAGGGGGCTACACTCCTAAATAACCCCTGCTCACCCCCTTGGTAGCTTGGCACGAGCAGGCAGGCTTATCTCAGAGGCAGTGTGTAAAGCATTTGTGAACACATACAGTGATACAGTGAAAACACTACAAAGGGACACCACACCAGTTTAGAAAAATAAGTAATCTTTATCTAGACTTAACACAAGACCAAACGACAAAAATCCACAATACAGTAAACAAAATATGACTTTCCAATGGTAGAAATAGCTTAGTTCAATGTAGATGGTAAATGCGGCACTTTACTCTCAAAGTACCTTGGATGCGTAACGCAAAACAAACAAAAGGGTCGCAGGGAAGGTGCTGCGTCAGTTCCTTGCTTCGGGGGAGGCGGCGCACCTGTTCCTTACTGCAGCGCAGGGGAGGCAATGCGTCTGTTCCTTACCGGAGAGGATGCGAAGCATCTATTTCTTACTGTGATCCGGTGCGATGCGACAAAATGGCGCCTCGATGCGATGATCCGGTGCGATGCGACAAAATGGCGTCTTTAATGCGATGCGATAACGTGGATGCGATGCATGCACACCCGGCGGCCGTGTGGCGAAATCGATTGAACTTTGGAGCCGCGACAGCCCCTGCGACACGCTTCTCCGGTGATGCGACGGCGACCTCTGCGGCGGCACGCTTCTCCGGTGATGCGACGTGCTGCGTCGGCGATGCGAACGGCAAACTGCTGCGGCGGCGACACGCTTCTTCCCTGTTGCGTCGTTCTTCCAGCTCCCAGCGACACGCAGTCTCCAGAGGGCCCAAAACAACAGCAGGCACCTCACTGCAGGTAGAATTCCCAGCAAGGAAATTCAGGGGGAGCTGGTGGTGAAGTCTTTGTGTCCCTGAGACTTCAGAACAGGAGGCAAGCTCAGCTTCAAGCCCTTGGAGATCTTCCTCAAGATAGTAAAAGTACACACAAAGTTTCTTTTCTCCTTTCCTTGGCAATGAGTAACCACTGCAGGCCAACCCCAAACAGCAAACAGCACAGTCTCCTTCAGCTTCCTTGGTTTCTCTCCTTGGCAAAGGTTCGTCTTGATTCCCAGAAGTGATCTAAAGTTCTGGGGTCTGGGCCCCAATATTTATACTCCAAAATCCTTTGTTCTCTGAAGGCAGATAGTGTCTGTACCTAGTCAAAACCAGTTCTGTCCTCCCTGGTGCAGCTTCCTGGCAGGAGGTGGAGACAGCATTGTTGAAAGCAGACCTGGCCCAGGTAGCTGAAAGGAAAACTCCTCCCCCTACTCTCTATTCTATGAAGTCTCAGGCAAGTGAAAGGACATCTCCTCCCCCTACTCTCTATTCAATGCAGGGCCTATTCAGCCCAGCCCTGACCCATCAGACTGCTGGAGCCAAGGCCCTCTCCAGCCCCCTGTCACTCACAAACCAGACATGGAATACACAAACCTAGCAGAGGCATACTGGATGGTTAGGCAAGAAAATGCCTACTTTCTTAAAGTGGTATTTTCAAACACAGAATGTAAAAATCACCCACACTAAAAGATGTATTTTAACATTCTGAGTTCAGGCATACTAAACTTTAATTTCCTATCTTGTTCCCTGGGTCAGTTATTATTATAAGATGTTATAATCAAACTGCCCATTCTGGCCTATGGGAACAGATAGCCTTGCAATAGTGAAAAACGAAATTGGCTGTAATTCACTATCAGGACATGCCACACACACCAGGGCATGTCCTTCCTTTCTCATACAATGCACCCTGCCCACAGGAGTACCTTGGGCCTACCTTAGGGGTGACTAACATGCAGAGAAGGGAAGGTTTAGGGACTGGCAAGTGGGTGCACTTGCCAAGTCGACATGGCAGTCCCAGACTCCACACAGGCTCTGCAATGGCAGGCCTGAGCCAAATTTTACAAGCTGCTTCTGTGGGTGGCACAACCAGTGCTGCAAGCCCACCAGCAGCATTTGATTTACTGGCCCTGGGCACACATGGTGCACTGTACTAGGGTCTGACAAGTAAATCAAATGGCCAATCATGGAGTCACTAATCCATTACAACAATTTACAATAGGGAGCACTTGCACTTTGGCACTGAATAGCAGTGGCAAAGTGCCCAAAGCATCTAGACCAGCAAAAACACAGCAAAAACATAGGAGGCAACAGCAAAAAAAATGGGAGACCCACGCCAATGGTGCCAGGTCTAACACGTGTCCCCTCCAGCTGAAATGTGGGGAGAACTACCCTACCTCTTGGGAGTTCTCTTCACTAAGGCGGAAAAATCTGGACAGACCATCAGCATTGGCGTGTTCTGTACCAGGGCGGTGTTCCACCGTGAAGTCCATCCCCTGTAGGGAAATGGACCACCTCAACAGCTTTGGATTCTCACCCCTCATCTGCATCAACCATCTGAGGGGCCTGTGGTCTGTCTGAACCCAGAAGTGAGTCCCAAACAAGTATGGTCTCAACTTCTTCAGTGCCCAGACCACAGCAAATGCCTCACGTTCAATTGTACTCCACCTCTGTTCCCGTGGAAGTAACCTCCTACTAATGAAGGCTACAGGTTGGTCTAGGCCCTCCTCATTCATCTGTGAAAGTACAGCCCCCACACCATGCTCTGAAGCGTCTGTCTGCACAATGAAATCCTTTGAGAAGTTGGGCGCTTGAAGCACGGGCGCCATGCACACAGCAGTCTTCAGGGCATCAAAAGCTTTCTGACAGGTGTCAGTCCAGTTCACTTTCTTGGGGTGCTTCCTTGAAGTCAGCTCTGTCAAGGGTGCAACAATGCTGCCATACCCCTTGACAAACCTCCTGTAGTACCCAGTGAGTCCTAAAAAGGCTCTCACCTCTGTCTGGGTCTTGGGGGGTTCCCAAGCCAGGATGGTATCAATCTTGGGCTGTAGGGGCGCCACCTGACCGCTCCCAACCTGATATCCCAAGTACACCACAGAACCCTGCCCGATCTGGCACTTACTCACCTTGATCGTGAGGCCTGCCCTCCGCAGCGCCATCAACACTTCCCAGAGGTGGCACAGATGTTCTTCCCAACTGGCGCTGAACGCTGCAATGTCATCCAGGTAGGCGGCACTGAAATCTTCCAGTCCAGCCAACACCTGGTTGACCAACCTCTGAAAGGTGGCAGGGGCATTCTCCATCCCAAAGGGCATAACCCGGAATTGGTAGTGCCCATCTGGTGTGGAGAATGCTGACTTCTCTTTTGCCCCATCAGTTAAGGCGATCTGCCAGTACCCAGACGTTAAATCAAACGTACTGAGGTACCGGGCAGCCCCTAACCGATCAATGAGCTCATCAGCTCTGGGGATGGGGTGCGCGTCAGTCCTGGTGACTGAATTGAGTCCTCGGTAGTCCACACAGAACCGGAGTTCGGGTGTGGCACCAGGCGTGGCAGCCTTTGGGACCAAGACCACTGGGCTGGCCCAAGGGCTGTTAGAGGACTCAATCACCCCTAATGCAAACATCTTGGAGACCTCCTCCTTGATGCAAGCTCTCACTCTGTCAGTCACTCTGTAAGTTTTGTGCTTTACAGGAGGACTGTCTGCAGTGTCCACATCATGGATGCACCAATCAGTGATACTGGGAGTCAGGGAGAACAGATCAGGAAACTGTCCCAACAGTTGGCGACAGTCATCTTGCTGCTCAGGGGTCAGGGTGGAAGAGAGGTTTACACCATCCACTGACCCATCTTGCTCTTTTGCAGACAGGAGGTCAGGAAGAGGCTCAGTCTCCTCCTCCATTCCATCATCAGTTGCTAGGAGCATGCCCACTTCGGACCTCTCCAAGTGGGGCTTCAGGCGGTTTACATGCAGGACCTGCAAAGGGTTCATAGGAGACCGCAAGTCCACCAAGTAGGTGACATCACTCTTGCGCTCCACCACCTCAAATGGTCCGGTCCACTTATCCTGGAGCGCACAAGGCTCCACGGGGGCCATGACCCACACTTTCTGGCCAGGCTGAAACTCGATCAGAGTGGCATTCTGATCCTACCACGTTTCATCTCCTCCTCGCTGGCTTCCAGATTCGCCTGAGCGAGTTGCCTGAAACGCCTAGTTTGGTTTCTGAAGGCCAGCATGTAGCTATATACATCCTGGGGAGGTTTACTGGGAGCATTCTCCCAGCCTTCTTTTACCAAACTCAGAGGTCCTCTTACAGGGTGACCATACAGCAGTTCAAAGGGGCTGAACCCTAAGGACTTCTGTGGCACCTCTCTGTAAGCAAACAGAAGTCATGGCAAGAGGACGTCCCACTTATGCCTCATAGGTTCCTCAAGACCCATATCATGCCTTTCAGGGTCCGGTTGACTCTCTCAACCAGCACATTACCTTGGGGGTGGTAAGGAGTGGTGAACTTGTAGGTTACACCACACTCCTGCCACAGGGACTTCATATACTTGGATATGAAGTTGGTACCACAGTCTGACACCACCTCTCTGGGGAACCCCACATGGGAGAAAATCCCCATCAATGCACGTCCCACCACGGGGACCGTCTAAGTCCTGAGAGGGATGGCTTCCGGGTACCGGGTGGCATGGTCCACCAAGACCAGGATGAACCTGTTGCCCATGGCTGTCTTGGGATCCAGAGGCCGCACAATGTCAATGCCCACCCTTTCAAAGGGGGTGCTGACCACAGGGAAAGGCTGGAGAGGAGCCTTGTGCTTCCTCCCACTTTTACTACTTGCCTGGCAAGTCTGACAGGTCCTGCAATGAAATGAGTATCTGAACTCTTGCGCATTTGGGGCCAATAAAAGTGGGTGAGAAGCCTTTCAAAGGTCTTGTCTTGCCCCAAATGTCCTGCTAAAGGCACATCATGAGCCAGACCCAGTAGGAAGGCTCTGAAGCGCTGGGGTACCACCAGCACATGGGCTGACCCAGGCTCAGCAATCTTAGGCTCGCTATACAGGAGACCATTCTCCCAGTAGATCCAATGTGATCCAGACTGATCACCTGCTGCCTGGTTTGTGGCCTGTTGCCGCAAACCCACAAGAGAAGGGCACTTCTTCTGCTCCTCGCAGAACTCTTCCCTGGAGGGTCCTCCTTCCTGCTGCCAATGGGTCAGCTCAGGCATGTCCCCCAGTTCAGCTACTTGTTCCCCTGTAGGGCATCCCCCTCAAGGTCTGCCTCCTCCTGTACCGTGGGAACTTCGGGGGCTGGTTTCCCGTGCCCCCTGCCTCTTCTCTTTAAGGCAGGCACCTGGGCCACTCTTTCAGGCTCCAGGTCCTCTTGAACACCCTTACTGGTTGCCATGGACCGAGTGGTCACACACGCCCACTCAGGCAAACCCAACATCTCCAAATGAGCTCTTCGCTCCACCTTAGCCCAAGGGGAGCTTTCCAAATCATTGCCTAGCAGACAGTCAACAGGCATGGCTGGCCTCACAGCTACTTGAAAAGTACCTGAGACCCCCCCCCCACTCAAAGGGAACCTGGGCCACCTTACAGTGGCTCTCTGAGTTGTCAGCGGCAACTACAGGGTAAAATGCATGGGGATCACCTGCTCTTCAGACACCAGCCGACAACTGACAGCTGTCACACTGGCTCCGGTGTCTCTCAGAGCCTCCACCCTATGGCCATTGATGGTCACCCACTGCCTGTATTTCTTAGTGTTATCAGGCAGCTGGGTCCTAGGGACCATCTCACTGTCTCCTAAAGAGACCAGGGACATCTCTGCGGGACCCCACCCACCTTGGGCACCCAACTCCTCCCCCAGGGCTACACTAGCCATCTGCGGGGCGGTGCACCAGTGGGTGCTGTCTTTCCTTTCAGGGGACACTTAGGATCCCAGAAGCAGTGGCCCACCTGACAACAAGTATTACATGTCCTGGGCCCCTTTTGAACAGGCTTATCTGTCGGGCCGCTGACTTCTTCTCAGGGGGAGGCTGGGAACCCTTCCCTTGGTTTCCTTGGGGATTACTTTGGGGCCCTTTCTGGAACTACCTCTGTTTACCCTTGTCCCCGCCCACTCTTCTGCTAGGGACCCTGCCCACCTTTGGCGAAGTCTCCCACATGACCCTTGTGGACCCGGGTACTAACCCAGTGGTCCGCCCCCTCAGCAAGCTTCCTAGGGATAGTCAGCTTACTATCAATCAGGTGCTGGCGTAGCTCTGGAAAACAATTACTAGACAAGTGCTCCCATGCAATCAAGTCATAGAATGCTTCAAATCATTAACTTTGCTACCATTCACCCAACCATCCAATGCTCTGCAAAAAAAAGACACATATTCTACCCAGGTACTTGACTCCAGTTTCCTACAATTCCTAAACCTTTGTCTATAAAGCTCTGGGGTAAACCCATACCTGGTCATTAAGGCTTCCTTCATATGGACATAGGAATTCTCATCCTCAGAGGGCAAGTCTAAGAAGGTGTCCCGCCCATCACTGAGAAACCGCCCCCACAACCCCGCTCCCCAATCCTTCTCAGGGACCCGGTGGGGGGTCATGGCTACCTCATAGGCTTTAAACCATTGCCCAATATCTTCATTCTTGTGGAACTCCTTAATGACATCCTTGGGGATGAATACCCTTGTTTCTACAGGCACGGATGGTGTGCTGCCACCAGAGGGAGTAATTTCTAAACTCTTGGCTTTCAATTCCAACTCCCTCAACATCCTCTCATGCTCCAAATGCATTTTCTTCTCTTCCAAGGCTAACTTCTTATTCTCTAACTCCATCTGACCACCCAGCTTGAGCTTGGCTAGCTCCAACTTATGCATCCTATCTCTCTCCCTGTCCTCCAGCTCTTCTGTGGACAGGCCCTTTGAAGAAATACTGCTGCCTGCCCTGGAAGGTGCTTTCTCCCCGGTCAGACCCAATGGCCCATCCAGCTGCCCATCTGTATCCTCTGCCTCCTCCCCAGGCTCTTCAGGATGCCCAGTAGCATTTCTAGATTCCAACCAGGCCCTCAGCGCCTTTTGGAACTCTACCTTCTTGGTGAGGCCTTTCACAGGGATTTTAAATCTTTTACAGAAGGTTTTAAGCTGTGGCACAGGGTAGGTATCAACCCTATCTTCTTCAAATTGTAGATCCAAAGATGCGTTGGATGCTGCTTTGGTCATGGTGGCAAGAATTGGCAGTTCTTAGCAAAAATAGAAGTTCCAAGGAAAACATTCTACCAAAATGTATGTGGTCGAGTTATGGTCTGCATTCACTAGTAGTGTACACCAATCACTGTATATGAGTCACAAATGCAAGTCCAAATCCTCACCGCTGACCACCAATGTTAGAAATGGGGGTCTCTAGTTGGCAGAGGTAGGTACCTTTGACCAAGTAGGGGCCCTTGCTTCTAGTCAGGGTAAGGGGCTACACTCCTAAATAACCCCTGCTCACCCCCTTGGTAGCTTGGCACGCGCAGGCATGCTTATCTCAGAAGCAGTGTGTAAAGCATTTGTGAACACATACAGTAATACAGTGAAAACACTACAAAGGGACACCACACCAGTTTAGAAAAATAAGTAATCTTTATCTAGACTTAACACAAGACCAAACGACAAAAATCCACAATACAGTAAACAAAATATGACTTTCCAATGGTAGGAATAGCTTAGTTCAATGTAGATGGTAAATGCAACACTTTACTCTCAAAGTACCTTGGATGCGTAACGCAAAACAGACAAAAGGGTCGCAGGGAAGGCGATGCGTCAGTTCCTTGCTTCGGGGGAGGCGGCGCACCTGTTCCTTACTGCAGCGCAGGGGAGGCGATGCGTCTGTTCCTTACCGGAGAGGAGGCGAAGCGTCTGTTTCTTACTGTGATCCGGTGCGATGCGACAAAATGGCGCCTCGATGCGATGCGACGATCCGGTGTGATGCGACAAAATGGCGTCTTTGATGCGATGCGATAACGTGGATGCAATGCGTGCACGCCCGGTGGCCGTGTGGCGAAATCGATTAACTTTGGAGCCGCAACAGGCACTGCGACACGCTTCTCCGGTGATGCGACGGCGACCTCTGCGGCGGCGGCACGCTTCTCCGATGATGCGACACGCTGCGTCGGCGATGCGAACGGCAAACTGCTGCGGCGGCGACACGCTTCTTCGGCGATGCGAGGGCAACAGCTGCGGCGGCGACACGCTTCTTCCTCATTGCGTCGCGCTTCCAGCTCCCAGCGACACGCAGTCTCCAGAGGGCCCAAAACAACAGCAGGCACCTCACTGCAGGTAGAATTCCCAGCAAGGAAATTCAGGGGGAGCTGGTGGTGAAGTCTTTGTGTCCCTGAGACTTCAGAACAGGAGGCAAGCTCAGCTTCAAGCCCTTGGAGATCTTCCTCAAGATAGTAAAAGTACACACAAAGTTCCTTTTCTCCTTTCCTTGGCAATGAGTAACCACTGCAGGCCAACCTCAAACAGCAAACAGCACAGGGGCAGTCTCCTCCTTCAGCTTCCTTGGTTTCTCTCCGTGGCAATGGTTCGTCTTGATTCCCAGAAGTGATCTAAAGTTCTGGGGTCTGGGCCCCAATATTTATACTCCAAAATCCTTTGTTCTCTGAAGGCAGAGAGTGTCTGTACCTAGTCAAAACCAGTTCTGTCCTCCCTAGTGCAGCTTCATGGCAGGAGGTGGAGACAGCATTGTTGAAAGCAGACCTGGCCCAGGTAGTTGAAAGGAAAACTCCTCCCTCTACTCTCTATTCTATGAAGGCTCAGGCAAGTGAAAGGAAATCTCCTCCCCCTACTCTCTATTCTATGTAGGCTCTGGCAACTGAAAGGAAATCTCCTCCCCCTACTCTCTATTCAATGCAGGGCCTATTCAGCCCAGCCCTGACCCATCAGACTGCTGGAGCCAAGGCCCTCTCCAGCCCCCTGTCACTCACAAACCAGACATGGAATACACAAACCTAGCAGAGGCATACTGGATGGTTAGGCAAGAAAATACCTACTTTCTAAAAGTGGTATTTTCAAACACAGAATGTAAAAATCACCCACACTAAAAGATGTATTTTAACATTCTGAGTTCAGGCATACTAAACTTTATTTTCCTATCTTGTTCCCTGGGTCAGTTATGATTATAAGATGTTA
This sequence comes from Calotriton arnoldi, assembly GCA_963921515.1. Classification (NCBI taxonomy): domain Eukaryota; kingdom Metazoa; phylum Chordata; class Amphibia; order Caudata; family Salamandridae; genus Calotriton; species Calotriton arnoldi. Next base: position 498,533 of record CAWUFW010003799.1, on the reverse strand, counting down.
TAATCGAACCGTCCATTCTGGCCTATGGGAACAGATAGCCTTGCAATAGTAAAAAACAAAATTGGCTGTAATTCACTATCAGGACATGCCACACACACCAGGGCATGTCCTTCCTTTCACATACAATGCACCCTGCCCACAGGAGTACTCTGGGCCAACCTTAGGGGTGACTAACATGCAGAGAAGGGAAGGTTTAGGGACTGGCAAGTGGGTGCACTTGCCAAGTCAACATGGCAGTCCCAGACTGCACACAGGCTCTGCAATGGAAGGCCTGAGCCACATTTTACAAGCTGCTTCTGTGGGTGGCACAACCAGTGCTGCAAGCCCACCAGCAGCATTTGATTTACAGGCCCTGGGCACACATGGTGCACTGTACTAGGGTCTGACAAGTAAATCAAATGGCCAATCATGGAGTCACTAATCCATTACAACAATTTACAATAGGGAGCACTTGCACTTTGGCACTGAATAGCAGTGGCAAAGTGCCCAAAGCATCTAGACCAGCAAAAACACAGCAAAAACATAGGAGGCAACAGCAAAAAAAATGAAAGGGAGACCCACGCCAATGGTGCCAGGTCTAACAATGACTTAGATAACAGAGAAAGGGCAAACGGCAGACCAAGGTCAAGCACATCCAGTCCACATGTACAATGAATTCAAAAAATGGTGCAATCACTTCCCACACCCGCCGTCCAGAGGTGTCAGTAGTAGCCAAATTCTCATAAGGAAATGGAAGGTGCACTCGTTGTCAAGTCAATAAACGCATGTCAAAATCTGTTCCAGAATTGCTTCTTTTTATTCAATCAATCTTTTTTAAAACTGGCACACAGCCAACGCGTTTCGTTCCGATTTTTGCCAGAGGGAACTTCGTCAGGGCTCCTATATAATCAGCTGGTCAGTGGCAAAAATGGACCTCATGGGGCATAAGTTAGCCTCGATAACAGTATGGTTGGTAAATTCTCGCGCCTCAGAATAATGGGCTTACAAATATCCTATGTAGTGAAATCGAAATGAAGAAAAGGTCCAAACATCGCTTATTCGTCAAGAGACTTTATAAATAAAAAGTCATGCTGTATCAATTAGTAAAGCAGCGTCTTCTCCTAAAGCGGCATGCTAACTGGCAGTCCTAGTCTAGGACCTTTTCTTCATTTCGATTTCACTACATAGGATATTTGTAAGCCCATTATTCTGAGGCGCGAGAATTTACCAACCATACTGTTATCGAGGCTAACTTATGCCCCATGAGGTCCATTTTTGCCACTGACCAGCTGATTATATAGGAGCCCTGACGAAGTTCCCTCTGGCAAAAATCGGGAACGAAACGCGTTGGCTGTGTGCCAGTTTTAAAAAAGATTGATTGAATAAAAAGAAGCAATTCTGGAACAGATTTCGACGTGCGTTTATTGACTTGACAACGAGTGCACCTTCCATTTCCTTATGAGAATCTAACAATGACTTAGTTTAAATTAATTCTGTCGCTGCCTTTCTCTCTATTTTTAAATTTTCTTCTTCTCTGTTTCGGGCTGAAGGTCAAGCAATAATGAACAGAAAGCCCTGTAATTATCTTCTGCATATGTCAAAGGGGGCTTCCTTTGTCTTTTGCACTGCGGCTCACCTATGGTTAAATCCAGTGGTTAATTTGTAAATTAATGAGTGCCAATGACCACAGTGCTGCTCAAAAGCCCACAGTCATCGTTATTAAATGTCAAAGCACCAAATACTAAGGTCGCATAGTTGTATATCCACCTGAGGCCTATTTAATCCCAATTTCAGATCACAATGCTCTCACCCTGTAAATCTCAGCAAACTGTCTCGGTCCACCTGCTACCCTTTCTCGATGGACATTTGATCATAAGTTGCTCTTAGACAACAAATACATCAGTAACATGAAAACCAAGCTTGGAGATTTCATTGAGTTAAGTCTAAGCTCAACTATCATTACTATAGTGTGGGATGTGATGAAAGCATTTGTGCGGGTGCAGTCACTGATTTTTTTCTATTCAGAAAATAATATATGGTTCCTACGAATTTAGTAAACTTCATAATACAGAGACTGAGTCTTCTTTTATCATCATTAAATGTTGGTTCAACTAGCTCACAGTACCGCATCTAAACTCCTAAACCTCCAGAGTTGTAAATGCTGTCTGCAACCTCAAACACAACCACTCTTATCCCCAAGGAATTTGTGGAAACAGTTCTAACCCTTTCATTTGTCACTTTTGCATGTAGAAGGTATCACAAAGAGAAGAGACATTAATACATTTTCAAATGTTTATTGAAAAGATCTCAATCTTGTAAGTAAAACATGAACTGCTATAATTAGACAGATGAGACACATCATTGTTATAAGCATTATTAGAATGGTGAAAAACCTAAACAATTCAACCACATTAATTGTTCCTAATGATACTTCTATCTATCATTAATACCCCTATTCTAGCGAGAGCATTATTGGAGTGCCCTTCTTCCAGACCCAATTCGAATGACTTAACCCCATCCCATGGTGTAATGTGTCTGGAAGCCAGCCTCAGTGCACTCTGTCTCAGTGTGCAAGCCTAAACACACATCGCTGCTTGCACAGCTATCTTCCTTCTTAGGATAAATGTCTGGGACTGCAGAGTTGTCTCTAATTCACAGCTCCCAGCAGCTTTCATGATAACTCCGGTCTGAAGTGCCTCTCACCTGAATTCAAAACAGATGCTGTTTAAGTAATAAAACACCAGCCTTATCTCATTCTGAAAGAGACGCAGAAAACATCTTTACTTAGTCTGGTTAAAAAGGAGTTGTCTCCTATGAGCACATAATAAAGCAAGGACATCGCGTTTTAGTATCTGTCCCTGGAACTGACAGTGCAGACTACAGATCAAGCATGTCTAGCATAATAAATGCTTGTGTGGCATTTTCTTGTGTTAGTGAAAAATATGCTCAAACCACCATCTTAAAAAGATGCTAATTTAAAAGTAGAAACTCAAATTGAGACTAAATGTAACCCCTATAACAAAAGAACAAGGAGAGAAGGCGAGGAGACATGGTTCACGATGGCACTGCTGCAATTAAAACTAGAGCATGCTGCTTTCATTAGTCTGCAGCCAATGGCTAGATCATTAAAATGCTTTGAATGACAGGTGATTATTGAAATGGCTCTGATAAAAAGAGGACAGGATAGGGCCAATAGAAAGATGCATGCACATCAGATTGCACAGTTCTAAAATAGCAATGAAATTGGTCGGTATTAGCATTTTGGATCAAAGACAAAAAAAAGCAGAGACTCCATCCTAAAAATAAAAAATAATACAGAAGGCCTGGTGAGAGATCAGGCAGAGATAAGAGAAGCCTTTCAACAGTTTGATGTTAACTTATATAAGGATCACAGTGTGGTCTCCCGATAACAAATTGATGAATAATTAAGGACCTTCTAACAACAGGAACTGACCCCTTCTCAGCGTAAAATGCTAAAGAAACAGATAAAGAAGGCAGGAATGCAAAAGGCAGTCTTACAGATATCTTTCGGTAAAGGCTTTGGCCCAGATCAGATACCTACGGAATTTTATAAAACCTTTTCCAAGGTCTTAATCCCATTGATGCATCAATTATTTAACTCTCGGAGATCTCTTAATACGGTATCACCTTTACGAGGTGAAATCATTGTTGAGCTATTCTTCATCAAAGATAAAGATCCTGATAAGTGTTGCTGTTATTGATCAACTTCACTGATAAATTCTGATTCTAAAATTGATTCCAGAATACTCTCCAAACACTTAGCCACAGTCAATAAACGTCTTGCATGTCCCATGCAACATGGATGTATTCCTTTTAGAAACACAACCTTACATATAAACATAGCAACAACCTTCTTAGATGTCTCCAGACTGCAGGAAAGACCCACCGGGTTGATCCTGTTGGACAATGTAAAGGCATTTGACACAGTATTCTGACGGTCTGTTAAATTAGTTTTTCACTACTGCAAGGTCTATCTCTCCCATAGGATAACATTGGAGTTGCCTTATTACATTTTATAAGAGTAATTTCCAAATGGGAAGATATGACTAGTTCATGTTTGTTGTCTCTAGAATCACAATTTAAAATCCTAACTTATGATGAAGTTCAATTTTACATTACAAGTCTGTTCATAAAGTAACAAATTTGGGGGTTGGGCCCCTGCTAATGTCCCTTGGGGGTTCAAACGCAGTTCTGTTAGAGTAGGCTTTATCAGTTCTTAAGTTTTTTTTGTATGTCTACTGTACAACTTAAATCCAATGAAGACACTCTCCAAGTTTGCCCGTTGATGTGTTTCGAACCACTTATTCCTTTTGGGTTCTCCTCAGGATGGGAGACTGATGTGAGTAGGAACCAGAGAGACTCCAAGCCCCATGAAATTCCAAAAGAAAATGTGAACCTAAAAGGAGGACAGAAGAAAGCCGTTTAAATTTGAAAGTTGAAACATTGCAAAAGCACAATGAATGGGCTCTAATTCAAAAAGAACGAGAACTATGCCCAGGCAGGGTTCTGAGGAGAACCAATAATCAATAAGATGTTTCAAATGCGTTGACTGACAAACTTGAGGAGTGTCTTTATTGGATTTAATTTGTACATTAGACATACAAAAAGACTTAAGAACTGATACATTCTACTGTAACAGAACTGGCTTCGAACCCCCACTGGACGCTTGTAGCAAAAGGGTTTGCATAATTAGTCATAGCAACTACAACCTCTGCATTGTATTCATTATCAGATGTGTCAACATATTTCACTACGGTATAAGTAATGTCAGAGTTTTGTAAAGTGTTGTATAGTGTAAAAATGTGTCTTTTTGATGATCTAAATGTGCTTTAACGGATATGTTTAAGTGTAAAACATTGCATAGAGGATCACAAAATAAGTTGTGAATAAACGCACAGGTCAAGAAAATGTATTTACTTGACCAAGAATATAAAGTGTTCTGTGAATAATTACAGCTTAGGTAATCTGTGTTCTATATAACTTTTCTATATAACTTTTATAACATAGGCATTTTCTTACATTTAGTGCCTGTAACCGGTCTCTGGTCCCATGACTGGGTGTAGCTGACAGTTGAGCTTTAAATTTAATTCCTGTGGCCTCTTTCTGGACAGATGTTAACAGTTGAGTTTTATGTATTCCTCCTGGAAAGCCACACACAATTGGGAGCTCAGTTGTGCCTGGATGGCCATCACTGCAGGATGGGAGGGAGGAGCTGGAAACAGCCTCACTTGCACCTGAATAGGCTGTGTCATGCCGCCACACAAAAACTGCATACTCCAGTAGTTAGTCTGGAGCCAAGACAGGTTAAGCAGGATGCCTGGGGACTTCAAAGGAAAACCTCTAGAAGCTTCTCCCCCACTTCAAAGGCACAACTGACTATAAATATTATACCTCAGAAACTAACTCTTCAGTACACTTCTGGACCTTTGGATACTGTGCCAGGAAGAAGGACTGCTGTGGTGCTGCCTTGCTGTGCTGACCTGCTGCCTGCTGCCATCTTAGCTGGGTGAGAAGGTCTGGACCTGAACCTCTTGAACTCAGAACCCAGTGTGACTCCAAGGACCAGTTGACTGGCCTCCTGATCTGAAGCCTCCGGGCATAACAGGCTTCCAGCAACCTTGCACCTGCAACTGGACTCTGCCATCTGTGAGTCTACTCTGCCAAGTGATGACAACCCAGTTCTGGACCCTTGGAAGTGGGCCTAAAGTGCTTACCAGAAGCTGTGAATCCAGCAGAACCAATGATTCTCCTCTGCTGCGCGGCTCATCCCCGAGTGGAACTGACACATCTCTGCTGCTGCGTGGATTGGATCCACTGCAAAGACTTGTAATGCAACCGCAGCCCGCATCGCCTTTGGATCTGCCACTGCGTGACGCATCCTTGGCGCAGGCCCTCGCATCCCTCGTCAACAGCAGCCTTGATGCTGACACCGGACTCCGAATTGCAGCCTTTCAGCTCTTTGGAACCAATGCAATTCCCGACTGCACTCTGCATCCCCAACGCCCGACTTTGTATCGCAAGCCCTGTCAGTGGGATCCTAGACAATGATGCAGACCTTCGCATCGCAGCCTCACCGCATCTTGGAACCGATGCATTGCTTCGGCTGCACGATGCATCTTCGATGCGGATCCACGCAGTGCTCTGCAAACCAGAATTTAAGTTACTCTGTTTAGAGTGCCTAACTGGGTCCATGTAGCCGGCCCACACTCCATTAAGGTGGGCTTGAACTTGTGACTTTGTCTCGGTCTGGCACAACCAGATATCCACCAGTTGGAGCTCTGTGCTTTTTGGCGATATTTTGACCTACATTTTTAAAACTGAATATCTCTGAATCTACTGATTGGATTTTTATTGTTTTGGCCTTGTTTAATGTATTGACTTTGGCTCTATTTTTTAAAACCGGTGTGGGATTCTTTTGTGGTGGTTTTTCACAATGTTACTGTTTGAAGTGTTGCTCAACTGCTATACACATTGCCTCTAAGTTAAGCCTGACTGCTCTGTGCCAAGCTACCTGAGGGTTGAGCACAGGTTAATTTGGGGTTTGCTTGTGCCTTACACTGACAATGATTGCAGTTACTGCTTGACCAGGGCTCACATACTTGTCAACGGGGAATGCAATTTCCCACAGGAATGAAATCTGTTTGCATTAGGGCTATGTACTGGTTTGGCGGTGTCTGACGCACTTTGTAATTTATTATGGAGCTCTCTGTTGTTATTCAAACTATTTTGTTGTGTAACAGGATGAATCATTCCTTCATATCACTTTGCTAATAAGATAATATGCACTTGTTGGCTGCACAACCGTCATTTTGAAGAACCTCATGAGAAAATACTAAGGCCCTGTAAGAGAGGTGGTGAAAGAGGGATTTGCTGCCTTTTGGGAGTTACAGGCTGCCCACCATCTGGATATAACTTTCCTGCTGTCCTTGACTGCCTCCTTGTCTCCATATAAATCCATCAACCAATGCCCCACTTGTTTTGTTTGTCAGCTCGGCACAGTCTTCCAACATGATTCCTCCCCCGCTGTCTCAAAACCCTGTAGAGGTGCTGTCGGTAATTTTCTATACTCTTGCCTATGCCTTAGATTGTACTTACCTCCACAGTGGGAGATGAGGAAGGACAGAAGCTACTATCTTTCAGCCAGGAATCCACCATTTCTAGGAGGCAGGACTAATTGTATTGTCATGTGCTTTATCTTTTTACTTGTATTGGACTTATGTATTTCTTTTTCTCTCCATCTTCATTTTCTTGCGTTTTTTACCTTAAATGTGGTACGACCGTCTTACTTTTGATTTTTTTTCATACCTTTCCTCCTCTAAGTGTTTTTGTCCATTCCTGGAATCAGGTTGATATTTCTTTAGATTGCCTCTTATTTTCTTGTATTGCTCTTATAACCTTCTCGGTCCCCATCTTTCAGATTCACCCACATTTCCTGAAAGCCATCAAAATATGATCTTTTTTAAAAATCTTGATAAGGTTACTGTCATCCATGTGTGTCAGTTTCCATTTTTGGATGTGTATTGGATTGTATATTTTGAGATGTGTATCATGACACAGACGTATATTGCAAACATGTTGCAACACATGTGACATATTCCACTTGTTCCTTAGCGCTCACACAATCACATATTACTACTGTTTGTCCTGTCAGGATTTGTATTACATAACAAGAAGGGCAGAGGTGATCAGTGGCACAGCGGCATAATATATTCACAAACATCACTTAATGGAGAGTCCATTTGTGGTACATTTGTGCAAGAGTGATAAAAGAAATGTGAGAGGGGTAATGTCCACATCTTTTGGGGTAACCCCTAGATACCACACTACACAGGACTGGTCTAGCATTGGGCTTGCCCTGGTCAATGTAAGCACAAGGGGGCAGATTTACAAGCCCCTTGCGCCACTTTTGCGTCACTTTTCCCATGTTAAAAATGACGCAACTGTGGCGCAAGGGCCTTGTAAATAAGCCCCAAGGTTGCTTGCCTGATGACTGGGTGAAACTGTAGGTTGGTGACTTGTTTCTCCAGATGTGACTGGAATATGAATACTGTAAGTGAGGTAACTATTCTTTCAATATTTTATATGTATGTGAGACTCAATATTCCACCAATTGTGGCTTTAAAGTGCAGACTACTTGGAGTCTACATCACTGGCTAAAAGGAAAATTGCTAAAGAGTGCCCCAAGTTACATGATTTGGATACAAATAAAAGAAGCTTTGTACTAAAAGTCTGCTTAATTAATTCCAGATCTCTACTCAAAATAAACTGGAGATCTGGGGTTTGCTAAATGATAACATCTTGAATATTGTATTCCTAAACGATACTTGGCTAAATATTAGCTCCGGACCTGATATAACCCTTGCAATTGGAGATGGCTACTCCATTTCCCACTTGACCTGGATGGGTGGCCTGGTGATGGGATTGCAATAATATATTGTTCAAAATATCTGTACTCTACAAAACGAATAGAGGGTTTGGGGCAGGTCAAGGGACTTATTTTTACACCTGAAATATCTGACATCTTGACCCTGTCTAGATTCTTAATTTATCGCCCTCCTAAGCACTTTCCCAAGTTCAGCAAAGTACTTTCAAAGGTGATCGCCTGTTCTACTTGCACTACTCCAATTTTATGGTATTGGGCGATTATAATATGCATGTTGATGACCCTAACTGCAGACTTGTGGGGCAGGGGCTGGAGCCCATATCTCAGATTTTTCAAAATGTCAAGGGCCCTACACATAAAGGAGGTCACACACTTGACCAGATTATTTCTAACTTCTCTTCATTAGTTACGGGACAATCTTCTGTGCTAATTTTGACAGATAACTTTATAGTCCCTTTTCACTTGATGATTTCAACTGCTCAGAATGATATCCAAAAAGAACAATTGATGGACAGAATGCTGACCAATGTAAAACATTCATTCCCAGTACAGAGATCTGGACCTAAATCCATATTTATTTTGCTCACCATGACATTCAAGTTTGGACCAAGCCAATGTAAATCAGTCTTGACCCTGCTCCCCATTGGAACAGTCCAGCCTGAACTGCCAGGCCAGGTCCTCCCTGGACCAGAAACAAGCATCCTAGGAACAGTTTCGGGGTATCACACCTCAACAGCCGTGATAGCTTGACTCCAGTGGCATGGAGAGCACGGGACCCACGTCTCGGCATACCCTTATCATTTAGGGTGACAAATGCAAAAAGAACAATTGATGGACGGAATGCTGAAAAATGTCAAACATTCACCCCCAGTACAGAGAACGGGGTCTAACTCCATCATTTGTTTGCTCACTATGCCATTCCAGTTTGGACCCAGCCATATCCATATCAGTTTTGACCCCGCTCCCCATTGGAACAGTCCAGCCCAAGCTGCCAGGCCAGGTCCTCCCTAGACCAGAAACAAGCATCCTAGGACCGGTTTTGGGGCATCACCCCTTAGCCAGGATAGCTTGACTCTAGTAGCATGGCGAGCATGGGACCCACACCTGGGTATACCCTTCCCACTTAGGGCGCAAATTGCAAAAAGAAAATTGATGGACGGAATGCTGAACAATGTCAAAAATTCACCCCCCAAAACAATTATCCGAAACTAGTCCTATGGTGCTTGTTTCCAGTTCAGGGATGACCTGGCCTGGCAGTTCGGGCTGGATTGTTCCCATGGAGGGCAAGGTCAAGACTGATTTGCAAAAAGCTGAGTCCAAATTGGGGTAGCGTGGTGAGCAACAAAATGATGTTTTAAACCAGATCTGTGACTGGAGGTGAATATTTGATTTGTTCAGCATTCCAGCCATCATCTGTTCTTTTTACTTTTGTCCCCTTAAGTTGGAAGGGTGTGGCCAGACGAGGGCCCCATGCTCAGTGTGCCACTGGATTCAAGCTAGCCTGGCTGATGAGGTGTGATAACCCCAAACCAGTCCTAGGATGCTTGTTTCCAGTCCAGGGAAGACCTGGAAGTTCGGGCTGGACTGTTCTGATGGGGAGCAGCGTCAAGACTGCTTTGTCCATGTCTGGGTCCAAACTTGGGTGGCGTGTAGAGTATAAAAACAATGGATTAAATCTGGATCTGTGACTGGGGATGAATGTTTGATTTGTTCAGCATTCAATCCATCATTTGTTCTTTTAGTTTTTGTGGGTCCCGGTCCCGTGCCACTGGATTCAAGCTTGCCCGTCTGATGAGGAGTGGTACCCCAAAACCGGTCCCAGGATGCTTGTTTCCAGTCCAGGAAGGACCTGGCCCAGCAGTTCGGGCTGGACTGTTCGCATGGCAGGCAGGGTCAAGACTGATTTGCATATGACTGCATCCAAACTGGGGTGGCGTGGTGAGCAACAAAATTATGGATAAACCCAGATCTGTGACTGGGGTCGAATGTTTGATTTGATCAGCATTCCATCCGTCATCCGTTCTTTTTGCTTTTGTTGCCCTAAGTGGGAAAGGTGTGCCCAGACATGGACCCCTTGCTCAGTGTGCCAGTGGATTGAAGCTAGCCTGGCTGATGAGGGGTGATACCCCAAAACCTGTCCCAGGATGCTTGTTTCCAGCCCAGGAAGGACCTGGTGTGGCAGTTTGGGCTGGATTATACCCATGGTGGGCAGTTTCAAGAATGATTTGCCTATGGCTGCCTTCAAACTGGGGTGGCGTGGTGAGCAACAAAATGATGTCTTAAAACCAGATCTGTGACTGGGGGTGAATGTTTGATTTGTTCAGCATTCCATCCATCATCTGTTCTTTTTGCTTTTGTTGCCCTAAGTGGGAAGGGTGTGCCCAGATGTGGGTCCCTTGCTCGGTGTGCCACTGGATTCAAGCTAGCCTGGCTGATGAGGGGTGATACCCCACAACTAGTCCCAGGATGCTTGTTTCCAGTCCAGGAAGGACCTGGCGTGGCAGTTCGGGCTGGACTGTTCCCATGGGGAGCAGAGTCAACAATGATTTGCATATAGCTGGGTCCAAACTGGGTGGCATGGTGAGCAAAAGAAAGATTGATTAAACCCAGATCTGTAGCTGGGGATGAATGTTTGATTTGTTCAGTATTCCGTCCATCATCTGTTCTTTTTGCTCAGACTGATATGATCAGGCTGGTTGGCACCAATTGCCCTGGAATTCAAAGCCGCGACAAGAAGATTTTTAATGATTGCAGCTGTACATGGAGACAGATTGGTACATACGGTTCCACAGCAATAAACATTTGTGTTTGAACTAAACATTAATGTTCCTACCCAAGTTAGCCCATATAATGCGTACTCGTATGGCAAGTTCGTTGGGTGAAATTGACACCAAAGTGTGTGAGTGTCCATGACAAGTAAAACCTTTTATGGTCATTGCATTTTTCGCCATTTGATAATTTTTATGTAATGTACCATGCTGTGTTAGAAGCTGCTTCTCCTCCTCCTGAAACACTGCAACATCTAGCTAGCAACTCCTTCAGTCTTGCAGATCAGTGATGGGCATACATTTTCTACAGATCTTTGTTTGGAATAGAATTGCAACTTTAGTAGTCAGATTCTCATCATGAATGAAATTGTGAGTGGAAAGAGTACAGAATATACCACACATGGAGCAGGGAGACATTTCTGCCTCACAAGCTCCTATAGATCCAAACACACTGGTGATATGGTGATACTGCATGTGTGTGGCAGGTTGTTTCTAACTGATCCAAAATTATTAAAATGTGACTTTTGCACACAGGTAGTATTTTGGTATATCACTTTGTGGTGGTCTGCCAGACTAGGGTAGGTAGAAAGGTTCAATTTCCGTTTCTTCTAAGGCACACTGATTTATGTGAAGTCTCACCAAGGGCAGCAATGTGCAATTAGAAAAAATAGCAGGTTCAAAAACATCACAATCACTGGAAGAGAAGTGGCATATGGCAACATTGTCTCACAGGAAATTCTCTTCTTCCTCGTTTCTGGCAGTTTATCATAATAATGCCAACATCTACAGGACCCCCAGATGCTGAACTTTGACCGGGCTAATGCAGTGTTGCAAAGGGAGGTTGTGTGAATATGTAGATCACGACAGTAGGAAATGAGTTTCATCTATTTAATCCCCTGGATTTTTTGTTTAGGACTACCTGGTTTTGAACTTTTACTGTGAGTGAGCCTCACTAACTGAGGTAGCCTGCCACAGAAGGAATGCTTCAGGTGTTGGTGCTGCCCTTCAGTAGGTCTTATACTGTGAGTGGGCATTCATACTGCATATCTGCAGTGCTTCCTGAAAGTCTGTGTCCTTAACTAAATTACACGTTAAGGGAGAAATCTGTGCCACAGCACAGTTGGACCCCATGTGTGATACCTGGACTCCTTATGCACTTGGAGAATTGCCATACTTCCCTAGCTCAGCTCAATTTCAGATTCCAGGCCTCCACCCCTGATTGGGACAATATATTTACTATGCTGGCCAGCAAGAGGATCAAAGGCCTTCCCATACAGTGCCTGGCCCAGTGCCTGGTAAAGAAAGGTATGGAGAAGAAATCTGAGATGTTAATTAACTCTTCACACTGCAACTGACCAGGGCAAGCCCAAGCTCATAAAAACAAAGGAGGAAGGTCAGACATCTGAAGATAAACACAGGAAGGACTCTCCTTTGATGTTATGATGGGAAGGGATCAGTCGGATCCAGGGCTGAGGTTCTCACAGAAGGTCTTTTATAGATCACTTCAAGCCACCATGTTTAAATGTCCCCTAATGCTGTGCAGATGGGTTGGAGCAAGGGTGGAGGACTGATAATTCGTCACCATAGGATTGGACAGAGGTGCCTACCTACCAGAACTTACCACCCGCACTTAAAAACCCCTGCAAAGGAAAGGGACTGTTGAGACTTTGCTGTACCTGGGAACAGCAACAGCAAAGGAATGCCTAGCTGGTCTTGCAGCTGGGTGACCTCATCAGGAGGGTATGGGAGCTCCTGCCACATGGTCTGCTTGGCTGCTGCACTGAGGGTATGTGGAGACAGATCGAAGACTTGATTCTAGTCATCAGCCACACAGGTCGCCACAGATTATCCCTCCTCCTCAGTGAAATTCCACTTCCTCTTCACTGGTACTGGCTCCATCTTTTCAGTGTGGTTCCATGTCAATGTGCAGCAGAGGGGAAGAGAACAATAGTATAAAAAGAGCTGTCATTTAAATTTATTTTGGGTGTAAATGCTTTCTGATGTGTGTGACTTGTCAGGTGTAGCTATTTTCCTGTTCCCTTCATTTGTAATAATGCACAGCATCTGTTTGTGCTGTCCAGTATTCTGGATACAACATTTAGGTGTAGTGTTGCATTGGGTTGCAAATTTAGGTGCAAGTTACGGGTTTGATGATTAGGCTTGGAAAAAGAGATTTACCCCGTTCATCTCCACATTTCCATGTGTAAATGTAATATCGTGTGTATAAATTCTGAAAAGGGGCATAATTCTGAATGTTATAAGCAAGCAAGGATGAAAAGTTATACTGTATAACATTGCACATGTTCACTTGAGCTTTGTGAATTGTGCCGAAGGTTCATTACTATAAAGTTCTCATTTTAAGTGGCCTGGTGAGGGATGCAATTAATACATTTGGTTAAAATCCATTAACCTGCTGATCAGAATTTAAAAAGTGCTTCGACTATCACCTGTCACAAGTTCAGCCCTTTAAAATGGAGCATAACTTGGGGGCATATTATCAACAACCGGCGATAAATATCGCTAAGCGCACTTAGCGCTAGGATATTTATCGCCGGCGATCGATGAATTTTATCGCTGAGATAGCGTGCTATTAGCAACGCTTATCTCAGAATCGATAAAATTCCTGGCGCAAGCCGCCAAATGTCCGATTATCGCTGGAAATCCAGCGATAATCGCACGACATTTGGCGATAGCTTGTTGATAGGGCTGGGCATACTTAACCATGATATCCACCTTCCATTGGATATCATGGCTAAGTCAAACTAAATGCATGCGTAAGGAAAGTAGCGTTAACCAAGGTTAGCGCTACTTTTCTCATCGCTATGCTTGTTGGGGATTCCCTTGATAATTGGAGAAATGTCGGTTAACGACATTTCTCCAGTTATTTTGGGACGGAACGCCCACTTTGCATCTCATTAGAGATGCAAAGGTGGCGTTATGGAAAAGGGCGATAGGGCAAGGATTCACGCGATAGCGTGGCCTTGCTAATACAGCGATAAAATTATCGCCGCTTTTCGTCTGAAAACAGACGCTAAAGCGGCGATAATTTCTTATCGCCGGCTTGATGATATGCCCCTTGCTTTCTTCCCTAAAATCCCTTGTACCATATTTACTGGCCACTTTTCCGATCCCTGTGAAAACTCCCATTTGAACAGCGAAGGGAATATAAACTTGAACGTGTAATGAGGGCATGTATCTAAATTTCACGACTGTTTGTGTTGTTCACATGACATCAATGGACATCTACATCAATCATTTGTGTGACACTCAGGTAAACTATATCCATCCCTCACTTGAGCCAAATCACAAGCCACCCACAAAATCAGATTTGTATGGCAAAACCTAGTCTAGTAAAACAATGCATCCATCTACCCGGTAACAATTTTATTGCAGACTCTATGAATCTTACATCAGCAATTCTATTTGTTAATCCACTGCTGAGGTTATTCAGACGTGTGTACAACTATTACCTTCCTCCCTGTTTCTTTTTTCTTTTCCATTTAGTGGTTACATTTTTAAAAGTTTAGTTTTACTTCAAACATTTTGAAAATGTCAGTTTGCATTCCTGATTGCATGTAGAGTATGGTAGAGACGTATTTTTCGAGGGAGTATGCTTGCCTGTATTTATTAGACATGAAAAATAACCTGAGAAAAACACTTAAATGCTTTTTCGAGCCAATTCAATATGAAAAGTAATTGTTTCTCATTTAAACTTCAAATGGGCCATTCAGTCCATAATTTAGATGTACGATTCCGAGCCTAACGTCTGTGCAGCCAGGCAGAGGCACACAGCTTAATTATTATGAAATAATTAAAACTGAAGTAGTAAATCTAGCATTTGACAAAACACAGTTATTTGACCAACAGACATGGACGGCAATAGCCAGACATAGCTAATGAGTTCTTAACAATGCTTCCTGTCTCCACTGAACATTTTAAAAGCCGATTGCTAATTAATGGTCCTTCATGCAGGGTTCATTGAGAGCAATTATGGCCTCTCTCCAGATCACGTGACAAGAAGCCACTGGATTAAAGTTCAGGAAGAACGAGCGTTCGCCTACAACTGGGATCCAAGAATGTAAAATGTGAACCACAAGAAAGGTAGTGGAAACCATAGAAAGTTTCAATGTGTATTTACCAACATTTTGAGGGAAGTTGACCGTATTTTTGCTGTTATCTAGTATGTTACCAGAGAATGCTGCACTTGTTGGCTCAAAGAAGGAAAACACCTGGGGTAGATTTACTAAATTATAGTGCAGCACAGCTGTGTTGTGCTTGGGAGAAAGAACAGCACAGAGACATATTTACTAAATATGCCCCTTTTCTCTCTTCACCTGTGCTGGCGCCTGAACAAGGCACTGAGCGCCACACAAACACCTTTGCACTCTACTGGAAATGTGTGTGCATGACGTCTAGCATAGTTTTCACAAAACACCATGCATGGTCAAACTTTAAAACATTTTACATATGTGTGTGGTACAGGGGAGCACACATGCAATGTGTGAAATTGTTAGACAAAGAAAAATATGTCTCCAACGTTGCACCTGCTCAAGAAAACTTTATTTTTTGATGCAAAGTCCAGTATAGCAATTTCAGTAGAAAGAGTTTTGTGTCAAAACCAATGTGTGGTTGCACAGGAACGCCTAAGTACTCCCATGGAATGGCGCCTTGAAGCAAAGTAGAACAAAGCAGCGCAAAGCGCTATTTGCTGTTAAAAAAGAGCACTTGCTGGAAAGTAAATACTTTATCAAGACTCTGCAGTGCTTTGCAACACTTTGCGGCAGTACAAAGTCTTGACAAATCTACCCCATGGAATCACTTTAGCCGCATTGTTTTTACATATGATTGATTGGGCAGTCTTCAGGCTGAAATGTCTATCTTTCTGTCTTATCAGCTGGTCATCCTGGATGCTAAAATGCAGCAGCGGCTCGCACAGGTAAATGCTGTGGGACGGTGAGGCGGGGGCGGGGCAGTGTAGGGGGTAGTGGAACCCGACATACAACGGGAATGTGAAAACTAACAAAATAAATAAAACCACTTACCTTGCGCTCGCCGCATCACCGAGGTCTGCGATGCGGCGAGCGCAAAGTAAGTGGTTTTATTTATTTATTCAGTTAGTTTTCACATTTCCGCCGTATGTCGGATTTCACTACCCCCACCCGCCCCGCCTCACCGCCCCACAGCATTTACCTGTGCGAGATGCCGCTGCTAAAATGTATCACTGCAGCTTGCCGCCAGTGACAGCCTAATCCTCCCCAAGACAAATGCATGACCTCAGTGGTGCATGGAGGGTCCCATGGGCATTAATGAGAGCAAGAGCAATTAGCCCAGCTTTCACCCAGTTAGATAAAAATGAGTGCCATGTTTGGCGTACAGTGGACCCCTGCAATGATGCTAATGAGCCTAACCCCTTAGCCATGATGCTACTGCACCTGCAGTACTTATGATAGATACTTCCTTGTATGCCTTCCTGAAAGCGTGGAAGATCAATTTCTCAAGTGATTTTCTATACTGTATGTACCGAGTGCTAGTTTGGCAGTATTAAGCAGTGTATTGATACTCATCAACATACCGCTTGTGATAAAAATGGGATATTATACATGAAAATATTATTATTTTGTGTGCAGTTTCGATTTGAAGATTCTGAACAAGTGACTAACATGTCAGTCTATGCATTGTTCACTATCTTCCAACACGTGCAGCAGTGTGAATGGGGATGGTGTCAATCTTCATTCATCCCATTGGCATCGGATGAAGTCTTCCAGAAAGAAGTGTTTTCACAACCAATTACAATATACAAATTTTATTTGCAGATTTATATAGTGCTTTTGCAGTGTGGAGGCCACTTCAAAGCATTTTGTGCAAGAGGAGGAAAGAAGCACTACAGTAAAATCCTTGCTTATTAACATTGCTGGATATCTGGGCAGTCAGCTTGGAATTTAACCAAAACCCTGTGAAAATGTGCATTGTCTAGGCTTTCTTGATTTCAAAGATGTCTTCTTTGAGGTGAGGGGGCTACAGAGGCCGAGTACCAGAAAAAAGGAGCTTTGAATATGTACAGTCATGTCCCCTAAATATGTGTCTGTCTCAGGGAAGGCAGACAGTCTTTTTTCACAACCCACTTTAAAGTATCTGGTCAACCATTTTAAGTATGCAATAATTAGGTTTGAGAGGTAGGAGGGTGATAGGCTTGAAGGGTGTAACCACAAGGCATAAAGTAATTCATTTCACCCAATGTATTTGCAGGCTTTGGAGACTGACCACTTAATTAATACACAACACGCCTCTAAAGATTCCCTTTCAGCAGTCAATACTTGTGAGGACCACTGAAAGAGCAGGAATGATCCTTTTTGACCCATTAGAGTAAGACATTCATGAGTAAGTGGGTGGCAGTTCACAGAGTGGGCTTTGGGTGGAAAACCGTCCCTCAAGCAGGTCAATGCAAGCACTCGAGTAAAGGCAGACGAATATACCCAAACAGCCAATAGCATTAGGTGCGAGTTAAATACTCCACTGAGCTGAGCTAAGATATGATTGACAAAATTACAAGCCAATGGCTAAAGGAGACTCCTCGAAGAAAGCAATGGTTGATATGGGTGGACCCAAAGCCCACTCCATGTATGCTGTTAGCAATAAGTCAACTTGAAAGCTGCACTATGAAAACCCAGACCTAAACAGGCAGCATTCCTCAGACCACAGGTAGGTGATAGAGGTTTCTTTTGCAATCTGATAGCAACAAAGCCTGTATCCAGAATACGTCTTAATTTTCATGGTTTTTGAGAGGGACACCATGGAGAGGTCGTGAAGGTGGTCAGTCAATGGAAGCGAGACAGGGTCTCCTGAGCCACGTGATTGGAGGGGGGCAGGCAGCAAATGTGTTGTCTGGTGAAGTGTAACCTTTTCTAATCATGCCACATTCCCATTTCTAAGCAGCAGTCTACCATTTATTATGCAAATAAATTATAATTGTCCAAGCCCATAGAATATAATGTGACAGGTATGGGCAGAATTTATACATTTCACCAGTAGCACAACTCTATAATGCGTTCTACGTCACAGAAATATGAATGTATCCTCAAGCAGTCATTGTCATTTGCAGGTTGTGCAGCCTTCGTTTTTTTAAAGAAAATGGCCTGTTAAATGGATTAAAGGTGAGTGTATTCTCAGAACCCCTACAATCCCTTGCCCGTGTTTGACCACATTTAAACTGTGAAGAGTTGTTTGAGCTCTCCATCGTGTAGGTGCAGACCCATCACCAGAGTAACAGTGAGCAGTATATCAGACTGCTGCATAACTCATCGATTGTATACGATGACTTTCACGTTTAGTCCACTCATCAAGGAAATTATTGTTCAACTAGCTGAAACAGCATTACAACTTTACTTAATGCATCCATTGTTTACAATACGGTGCTTTTCTAAATTGAATTTAGGATTGGTCGTTTTTCTAATCCAAGGACATACATGGGATGCAACAATATACAGTGTCAGATGCACAGATCTGGTGTTATTGGCACAGTTTCACAAACAAACACAAAGAAAGCCAGATTCCCATATGTCAAGAAATAAATTGATTCATACCGCTACAATCGAATTTAAAGATATCTTTAGCATGTACTAGAAAGAGTGCCCTAGAGGAGAACGGGGAACCTGTGTAAGAATCTACAGCCTAAGTTATCTGAAGTATCAAGGCATCTCAGCGTCATCTGCATAATTCTAAAAAGGAACCCTGCATAGGTTTTTCACTTTTTGCTTTTATCAATCGATGACATCATCTTTGGATTGCATCGAAATACTAATCAGCAATAGTCATTACAGCTTTGTAAGAAAATGGATTCTAACCCAATCATTCCAGAGCAGCTGCACAGCATGCCATAAACATCCTGCGTCACCCATAAGATCTGTGTGGACGCTGCATAAGATGCCATCATGGAAACAGTGAATGCACTTCAATGTGTGAGAGGCTAAGGTGAAAGTTAAAACTATTGAGTTCAAACTCCGTGAACATGTGCAGCAGTGCAGTGAGTGGTGACCTGCACGATTTGTGGGACTCAAAGGGGCTTATTTATGAAGTTTGGTATTTGTCGCTGGTATGGTGTGTGTGGCAGGATATACTTCAAAATATTACAGCATGAAATGTGACGCTCCTCTCAGTCGAATGAGGACTTTTTGCAAAAGCAGTGGAGTCTAAGAGCCGGCCACTGTGGGTAGAGCAGACCTGAGTAATACTGTGACATGCTCCCTTGAAAGACTGTCACCAGACCCTCAGCAGAGTCCCCAGAAACCTTCAAAACGAGGTTCTAGGGCTGACCCTGACCGGGAAGGAGTGTTTCCCCAATAGAATCACAGACTGATATGCTTTATATACTTTCAAATTATGGCTATTACTCGGAAATAGTAGAGACTCTACTTTTTTCAAGTAGTAAAGAGGAGTGAACAGCAATGGAAAGGTAAGAGCCTGAATCTGGCTTTGTACACAAAAAGAGCAAAGGTTTTGTCCACGAATGTACATAGCAGTTCATTCACTAGAACTTCATTCACATCACTCAGTAAGATAAAACAAATTCCCTGGACAGGGGTTTATATCTGCATTTGTGCTTCTCTCCTCAGCTGCTTGCTGTATAATCCTACGGCACTCAGTACTGGTTCCCAAGTCTTTCTTTCCCACTGAGAACTCTGCTGAAACCTGAGGGCATATTTACAAGCCCCTAACGCCACGGGAGCGTCACTTTTTCTGACGCTCTGCTGGCATTGCTCTCAACCCAATATTTGCAAGGTGGCGTTAAGCCACTTACCATGGCTCAAAGCCACCTTGAAAATATGCCACCTACCGCAGCAAGTCTGCTGCAGCAAAGGGACGGGCAATGGGTGTTGCTGTGGGCATTCCACTGCAACACCCATTGCTTTTTGACTATCGCTGCCCCAAATTCCCAAGGTAAAATATTTCCAAAAATAAGACCAGGAAATACCCGGTCTTAAACAGGCGATACGAGGAGAAATGTTTTATTTCTCTTCGTATTTTGCTCTTCCATGTGTACTGCATTCTGCAGCACACATCGAAACAGCAATTCGCCGGTAAAGATTGTTTATGTTCAGGAAGGTGTCCCTTCCTGCACATAAACCATCACCCCTGCAGCACAGGCACCCTTGCAACATGGCGCAATGGTGCCTACACTGGCGCTAGGCAGCTTTTTTAGCACCAGTGTTAGGGGAAATGCAGGGGTGCATCTTATTTTTGGACCTTTTGCACCTTCCTGCACAAAGAAAATCCTGCGTGCAATGTAGGCACCCTTGCGCCATGGTGCTAGGGTGCCTGCATTAGCACTAGGCAGCCCCTTGTGCGCCAGCGCTGGGAAAAGGCAGGAACACGCCATATTGTGATAAATGTGGTGCACTCTTGCTCTTTCCCTGTAATGCAGTGCAGTGCAGCACGGTGACTTGCTGCCCAGCGTTACTCTTTCATAAATATGCCCCTGAATATATTATGCTCAGCATACTGCAAAGCACCTTCAGTGGTCTATTGCACTCAGTTTGAACCACGTAAATACAGTTAATTCTGGGATCAAATACAAATCTTAAACATTAAATAGGGATTTAATTTGAATAAGAAATCGAAAGTAGCTAATGTCTTGACATTCTTAATAAAGGACAGTGCTAAGAAATGACTGTCTCCTTTATGCACTGATAACCATGACGTATTGTAGCATTTGTAAAGTGTTTACTATTTCTATGTGGTGTGCTGAACGTTTACTCATTTGGGTGTATGGTTGTTTTTGTTTTGAGGCTGTGTGGGCAGTGTTTCATGTTATACACTTTGACCACAGTGGTGAGGTTTTCGTGTGACGGGACATGGTGCCTGGCAGTGTGATAGGTGAAGGTATGTAAGAGACAGAAGTGCAAATTATAATTGTAATAAAGACTAAAACATAGAGGCAGCTACACAGCACCAACTTAGCCATAGGGGCAGTTGGATTCTGTCAGTGTGTACACTAAAAAAGGGTGGTAATACGAAAAGGCCCAGTAATCCATATGGTAACATGCATCAGGCAGATTTGCTGTCGAATGAGTAATTGGAAGCAAAAGGGCAAGAACGGGAATTGGTGACATGAGCAGTAGTCATGCACCTTTTTTTATTTTATTATTTATTTTTACTGCTGAACAAATACACCATATGAACCAAGAAAGAATTGAAGAGAAATCAAATCTGTCAACCTGAGCAGAAACTACGCAATCTTCAGAAGGCTCAGATTTTTCTTAAGACTAAGCAGAAGGAAGCCATAATTTTGACCAGGGGGTCATGCCCCAAACCTCTCTCATGGCCTGAGGGCTCCTAAAGGCAGTCACACTCTACCTGGGCTGTGGTTTAGACCCATGCCAGATTAGCACCCTGCATATGCACGAGTGAAAGACAAAGCGCTTGGTAGGTTGCTTCCCTGACAGCGCAAGGGGGAATACATCTGCCTCCTATTACACTTTTGTCCTCAACCCTCCATTCAAGCTAAGTACTTTTCTTCTAACCCAGACACTCATGCTCTTTCTAACTTAAATAAGGAGGAATCCTCCTGGCCTTTCAAAATTACCTCCCAGCAACTTCCACTTTCATTATTAGAAGTGAGTGATATTTCAGGGTAAAAGGAGAGAGTGTGGTAAAATGCCACTTACTCTGCTTCAATTGTTGCAGCTAGGAAAGCAACATGTCCCAGATTTGGCAGTTCCCATTTTGTTCAATTTTAGCCCAGTTCTTCCCTGGCCTGTGGGGTTTGCAAAGGACACCGTTCATATCTGTCTAATCTAAGGGGAGAATCTACTGGAAAGGCATAGTGTTTGCTGTAAGGTCTTGCAGGATAAGCGAGGCGGGGGGAGGCGGGGCTGGGGTATCTGACAGCTTCCTGATGGGAATGGGCCACTGATCAAAAAGTAAAGAGGCAAAAACAGGAGTAGGCCCGTTAACCCAGGTGAGACCGGGCAAAGGTTTGTAACAAACAACAATGTCTCAACTGGAAATCATTAAAACAGAGCAATTTGAATATAGCGATATAAATCACATAGGGAGGGGGAAAAAAGAAAGGGAGACCACAAAGGGGCAGGGGTTCAGAAGAAAAATTATATTTTGTAAGTAGTTATAACAGCACTACAGTACAAGTCAATATACAAGTGACCATACCACTCAAGTGAGCACTGGGCGTGCTAGTGATAGTGAACGGCACAGTGACACAAGGGTGAAAAAACAGCGTGAACGGCAGAAGTACTATGAAAGGTAACAATGTGGTCAACAATACAAAAATAGTTATATACAGTGTAGGTATTTTGGAATGAATAAATTGACCACAGCAGTGCCAAAGTTCTATGCTGGGAAGTCGACGGCGTTTCAACCTGATTGATTTCAGGTCATCATCAGGACAATGGTCAACATTTTTCAATAAGTGCTGAATATAGCATAGAGAAGAACAAAAAATCCAGGCAAGAGAAGACAATCAGAGGTTAATTTAGGGGAGATGAGGCGAAGCGTCAGGTCAGCGCGTGATCAATACTACTTATTTACGAGGAACCGGCATGTAAAAGAGGGTGGGATGCCGATCCGGCGGGGGTCTGACAGGCACTGTAATAGATCCAAGTACCAGGCGATCGGAAAAGATCTGGTTAGAAGAATACAATTATCCAGAAACCGGAATGGAGCCGGCGGCGGGGCGGGAAGATCCGTGGTCAGCCGATCCGACGGACTGGAACGAATCTTGGGCTGTGCGCTGGATGAATGAAGCGTCCGAAAAAAAAGTCCGAAAAAAAGTGGCACAGGATACTGAGGGGCATATTAACAACGGCCAGCGATAATTATCGCTGGCCGTGCTTAGCGATAATTATATTATCGCCGCCTATCTCTGGTATTTATCGCCCTGGTAGCGCGTTATTAACAACGCGTTACTCCAGGGCGATAAAGATTCCAGAGATAGCGAGGTTATCGCCCTTTGCAGGGAACATCGCTGGTTTTCCAGCGATGTTCCCTTCAAAACGGCGATAACCTTGCTGATACGACCCTGTGGTCGTATCAGCAGAATCCATCTCCTATGTCTAACATAGGTAAGTCAGGATTATAGCAGACGTTAGATTTTGGCGAAAACGGCCGTTTTCGCCAAAGTTTAACGTCTGCTATAATCCTGTGGGCTGCCTTGTAAATATTGCGATGTGCACATCGGCGATATTTGCAACGTAGCCCATCCGGGGTACGCTCAGTAACGCCCACTTTGCATCTCATTAGAGATGCAAAGATGGGCGTTGAGGAGAGAGCGATAGCGCAAGGATTCACGCGATAGCGTGACCTTGCTGATTAGGCGATAAGATTATCGCCGCTTTTCGTCCGAAAACGGACGCTAAAGCGGCGATAATTGTTTATCGCCTCGTTGTTAATATGCCCCTGAGTTGGGAAGGATGCAAGGAAGGAAAGAGGGGGGTGGACTAGGAAAAACGAGGCAGCAAGAGTATAGGAGAAGCCTTAGTGAGGCCAGATTTCTGAGGGGGGCAAACTCATGCAGTGAGAACAAGAACTAGGGCGAGAAGGTGAATGGGGCTGCAAAAGACAGCATCTTGGAGGTCCTTGGGGACAGGCTTTGGTGGGGGCTCTTTAGGAAATGCTGCACAGTCGCTTCTTTGAAGATAAACTCAGGGTTGGACAAATCCTCCATGGCCTGGCAGTGAAGTGGGACTTAGCGTCTTCTCCCCCACCCCCAATGCTTACCTGTTTTCTGTTTCTCCGCTCTTTTATCTCACACTTATTTGATATTTGCAAAAATCACTGTACGCAATTGTTGCCTGTTTAAAAAAGCACAGCTTTGCAGCCTGAGAACACCAGAGCAGTGACAGCAATATTATGCTTAAATATCGCTTTTTTTGCCAAAAAGCTCTAAAAAACCCTGCTGTCTCGCTTTGAAGACGTTTGTATTATCTGGCGCTTGCCATCCTGACAGACTATGACATACAAGCTGGTTCCATTGAAGACTAAATCGCTATAACCCAAAGATGATGCAGCTGAGTAATTGCCGCAGAAAGTGCGGGTCGCCTGAGCCGATGTCCTACAACAGATCCCTATTCTGTGCCTGCAATAAATGCATTCACAGAGAAATTATTCCTCTAAATCTCCCTCTTATCTGCAATTGCCAGGTCTTGGAATTGTTAACTTTGAATTTGCATAAAACGAATCCCATTGTAATTCGTTGCCTGTGCATTTGAGACCTTTCATAATGTTCTAAGCCTCCCCCAGTCCCTTGAAATGTATTTATTCCTTTCGCTGTCAGTGTCACTTCTATTCGGCATGTTTTCCTGACTTGAATGCCAAATCCCAAATCCTGACCTTTAGCTCTTCTGCCCGTTCGCTGTCCTGCTTGTATGTGCTTTGTGTGCATGCAGCCTTGCCAGAGCAGGTGACAGATCAACATCACTACAACGACTCGCCTGCATTAATGAAACACCAAACTCCACCCACAGTCTCTTGATTTGTTTGTTTAATACATTAAGAACATTATTTTGTCTTTATATTATTCTTCTGGTTTGTTTTATGTAGAAGAGACTCAACCCATCCTTTTTAATATTTGGCTTAAAACACATTTAGCTTTCTTAGGTACCTCAAGTAATGAAAAAAAAATCAAAATGCATACATGTATACCTACACCGAGGGGATTTGGGTCTGCCCGTTTTCATCCATTGGGCTTTTCAGCTGTCTTTGACCTTTGCTTCACCTCATTACATCACGGGACAATGGGTTAGCCCACTTCAGCTGTTGGCTCTCTTCCACTGTGAATTATTACAGTTTTCCTAATCAAAACGAGACATTCACTCAAAGATCTCACTTCAGGGCCAGGGCTGGTGGGTAAACTATACACCCATGATGTTCTTATTTCTATTCTTTAGTTATTTGCATTTCTTTTCTAATCCTTGGGTATTTAACCTATGTCTTTGGGCTGCAATAATTCAAAACCAATAGTAGCTTCTTTTTTTGTCAATAAGAATGATATTTTATTGTGATGTCCTTTACAACTGAAAGAGGTTTCTAAGTAGACCTGCTTGCTATCAAAATGTACGTGCAATGTTACATTTATTTTTTGATTGCAAGCATATGACTTCCACGTTTAGGAAGTGGCATCTTTCCTTTTCTATTTTTGTGTGGCAAGTATTGCAATAAGAAAAAAAAGTGTATCCACCGCACTAGCTTGGCAAGGAGAGATCCACTGGTTGTTTCTCAGCTGTCACCTAGGAGATTTTAAATAAATTCTGTCCATCCCATGTTATGCTCTTTGCTGTTTGCTGCTTGTAGACTCGCAGCTAGGTTAACCCCAAGAAGGAGCTCTGCTTCAACCAAGACACAATATGCTGAATCCATGATAAAAGAATTACACCTAAACACCATTAACACAAAGGAGCATCCACCAAATACAGGGGAAACGTGCCAGTCATGACACAAGTAGGATCACCTCAGCGACACACACCCTCCTCCGTGGAGGACTTCAGCAAATCTTTAAGAGAAGCTTTTGACCCTATCTCATTTTCTGTTTTAGATTCCACTCAGACTTTTAAAAGCAATGCTAGCAGTAGCTGTGGACCTCTGATGAAAGACTGACTTGTACTCAGTCAAACTGATACATGTCCCCGACAAACACATTCTAATATATAGAATATATATCTCAGATGTATTCTTCTAAAAACACATTATCAAGCATTGTGAAAGTCAATCGTTTTAGCTTTTGTGTGTTGAAAATGGCTTTGCAAAGTTGTGCATGCACAAGACAGGCACAGGATGGACAGAAGAAGTGCAAGGTTTCCTACAAAACAACAAGTTAATGGCATACCCACTCACAGGGATGGCATCAGTCCTTGTTTCTCACACACACAAAATAATTACAGCTTGTCCAGCAGCAAGCAAGGTTCTCTTAAAAACCCACAATAATATTGATAGAAGCAGCAGCAATGTATGTATGCATTCTGAGAATGCTCTGCCCCTTGATTCATCTTTCCCTCGGTCGGTAAATCTTTTATTAGTTGCCTGAGAGGTAACAGGGAGTTAGCATCATTTTAACCACCACAGCAAATGAATCCAATGCAGTCATGCAAAAAGGACAAGACTTCGAGATGAAATTAAAGGATTTTATTACAAACTCAAAAGCAAGCTGAATACAGATAAGTCTCAGAAGCATGCTATAAAAGTATAATATCACAAGAGTACATCTGAATCTCCTAATGGAATTCAGCCCAAACAATAAGAAGCACCCCAAAAACTCATGGGCTGCTATGCTTAAGATGAGGAAGAGGATCTGAAGTTTAAACTGTAGAAATCAATCCTCCTGCCTAGTCATTAGTGAGTCTAAAGGAAATTTACGTAATCATGCTCTGTACTAAAATCAGCAAAATTCTGTTTAAATCTAAGGTAAGCAAGGAACAGGGGTCAGTATCTTGGTGTCTTTCATAAAAGTATCCCAAATCTAGAGAAATTATAGCATAAAGCCACACACTGAGAAAAAATAGCAAAGAGGTCTGCACCTTGTTAAATCCTAAGGGTCTCTGCTCTCTAACTAACCATACAACACCTATTAACACGCAAGTATTCAAGGTAACCAACGTCATCATCTCCAGTACATTTCCATATTCCTTGGTACGACTTGGCAACATTCAGCGCTTCTCCCACAACTTCCATTGGGTGTATTCGATCGACATTTAGCATCTTCTCTCCGCCATGAGAACTCGTCTCCAACTTCATTAACGCAGCTTCTATCTTCTTCTTGCCAAAAGTATCCTCCCGTACATTACTATCACTACAAATAAACAATGCTTTTTTGCTAACTAACAAAGCCTTGAATCTGCACCTGCGGAGCAGAGAACATTCAAGCAAAACAATTCTCATGTGAAAGTTAAACACTGAAACTCAGAAGCTTAAGGCCTTTGGTTACGCCAACTTAGCACAGCAGGTAAAGTGCACTCAGCATTTTAATGCATGGAAAGTTATAATTCACATATATGAATGAATATTATAGGGAATAAATCATGGTTACATATGAATAAATGTTACATCTTAATACATCCAGCGAACTATCAACAAGAACTACATTTTCTCTAGACATCTTTTACATTAGTACACACATTAAATGAGTCTATTATTCTCATATGGAACATTTCAGAAATACATTGAAACTCCCTTATTCATTAAATTGTTAGGCCACACAAAATATAAGAAGTACCAGTCATGCACAAATCAACATATATAAGTGACATATACGGGTGGAGCCAAAACTTTGCTACTCCAATACACACGTAAACAAACCACAAAAGAGGAACACACTCAAGCACAATCAAACACACACAGACACATACCATCTCATGTGCTCACACAGCACTGAGGTTGAAACAGAAACTTCTGCTAGTTCTGATGTTATGGTTTTTTATATGCTAGGGAAGCTTGCACTGGTGATGTATGTGATGGACAGGACCGGACTGAGAACCCAATGCAGCCCTGGCAAATTTTTTCAGATCAGCTCCCATACGGTGCTTAGCAAGCGAGCGCAGCAAGCAAGCCTGACCACGACAAGGATAACCCCCAAGAAAATTTAGGAAAAAATGGTGCATTCTGCAACACATTTTCATTATTCAATTGTATTTATTTTTAAAGCATAGTAAATGATGACCTTGCCGTGCACCACAATACAGACAAAAGTGGTAACCAACTGGGCTATGGACATAAAATCCTTTCTGTGATCTGCATAGTACACGCTCTTTTCAGAAGGCATATTAACCCTCTACGCTACCTTACATGAGTCAAAACTGCCACTAGACAAAACTCCTATCTCTCTCCAGCATGTACATTAATCACCAGAGTTATCTTGGCACTTTTATTGTTGCCTGATGTAGAACCTGGCCCTTTTTGCAGGGTTATCCCCAAATATTTTGCCTTCCTCCGCCTATTTTTCTGACCCTCTTTTTGTTGGTTTTAGGACTTTGGGCACTTTACCACTGCTAATCAGTGCTAAAGTGCGTGGGCTCTCTCCTATGCCTGTTTGGCATATTTAATTTACTTGTAAGAACCTTTTACAGTAGTATACCATATACCCAGGGCCAGGAAATTAAATGCCACTAGTGGGCCTGCAGCACTGATTATGCCACCCAGGGACATAGCCTTTCAAATCCTTCTCAGGCCTGCCACTGCAGGGCTTGTGTGTGCAGTGTACTGCCACTTTAACTTGGCATTTAAAAGTGCTTGCCAAGCCTTAAACTCCCCGTTTACTACATATAGGTCACACCTAAGTTAGGTCCTAGGTAGCCCAATGGGCAGGGTGCTGTGTAAGTAAAAGGTAGTGTCGTGTAGTTCCTATAAACCTATATAGGATCTGCGCGTTTAGACAGCATAGACTGTGGGATTGGTGTCCAGACTGATTCCAGACACCCCCACCAGGTATATTCACCTGTATACCAGCTAGCTCACAGTGCCACTGTAAACTCCTCTTTCCAAGGAAAGAATAGTTCTTGGCAACTATCGAACATGACAACTCTGTCCCATCAGGGACCGTGGAAACAGTACAGTACTTTTCGCTCAGTCACTCGTGCTCACTTTGTCTCAGAGAGATACACAGAATAAACGGTGGGGATGTTTTCAATAAGCATTTATTGAACCAGCGTCATTCTAGTGTAAAATAGGTGTGCTGAAACAAGCATAAGACAGAAGCAGATATAAATGATTATAAGCACCAACAGAGTAAAAGGATGGTAGATTCCTACCATAGTGCTAAAACAATGAGTACAGGCAGGTATATAAATACATGACAGTAATAATGCGTACTCCTACGATGCAACCCTAACTAGACGTACCTAAGCGTACCTAGAATGTATGTAGGTGTAGAGCCAAGAATCCCCCTAGGATAAAGCCAACCCCATTACCTGAAGTGAGAGACTGTGGGACCCCATCTTGGTCTCAAGATGGACACCCCGCGAGGTATGTCAGACCACTGCGAGCTGGAGTGTCTGCATGCAGGAACCTCAGCGTCTCGCGTCAGTGTGTCAGCATGGAAGTCTTTCTTCTCCTCTCCTTGCCTCAGCAAAGATATGGCGTTTATATACCCAAAGTGGTACCCTCAGGGGATCTGGCCTGCTGTTTCATGTCGGACTAGGATGACGGAAGGAATGACCCTTATACATAGTTATTATGCAGGAGATGGTAGTCCTGCTGAGATTCCAAGAATCCTCATGCATAATGAATGAGGGTAGTTTTTGGGAGAAAACCCCACGTCCTATAAGCAGTACCATAACTAGGTAAAAGGTCAGTACCAAGAACCGTTATGTAGTGAAATGGCAGGGGAAATATAGGTGAAAGGTATAGTTACTACCTGAGCCTATATCAGGGTACCTGTATGAAACATAACACCCACTCCTCATCCGACTGGACGACATACTAAAAGACTAAATGTACTTCTAAAATACACAGATAACGAATAAGTCTATAAAAAATGCGTAAAAATGCTAAAATTCTAGCATAAGCTGTAGAAGTCTATTAAAATATGTTCGTATGTATGGTCCGAACAACTATGAGTGCCTGAAAGCCATGTTGTTCAGCAAGAAAAGCATTAAAAAAAGTGTTATTTGTTTTAAAATTCCAAGTTCGGTTGTTTTTTAAAATGGCCAAATGTTTCCCAGCACACGACGAGCCAAATGTTTATTTGGCTTGTGTGGGAGACGCAACATCACTTCTGCTTGCCATCGCAGATGATGGTCCCTGCAACACCTCACAGATCAGGTCAATCGAGCACAGATGATCTTCTTCAGTACCCACAGCCGATGCTGTGGAATCCTGTATGATATCCAAGGCCTGCATGCCTGTAGAGGAGCCGATCTCCGTTCCAACAGGAGCTGAAGGGTCCCGTGGTGGCTCTAAGAATGCAGACATCAACATGGGAATAGGCTGAGGACACAGCAGTATATGGGCCGTTAACGGGTCCAGTAAAGCATCCACGTCCGGTGGCGCAACCGATGGAAGTGTTAGACAGAGATCCAACACGCATTCTTGTCCGCAGAACAGGCATTAGGGGACAGGCAGAACACAGTCAATCTAGACTGGTAGAAACTATAAGAAACAAGACTCGCTTCGTTCCCGAAGGTGAGCTGTGCCCAGATGGAGTACCATGCGATCACAGTATTGGCGCTCCAAGAGCGTCTTTTCCATCTCCTTGGTGACTGGGATGTCCATTGCATAGCAGAAAAATTACAATCAGGATACCTGCTATTAGTAACAGGATTAGCGGAAGTCCTCCAAAAATGCTTCAGAATACGGAGTGTATGAAGGCTGGAATCACTCCGAAGACTGTCTAAAAGGTGCTTAACAGTCCAGAGCCTATGGTCTTAAATAGGTGTACTACACCCTTCGTATCAGACACGTTGTACCATTTCTGTGAAATGGAAAGAGCAGTTCGTTTTGACACGTGCCTGCATCTCAGCTGAGGACCTTGCGACCTGAAGATCAAAAGTCTCATGGGCGGAGGTTATGGGCACGGTTTTCTGTAAAAGCATGGCTTTCATTCGGCTCAGAGTATCAAACTGTATTAAGGAAACATTCAACGAAGGCCAAAACGGCGCACCCTTGACTGTGTGGGTCGGGAGAAACAATACTTGCATACAACAAGTAACCCTGGAGCCTACAGTGACAAGATATGTGATGCCCGAAAGCATACCACCACAGCCTTGATCATTCAGCATCAAGTAACTCCCATTCGAGAGCAACTTGAACACCGGATTAATCCCGGCAGCCGGGGAACCTTTCAAATGACAAGATAAGTTTGCAACTGAACCGTTATAGGCCCCATGAAGCATGATATCCTGGCAGATGAGAGATCCACTTAAAGAGTTCTCGCAATCTGTACTGCTAGAAACACTTCCATGTCCCCACTCCTGCATCGAAATCTGTACGGTAATTCCCAAGATTCCTTGATGAATTCCTTACCCATTTCGTCATATCAGCCAGCCTGTTGTTGTTCTAGGCAATACTGAAACAGGAAAGTCGTGACTGGTATCGTTATATGGCCATGAATTAACCATTCTGTGGTTGGTGATTCTGCCACAGTGAAAGGTAATTGGGCCAGTTTTTCAATACGCAGCATTGTATATTTTGCTCTTCTCTTCTCTGTGCTATCGTTATCTGCTTCTTAGTTAGATTGTATGCAGAGAACAGGGACATACTGTTGATACATAACAAGGCACATAACCAGAATGCAATGATTGTAGCGTCCAGCTCAACAACATTATAGAACGTATCTGAGACTGTCTGTGCTGTAGTATGGACAAATCCTGTTCTAGTATATCTATAGCAGAAGATACAATGTTGCCCAGTGAATAAATCCTGGATGTTAATGTGGTTATACCATTATCAACCACCGCTAAGGCCTTTTCTAGGTTAATTCTGTCAATTTCACGAAGTCTCTCCGCAGCTTCCTGTTGATAGATTTTCCAAATTTCATTATAAACAGCATATAAGAAACGTTTCTGATGTGGCTTTCGGGGGCCCAATAAAAAGTCCCTTAAATCTATGTCTTCTTATAGTAAGGATAAGTGTTGTTTCACCTGAGACAGTGTCGAGGTTTTCAGCCAATCGAGGCATAACTTCCCAACACTGTATGATGTCACCTCCCCCAGATGTTCTCGTTGTACATAGCGTTGGTCCGGCCAATGGATACTAAACCCTTTGGTGGTACCTCTGAATCTAGTTTTATACCTAATTGTGTCTGTAGGCCAAACTAACCATGCCTTCCAATCGGGTCTGATGAATTGTATGAAACTATGTATGTATGATGTCCTCTACTGTATCCCCACCATATGTTGTAAAGTTTTGCCACCCCTCAAAGTGTAAAGGTGAGGGAATCCGAGGTGTGTTCAAATCTTTATTCTTGGCTAGTCTAAGACAGGAAGTCTGTTGCACAGTATCATTAAGAAAGATGATTTGCTGCGGAATGAGACACCTCGAAATAGTGCCTCTGTTCCCTGAACTTGCCATTCCTTTGAACCCCAGACTGATTTTATGTCTATAGTGTCCTTCCATAAGTCAAAACCCTGTTCAGACAGTTGGGAAATAAAGGATGCAGAGTAAATCTGTTTGGTGTTTGTTAGCATATTTTTCTGTGCAGTTGTAGGTCCAACCTTATAGTAATATGAGGTCGGGTCTGAAGTGTTATACCCTGAAAAATAAAAGAATTTCTGTGCAAACGTTCGTGAACTACCTTTTGGTGGTGTTGGGCAATGTTCCCATTGTTGGTATGTAAAAACATTACGTGGGATACTGGATTTATGTAAAAAGTTATGACCATAATGTTGGTAACAGTACATTGTGTCATAATCAGTTGTGTCCTCTAACATTTCAATGCTTGAAAATGCAGCGGATTGTTCTAAATCAGACAACATAATATTTACAGTTTCGAAATCCCAATCGTCAGAAAATGTACTGGATGTAATGATATCATTTAAAGAGATTTTGAATACATGAGGTATTTTCAAAAGTTCAGTACAGCTGTAATGTTCACGAAGGACAGGTCTCTTTGTTCACGATGAGATGATGTATGAGGTTTCAGGACCAAGTTCCCATTTGATACTGCAGAGCGTTCCGGGAAATAGTTTCCATTCATGAGTAAGCAAAAGACAGTCACTAGGCCAATCCAGAACAGAAAAAAACAGTATTCCAGTTATTATCTAGAGCTATAGCCATGGTGAGACTAAGTAAGTCTTTTTCAGAAAAATGTAGAAATCATGAAGATGTTGTTTACGGGAAACTGGAGCTGGTGGTGATTCAGGTTCACTGGGATCAAGAGAAAAGGCATCAAAATCGATGAAGTAGCCTGATGCAGTTCGATCTATCTTTTGTAGCTCAGCAGGTTTTGTTGAACTGGCAGACATCTCTTGTAGAGGCTTTTTGATGTAGATATCGGTGTTAGGCCGAATTGATATTTGTCTTTCATTTGTGTTTAGATGTTCTGTTTCAACAGGAACGAGTTCCATTTCATTGTTGGTAAGTTCATTATTTTGTATTGGTGACTCTTTAAATATTATGAGTTTTTCTGTCTGAACTTCCTGTATGGTAGTGGGAGGAGAGTGGTGGCTACCCAGGAGCCCATGAGGCCTACTATTCAGTATTGGCCACATAGTGTGGTTTGATCAGATCGATGGAGACAAATCTCTTTTCTTTTTTGCCGGCAAGAGGCGGAAGAAGTACCGTTCTTGTTCCTTCTACAGCCAAGACAGGGACAGGCTATCTGTATGAAGGCCCAAATTTTTTTTCCACAATCTTTTCTCTGACAAGATCCCCGACTTTTGGGATCCAGGCAGGTCTTGCCGTGACTGATTTGACTTCCCCAGTGGAAGTGCGTTTTACTTGCACGTTGCTTTGTAGTGCCTGGAATTCATTGAGATCTTGTAAAACAGCTAAACGTTTATTGATGTCAAAAGGGTTTTTCAACCACCACTGTGCTTTCATAATCGAGATCAGGTACCCACATTCTTGTCCCAAATAGGACTTCGTAAGGAGTGACACCTCCTAGGGAACTTCTTGGCATATTGTTGAGTGCCCTCTGGACCCCATATAAGTGATTGACCCAACTACCACCCGAACCTAATACCCTTGCTGTTAAAGATTGCTTTAAATCCCGGTTTTTCCTCCCCACAACAGAATTTCCCTCGGGATGGTACGGAGAGGAGTACAGCAGTGCAACACCCAGACTTCCCATGGCTTCCTTGTAAGCCCTAGAGCTAAATGCGGTGAGAATGTAAAGTGCCAACTGCGTATGTCCCTATAAAGACTCGCAAATCTTTTATAACAGTTCGAGCGTCAGCCGAGCGCTGAGTCCAAACCCACAGGAATCTAGAGCATGAATCCAATGCCACCAAGATATACTTGTAAGCTCCGTCTGATTGTAGGGGGCCGCATTGGTCCAAATAGACACAAGCAAGTGGTCTGTCTGATATTAGTAATGGTGTCTGCGCTGAACCCTTCATCTGCTGACAGATGTCGCACTCTAAGACAAAATTCTTCGTCTGTTTAGTTAAACCTGGCCACCAATAGCGTTGTTTCAGTAAGGAAACCGTCACAGTAATCCCTTCAACATGACCGCCATCACGTTGATGACTCAGAGTGTGTATCATGTGAGCTCTTGGTAGTTCGTTTTTCAACTCAGCTACCTGTTCCCAAAGTAATTTATGCTTAATTGTGCAACCTTTTGAGTCTTTAAACCCATTTTGTCCCCAGTAATGAAGATATTCATTGTATGACTTGACACAGTAAAAAGAATCGCACACAATCAGTGTGGGAAATTCTCGATCCGTATCTATTAGTGCCAGCAACAGGGTTTTTAATTCTGCCAGCAGCACTGTGCAGTCTCCTAGAGACTGTGGGGTCGATTCCGATCTCGGCCGGAAGCGCACCTAACAGTATTCGTCCGGAAAAAATACAGGCCGAACGCGTGTTTCCCGACCGATTCGAACACTCGTCCGAACGAACAAGTACGATGCGCACAACAGCCCAAATTCCGAGCAAGCCGTACTTACCCATTTCAGCTCCTGTTCCCCGCCCGAGCCGGATCCGTAAACGCCGATTCGAGTTGCACGGAAGCAAATACACAGCACCTTCCGGCCGGACTAGTACGATGCGCCTTCCGTACGCGCCGAACCCGTCGCTACGTCCGGCACGTTTGAGCATCCGGGAGAGCTATACATAAGCTCCGATTCGCGCCACAAGACGATCCACGGCGACGAGACGAACAAGCCAGCGACGAGTATGAGTCGAAGCCACGAGAAACCCGAACGAAACGACCCAACCATGAATCCCATCGCGCAGGTCCTACCAATACTCTACATCTATTACCGGGACCGGTACGGACGCGTACGGCGCAGACGGTAAGTCAAACACCCACAACACAAACAAACGACACGTACCCGAAATATGTCACACACACATAGGGATGCACAAATGACGTACACTAGCAACAGCAGAACCATAGGGGCGGGATGGCTATCACCAATGCCATACACACCCATAGGGGGATGGATGCCTACCACTAATACCATCCCCACTCATAGGGGGATGGATGCCTGCCACTAATACCATCCCCACTCATAGGGGGATTGATGCCTACCACTACCACCACCCCTACTCAGGGGGCCTGGATGCCTGTCACTACTACCATCCCCACTCATAGGGGATGGATGCCTACCACTACCACCACACCTACTCAGGGGGCCTGAATGCCTGTCACTACTACCATCCCCACTCATAGGGGGATGGATGCCTACCACTACCACCACCCCTACTCAGGGGGCCTGGATGCCTACCACTACCACCACCCCAACTCAGGGGGCCTGGATGCCTGTCACTACTACCATCCCCACTCATAGGGGGATGGATGCCTACCACTAACACCACCCCTACTCATGGGGGCCTGGATGCCTGTCACTACTACCATCCCCACTAATAGGGGGATGGATGCCTACCACTACCACCACCCCTACTCAGGGGGCCTGGATGCCTGTCACTACTACCATCCCCACTCATAGGGGGATGGATGCCTACCACTACTACCACCCCTACTCAGGGGGCCTGGATGCCTGTCACTACTACCATCCCCACTCATAGGGGATGGATGCCTACCACTACCACCACCCCTACTCAGGGGGCCTGGATGCCTACCACTACCACCACCCCTACTCATGTGGGCCTGGATGCCTGTCACTACTACCATCCCCACTCATAGGGGGATGGATGCCTACCACTACCACCACCCCTACTCATGGGGGCCTGGATGCCTGTCACTACTACCATCCCCACTCATAGGGGGATGGATGCCTACCACTACCACCACCCCTACTCATGGGGGCCTGGATGCCTGTCACTACTACCATCCCCACTCATAGGGGGATGGATGCCTACCACTACCACCACCCCTACTCAGGGGGGCCTGGATGCCTGTCACTACTACCATCCCCACTCATAGGGGGATGATGGATGCCTACCACTACCACCCCCTACTCAGGGGGCCTGGATGCCTGTCACTACTACCATCCCCACTCATAGGGGGATGGATGCCTACCACTACCACCACTCCTACTCAGGGGGGCCTGGATGCCTGTCACTACTACCATCCCCACTCATAGGGGGATGGATGCCTACCGCTACCACCACCCCTACTTAGGGGGGCTGGATGCCTACCACTACCACCACCCCTACTCAGGGGGGCCTGGATGCCTGTCACTACTACCATCCCCACTCATAGGGGGATGGATGCCTACCACTACCACCACCCCTACTCATGGGGGCCTGGATGCCTGTCACTACTACCATCCCCACTCATAGGGGGATGGATGCCTACCACTACCACCACCCCTACTCAGGGGGGTCTGGATGCCTGTCACTACTACCATCCCCACTCATAGGGGCCTGGATGCCTACCACTACCACCACCCCTACTCAGAGGGGCCTGGATGCCTGTCACTACTACCATCCCCACTCATAGGGGGGTGGATGCCTACCACTACCACCACCCCTACTCAGGGGGCCTGGATGCCTACCACTACCACCACCCCTACTCATGTGGGCCTGGATGCCTGTCACTACTACCATCCCCACTCATAGGGGGATGGATGCCTACCACTACCACCACCCCTACTCAGGGGGCCTGGATGCCTACCACTACCACCACCCCTACTCATGTGGGCCTGGATGCCTGTCACTACTACCATCCCCACTCATAGGGGGATGGATGCCTACCACTACCACCACCCCTAGTCAGGGGGCCTGGATGCCTACCACTACCACCACCCCTACTCATGTGGGCCTGGATGCCTGTCACTACTACCATCCCCACTCATAGGGGATGGATGCCTACCACTGCCACCACCCCTACTCAGGGGGCCTGGATGCCTACCACTACCACCACCCCTACTCATGTGGGCCTGGATGCCTGTCACTACTACCATCCCCACTCATAGGGGGATGGATGCCTACCACTACCACCACCCCTACTCAGGGGGGCCTGGATGCCTACCACTACCACCACCCCTACTCATGTGGGTCTGGATGCCTATCACTACTACCATCCCCACTCATAGGGGGATGGATGCCTACCACTACCACCACCCCTACTCAGGGGGGCCTGGATGCCTACCACTACCACCACCCCTACTCATGTGGGCCTGGATGCCTGTCACTACTACCATCCCTACTCATAGGGGGATGGATGCCTACCACTACCACCACCCCTACTCATGGGGGCCTGGATGCCTGTCACTACTACCATCCCCACTCATAGGGGGATGGATGCCTACCACTACCACCACCCCTACTCAGGGGGCCTGGCTGCCTACCACTACCACCACCCCTACTCATGGGGGCCTGGATGCCTACCACCCACACAACCCCTACTCATAGGACGGGTAATGCATGACACAACCAGCATACTCCAACATAAGGAATGTCTGAAAAATACATCCCCCCAACACCATGACAAGCGTGTGTAGTCTGTGTCAAATGCCTACA
The DNA here is from genome assembly GCA_963921515.1 of Calotriton arnoldi. Classification (NCBI taxonomy): domain Eukaryota; kingdom Metazoa; phylum Chordata; class Amphibia; order Caudata; family Salamandridae; genus Calotriton; species Calotriton arnoldi. Next base: position 460,856 of record CAWUFW010003799.1, on the reverse strand, counting down.
ACACTGAACATGACATTGAACATACAATGTGACCCCCTATCACATGTGTCACACATAAATGTATGTGGCCTCCACAATGCAAGCAGACCATGACCACTGTGGCAATGGGGTCTAACACCCCATCATCACAGTGACCAAAAGGTAAGTGTGGGGTCCATAGCTGAAGCACATTTTGAACATTGTGGCAATGGGGTCTAACACCCCATCATCACAGTGACCAAAAGGTAAGGGTGGGGTCCATAGCTGAAGCACATTCTGAACATTGTGGCAATGGGGTCTAACACCCCATCACCACAGTGACCAAAATGTAAGTGTGGGGTCCATAGCTGAAGCACATTTTGAACATTGTGTCAATGGGGTCTAACACCCCATCATCACAGTGACCAAAATGTAAGTGTGGGGTCCACAGCCGAAGCACATTTTGAACATTGTGGCAATGGGGTCTAACACCCCATCATCACAGTGACCAAAAGGTAAGTGTGGGGTCCATAGCTGAAGCACATTTTGAACATTGTGGCAATGAGGTCTAACACCCCATCATCACAGTGACCAAAAGGTAAGTGTGGGGTCCATAGCTGAAGCACAATTTGAACATTGTGGCAATGGGGTCTAAAGCCCCATCACCACAGTGACCAAAATGTAAGTGTTGTCATGTGAAAAGCTGCAAATGCCAAACTGCATGGATAATTCCTGGTCACACAACAACAAACACATCAGTGGCATAGTAGTGCTTGTGTCCCATAGCAACATAGATTGGGTGAGGCAAACAGTGCAGTGCCAATGAAACATCGCTTTGGCCATGTGCAGACAAACCTCACCCATGGGGGCTCACATTGTCAACATTCACGAATTACACAATGACAGAAGTGACCATCATAATGCAGACCCACACATCAGCACCAATGGACACACAAATGTAGATATCCTGTGGAGACCGTAGATGTCAGGTGAACAAATACCATTCCATGGCAGCTATAGGACATACAAACCATGATCATTGTGCTGACTGATGACCTAGGAGTCCCAGGGACAGCAGGGGAAACCCACCAAACAACATACAGCCAATGGCACACTAAAGAAATGCCAATGCAGTGGTGCAAATGCACAAACACAAACAGGCAGACTCACACTGCATATCAAACACAACAGGTGATGGGGGTGTGCCAGTGTCCCCAGGCAACCACACAACACATGAGGAGGCCTGAATCCCTATTACACAGATGTGTATACAGTGCCACACAAAAGTAACTCATGGATCGGATTCCCCTATGTGGGCAATCAGGCATTGTCAGATGAGAGGGAGCACAAATTACAAATGTCACACAAGCTTGTAGGAACAGCAACTAACACAGCAAGAGACAGACCCACCACAGCACTACCCCCAGGGACCCCACATTGTGGTGACACTGGCCTGCATGATAATCCCAGTGTGATGACAAAGGTAGATGTCGTACACACAGTGAACCACAGTCATGTTTCCTGAATAACTACCATCACACCTACACAAGCACAAATCAATCAGCACGGCCTGTCAGCCAAGGCCAACATGGAGGTAGGGGTCTAGCCGTGCAACAACTCTCATTTGCACACACTCAACACCACACACCTTGACCTCCACCAATGTGCAGCAGTGAAGCTCACATGGACTGGTGACATTGCACATGCACCCATGACAATCCCAGGGGTGGTGGGGGAACTAAGGTGGAGATACCCATCACACATGGCCAGTCAACAAGACTTGTGAATGTCTGACACACTGCACAGTACGCTGTACATGGGCATGACGTCAAACCCACACCAACCAATGGGATCCCGGCCACAGTCACACACTAATGAAGAAGCCAAGGTCACCCACCAAGAACACACATAGACAACTTCCAACATTGCAGCTCTGACCCTGAGGAGTGGCAGCAGTCACACACACAACGTGTCACAATCACTGAAAGGTAACACAAAATGGAAATTACATGACTTGTGTAACCAACAAGTGCCAAGGGGAATCCTGACTGTGTCTCATCTGCGTTTGCCCACAAACTCAGCCCTGACAGCAAACACACCTATGGATGACACCCTGATCACCAGTAATGTGCCATACACCCACATCACAGAGAACCCAGGGCGAAGATTTGGGGGGAACATAGGTCAACTCAGCAAGCATCACAAACAGGAACATCACTAGGGATCCCAGCCTGTGTTGCAAAATGGAAGTGAACACACACAGACATGCTCACACAACACGCCTGCTCCCGTAAGTAGTTTGTTTTTTCTGTAGTATCCTTATCGCATGCTTAGACTCGTTAATGTGCACACGTTATGTGACACTCTAAGTCGTGAAAAATCTAAACACTGGTAAATATTAACGATGTCCACACTTATAACGCGAGACAACACTTTCTAACAAACACGGGTAACGCATTATCGTTTAACCGTTAGACAATGCAACGGGCGACTACTCTCGTAAGTAGTTTGGTTTTTCCGAGGTCTCTTTATGGCATGCTTAGACTCGCTAATGTGCACATGTTATGTGACACTTAAGGTCGAGATGAATCTAAACTCTTATAAATATCGCACACACCTATTTCTCAGCGGGATCGTGGTCACCTATCATTGAGTACCTACAAAATGGGCAACTAGTAACGAAGAATTCTTTCTTGCTATCTTTAAGCAGCATGTAGTTGCGAAGTAACCTCACCACAACACGACTTTCATTTTTCATTTAGTGGCACAGTCAATACCACGCTAACCTTAGATTGAGTTACATACAGAGTCCCCTCATGTACTAAGTTTCGTTCACATTAATTTACAGCGTTTTGTTCCCTGACGAAGGGTGCTTAACCCGAAATGCATTGGAGTATGAGGAGCATGAATTAAGAACTAAAAAGGAATAATTTGTACTGAATTACAAATGGATTGAAATTATATGATGAAAAATAAAACATGAAGAAATAAACATGCATCGAAGAACTTTTGTTTATATCAGGCCTACAACTTCAGAAAATAACAATTAGACAACCTCTCACGAGGCTTAGTTGTGCCCAAGGGGACGTTCCCTAGTATAGGGCACGCAGTAATTATTACTACACATGCAACATATACGTGCATCACACAGTTGGATATACATGTCTCTATCACAGGTGCATATGATGTACACAGGCAGTGCAACGATGGCTATGAACAGTTTGACAGCAGTTACTACATGGTATCATTGCATGGGAAGTAAACCTTGTTGGAATGCACTGTTACTGCACTGTACCTGTTCAGTGCATGTATCTAGACACTTTGGGGGGGGAGAGCTACTCAGTGAGCACGCTAGCCAGTGGTGTGCACACTGTTAGTCTTGCTAGTCAGACAACATGCACAATTAGTAAGGCAGTGGACAGCACACTTACCTGCTCCCCTGGTTTCCCATACAGCTTGCTGTACTGTGGAAGGAGGCTGTCCAGCAGGGCCTGGTTCTCCTCAAGGCTGAAGGCTGGGGCTCTCTCCACAGTACGTGCCATTGCAGTAGCCAGAGGATGCAGAGACAGCAGCAGTGTTGGTGGCAGATGTCGTCCTGGAGCATGTAGTGCATGCAAGTGAGCTCTCAGGGGAACAGCCAGCATTATATGTGTGCTGCAGAGGCAGATACTGTCCCATGTGTCCAAAGTGATAGGTCCAAGTCGTTTGCATCTTCTGAATCTGGCCAATCCATGGAATTGCACCACTTATACACGCCCACAGCATCCTTCAAAAGTTAAACTTCATGACACCCATGTTTTTGCAACATTGTTGTGGGTGGCCAACTGAATTCACTGCATCAGACTCGTTACAGCTTCGAAAACGCATCCGTTGCCATGCCAGGCCCTAGCCAATGCATGCGCACCGTCCGGACCATTGCTGTACAACGCGTATTTCAAAAGACAACGCGTACATGCTCACATCAAATGCAATGGCCAGTGCGTGCACACCGATCGGTCCATTGCTGTACAACGCGTATTCCGGGAAACAACGCATACCCGCTCACAACAGATTCAATGGCCAGTGCATGCACACCGATCGGTCCATTGCTGTACAACGCGTACCCGCTCACAACAGATTCAATGGCCAGTGCGTGCACACCGATCGGTCCATTGCTGTACAACGCGTACCCGCTCACAACAGATGCAATGGCCAGTGCGTGCACACCGGTCGGTCCATTGCTGTACAACGCGTACCCGCTCACAACAGATTCAATGGCCAGTGCGTGCACACCGATCGGTCCATTGCTGTACAATGCGTCCCTGTACAGGTCACTCGCATATGTCACCATGCTTGTCACTGGTGAACGTATGCCAGCCACATATACTTGCCAGGGACTCAGGAGCACACCTACAACACCACACCCAGTCCACACTGTATCCTAAGGCATGTAAGGCTGCATTACCTTTTCTGTGAATGGGGGTAAACATGTGGTTTTTGGGGTGGCACTTGGGGGCAGCCACTCCCAGGCTGTGCACGTGTTCATGGGGACAGGATCCTTTGTGTGTTGTGCACATGCCCACTGTGATGTGCAACTGTTCATTTCGGAGCATGTGGCATGGTCACATTTCCAGGTTGTGTATGTGTATGACATGTCACATACCCCCAGAGTCCCATGTAGGAAGGCATGTACGTCACAGGGTGACCCATTGCCACAATAGTGATGGCCCTCCACAGTCTGTGTGCATGTTGTGTTTCCGATGTCTCTGATTCCATGTGCACAATGGGAGACAGTCTCCACATCAACGTTGTTTGTGCATGGACTTTGATGTTGTGCATGTGTGTGTCACAGACATCCATGACTGTCCTGCGGAGGCAACAGGGGCCACTACCTGTGGGAGTCCTGTTTGTTTTTTTGACGTGTACATGATACGCCATGTCATGCCAGTGTCCTTGTGGCAAGACAGGGTCACTGGGAATCTACCTGTCAATGAGCTGTGATGCCTGTGGCGCATCTGTCCAGACATGTCACTGTGGTGTGTGTGTGGAATGTGACAGCAGTAAATGGGTACTGTGACACAGCCTAATGGTTTCCCATGGCACAACCTGGAACCTGTTGTCAACACATGTTGAACTGAGATGTTAGATGATGTCCATGTAGGTGCCATATATGTCCATACAGAACGGCACACACATCAAGTACTTGTGTCTCGTAATGATGTATCATGTGAAATTGAGTATGGTGAATGGCACATATGTGGGGTGACTGACAATCTTTCTTTCTTCACCTATGCACTGCAGGGCACCAGCTGTCCATAGACCATTCCCTGATCTGGCAACGATGGTGGAACGTGACAGCATCCGACGGTACCGCTTCACCAGGCAGCTGATTGAGGATTTGGCAGTGCGCTTGGCCCCACATTTGCAACCTGGCCGGCCGTACCCTACAGCGCTGACCCCCAAGGTGAAGGTGATGGCGGCCCTACACTTCTTTGCCACCGGTACCTTTCAACACACTGTTGCGACTGCTGGTGGGATGTCACAGACTATGTTCAGCCGTGTGCTACGCGATGTTTTGGAGGCAATGTTGAGATGCCTGAACCAGTACATCTATTTCCCTACACGTCAACAACTCACTGACGTCAAGAGTGACTTCTATGCCCTGGAGAGGATGCCACATGTCATTGGCTCCATTGATGGGACACATGTGGCTTTGGTACATGAGCAGGCATACAGGAACAGGAAACATTATCATTCGATCAATGCTCTGGTGGTATGTCTTGCAGATATGAGCATCTCACATGTGTGTGCCCGTTTCCCTGGTTCGGCACACCATGCCTACGTGATGAGGAGTAGTCGCATCCCGAGGATGATGTCACAGATGCAGAACCAGCGTGCCTGGCTTGTCGGTGTGTACTGACTTTGTACCATTGTGTGTGTTCTGCTATGTTGTATTCCGCCCTCTTTTCCAACTCAGCTAATGTGCAATTGTCTGTCTGTAGGTGACTCCGGATACCCCAACATGCCGTGGTTGCTGACACCCCTCAGGAACCCTGTGACACAAGCCCAGATGCGCTACAATGAGGCACATGGTCGGACCAGGAGAGTGATCGAGTGCACATTTGGTCAAATCAAATCAAATCAGCTTTATTCGATTTTCACATTAAAAAATCATAAAAGCACATATCACAATCACAATTAATTATACTCATAAAAAGATATATCAACAGGTAATAGAATATTCAAATAAAGAGAGAAACGATTATTATTATTTTACATGGTATATCTATACTTCATAACTCTTTTAAAAAAAGCAATAATGCTTAGTATGTCTTTCTGGTTATCCAATCTCTGTAACTTTAAGTAGGCTGTTCTACATTGCATTAGATTCATACTTTTTAAAATTGGCAATAAAAAAGTTTTCCTCGGTATAGTATAAAATTTGCAAAATAATACAATATGCATAGTTGATTGAGATGATCTATCGTCACATGGACACAGGGGTAAATGTATACACCAATTATTAACTGTAGGGAACGTAAACAATCTAAAAAGATTTCCAAAACGGAAACGTGTTAACAACATGCGGTCATAACTTTTTTCAACCACTTTAAGATAAGGTTGGATTCCTGGAGTAATTAGCATTAAGTGGTTTTCCATAACTGTTTTTTTTATTCTTTCTTCCATCCATCTATTATTTTCTAAAAAAGTCATACATTCTGTTTTTAAAATCTTTCTTGAGATATCGCCCAGAGTTTCTGGGTCCTCATATAATTCAGGTCAGCCAATTTCCTTTGTCAATCTTTTTATATATCCAAGCCATGGTATACGCCCACCTCGCTCAAGTTTTAGACAGTCCCTAATAATCTCACGGTTGAGGCTGGTTTCTTCCGACACCCAAACCTTATGCCATAATAGAAGGGGATTAATTTTTATTATATCAGTTATATAATGTAATCCCAACTCAGTGTGGCATATGAAGTTAGCAGAGGAACTAGGTACAGCCAATAAGTATCGTATAAAATTGTTCTCGCAGATTTGTATCGGTTGGGCATCTGCATACCCCCAAATACCGGCCCCATAAACAGCAGTGGAAAGGCATTTTGATTTATATATGGACAGTAGCTCAGGGACAGGTCTACAACCCAATTTTATTGCAAAACTAATCAGGGCACCTATGGCTCTTGAAAATAATAATTTCCTTGCATGAATAGCCACTTTCCATTTTCCTGATTGTTCAAAGTTTATTCCTAAATAGGAAAAACTATTTATACATTCAATCTTTTTGTTGTTAATAAAAATATTACATTTCTTTTTCGCCTTTTTACCACATTGCATTGTAAAGGTTTTCCCTATATTCACATTTAAACCCCTGTCGGACATAAAAGTCACAAACTTATCAACTGCTCTCTGCAACCCTACTTGCGTCCGTGCCATTATAACCGCATCATCCGCGTATAAAAGTATTGGAATCGATATATTGTTAACAGTTGGGTAATCATTCTTAAAAGTATTTAAATATTGGCCAATATTATTAATATATAACATAAAAAGAAAAGGGGCGAGTACACACCCCTGCCGTACTCCCTTTCTTATCCTAAATTTATTTGTGCATTCTCCCTGTTTCCCAAAGCGCACCCTTGCCCCTGCATCTCTATATAGTTCTTTCAAAAAATTAAGCAATGAGAGATCCACTTCCATCTCTTCGAGAGTCTTCCATAGCTTCTCATGGTTCACGCAATCGAAAGCTGCACTCAAATCAACAAATGTTAAGAACAAGTTTTCTTTTTTCACTATCGTATATTTATTTAAAATTAGCATTAAATTAAGCCCTTGCTCTATGGTCCCTAACCCAGCACGAAACCCATATTGTAAATTCGATAAAAGATCTTTTTCATGTGCCCACGTTTGTAGCTTTTTCAACAGCACCCTACCAACTACCTTTAAAAGTGAGTCCAACAATGAAATTGGGCGATAACACTTTGGATCACAACGATCTCCTTTTTTAAAGATTGGAATAACTATTGCGTCTGACCATGTTGAAGGAAAACCTTGTCGTGTGTATCTGGCCAAAATATTAGTTAAAAGCGGGGCCCATAATTCAATATCATGTTTGTAAATATCTACCGGAACACCGTCCGGGCCCGAAGCTTTTCCAGCTGCACTCTCTTTAATGGCCAATTTTACATCCTCCAATGTGATACATATATCCAACGGAAAGACCGAGGGCAATTCAGAGTTAGTTATGACTGTACTGACTAGTGAGGTCTGCTCCTGCTCTTCAATTATATTTTCATCTATATTTAAATGATCTGTATACAATTCAGTAAAATGAAGTAACCAAACATCTTCCTTGATTGCAATGTCAATAATATCTATATCTCTTGTGCAGAGGAAAGGTGAATTAACCACTTTCCAAAAGGCAGTATTGTTTTTACTTATAGCTGCCTCATGTAAACTATCCCAAGCCTCTCTTCTCATCTGCAACTTCCGAATCTTAGTTGCTTGTCGGTATGTCTTTCTAGCCCGTCCGATCTCCTCCCTGTCTCTATTCTCTTTTTGAAGAACTTTCTTTAGATGAATATTGGCCTTGGTACATTCCTTGTTAAACCAGCCATGTGTTTCATTCTCCCTCTGTTTATACTCCCTTGTCAATAGTTTCTGTATATCTCCTGTTAATTTTTAAAAAGCATTTAAAACCACTATATCTTCTCCCTCTTCACAGAGGCAAATTTCTATACTTTCCCTAGAGCCTTTTACTAATTTTTTAATAAACACATCAGGGTCTACCTTTGCCCATTTTAAGGTGTATCCATTAACAGCAGCCAGGGTAATCTCATGATTATATTCCGAATCCTTCCTTTGTTTTTTCTTTTTTGTGCTTTCCATTACTACGGTAACACTATTTGGATGGTGATCACTCCATGGACTAATTATAGTTTTAAAATCCCCAATTTTTGCAGCATACCTATTTGACATTAATACAAAGTCAATAATGGAGTTACACCCTCTACCGATAAATGTAGGCTGGAAGGGTACCATAGGAGTACATATCTCATTAGCATACCCAAGATCATATTGGTATATAATTTCATTTAACATATCCCCCATATGTGTATGGGAGAAATGTGTTGGCGTATCATTATTTTCCGTACCCAGACCACAAATACCAGTTTGGCAATATGGACACATAAAACAATTAAAATCTCCCCCCCATACAATACATTTATCACTTGTCTTATCATCCTCTAATGTACTTAAAACAGTGCGTAGTGACTCCATCACATATACTACTTGTTCTTGGGGGATATTGTTATAAAAATTAATCAGCACTATACAAAAACTTCTTGTAAAATACATCAATAACACCTGGAAAAATTCCATTTCCTTCTCAAGTTTAAATTTAGTCACCCCCAATGTGTTTGAGACATAAATACATAACCCTCCTTTATTATGACCTTGTACACTGCTAACCGCTGGGGTATGAATTGTTTGATATCCTAATAGGTGTTTTCCTGCTTTTAGCCAGGTCTCTTGAAGGCAGATTATCGCATATTCTTCTATCGTACTTAACCACTGAGGATCTGTTACCTTCGCTGCTAGCCCTGCAATATTCCAAAATAGGATCCCAAACCGATTATAATCTAATTCAACAATCTGGGTACCTACGATATTATTTAGAGTAGTAATACTTGATGTTTGTAGGTTAGTTTCATTATCAATATTCCTTATACTCTCCTCCATTTGACTCATCACTACCTCCATAACCAAACCTGCTATACATTGTTCATCTTTTTTTTCTTGAATTTGTGTCTCAACACTCATGATTTCCGGCGGTACAAAATTTTCTTGTTTTGATTTCTCTGTACCCAGTGTGCACAAATTCCCTATAAGTAGGGGCTCCCTAGTGCCTTGGGCCACTTGTCAATCAATATCTTCAAGGGAGGTTAATATTTCATAGCGATTGTAAGTAGATATGTTACTCAGAGCCTGTACATTCTCGCCCCCCATATACTGTTTGGGATTTGCTCTAATTTGCGTCTGATAAAAAAAGCCAAGTGGTAATACATTAATGTCGCTTTGATTGAGCCATATACTACCCACCCTGGACAGGACTGCATGTACTAATCCAGGGTCGCTGAGGGTCAATACGATACAATCGCCTTGAAATTTTTTTTTCCCATTACCCACCCAAGCAACTCTTCTCACCATTTTAAACTTTTCGAAGAGTGAATTAGTAAATCCAGTTTTTTTACCCAGCCAATGAAGTGCTTTATTACGTAATATATCCCAAGTTTCAAGTGCAGATTTATTTAAACAGGGTACGTTTGTTAAAATCACTATATATGGAGTGGCCTCCGGGGGAAGATCCAAATGGCTATGCATCTCATTATTTACATAACCTTTTCTCTTTGTGGTATTATTATTGTGCACAACTATATTATTCACAGTCTCCCTCTCAATACCCAATTTATCATTATTACTACCATTAATGCCACAATCCATAATATTAAAAGGATTTACCATAGCATCTACAACTGATCTATCACTACTTAAGGGTAGTTTTTCTTTTTGATCACTTGTTTCCTTTATTACCACTATAGGGTTCAGAGGCCGATTCCCTCCTTCTCTAATTATGGTGGTACTATTTTGATGTACCCTATTAGGTAATTCAGTCTCATCGATAGAAATGGGCCTATTTTCCTTTCTTAACTGAATTTCTATTGCCTCGACCCTTTCCATCAATTTTCCCAATGTATCCCTGAGATAATTATGTAAATCATCAATTTTTTCCAAAATGATACCATTATCGGCTAATTGACTCTCAAGGGGTATACTTTCATTAGGTCTCCTTAGGCCTAAGGACATCCTTTTTGCCCCTATTATGGGCTGTGTATACACACATTTGCGTTTTTCCTTATCGTTTTTGTGCTAGATTTTGCTATATGTGATACTACCTTGTCATCAATATGTGCTATTTTCAGCTCCCCAAGTGCTTCAGGATTTTTTTGTTTTTTTAATGGGGGCTGGGTATCATCATCCAATTCACTACCGCTGATAATCTCAGTAACCTCTTGTATACAGCCATTATATGACCTTAATTTAATCTGGTCCGCCGGAGTATGATCTGTGAGATGATTATCAGCCTTTGGAATGGTGTTACTCAAATTTTGCGCACCCAACCCACCTTGTGAAAGTGTCTCCTCCACTGTATTTATTTGGTCTTCAATTGCCCCCATTGCTCCAGTAAGATAATTCATTAATGTTTGTTGACTTCCATGTCCGTGTTTACTGGTACTTATATGACCAGTCTTCCTCTTCCCCATAATTTCCCAGAAGCAAACACTATCAAAATTATTTTTGTAATTTAAAAACAAAAATAAAATAGAGCAGACAATATTTCACTACAATAAAAAAAAATTTTTTTCACGAATATATAAAATATAGTCTTAAATTGCTCACTGCAATCGAAGACCTCCAGTGGGTATATCAGTGCTTCTGAAAGTCAAATAAGCAAATACAGACTAAATCCGACCTTAGAGGGATGGCCCGGCCCGGCCTTTAACGGTCTTTGACGGGCTAAGACGGGCCCGTCTTGGCCCGGTCTTCGCCCGGTCGTGTCCCGCGCGCGTCCCGCGCTGCGGGAGCCGCGGACGCCCTTTTGAGCCGGTGCAGCCCCTCCAGGGGCTGTAAATAAAGTGCTGAGTGCGTTAGTTCCAGGGATCTTGGACAAAGGGAAAGAATCAGGATCGGCAAAGAGTGGCTTCCCGCCCCGCGGGAGCCGCGGACGCCCTTTTGAGCCGGTGCAGCCCCTCCAGGGGCTGTAAATAAAGTGCTGAGTGCGTTAGTTCCAGGGATCTTGGACAAAGGGAAAGAATCAGGATCGGCAAAGAGTGGCTTCCCGCCCCGCGGGAGCCGCGGGCGCCCTTTGAGCCGGTGCAGCCCCTCCAGGGGCTGTAAATAAAGTGCTGAGTGCGTTAGTTCCAGGGATCTTGGACAAAGGGAAAAAATCAGGATCGGCAAAGAGTGGCTTCCCGCCCCGCGGGAGCCGCGGACGCCCTTTTGAGCCGGTGCAGCCCCTCCAGGGGCTGTAAATAAAGTGCTGAGTGCGTTAGTTCCAGGGATCTTGGACAAAGGGAAAGAATCAGGATCGGCAAAGAGTGGCTTCCCGCCCCGCGGGAGCCGCGGACGCCCTTTTGAGCCGGTGCAGCCCCTCCAGGGGCTGTAAATAAAGTGCTGAGTGCATTAGTTCCAGGGATCTTGGACAAAGGGAAAGAATCAGGATCGGCAAAGAGTGGCTTCCCGCCCCGCGGGAGCCGCGGACGCCCTTTTGAGCCGGTGCAGCCCCTCCAGGGGCTGTAACTAAAGTGCTGAGTGCGTTAGTTCCAGGGATCTTGGACAAAGGGAAAGAATCAGGATCGGCAAAGAGTGGCTTCCCGCCCCGCGGGAGCCGCGGACGCCCTTTGAGCCGGTGCAGCCCCTCCAGGGGCTGTAAATAAAGTGCTGAGTGCGTTAGTTCCAGGGATCTTGGACAAAGGGAAAGAATCAGGATCGGCAAAGAGTGGCTTCCCGCCCCGCGGAGCCGCGGACGCCCCTTGAGCCGGTGCAGCCCCTCCAGGGGCTGTAAATAAAGTGCTGAGTGCGTTAGTTCCAGGGATCTTGGACAAAGGGAAAGAATCAGGATCGGCAAAGAGTGGCTCCTGAAGAGCCGCTTCCGCTGCCTGGACAAGACAGGAGGGGCCCTCCCATATGCCCCAGCAAAGGTGTGCAAGATTGTCATCGTCTGCTGCATGCTACACAACCTGGCAGTGCGGAAGGAGTTGCCTCTCATCCTGGATGACGATGACCAACATCCGCCACCTGTGGAGGATCCTGGCCTGGGCCACGATGCCAGTGATGATGATGATGATGATGGTGATGTCCGCACACAGCTCATCACCAACTTCTTCAGCTGAATGTGAGTATCCAGAGATGTCATGTCAATGATGTGTGTTTGCGTGATATGTGTTGGTGGTGCTCTGGTGCTGTTTGAGTGTGGCCATGTGCTACTTGACTGGAAGCGTGCAGCGATGTGTCCTTAAAGGTAGTCTGTACTCCCCAACAGTGTTGACATGCTAACTTGGTTTTCTGTGAGTATCTTGTGACATGTATTGGCCATGAGTATTGCAGTTCTGTCCTGTTCTTCCGTGCTTTTGACTGTGTGTCATGTCTCTCCTTCACAGGGTACTTTCAGAGTTGTTTGGTGAACTGTGATCCCCCAACACCATGATTCAACTTCCAGGGTGGAAGCAGTCGTTTCCCTACAGGTGATGTGCCACACAACCCTGGACTTTATTTCTTCTACACTTATTGACTGTGTGGCCACTGCCACGTAGGATTACCTTGCATCTGTAGTGGAAACAACATGTTGCAAATGTGTAATAAACCTGTGCTTCACTTTGGGTTGTGTGTTGTCTGTGGTCACACATCTGACTGACATGTGCTTACTGCACCTGTGGGCTAGTTAACACAGACTGTGAATATGTGTGGTGTCTGTGCATTCCACTGTATTTCCTGGCAACATCAGTGTAGGCGATGAGTCTGATGGCCCTGGTGTGTATGTGTTGTGTAGCCCTAGTGGTGTGTCTCCCTCATATGTGTCACGTCGCCATGACTCACATGACGGTGTTGAACTTGCAGTAGCAGTTAGCATGCACAGTGTCATTTAGCAGATCACCATCTACATGACAAAAACCACGTTGGAATCACAACAGAGGCAAGTATGGTGTATTAGTGAGTTTATTTACATACATGTGTGAGGATAGTGCACAGGATGTTGGGTGCTGTAAATTGGGATTGGAATCCAAAGTTCCCAGATGAGTTGGAAGGCTTGGTAGCAGAAATGTCCTGAGTAAAGTCCACAGTCATCTGATACATTGGGCCAACTTAAGCTCCCCATGTCATGTGGGAGAGTTGTGTTGCATTCGACAGGGTAAACAGTTTGCACACAGAGGAGATTTTCCAGAACAGGTGTTGGGTTCCTGGGGGATGTACATGGCCATCGGCCTCTCAGTTTTCCTTCCTCGGACGACCCCTCTTCTTCCGGGGGGGACCTTCACGTGCAGGCTGCTGCGGTGCAGAGGACTCTCCGCCAGAGTCCTCCTCCCTCCCTGTGGCAGTTGCAGTTGTTGCAGCACCAGATGTTGTGGGCACACAGGGAGGTGTGGCCATGTTGGTGCTAATCTGGCGGAGGCATGTCAATATGTCCCTATGCACCGCTGTCAGTTCTTCCAATGTGTCCCACTTGGACTCCATGCCAGACATGTGTGTCTCCACACGGGACATGTGTGAGTCCAAGCAGGCATGATGGGCAGCCTGCTGCTGTTAAATGTCCTTGAGGATCCCCACTACCTGGCTGACCTCTCCGGTGCTATTCTGGTACGCCTCAGCAATGCGTGCCAGTTGTGGGTCATCATGCAGTCCAGGCCCCTCTGCAAACAGCGACCTATGTCTTCCACCCCTCCCACCACCCCTGGCGACACGTGCGGGACCTGTGGTGGCACGCACAGGTGACCGTAGGCCCACTTGGGGGTTGTTACTGGGGTCGTTGTCTGTTGCTCCACGTTGGGCCGGGGTCCCTGTGCTGTTGTCATCGGTGGTCCTTGGTCTGTCCGTGTTGGCAGGGGTGGTCTGTGTGTTGGCAGTTGTTGGAGGGGTGGGTGCAGGGGTGCAGATGTTGGTCCTGCTGGTGCTGCATGATGACTCGCACCGGAGGGGCCAGGTAGGTCTTCGCCATCCGAGGAGTGCAGAGGCTGTTCCACACCAGTGAGCTCAGTGTCCCCCGGAGCCTGGGACAGGGACTCCTCATCGTCTGCTGCTGTGTCCCCATCATCACCTGTTTTTGGAAGAGACACACAATGTATGTTATGTTTCTACGGGCATCAATGGTTCACACACCTGACAGTTGTGACTGTACCTCTGGATGCGGGCCTGTACATTGCATTGTCCTAAGTTGTCACAGTCAGAGGTTGATATTGGTGTAGCACATTGTCCTGCCAACCTGAAGCTTTTCTATGTGAATGTTGAGGTGTGTGCATGGCCAGCATTGGTGGTATTTGGTGGACATCCTGCCCTCCTTCTCCCCCAGCCCAGTTATCCCACCATGGAACGTGCTTCCATTGCAGGGAGTGCAAGTTGGCTTTCAGGATGGCAGTCAGTGGTGTCCTGCTGTTGGTTGGTGCCCAGTTCCCAGCAGGGGCTTGTGCTCCCCACAGCAGTACCCAGTGTCAGCCATCTTGTCAGTTGTTTTCCACTCCCTGTGATGTGAGCATGGTTCTGAGTGGTGTTGATGGGCCAATTGTGAGAGTGACCAATATCTGTGACTACAACTCCCATCATGCTATTGCCTACACCCCCTTCCCAGCATGCCCATACTTCCTTCCTTTTGAGTGGAGTTCACAGTGTGTGAGTGTGACAGCAATGGCAAGATGGCTGACAGTGGTGTCCTGCTGTTTGTTGGTGCACAGGTCCCAGCAGGGCCTTGTGCTCCCCACAGCTGAGGCCAGTGTCAGACATCTTTGAAGTGGCTTTTCACTGGCTGTGAGGTGTGCATGCTTCAGTGTGAGCTTGCTGGGCCATGTGGGTGGGGGATGTTGAGCTGTGACTACCACTCCCATCATGCTATTGCCTACACCCCCCTTCCCAGCATGCCCATACTTCCTTCCTTTTGAGTGGAGTTCACAGTGTGTGAGTGTGACAGCAATGGCAAGATGGCTGACAGTGGTGTCCTGCTGTTGGTTGGTGCCCAGTTCCCAGCAGGGCCTTGTGCTCCCCACAGCAGTACCCAGTGTCAGCCATCTTGTCAGTTGTTTTCCACTCCCTGTAATGTGAGCATGGTTCAGAGTGGTGTTGATGGGCCAATTGTGAGTGTGACCAATATCTGTGACTACAACTCCCATCATGCTATCGGCTACACTGACTTCACCAGCATACACATAATTCTTTCCTTTGAGTGAGCTTCCCTGTGAGGTGGTGTTCTAGTGGTGGCAAAATGTCTAACTGTGTTTGTTGGTTGCATTTGTGCCACTGCCTTGCTGTATTTGTAGTTATGTTTGTACATATCTTGACACAGTTACATGTCACTATGAGATGGCATGTATTGTGTTTATCTGACTGACAGACAAATCTTGGGGTGATTATCTTTTGATTGCTGTGTATTTGCTAAGGGTGCATGGTTTGACTATCCCCTTGACAGTGATGTGTGTGTATTGTCACACAATATTGTGTATATTTGTTGTGTACTCACCAGGCTCTGGGATGTTTGATAGTCCATATATGCTCACTGGTGGTAGGATGGCCCGCACCTTCTCCTCCCAGGGCCTCAGGTATAGTGGTTTGGCAGGAGGGCCACTGCCGGTGGGCTGACTCACGATGTAATCCTTCTTTAGTAGGTCCCTGACCCTCCTGCGCACATCATACCACCTGTTCTGGATGTCTTCCTTTGTGCGCAGACATGGTGATTGTGCGTTGACCCTGTCGACGATCCTCTGCCACATCTTGGTTTTCTGCGACATGGGGGTCTGTTGTACCAATGTACCAAACAACTGTGGCTCTACCATAAGGATCTCATCTACCAGGACTTCCAATTCACTGTCTAGGAACTTTGGATTCTTCTTTGGGGGCATGGTGATGGGTGGTGGTGGGGATTGGTGTGAGTGTGTGTGCAGGTGAGGGTGTGTGAGTGTAGGTTTTGCTGGGTGTATGTGAGGGTGCTATTTGTTGAGGTGCTAATGGTGTGTGGCTTGTGTGATGGATGAGCTGTGAGTGTGTCTGTGGTTGCTGTGTGATGGTGTTCTGTGCTGGCAGGTGTGTTGAATTTGCAAAGGATCATGGTAGGGATTTGTGGCCTTTATATAGGTGGAGTTGGGGGTGTGTCCTTGTTCCCTGTTTTTTTCCCTGTATTTATTGCCTTTGTCATTGCTTGTTTGGCCCTTTTTTATGTTTTTTTCCTTAGTATTTTTTGTGCATGTAGGAGACGTTCTTCTGACCAAGTAGGATGCTGCAGTTGTCTCGTGCGAGCTTCTCCGAGTCGTCCACGCTGTGTTTCTGCAGGGTTTCTTGTGCGGCGTACGCGTCGGTCGCAGAGTATTGGCTTCCTTCGGCTGGCTTTTGTATGCGTGTCGGTCGTTCGGCTTGCGCTCCGTGCGACTCGGTCTGTTTTTCCACGCATTGCATCGTACTGCGCGGGTCGGAGTTCGCGGGTACGTTTCGTTCGGGTTGATTCCTGGTGCGTGTCGGTCGGTTCTATTCGCGTGGTTTCCCGGCCGGATAGCTTGTTTCCGTCCGGTTCGGTCGTTCGGCTTGAGTTCCGTACGAGTCGGTGGTGATTCACATTCATTTCATCGTACTTCCCAGGTCGTGCAACGCCGGTACGTGTCGGTCGGACTATATTCCCGTACACTGAGTCGGTCGGTATGTTTTCCGGCCCGAATCAGAATCGGCCCCTCTGTCTTCGTACTGCTAGGATGGAACTTGCCTTCCTGCATACGACCCTTCACAATCGCACATATGGCACTGTATTATTGTTTACTTCCTATGGCCGGCTGAGCAGATCCGTCAGTGTAAATAATATATTCATACTGATCTAGTGGCATTATTTCATTCGGGAGAGGATATTCTTGTTCGCATTGCAGGAAGGCTTGCGTTAAAAGTGTAGAGTCAAATTTGTAATCTACATCTGTTGCAGTGAGAGAATTAGCCCTATGCATCCATCTTGGATGGAAAGCTTTAGCATTTGGAACACTTGCCTTTGTGACAGCCTCTAAGGCCGGTACTGGAGTTTCCCCCTGAGCCAGTGCTCTTTCTCTCACTACAGCAGTCTGAACTGCTGTCAGAATTTTTTCTGTTGAAGCAAAACGCATTTCTGTGTTTGTGTACAAGTGTGATTTATATGCTATAGTTACCATTTCGCCTTCATTGAAGGTTAGGTAAGTGTACCCAGATTGACCCGCTATAACACGGATCACCAAATTTGTGGTGTTTACACGTGTCTGTAGGTGTTTAGAAGGGTGTTGAGACAGAATATTGAATTGGAAAGGTCGACACAGAAATATCGAGTTGGAAATATCCTGATTAAGAAATATCGACAGCAAGAATATCGTGGTCAAGAATATCGAATTTAAGGTAAGAAATATTTTAAAAAAATATAGAAGTCATTAATATTTTTGCAAAAATATAGTTGTTTAAAATATCGATTTTTTAATTAGTGTTATGTATTTTAGTTTATATTTTAAATGTATGTGATGTATGTTTTTTTGTATAAGTATTGTTTATTTTTTTGATATATGTGTTAAATTTTTAGTAGTTATGAATTTTATTTTAATTAAATTTTACATTTTTTAGTTCCGTAGCGGGTTGTGGGTTTATAGGGCAATAGTGTGGGAAGTCGTTTAATTATAATAAATTCATGATTATTTTTTATTTATTTAATTTAGATTTTATAGTGTTAATTGTGGGAAGTAATTTATTTGTAATAAATTATTAATTGGTTGTTAAGTAATATTAATTAATCAATTGATAATTAATTATGGTAATTGTGTAATATTTTTAGGTGCAGGTTGTGGGGTTTATAGGGGTAAAGGTCGGGAACTAATTTATTTTTGATTAATTAATAATTAGTTGTTAATTTATATTATTTAATTGATTGAAAATTAATTATGGAAATTGTGTAATTAATTTTAGATGGGGGTTGTGGGGTTTATAGGGGTAAAGGTTGGGAAGTAATTTATGTTTAATTAATTAATAATTAGTTGTTAATTTACATTAACTAATTAATTGATAATTAATTATGGTAATTGTGTGATTTTTTTAGGTGTGGGTTGTGGGGTTTATGGGGTAAAGGGTGGGAAGTAATTAATGTTTAATTAAAAATTAGTTGATCATTAATATTAAATAAATAATTTATATTTCATTAGGGTATTTGTTTATATTTTTTTGTGTGTGGGTTTTATTGTTATAGGGGTACAGTGTGGGGAGTAAATTAATTGTACTTACTTTATAATTAGTTGTTAAATACTATTAGTTTTTAATTAAAAATATGGGGTCTATTACGATGTGCCCGCCACCGCAACACCAAACGGGACCGCCCGCAAGAGGTGCAGCGGTCCCGCAATGGCAATTAGGATGCCACTGCCACGGTGGCAGTGGCATCCCGCATATATTGCATTGCGGCGGGCGGTGCTGTAAGCAGCACCCGCCACAATGCAATATATGCATGTTGTGCATTGGCATGCACAATGTGACAGGCACCGCGCGGTGCCTGCCACCTTGTCCATGCAAATGTTGGGGGGTACCATAGGCTCCATACTCATTTTGTATTTGTCTTGAGGGCTTGTGTGTGGAAGCACTGACTCTAGCTGTCTTATTTTTTGAGCTATCCAAAATTTGGCATTTGCTCACGTCTAGTGGGCATTTTACCCAAAACTGCATGTAGCCTTTGTGGAGTTATTTTAGTTATATATCCCTGAATTTGTCCTGTAGGTGTAGCCCTTGTTAGCTGAAGTCATCACGAACTGTGTCAGGTTTCTGTAAAGTTTTATTATTTCTTTATGAAGGGGATGTAAGTCTGCTACTGGCATTGTGTCAATGTCTGGATGTGGTGTGTAAGTCGCTAGGACTGGCCAAGTTGCTCCATCTCTTCCGAGCGGACCAAGTCTCACTTTTTCTTTTGTATGTGGGAGGGCGCCTTTACACCAGTTTATGTGCCCCTGGTAGGTGAGCGGAACTACAATGTCCTCATACGGACAGTATTCATTTGGTGTTTCATCTTCAGTATAAGTATTAAATGTATTTGTGCGTGCATCTGCTGGTGGGAATTTAACCCATGAATAGAATACCTCTGTTCTGTATGATACGTGTGCCTCAATCACAAATGTTACTGTCCCACTCCTAGCTGTGACTCTATATTCTGCTAGTTTTAAAGTATGGGCAGTTCTGACATTTTCTGAAATGTTTATTTCACCTTCTTGTTCTCTTTCCTTTACTGCGTTCACACGTTGTGCTGGTGCAGCGGCGTCTTCGTCAGCCATTATTGAGAAAAAAAGAAGTTTCAAAGAAACTGAGATAAGGTTTTATGCACAACAGGGAACTATTTGTCCTTCAAGCTTGATAAACCTTCAGCCAATACATAGGATATGCCTACTCAGCTGTGGCGGATTGTTCCCTTCCCACTCCAGACGTCTCTAGAAAAATGTGAGTAGGGGTCTCTGAGAATAGCACGACTGAACTATTCAGAATTGACCGTTAAATAAGTACCAAACCAACGTTGGCGGCGCCATGTCATGTAGTTCCTATAAACCTACATAGGATCTGCGCGTTTAGACAACATAGACTGTGGGATTGGTATCCAGACTGATTCCAGACACTCCCACCGGGTATGTTCACCTGTATACCAGCTAGCTCACAGTGCCACTGAAAACTCCTCTTACCAAGGAGAGTTCTTGGCAACTATCGAACATGACAACTCTGTCCCATCAGTGATCATGGACACAGTACAGTACTTTTCGCTCAGTCACTCGTGCTCACTTTGTCTCAGAGAGATACACAGAATAAACAGTGGCGATGTTTTCAATAAGCATTTATTGAACCAGCGTCATTCTAGTGTAAAATAGGTGTGCTGAAACAAGCATAAGACAGAAGCAGATATAAATGATTATAAGCACCAACAGAGTAAAAGGATGGTAGATTCCTACCATAGTGCTAAAACAATGAGTACAGGCAGGTATATAAATACATGACAGTAATAATGCGTACTCCTGCCATGCAACCCTAACTAGACGTACCTAAGCATACCTAGCATGTATGTAGGTGTAAAGCCAAGAATCCCCCTAGGATAAAGCCAACCCCATTACCTGAAGTGAGAGACTGTGGGACCCCGTCTTGGTCTCGAGATGGACACCCCGCGAGGGATGTCAAACCACTGCAAGCTGGAGTGTCTGCGTGCAGGAACCTCAGCGTCTCGCGTCAGTGTGTCAGCATGGAAGTCTTTCTAGCTGTGGGTTGTGGGGATTATAGGGGTAAAGTGTGGGAAGTTAAATAATTTTTATGAGTTTATATTTGCTTTTTAATTAATAATATTTCTTTAATTGATAACTAATTATGTTAATTAAGGAAGTACTTTAAAAAAAAATTTAGATGTGGTTTGTGAATTGTGTGGTGTTATAGGGTAGGAAATAATAAAAGTAAATTTATGTAATAAATAATATTTTTGTTTCTAAATATTTTGTAATTAAAAATATCTATTGTTTGGAAATGATGTTTTATTTTATTTAATATAATATTTGTCGGTATTTGTCATATGTAGTTAACATTATAATATGTTTTTGTAAAAAAATAATATTAAATATATTTGTATTTTAATTTTTAACATATTTATATATTTTTTAATTTATTTAGTTTTTTAAATATTTGTGTTGTTAAAATTTTGTTTGTTTTTAATTTTGAACTTACTGGAGTGAGAATATTAATTGTTACTCCTCTGCAATCCAACACTTTCCCTACTGTTGCACGCTCTGGAGTTGGAATAG
Source organism: Calotriton arnoldi (assembly GCA_963921515.1). Classification (NCBI taxonomy): domain Eukaryota; kingdom Metazoa; phylum Chordata; class Amphibia; order Caudata; family Salamandridae; genus Calotriton; species Calotriton arnoldi. The sequence goes on along the minus strand of CAWUFW010003799.1, from coordinate 439,356 downwards.
GAATTTTTACCCCTCCGCTGTCCAACACTTTCCCTACTTTTACAATTATTGGCGTGGGAATAGTAAATTTTATCCCGCCGCTGTCCAACACTTTCCCTACTGTTGCACTCACTGGAGTGGGAATAGTAATTTTTACGCCTCAGCTATCCAACTCTTTCCCTACTGTTGCACTGACTGGTGTGGGAATAGTACGTTTTTACTCCTTTGCTATCCAACACTTTCCCTACTGTTGCACTCGCTGGAGTGGAAATATTAATTTTTTCCCCTCTGCTATCCAACACTTTCTCTACTGTTGCACTCACTGGAGTGGCAATAGTAATTTTTCCCCCTCCGCTATCCAACACTTTCCCTACTGTTACACTCACTGGAGTGGGAATAGTAATTTTTACCCCTCCGCTATCCAACACTTTCCCTATTTTTACAATTATTGGCGTGGGAATAGTAAATTTTATCCCGCCGCTGTCCAACACTTTCCCTACTGTTGCACTCACTGGAGTGGGAATAGTAATTTTTACCCCTCAGCTATCCAACTCTTTCCCTACTGTTGCACTGACTGGTGTGGGAATAGTACGTTTTTACTCCTTTGCTATCCAACACTTTCCCTACTGTTGCACTCGCTGGAGTGGGAATAGTAATTTTTACCCCTCTGCCATCCAACACTTTCTCTACTGTTGCACTCACTGGAGTGGCAATAGTAATTTTTACCCCTCCGCTATCCAACACTTTCCCTACTGTTACACTCACTGGAGTGGGAATAGTAATTTTTACCCCTCCGCTATCCAACACTTTCCCTGGTTTTACACTCACTGGAGTGGGAATAGTAATTTTTACCCCTCCGCTATCCAACACTTTCCCTACTGTTGCACTCACTGATGTGGGAAATTTAAGTTTGAAGATTTTTAAATAGATTAATGTTTTAATGTATAATAGAATGTTTTTTTCAATTCGATTTTATGTTATTGGTACATATATATAATCATGTACCATGTGTCATGTGATCAAGGCCTCGTTGGAGGCTGAAACGCGTAATGGTGGAGGTGTGGGAGTTTCTGTAATAAACCAGCATTGCACTGATTTTGTGTCTGCATTTTCGTCCTTTTGATTGCTGTCGTGGCGGAAAACTTAAAGGATATAAATATATTTATGTATATATATATATTTGTAAATTTTAAAAAAAAATTAATAGTTTATTAATTGTTTTAAAGTAAATATATATATTTTGTTAAACGTTTATTTATGATTTTCACACATGACATGGTTGTACATTTTCTTAAACCAACAGCAGGTCACAAACATTCCACTGTATGTTCATTTTGATAATCGTTTGGCATGAGACGACTAGAGTATTCAGCAGGCACAATATCGGCATTTGACATAGAATACTTACAGGTATGCCACGTTGTTGATATGTTAGCAACACATGATATACAGTTCTAACCATATATCATCTTAGCCCCGTTCCCATTCTTGTACCGTCTAGGAACCATTGTCTTATAAGCAGCTACCTTAACTAGGTGAAACTATAGTGTCCAATTCATATGCAGTGGCCGCGTTTACCTCTAGATCTATAGATGTCGCGATGTCCGCATCTTCAGAGTTCTACAGGAGGAGGTAGCTCTGGAGAGGCCCCCATATATCCGTGGGTCTAGAGGCAATTGGGAGCAGCTCCACATATGTGTTGGTCTGTTCCTGGAAGTGTAATAAGTCAGCCAACCAGTCCTTAAACTTCGGTGCTCGTCCCCTGCCCCACCTACAGGCTACCCTACGTTTAGCTAACAGTAGAGATATGGCAAGAAACTTTCGATATGTTTTGGGTATTAGTGCCGTGTAGCTCAGAAGGGCCACCACAGGATCCCTCACCAGTGTGCTATCCAGCATTTTCTCAAGCGCCTCATACACCTCACCCCAGTAAACTTGCACTGTCGGGCACTGCCAGGCCAGGTGCAGAAAGCCTGCTCCTTCCCTCCCACATCTATCACATCTGTCATGGTCAGTCAATTTAAATCGATATTTTTTAACAGGCGTATAATATAAACGCTGCAAAAATTTATAATGTATCACCCGTAACCTACTACTGGCAGAGATTTGCGATGTTTGGGCGCAACAGTAATTCCATTGCTCCACAGTTAGCTCCTGCCCCAGCTCCTCTTTCCAGTGTGTGTAGGCCGAGCTGAATGGTTGTTCTTGTATTGCCCGTATGCCTTTGTATAAGCCTGACACTAAATGTTTGCCACCTGTGGGACCCAACATCTGGTGCAGCGGGAGGAGAGTCCCTGGTTCACGAGGGAAGTCCGGGAGGATCACCCTCATCCCTTGCCTCAACCTAACATATAAGAATAAGTCCAGAGGGGAAGTCCGCACCCCCTGAAACATGTGTTCTGAGGAGCGAAAGGTACCTTCCTGGAACAGGTTCCCCCATGCATTTATACGCATCCGTTTGCAGAGGTTCTGAAAACCCTTCTCCTGTAAAAGGGGCATGTCAGGGTGATAGGTTAACGGGAGTCGCGGGGAATATAAGAATGGCAACGAGAGCTTCTCCCTGATACAATTCCATGCATCTACCGTGCTGGTGACCATAGTAGGTGGTGTTGATCGCGGGTGGCGCGGGCCATGTATGATACCGTTCAGTGGGATGGGATCTGCAAGCCAGTCCTCCGTGGCTATTTGCGGCATGTATTTAGGGGGGTACACCCAGTAAAAAGCGTATTGAGCTTGCGCACTCAAATAATACATCTCGAAGTCAGGTATATCTAACCCGCCCTGTTCATACGGCCTAATAAGGTTGGACCATTGAAGTCTTGGCTGTTTCCCTCCCCAAAGGAGTCTAATCAATTCCGTCCGCAATGTTTTAAAAAAATTAGGCCCAGGGTGATATGGTATATTTGCAAACAGGTAAAGGAACTGCGGAAGTACCACCATTTTTATTAGGGAAGCACGTCCAGCAATCGATATAGGCAAAGAGATCCATCGTGTGACATTGCTATTAAGTCGTGCAACTGCCGTGCCATAGTTGAGCCGTATAGTTTCTTCCCTGTCTCTTGTCACCTGTATACCGAGATAGCGAAGTTCAGTGTCACACCATTCCAACGGGAAGTCAAGTGGAAATTTAGGAACCACCGGTGTAAGAGGAAACAACTGGGATTTCCCCCAATTAATATTGACACCAGACAGCCTGCCAAATAGTATAAATTCACGTAATATAGGGTTGAGATTATGCTGGGGATCCCTGATATATAATGTAACGTCATCCGCATATAAGGATATCAAAATTTGACGAAGACCACACCGAAACGCCTTATCCTGATGTCGCTGCCGTAGTCTGGAGGCAAGGGGTTCAATTGCGATGGTGAATAATAGCGGGGACAACGGGCACCCCTGACGAGTGCCTCTCGAGATGGGGAGTGAGTGAGATATATAGCCATTAATCAATACCTTGACTGTGGGCTTGTGGTACAGCAACTTAATCCAGGATATATATATCATTGGAAACCCCATGCGATGCAGCACCCCGAAAAGATAATCCCACTCCACAGAATCAAAAGCTTTTGTGGCGTCTAAGAACACCGCTGCAAGTGGGAACTCAGGCGCCACTGTCTGAACGAGCGAGAATAATGTTCGGAGGTTGTGGGTGGTTGCCCTGCCAGGAACAAAGCATGATTGGTCAGGTAAGACGAGTTTCTCCATGAGAAGAGTGAGGCGATTAGCCAGCACCTTAGCCAAAATTTTGGTGTCACAATTAATAACTGACAGTGGACGATAGGAATCACACGAGCTAGGGGTTTTATTGGGTTTCAGTAGGGATGTAACCAGTGCCTCCCTCATCGAGGGGGGGAGCGTCCCAACCTCCAGGGATTCCTCATAAACTTCTTTAAGGACTGGCGCCATGATGTCGATATAAGTTTTGTAAAATTCCGCAGGAATGCCGCCTAATCCGGGCGCCTTCCCATTTTTAAGTTGCATAATCGCTTCCCGGATTTCATCCAATTCAAAAGGCAAACTAAGGAACTCTTTGCGTATTACTGAGCCACCCCAACGCTATATCCCCCATGAAGTCGTCCAGCTCCACTGGCTCATGGCGTTGTGTGGTGTATAAAGCCTCATAGTGTGTTGTGAATGTGGACAATATATCAAGTGAATCTCTATGCATTGTTCCCTCTGGGCCTTCAATTTCAAGTATGTGTGTTGTGAACCTGGGACACCTCGTCACTGCAGCCAGCGCCTTTCCCGGCCTTTCACCTTCCCCATACTTTCGAGCCACCCAATATTTACTCTTAAATTTCACCTCTCTGGCAGCAGTCTGTTCATATTCAGACAATTTCTCTCGAAACTCTGTCTGCACCTGTCCTGTCTCTCCTTTACCCATCCTGTCCTCTAGCCTCTTCAGTTCCTGTTCCAACGTTTGAATCGTTCGTCGTATGTCCCTAAGTACCCCAAAACTCTTGGAGAGGCAATACCCTCTGATAGTGACTTTGAAAGCCTCCCATATTACCTCTACGTTATCAACTGACCCCTTGTTTCTCACAAAGAAGTCTTTTATTTCCTCTCCCAGTTCAGCCTGGAAGACCGCATCCAACAAATCTTGTGGCTGCAGCCGCCAACAGGGTCTGGCCGTGCCATATCCCGGTGGTGTAAGCGACAGCCTCACAGGACAGTGGTCTGAGAACGTCCTGGAAGGATGAACTACATTACGTATGGCATCTCCCAACCCCCTGGAAACAAGACAATAATCAAGGCGTGCCCATGTACCCGCACGTGTCGTAAAATGTGTGCCTTCCTTCAAGTGTGGGTGAACATGTCGCCAACTATCTATTAAGCCACCTTCCTCCATTATACCCCGCAGCACCTCTTGGGACTTATTATAATGATACATAGCCGGATTAGACCTATCCTGTGGTGGGTTAAGGGCCACATTAAAGTCCCCTCCCCAAATGACATGTGTGGATCCCACATTCAATATCTGCCCCCATAACATAGTGAAAAAATCGGGAGTATCAACATTGGGGCCATAGCAATTGGCTAGCGTGACCGATTCCCTACCAAGCCGGCCCCATGCTAGGACATATCTCCCCTGTGGATCTTCTATCGCTCCTGCAAGTACAAAGGGTGTCTGTTTCTTGATCAGAATGGCAGTGCCTCGCGCATAGGAGGAATATGATGAAAAGAGTCTCGTGCTAGCCCATTTGCTGGCAAATGTGTTTGTGGCTTTCGGATTTATGTGGGTCTCCTGTAACATAACCACCTGTACCAGTTGCCTGTCCAAATATGCCAGAACCTGTCTCCTCTTTCTCTGATCCCCCAGGCCTCTGACATTCCAAGACAAAATTGTCAGTGTGGATTTGTCATCCGTAGCCATCAAGCATTCTCACACCGTGAAACATGACAACTGATGTAACAGCCTTATGGAAGTATTGCCCAGCTAGATATTTAGCAACTCCATATATAGTGTGCCTGTCTGCTGTAGTAGACCAGTTAACTTCCCGCTTCTGTCCCCCTCCCATCCCCTGTGGCATCCCAATCATGCCAGGAACTATCAGCCCACCCCCCCTTCCCTAGACCCACATCCCCACCCCCACATACTGAAGCAGCCCCAACCTGCCAGAAATGAGTACCCCCCCTACCCCAACCAATGAAAACAAATACAAATAACCAAGCTACTGCTGTAACGTACATGTGATAAACATCAATGGGGGAATACCCGCTGGGGGAATACCCTAGGTGCCGACACAGATGCCCCCACCCGTTGAGGCCACACATGATGGAATAAGTGAACACAAATGGGCAGAGGGTGCCTGGCGTGTCAAACGAAAAATGGCTCAAAAAGAAAAAACAAACGGTCTACCGCCCTCCAAGTATGCGGAGCTTGCAGCAACAGCTCAGCTATCAGGCGATCATTTCAATATTTCATATGTCCCAGAAAGTTCCAGACATCAGTGATATATTCATTGTGAGTCATCCTCTGCTCCCGTAGATGTAGATTGCTGGGATGATGTTGATGGCCCATTGCTGCAGTTCACTCATTTCAGATACTTTAAGAACTCCTCCACCTGTTGTGGCTTAGTGAAGAATCTCTGTTTACCTTGATGGGTAACCCTAAGGCGTGCAGGATATAATAGTGCGTAGTCAATTTGGGCCAGTCGCAGCTTGTTCTTGATTCCCATAAATTTACGCCTTTCTTCCTGAACGATGGGAGTAAAGTCAGGATAGATAGAGAATGCATTGCCGTCATATGTCAACTGTTGTTTGCTTCTCGCTGCACGGAGCGCAACATCCCGGTCCCTGTAGTTCAAGAGACGCACTATGATAGGGCGTGGCGAACTTCCCGGTGGCGGACGCGGACCCAGGGACCGGTGTGCCCGCTCCACTATGAATTGATTGGAAAAGGCCTCCGTCCCAATCGATGATAGCAACAGTTTTTCTACATAGTCATCCATTCTTCCCGTATTGGTCGACTCGGGAATTCCAAGAATGCGTATATTGTTGCGCCTACTGCGCGCTTCCAAATCCTCATTCTTTGCAGCAATGATTTTTAAAAGCTTATCCATATGAGCAATCTGTGATGTTACCTGGGACGCAGTGTCTTCGTTGTCCGAGATGCCGCACTCAGCTTCTTTGATGCAGTCTTCATGCCCCTCGAGTTTATGTGCAATGGCGTCCATGCGAGTTGACATGCTATCCACCTTGTCTACAATAGTGGCGAAGCCTTGGCGAACCTCCTGAAGGATGCTTTGTACCTCCGTAAATAGTGCATTTCCATTCCCTTGCGCACTCTCCCCTTTGTCAACATCCTGATCATCTGGTGCATTCCGGGCATTCCTTTTGGTGGTGTCAAAGGTAAGCTTAGGCTGGCGATTATCTGGCTTCCCCATGTTGGCCCCTTTATGAGACCTGCCAACGTCCAAGTGGCTTTACGGTGTGCGGTTGACAGGGTGGTTGCAGTCCTGGAAGTGATAGATTGTAAGACGTCAGAGCTACAATGTGCTGATAGCAGACAACCCGCCTGCTAGACCCGTGCTTGGTAGAGTTTGCAGCGCGACCCTCAGGGCTCTGTTGTTGCTGACTCGCTGGCACTGCCAGTATCTTGCCTGCAAAGGCCTACCACGATACAGGACCTCTGTGACCGTTATGAGCCTAGTGGTGAAGATGCTGAGGGTTTAATACAGTGGCACGGCTTCCTTTTGCAAACGCTGATGATAGGGCCGCAGATTAAAGGAGCGGCCTATATGTTGCGCCGCAGTTGCTGGGAAAGCGGAGTCCCAATCCGCTCACATCCGTGTGCCATTTCCCACACACACAGGACAGCAGGGTGTGAGGGGGTGTGTGGCCCTACCAACGCTGTCTTATTGGAGAAAAGCACAATGTACTAGAAGGCATGTAGTTGCATCCTGTCAGGCAGTCACGAATAGCGTTCAATATAACTTGCTTAGGTAGGGCCTTTCCTCTAACTTGAGTATTATATAATAAAAACAAGAAAAAGAAAGGCACCTCACGCAGAAAGTAGGGATGCCCGCCGTGAGGGATGTGTCATAGCACTTGAGGAGATGAGGGACAAGGGATCCGCTTCAGGAATCTGGTCCTGGGGCAGCCCGTCAGTATGCTGGTTCGTGGCGTCCGCGTTCGTCAGCGATCTCGCGTCTGGGAGGCGGTTCGCAGGGAAGTCATCAACTGCTTTGTAGGCCACCAGGGGCCGTGAGTAGGAGCCGCACCGCAGGACCTCTAAGTGGCACACGTACAGCATGCGCGCCGCAGTTCCAAAAGCGGGTCGCGTACAAGGTATCCCGCCAGGACTCCGTTAGCGGCTAGGCCCCACAGGTCGGTCCTCGCAGGGGGGGCTGCAGCAATATCGCACCTACCGCTTTGTCTGCCTCTCACTCCGGCGGGGATTTGCCTCCAGCGGTAGATGTCAGCTCACTCTCCCCTGCCACCACGCAGGAAGCAGCAGTTGTAGGCAGCGCCGCAGGCCGTTGACTGCTCTGTGGCTTCTTCGCCGAGTCCGCGCCACTGGGCCCAGGCGCCTCGTGTTGAGCCCCGGGCTTGCGTAGATGCGGCAGCCGTTCCCGGGCACCGCGTCTCACTCCCTCCTCCCGTGGTGCAACATCGACATCAATGTAGCCTGAGCAGGGAGACTCCAATCCGGCCAAATTTTGCACCGGAGCTGCAGCAGACAACAAGCTGTGCCAGGTAACGGTTTAAGCTGGGTTCACGGCCATTTAGCAGGATAAATGCAGGATCCTAAGCGCCAGGCAGCAAGAGCCTCACAACAGTGCGGCCATTTTGCGTGTGCGCCACCTAGCGCCCCCTAAAGTAAATATATATGAATTAATATGCATGCGTGTTTAACTTTTTTTATGACGTTTATTTATTCATTTTTTAAAAATGTATATTAAATCTACTTAATTTTTTTATATTCATTTTATTATTTAACATATTTAATATTTATTATTTTATTTTATATATATATATAAAATTCGATATTTTGTACAACTATATTTTTTACATTGATATTTTTCTTCCGATATTTTTGTGCTTGCCTGTTTAAGTATAGGGAGTCGATATTTTTGCATTCTATATTTTTTCATCGATATTTTGTCAGTGAACCGTTTGGAAGCTATCATGTCAGCTTGTAAGTAATGAAGGATATCTGTGTGTTCCTGTGTCCCATGCCTAACTGAAAAATCAGGTCTTATTAGGTCGTAGAAAGTTTCACTTTTTCCGCGTAATCTAAAATGTAAGTTCTGCCACAATCCCAGAATCCCAATATGGATTGTAAATTTTTCAATGATTTAGGAGGTTGGAGCAGCGCATACTTTTCTAAAAAGTTAGCTGCCAGGCTTTTGCCTTCAGTTGAAAGCTCATATCCCAAAAATAGGACATTGAGGTGGGCTATTTTAGATTTTTTTAAGTTGAATTTGTAGCCCTCAGAGGCGAACCCCAAAATTATGTTGCTCACCCTGGTCAAATGAACCATTAAATCATTATCCGTCACATAAATGTCATCTATATAGGACAATGCCCCTTCATCCAAATTCTGAAGTAGCTCTGTTATCCTAGCTGAGAACAGCCCCGGGCTATTCTTATACCCTTGGGGGAGTTGACAGAATTGACTCTGAGAACCGAGCGCTGAGAATGCTGTCAAATATCTGCTTTCAGGCACTATATTTTGGCTGAAAAATCCATTTAAGATATTGTTAGAAATGGGATTTCTGGTTGGCTAGGGCAAGTGCCTAAGCCAGGCAGAAACCACCACTCTAGTCAGGGCAAGGGAGTTACACGCTGAAGATAACCCCTGCTCACCCCCTTGGTAGCTTGGCAGAGCAGTCAGGCTTATCCCAGAGGCAATGTGTAAAGCGTTTGCGCAACACACTCACACAGCAGCGACACACTAGGCACACCACAAATGAAACTCCATTCAAGGTTCTATCAAAAATAGGCTTAGTATTACTGATAAAACACATTAGAATGTAATCACATATATACACTGTGCCACCTGGCACTTAGTATCACTTTGCAGGGGATTATATACACTTACAGGGCCATTCAGGCCACTGTCGTCACCCTTAGAACTCACTAGTAGTGAAAGAAAAACTCCCAGTAATTACTGGCAATAGGCACTTAGCATAAACACATTATGCATAAATCATGAGGCATGAACATCATAGCACTTCCTAACATAGCAAGCTATGCCAACCATAATCAGCAGTAGTGCAGTACATCATCACACCACATCACCTAATCTCATTGGGCCCCACCTAAATGTAGGGGCGACCATCAGGCCGGCTGGCCTTAACCTCGGGGGCCCGTCTTGGGCTTCCCCGCAATGCCCTCTGTCCCAAACGTCAGGGCTCTACTATCAAGAGGCCTTCAAACTGGCCACCGGGCTGCCGATGCAGCAGAGTACTGGCCCCAACAGGCCTGTGCTAAAAATTGGGGCAAGGGTACAACTCACCCGTGTCTCTCTGTAGACACCAAATGCCCCCGACATTGCAGCTGCCCGCAATCTGGCGGTGCAGCTGTGAAAACTGACACCAACAGTGTGCCTTGCAAGCCCCACTCACTGGGGCTTCCCTCCTTCCGTTGCAGCTACCCGCAATCTTGCGGCGTTGCTGGACGCGCAGACATCCACCAACCGTGTGCCTTTCAAGCTTCACTCACCGGAGCTTCTCCTCTCTGCAGGAAATAGGCAGGACGTGTCAGCAGGGAGCCCCCGAGGCTCCGGTCCTTCCTCTTGATCCGGTGAGCCTCCGTCTTCATCGGGGCAGACACGCGGGGCTCTCCTCTGCCTCTATCAACTGCTCTCCTCCTCCATACGGGGAGCTCCTCCCACAGCCAGGCAACCGCCGCCTGGCTTCCTGCAGCGCTACTTCCTCCGGCCGGTCCCGCCCAGAGTCAGGCTCTCCTCGCCTGACCTCCGGTTTCTGTGGTGTCTCTCGCGGCTCCCTCGTTGCTACGGCAACTCGCTGGGGGGGCCGCACTCAGCCTCGGAGACGGAGGCAACTTCTTCCCTGACACAGGCTTCCTCCAGACGATCGGGAATTGTTACCCAGGGATTCCTTGAGCAAAACGGGATGCAGGGCACAGCGCTCTCGAGCGCACAACAACCAAGTGCCCCACACGCTTCTAGGGCACCGGGAGCCCACACCAGGGGCTCAAGTACACCGGGCCAGGAATCTTGCAGCGCTCCCAGCCCAGGCCCAGGGCAATCAAGGTAGATCACTCAGCCCCAAAATCACACAGGGCAGAGCTAGGCCCAGGCAGGCAAGCTCACAGGGCCCGCCAGCAGAGGGGCAGTCCTTTGTGGCGGTTCCTCCAGGCGCCCAGCAGTCTTTCAGCCACAAGCAGCTCCAGTTCAACCTTTTCATGGGGTCACAGCCCCAATACTTAGACCACATCAAGTCTTTGTTCTCTCCCTGGCACAGGGCTCTGCTCGGTCCAGACCAATTCTGGGGGGTACTTGCATTCACCTTTTCATGTGCTCAAACACCCTCCTTTGTCAGTGTAGGCTCTGGCCCCAGACACACCACAGGGGGGCGGAGCCAGCATTGTGTAAGGCAGGCACAGTCCTATTCAGGCCCAGGTGCTACTCCTCCCACTACTCTAAATGCAGTACAGGCCTATTCAGCCTAGCGCTGACTCACCCCGCCCCTCTGGAGCCACTGCACCTCCCCAGTCTCTGTCACTCCAGAGCCAGACATGCAATACACAACAGGCAGGCACAAAGACACATAGCACACAGAAATTCCCACTTTTAAAAGTGGCATTTCTAAAATAGTGATAATAAATCTGCGAACACCATTACGCAGCATTTGTTACCACTATTCCAAACATACCATACTTGACCACGCTACTACTCTCATGTCAGGAATTACCACTGAAACACATATCAGGGAATCCCCAATGCATTCCTATGAGAGGGCAGCCTCACAGTAGTGAGAACCCAAAATGGCTGTTTGTCACTACCAGGACATGCCACACAGTTAAGGCACATGTCCTACCTTTTACCTACAGTGCACCCTGCCCATAGGGCAAGCTAGGGCCTTCCTTAGGGGTGACTGATATGTAGTAAAAGGGGAGTCACAGACATGGCACCCACTTTATGTGTCACGTCACAGCGGCAGTAAAGTGCACGCGCAGGCCCTGCAATGGCAGAGGCCTGGGACATGTTTGAAAGGCTACTTTGGTGGGTGGCGCAAGCAGCTCTGCAAGCCTACCAGTAGCATTTAATTTACTGGCCCCGGGTACATGAGATACCACTTTACAAGGGACTGATAGGTAAATTAAATACGTCAAACAGGTGTAGACCAATCTTACCATGTTTACCATAGAGAGCACATGCACTTTAACACTGAACAGCAGTGATAAAGTGCCCAGAGTCCTAGAACCACCAACACCATGTCAGAAAAAATGCCAGGCGGAAGGCAAAAAGTTCTGGGATGACCCTCCATTTTTTTGTGTTTTTTTCATGTAACCTCTGTGGGACACTTACTGTTGGACTTGGCCCTTTTTGCAGGGTCATCCCTGAACTTTTTGCCTTCTTCCTGTATTTTCCCTGACCTGTTTTTGTTGGTTTTATGACTCTGGGCACTTTACCACTGCTGATCAGTGCTAAAGTGCATATGCTCTCCCTATTGTAAATTGATGTATGGATTAGTGACTCCATGATTGGATTATTTGAATTACTTGTCAGACCCTAGTATAGTGCACCATGGGTGCCCAGGGCCTGTAAATCAAATGCTGCTGGTGGGCTTGCAGCACTGGTTGTGCCACCCACAGAAGCAGCTTGTAAAGTGTAGCTCAGGCCTGCCATTGCACAGCCTGTGTGCAGTTTGTGACTGCCATGTCGATTTGGTAAGTGCACCCACTTGCCAGTCCCTAAACCTTCCCTTTTCTGCATATCAGTCACCCCTAAGGTAGGCCCATGGGCAGGGTGCATTGCATGTAAAAGGTAGGACATGCCCTGGTGTGTGTGGCATGTCCTAATAGTGAATTACAGCCATTTTCGTTTTTCACTATTGCAAGGCTACCTGTCCCCATAGGCCAGAATGGGCAGTTTGATTATAACATCTTATAATCCTAACTGACCCAGGGAACATGGTAGAAATTCGAGTTTAGTATGCCTGAACCCAGAATGATAAAATACATCTTTTAGTAAAGTTGGTTTTAACATTCTGTGTTTGAAAATACCACTTTTTGAAAGTAGGTATTTTCTTGCCTAACTGTCCAAGCCTGCCTCTGCTAGGTTGTGTATTCCATGTCTGGTTTGTGAGTGACAGGGGCTGGGGGGGATTCCAGGAGACAGGGTGAGTCAGCACAGGGCTGAATAGACCTATCTGCATGTAGAGTGGTGGGAGGAGTTGCACCTGGGTCCGAATAGGGCTGTGCCTTCCTTCCACAATGCTGGCTCCACCTCCTGTGGTGCGTCTGATGTCCCTGGCCCACACTGTCAAAGGAAAGAAGGAGTCCTGTAAACAAAGTGCTCCAGGACTGCACAGAACTGGTTTGGACCAGGTAAAGGCCCCTCTGCCTTCAGAGGACAAAGGATTTAGTAGTATAAATATGGGGACCCAGACCCCAAGACTTTAGATCACTTCTGGAACAACAAGACGAACCTCTGCCAAGGAGAAGAACCAAAGGAAGCTGTAGGGGTTGGACTGCCCCCCTGCCAGTGTGCTGTGTTGCTGGGTTGGCCTACAGTGGTGTCTTCAGCGCCAAGGAGAGGAGAAGGAACTTTTAAAGAACTTTCATCATCCTGCAGAATATTACTCCAAGGGCTTGAACTTGTGCTTGCCTCCTGCTGAAGTCTCAGGGACATAAGACTTCACCACCAGCTCCCCTCTGAATTCCCTTGCTGGGAATTCTGTCTGCAGAAGCCTGCGTGTCGCTGGGAGCTGGAAGCGCGACGCAACGAGAAGAAGCGTGTCGCAGTCGCAGCTGTTGCCGTCGCATCGCCGGAGAAGCGTGTTGCCGCCACAGAGGTCGCCGCCGCATCACCAGAGAAGCGAGCCTTCGTCAAAACTGTTACCCGACGCATCACCGGAGAAGCATGTCGCCGCCGCAGAGGCTGCCGGCGCATCACCGGAGAAGCATGTCCCAGGGCCTGTCGCGGCTCCAAAGTTACAGAGTCGCCGCACGGCCGCCGGGGGTGCACGCATCGTCTTCACGTCGTCGCATCAAGTGCGCCATCTTATCGCATCGCACCGGATCATCGCATCGAGGCGCCATCTTGTCACATCGCAACCGGAACGCAGTACGAGAATCTACGCATCACCTCCTCTCTGGTAAGGACCAAGACGCATCCCCTACTCTGCGCAAGCACTGAGGCGCGACGCATCGTCTCCCCGAAGCAAGGAACTGACGCATCTCCATCCCTGCGAACCTTTTTATTTGTTTTGCGTTACGCATCCAGGTACTTTTGTGAGAACTTTGTCGCATTTACCATCAACTTGAACTAAGTTACTTCTACCATCTTTAAGTCTATTTTGAGTACAGTATTGTGGATTTTTGTCGTTTGTGGTCATGTGTTAAGTCTATATAAAGAATACTTATTTTTATAAAACCTGTGTGGTGTCCATCTGTAGTGTTTTCACTGTATTACTGTATGTGTTCACAAATGCTTAACACACTGCCTCTGAGATAAGCCTGTCTGCTCGTGCCAATCTACCAAGGGGGTGAGCAGGGGTTATCCAGTAGTGTAATCCTCTTTCCCTGACGTAGAAGCAAGGGTCCCTATTTGGTCAAAGGTACCTACCTCTGCCAATTAGAGACCCCCAGATCTAACATTGGTGGGCAGCGGTGAGGATTTGGACCTGCATTTGTGACTCATATACAGTAATTGGTGTACACTACTAGTGAGTGCAGACCAAACGCGACCACATACTTTTTGGTAGAATTTTTTCTCCTTGGACTGTTATTTTTTCCTGAGAACTGCCAATTCTTACTGCCATGAGTAGACCAGCATCTGTTGCATCTATGGATCTAGATTTTGAGGAAGAGAGGTTGGAAACCTACACTTTGAAACAGCTCAAGCATCTCTGCAAGAAATTGAAAGTTGCTACACCAGACATTTCCAAAAAGGATGACTACCAAAAGGCGCTGAGGGCCTGGGTAGAAGCAAGAAATGCCCCTGAGTTGGTGGTGGAGCCAGCTGGGGATGCAGATGGGCAACTGGATAGGCCAGAGTTTCCAGCATCTCTTCCAAAGACCTGTCCCCCAGAGAGTTGGAAGACAGGGAGAGAAATAGGGCGCACAAACTGGAGATGGCTAAGCTTAAGATGGAGGGTCAGAGGGAAATAGAGAATAACAAGTTGTCCTTGGAGAGAGAGAGAATGAGATTGGAACATGAGTTGAGAATGAGAGAGCTTGATTTGGAGCTCGAGAGGCTTGAGGCCATGAGGGTCTTAGCCCAGCAACAAGAAAATTGTGTAGCTCAGGAAGTGAGCTTTGCTGAGTTGGAGGTGGAATCCAGCTCAGATGGTGGCAGCAATATTGAGTTATCTAGTGCTGAGGGGGTAGTACACACACCCAGAGATGTGGCGCCTGACTTGAAGGGGGGTTAACATACACCAGGAGGTTCAAGGATCTGAGGTAGCGCCAGTGGTGCGCAGTGTCCTGGAAGTAGATTGGGGCGCAGGGGTTCATGGTCCTAGTGTTGGGAGGGACACTCCACTGACTCTAGCTGAGAGGAGCAGGGAGGGAGGTTCCCCCATGGTTGAAGTCCTGGTGTGTGAATGTGGAGACCGCCCAGAAGAATGTGGGTTGAGTGACAGAGACAGTCAGATACTGTCTTGCCAATCTCAGGAGAGTGGTGTGGAGTAGGTGTACGAGGCACTGGATGGTGAGGTGAAGGATAGTTTGGTTAACCCTTGTAGGGGGCTGTGTGATCCAATTGTGGGAGAGCATATTGTAAGTCCCTGTTTTCCAGAGCTATGCCAACACCTGTTGGAGAGTGAGTTCTCTGACCCCAGGGAGCTCACCAGGGGGGCAGACCTTTTGGTGGATTCCAGAGGGTCTGAAGAGGCATTGGGGAATGACCCTAAGGGGAGTGGCTCAGGTATCTTCCAACCTAGAGTGGTGGAAATGGTTCAGAGTAGCCCAGCTAGGTCCCGGTGTAGTGGGAGGGGTGTAGGGGCTCACGTCCTGTCTCAGCGGAGACGGAGTGAGTGTGGGGCTGCGTGTCCCCAGGTGCCCGAAACCCAGTCTCAGGGCCTGGATGGTTCTTTAAGGGAACACCAGGTGGGGAGCCTAGTCTGTCCTGGTGGGCCACCCATTGAGGGGGATGCCCTAGTGTCTGGTTAACTGGGAGTGTCTGTAAGCAGGCCTCCATCAGTTCTGGTGTCTGGCAGTGCCACTACTAAGTGGAGGGTGCAGAAGTCCAGATTGAGGGGTGAGAGGGGGAAAGAGTCCCGAGGTGGAGGAGAACCGGGTGTGGGAAAGCCCACCCCGGTCTCCTGTCCAGCCGCCAGGTACAGGCCCGGGGCTGGTGGGTCAGTGTCAGGATGTCATACCTGACCTGAGAGAAGGGAGAGTGGACAAAGGGTGCCAAGCACCTGGGGCTACTGCCCCCCACTCTCTGACGCCACAGAGGTTTGAGAGCCCTGAGAGGCATAAGGCCTGGGTCTCATCACTGACCACTGCCAGTGGCCACTGTGGCTTGCTGTCTGTCTGTTGGGACACACCTGTGAGCAAGATACGGTTAGGTGCTGCACAGATGGTGTCCACAGGTGAGGAGAAGGGTTCCCCAGGGGTTAGCTTGGTGGGCCCTGAGAGTATGGACAGAGGGACCCAAATAGGCTCAGATTGGCGTAGAACTGGAGTATGCCCCTGCTGTTGCGGGCCAGGGTCCATGTTCTATCGCCCAAAGCAGGGAAGCCCATCAAGGTAGTAATTGGTATACCCTGCGTTTTGGCTGGAAGGGGGTTGTGTTGGGCTTGGCCCTTTTTGCAGGGTCATCCCTGAACTTTTTGCCTTCCTCCTGTATTTTCCCTGACCTGTTTTTGTTGGTTTTATGACTCTGGGCACTTTACCACTGTTGATCAGTGCTAAAGTGCATATGCTCTCCCTATTGTATATTGATGTATGGATTAGTGACTCCATGATTGGATTATTTGATTTACTTGTCAGACCCTAGTATAGTGCACCATGGGTGCCCAGGGCCTGTAAATCAAATGCTGCTGGTGGGCATGCAGCACTGGTTGTGCCACCCACAGAAGCAGCTTGTAAAGTGTAGCTCAGGCCTGCCATTGCACAGCCTGTGTGCAGTCTGTGACTGCCATGTCGACTTGGTAAGTGCACCCACTTGCCAGTCCCTAAACCTTCCCTTTTCTGCATATCAGTCACCCCTAAGGTAGGCCCAAGGGCAGGGTGCATTGTATGTAAAAGGTAGGACATGCCCTGGTGTGTGTGGCATGTCCTAATAGTGAATTACAGCCATTTTCGTTTTTCACTATTGCAAGGCTACCTGTCCCCATAGGCCAGAATGGGCAGTTTGATTATAACATCTTATAATCCTAACTGACCCAGGGAACATGGTAGAAATTCGAGTTTAGTATGCCTGAACCCAGAATGATAAAATACATCTTTTAGTAAAGTTGGTTTTAACATTCTGTGTTTGAAAAATACCACTTTTAGAAAGTAGGTATTTTCTTGCCTAACTGTCCAAGCCTGCCTCTGCTAGGTTGTGTATTCCATGTCTGGTTTGTGAGTGACAGGGGCTGGGGGGGATTCCAGGAGACAGGGTGAGTCAGCACAGGGCTGAATAGACCTATCTGCATGTAGAGTGGTGGGAGGAGTTGCACCTGGGTCTGAATAGGGCTGTGCCTGCCTTCCACAATGCTGGCTCCACCTCCTGTGGTGCGTCTGATGTCCCTGGCACACACTGCCAAAGGAAAGAAGGAGTCCTGTAAACAAAGTGCTCCAGGACTGCACAGAACTGGTTTGGACCAGGTAAAGGCCCCTCTGCCTTCAGAGGACAAAGGATTTAGTAGTATAAATATGGGGACCCAGACCCCAAGACTTTAGATCACTTCTGGAACAACAAGACGAACCTCTGCCAAGGAGAAGAACCAAAGGAAGCTGTAGGAGTTGGACTGCCCCCTGCCAGTGTGCTGTGTTGCTGGGTTGGCCTACAGTGGTGTCTTCAGTGCCAAGGAGAGGAGAAGGAACTTTTAAAGAACTTTCATCATCTTGCAGAATATTACTCCAAGGGCTTGAACTTGTGCTTGCCTCCTGCTGAAGTCTCAGGGACAAAAGACTTCACCACCAGCTCCCCTCTGAATTCCCTTGCTGGGAATTCTGTCTGCAGAAGCCTGCGTGTCGCTGGGAGCTGGAAGTGCGACTCAACGAGAAGAAGCATGTCGCAGTCGCAGCTGTTGCCGTCGCATCGCCGGAGAAGCGTGTCGCCGCCGCAGAGGTCGCTGCCGTATCACCAGAGAAGCGAGCCTTCGTCAAAACTGTTACCCGACGCATCACTGGAGAAGCGTGTCGCCACCCCAGAGGCCGCCGGCTCATCACCGGAGAAGCGTGTCGCAGGGCCTGTCGTGGCTCCAAAGTTACAGAGTGCCTGCACGTCCACCGGGCGTGCATGCATCGTCTTCACGTCGTCGCATCAAGGGCGCCAGCTTATCGCATTGCACCGGATCGTCGCATCGCATCGAGGCGCCATCTTGTCGCATCGCAACCGGAACGCAGTACGAGAATCTACGCATCACCTCCTCTCCGGTAAGGACCAAGAGGCATCCCCTATTCTGCGCAAGCATTGAGGCGCGACGCATCATCTCCCCCGAAGCAAGGAACCGACGCATCTCCATCCCTGCGAACCTTTTTGTTTGTTTTGCGTTACGCATCCAGGTACTTTTGTGAGAACTTTGTCGCATTTACCATCAACTTGAACTAAGTTACTTCTACCATCTTTAAGTCTATTTTGAGTACAGTATTGTGGATTTTTGTCGTTTGTGGTCTTGTGTTAAGTCTATATAAAGAATACTTATTTTTATAAAACCTGTGTGGTGTCCATCTGTAGTGTTTTCACTGTATTACTGTATGTGTTCACAAATGCTTAACACACTGCCTCTGAGATAAGCCTGTCTGCTCGTGCCAAGCTACGAAGGGGGTGAGCAGGGGTTATCCAGTAGTGTAATCTCCTTTCCCTGACGTAGAAGCTAGGGCCCCTCTGCCAACTAGAGACCCCCAGTTCTAACACTTACCCTCGTATCAGGTGTCTCCACCGTGATATGTTAATTCAACTCTGCTGTCACCAGAAATACAGTCAGGTTCTGGCAAGCTATTGTTACTTCTGCTGCACTGTCTAGCATCGTCAGAGCCCATTTCCCGTACAGATGTTGAGTCCTCAGATTTCTGGGCATGTCTAACTTTAAGACCTTCTACCTTCTTTTTAAATTGAGGTTTTGATTTTTGTTTCTCTTCTTTTTTGGAAGTATAGTCTGAAGCACGTTGCGTGTTTCTGGACTTTGTATGCTCTTCTTGTCTGTGTTCTGACCGTCCTTCCCTCTTGGAGTTTTTTGATCAACCCTGAAATGAACGAGAGGAACATGTATCAGTATCCTGATACCTGTCAGATTTTTTAATGTTATCTCTAATCCTAAGGTTGTACCTCCTTTCGGAGGGCTCCTGTTTAGGAGACCCACCCCTGAATTGTGACCTATTTTCTCTATTCTTTTGTTTTTTATTATTATTATCCCATTTCTTCTTGGAAGAATCAGGTGCTTGCTTGGTGTTATCTTTATCAGGACCACCCATGAGTTGAGGTTTTGTTGCTCTAGCTCCCAAACTATCTCTACCTAATTCGGCATAGGTATTGACGATAATTTTAGGTAATTCACATTCCTGTTGTAAAGGAGTGAAATCCCTCAGGTGTTGGCGTATTGCCACTGCTGCTGCCTCCCCTTTTATGTTTGCTAATATGATAGTTGGTACCTGCGCAAAATTTCCTAACAATTTCATCCCTAAGTTCAGAGCAGGTTCTGCTCCATACTCATTTTGTATTTGTCTTAATTCATCCGGTATTACTGCTATTGAAGGGATACCATGAGTTCTGGTATGTATGGCAGTGGAAACTGTACCCCAGGAGGTACAATCCTCTATCTGGGGAGCTATCCCCCTTGGCAAGGACATTGTTAGCATCCTGTGTTTTTCTTGAGGGCTTGTGTGTGGAAGCACTGACTCAAGCTGTGTTATTTTTTGAGCTATCCAGAATGGCTTTTGCTCACGTCTAGTGGGAATTTTACCCAAAACTGCATGTAGCCTTTGTGGAGTTATTTTAGTTGTAGATCCCTGAATTTGTCCTGTAGGTGTAGCCCTTGTTGGCTGAAGTGTGAGTGTTCTCCTCACGAACTGTGTCAGGTTTCTGTAAAGTTTTATTATTTCTTTATGAAGGGGATGTAAGTCTGCTACTGGCATTGTGTCAATGTCTGGATGCGGTTTGTAAGTCGCTAGGACTGGCCAAGTTGCTCCATCTCTTCCGAGCGAACCGAGTCTCACTTTTTCTTTTCTATGTGGGAGGGCACCTTTAAACCAGTTTATGTGCCCCTGGTAGGTGAGCAGAACTTCAGTGTCCTCATACAGACAGTATTCATTTGGTGTTTCATCTTCAGTATAAGTATTAAATGTATTTGTGCGTGCATCTGCTGGTGGGAATTTAACCCATGAATAGAATACCTCTGTTCTGTATGATTTGTGTGCCTCAATCACGAATGTTACTGTCCCACCCCTAGCTGTGACTCCATATTCTGCTAGTTCTAAAGTAAGGGCAGTTCTGACATTTTCTGAAATGTTTATTTCGCCTTCTTGTTCTCTTTCCTCTACTGCGTTCACACGTTGTGCTGGCGCAGCGGCGTCTTCGTCAGCCATTATTGAGAAAAAAAGAAGTTTCAAGGAAACTGAGATACGGTTTTATGCACAACAGGGAACTATTTTTCCTTCAAGCTTGATAAACCTTCAGCCAATACATAGGATATGCCTACTCAGCTGTGGCGGATTGTTCCCTTCCCACTCCAGACGTCTCTGGTAAAATGTGAGTAGGGGTCTCTGAGAATAGCACGACTGAACTATTCAGAATTGACCGTTAAATAAGTACCAAACCAACGTTGGTGGCACCATGTCATGTAGTTCCTATAAACCTATATTGGATCTGCGTGTTTAGACAACATAGACTGTGGGATTGGTATCCAAACTGATTCCAGACACTCCCACCGGGTATGTTCACCTGTATACCAGCTAGCTCACAGTGCCACTGTAAAATCCTCTTACCAAGGAGAGTTCTTGGCAACTATCGAACATGACAACTCTGTCCCATCAGGGATCATGGAAACAGTACAGTACTTTTCGCTCAGTCACTCATGCTCACTTTGTCTGAGAGAGATACACAGAATAAACAGTGGGGATGTTTTCAATAAGCATTTATTGAACCAGCGTCATTCTAGTGTAAAATAGGTGTGCTGAAACAAGCATAAGACAGAAGCAGATATAAATGATTATAAGCACCAACAGAGTAAAAGGATGGTTGATTCCTACCATAGTGCTAAAACAATGAGTACAGGCAGGTATATAAATACATGACAGTAATAATGCGTACTCCTGCCATGCAACCCTAACTAGACGTACCTAAGCATACCTAGCATGTATGTAGGTGTAAAGCCAAGAATCCCCCTAGGATAAAGCCAACCCCATTACCTGAAGTGAGAGACTGTGGGACCCCGTCTTGGTCTCGAGATGGACACCCCGCGAGGGATGTCAAACCACTGCGAGCTGGAGTGTCTGCATGCAGGAACCTCAGCGTCTCGCGTCAGTGTGTCAGCATGGAAGTCTTTCTTCTCCTCTCCTCTCCTTACCTCAGCAAAGATATTGGGGCCGATTCACAGAACTAATCTGAGATAAAATCCTAAACTTACTACTTTTGGTATTCACAGAATGCATTTAGTAGTAGTAAAGTTAGGACTCCTAACTTTACTACTACTAAACTGAGACAAAATCCTAACTTTACGACTTTCGGTATTCACAAAAGGCATTTGGTAGTAGTAAAGATAGGAGTCCTAACTTTACTACTACTAAATGCCTTCTGTGAATACCAAAATTAGTAAGTTTAGGATTTTATCTCAGTTTAGTAGTAGTAAAGTTAGGAGTCCTAACTTTACTACTACTAAATGCCTTCTGTGAATACCAAAAGTAGTAAGTTTAGGATTTTATCTCAGATTAGTTCTGTGAATCGGCCCCATGGTGTTTATATACCCAAAGTGGTACCCCTTAGGGGTTCTACCTTGCTATGTCATGTCGGACTAGGATGACGGAAGGAATGACCCTTATACATAGTTATTATGCAGGAGATGGTAGTCCTGCTGAGATTCCAAGAATCATCATCCATAATGAATGAGGGTAGTTTTTCAGAGAAAACCCCACGTCCTAAAAGCAGTACTGTAACTAGGTAAAAGTTCAGTACCAAGAACCGTTATATAGTGAAATGGCAGGGGAAATATAGGTGAAAGGTTTAGTTACTACCTGTGCCAATATAAGGGGTACCTGTATGAAACATAACAGTAGGACATGTGCCTTTATTGTGCGGCATGTCCTGGTAGTGACAAACAGCTTATTTGGTTTCCAACTGCTGTGAGGCCTTCTCCTCTCATAGGCTAGCATTGGGAATACCCTTATATATGTTTATGTGGTAATTCGTGATTTGAAAGAAGTGGCATTGCCAAGTTTGGTATGTTTCGAATGGTAGTGATAAATCCTGCTTACTGGTGCAGTTGGAACTTATATAACTATTTTGGAAATGCCACTTTTAGAAAGTGACTCAACAGAAGAGGACCAATAATTTAATTTTCATTAGCCCTTGTGATTTATTCACCTCTTCTTCATAATTCATTTGAGTTGTTTATAATACTTTTGTTAAACAAGTCAGCTGAAGGGCAAACTTTTTTTAAATTTAGTAGCTTACACACAAATTCTGTTAAACAAATTTCATGAACAGAACCAACAATTGCATAATATTACATAACAAGAATTATGGGTTCACAACCTTAAACAGTGCATCAGTGAAAATGAAAAATAAGAATAAAATTAGACAATTTTATGACCAGTCCTTCATTTAAAAACTAGCGGTACACGGCGGAGGTAACAATAAGCACATTGAAACATTCCTCTCCTGCCGCTTGGGGGGGGGCGCTACTTGTAATTATGTAAATAGAAGGAATAGGCCATCTGCCAAAATTTCCACTATCAAGTTGATTTCTTGCGGATATTCTTCCCCCAGGGGCTAGGTCAACGCATTTCGTACCCCCTTGGCATTAATGAGGTTCTTATCGGGACCAAGACTGGGTCGATTCTGTGAACGGTAATATATAACATTGTATTATTCACCTTATGCTAACAGACCTCATCCTCTTCTCTCCGCTTTTAAATAGTAACATTTTAAAGAACCTCTATTTTTCAGGTTGTTTATTATATTGCAAGTACTAGTTTTAAGTCTGGCATTCCTAGCTCTCAAAAAGAACTACTTTAAATTTGAGGATGATTTCTTCATGCAAATCAAGGGGACAACAATGGGTTGTCCCTTCGCACCAGAGATGGCAGTGCTTTACATGGCAAGATTTGAAGATAAATTCATTTATAACAACAACCTCTTTAAAAACCACATTGCCCAATGGTATCAATTAATAGATGACATTTGGTGCATTTGGAATGAGAATGAGGCAGAGCTTATGGAGTTTTCAAACTTGGCTCGATACCAGAAGTCTGGATTTTCAATTCAGTCTGTCCTACAGTAAAACAAGCATTTGCAATGCAATCGGTCTCGCATTTTAAGTGTTAAAGCTATTGGTGTTGTAAATGACAATGTTTTTTACTTTTGTTTTTCTGTTAGAATTGGAGTTATAATATTGGCATATCGCTATTGCCATTTGTATGACCTTGCGGCGCTGGAGAACCAGAAAATGGGAAATATGTTATGAGGGAGGGGAGTTGGAAAATAAATGACACAAATGGCAAAAGGAATTATAAAATAGGGAAGGAGTTGCTGTAAAGGGTCGGGGATAATGCATGACAGGAGAGAGCATGATACCAGAGCAGGATATGTGCGTGAGAGACAGAGAGATTGAAACTCACACATAATTTGGCCCTCTCCTGTCACATAATTCCAGTGGCCCGACTAAATGTCAATCAAAACTGTTCATACTTCCTCATTCAACCTTATGTTTATTGAACCGGGGTTGGCTTAATCCTACATAAATTACTGGCCACACAGGTTGAAACAACAGTAAAGCGCACTTTTGTCTGTCGCACTATGCAGTCTGTATTCCCTTTGAACGTGAATGGTGTTTTACCGTTACTTTTCCACTCTACCTGAACTCAAATAATATACCAACAATTCAACATTTTTGCGGGTATTATTGAGACACTTTCTAACTTTTGCTTAGTAGGCAAACGAAGACATCTGTGTGGCAGAGACGGCTTTTTATAGACTCCGTCAGCCTGCACGTCCCGCTGGCGAAGGACCGCATCGCGGCCTTGCTCAAATTCAGGGCGGGTGGGTCGCGCGCGTTTCTAACGGGGACGTACCGTAAACACGGAAACGATATGAGTTGATACGATGAATATGAAATAGGAACAACACTGATCCCCACGCCTTGACCGACAAGGAGGTCGCCCAGCCATTTTAAACACACTCACCGCTTTTGAGTTTTCTCTCCCTCCCTGAAGCCCTTGGTGCCCCGCCCCCAGAGCTGTTGTGGGGGGCATCCCCGACGCTTAAAACTATACCTTGACAGAGGTCGGGCTGTTAGGGCCGCTCTGGCTGCAGTTGCCCTGGAGACCACAGGCCCACTTGTATCTCCGTTCAGTTTTCTCGGCTATGAATTGTTGCGGATTATAGGTGGAAGAATTTGTCGAAATAGTGAACATAAAGGAAGGACTTTTCCCTGCGAACTGGCAATTTAGAGGATGCCGCGAGGTTATCGCCGCAGCCATCTTAAAAAACAGAGTTATATGTTGTGTGAGATTGCCTCACTGGGGGAAAACAAAATTGTCTTTTTCATTCAAAAATAAACATTTTTATTTTACTTACACAAAAAGCGGTACTATGAGCTTTTTGTATTTAAAACTGTAATTGCAAATTAAAAAAAAAATGTTATTAGGGCATATTCACAGCACTTCTGAATATTAGTTATCCCCGTTTAAATACTTTCTGAAGCATGACTCAATGTATTCATAAGGGTTACGAATGCAGTTGGTATAAGATCACCAAATATGACTAGTACAAGATGGTCCATTGAATACCATATCGCGCTTCTCTCTCCCCCTGCAGTCGTACGTCACAGAAAGGACTTTATAAGCAAGCATTGGAAATGCAATAGGACTCGCATTTAGGTGAGTCCTATTGCATTAGAATCGGAAGTGCGGGTGGGAAAGTAGGCACGAACGGGAGTGGGGGGGGCTGGGGTGGTCCCAGAAGTCACGGACTGCGGGAGGGGGGGAGGCAGGGGAAGAAAAATACTGTTGGAAGTAAAGGGGCCAGTATCTGTGGAAGGATACAAATGACGACATGGCCTTTATGAGGAGGGACTAACAAGCCTCAAACCAATCGGAAGGCAGCATTTAAGACAAAAGCCAATGAAAAAAATGGGCAGAGAGTGGGCGGAGCTTCTACGAAGCTTCCACGCTATAGTGTATACTGCATATCTCAACGATACAGCGCAAGCGCTGCCTAGGCGAGACCTAAAAAGTCTTACTTTTTTAGACGTGTAAGTCAAATCCTCTGAGTCTGGATTAGTCACTACCTTACACACAAAACCTACAGATAAGAACATTGCTTTACACTACAAAAGCTTTCACCCACGGAATGTGAAAGACAATCTACCATATAGGCAATTTTTAAGAACGAGACGCAACTGTACTAGGAAGGAAAACTATGAGTTACATGCCCAAGTGTTGAAAGAAAAACTAAGAGAAAGGGTTACCGTTACAAATTTTTTAAACACTCTATGAAGAGGGTTTGGTATACACCAAGGGAACATCAATTGAAGAAGAAACCTAAAATTTCATTGGACAGAATAGTATGAGTTTTCACGTTTTGCCCACAGACAAATGAATTTAAGTATTTGTGCAACACTTCAAACAGTGATAAAGTGAAAACCCCACTCAAACGATCACACACAAGTTAGCAAAATGGAGTCATTTCTAATAAATAAAATAAGACCAAAATGACAAAAATCTAATCAGTAGGTTCAGAGCTATGCAATTTTAAAGTTTTCAGAGTAAATAGCGCAAAAAAGCCCAAAGCAGCACTCACGGCTATCTGGTCATGCGAGACGGGAGATAGTACAGGTCGGATACAGGTACCAGGTTAGTCAAACTGAAAAGTTGCCTTCTCAGCCCAGTGCAAAGAGTCCTGTTCATGGTGTAAGGGGCCTGAGGAGCAGGAAACATCGCTGACAGTAACTGATGTAGCACGAGGAGCAGACCTGGTGTCGCAGATGGGCACTGCTGTAGCGCAAAGATCCTCATGTCGTCATGAGTGGTCAGGCCGGTGCTTCGCAATGGTGCTCCCCATGAGCCGCAGATGCTGTAGCGTAAAGGGTCAGGCTGACGGATCTTCGTGTTGTCGGGCTGTGCGAGTGACAAGGTTTTGTTGCCAATGGGACCGCCTGTTTGCGGTCACAAAGAGTCCAAAAACTTCAATCCAGCCTCTCTGAGGCCACACCAAGGGTCCATGACCTGAGGGGCACCACATGGGGGTCAGGGAATTGCACCAGCTGGATCCGGGTGCTGGTTCCGGTGCTTGTGAGCCTGGTATGTCCCTTTGGCTCTGAGCAGGAGGCCCGCAGACTAGCCCTTGGAGTCACTCTGGGAGTCCTTGGTTCGGGCGCAGAACTAATCCCTTTGACTCAGGCAGGAGGGTAGCAGGGCAGCAATCCAGCAAGGTAGCAGTCCAGCAAGGCAGTAGTGCAGCAGGGCAGTAGTCCAGCAGTGTGGCAGTCCTTTCAGATGCACAGACGTCCCTCTTCTTGGAAAGTATCCACAGGTCCAGAAGTGTACTGAAGAGTTGGTGTCTAGGGTCCAGTGTTTATATACAGTTGTTCCATTGAAGTGGGGCGAAACTTCTAGAGGCATGTCTTTGAAGTGCACAGATGGCCTGCCTTCGCTGCCCTGGCTCCAGACTAACTACATGGGTTATGCTGCCCTTTGTATGGAGGCAGGACACAGCCTATTCAAATGTAAGTGGGTTTGTGTCCAGCTCCTACCTCCCATCCTGCCAGTGATGGCTCATCCAGGCGCACCTAAGCTCCCTATTGTGTGTGGCTGTCTAGGAGGAATATACAAAGCTTAACTGTCATACTACACCCAGTCATGTGACCCATAAACAGGCTGCAGCTACCAAATGACTAAGGCAGAAAGATGCCAACTTTCTAATAGTTAAACTAAAAAGGAGTTAGGCCCAAAAGGACAAGGAACAGGTAGGGCCATAAATTTGGAAGAAAAAGAGGTTGACCTGAACCTATTGTCAGTTACCAGCACTATAAACTTAGGCTGTAATGATCAAAAATACATTCTTTCTTTTTGATCAGGTTTTTATTAACCCTTATTATTTTAAGAAGAGTTATTTAATTTTTAAACAATACTTTCCAGTATAAAAAGACACATTATCATATCTCGAAGATTTTGTACAGTGATCAAAAAACATTCAGTGGACTAATTCACAAAATATAAAGAATATACACAAATTATATACACAACACTGCAAAAGACACAACAAAAACAGTTATTTTGTTCAACAATTCAAAAATTGTGCATATTAAATCAAAAAGAACAACAATTCATGTAAGAAAGAGGGGGAATGAAATTTAGATCCCTCGACATCAAAACCGAAATCAATCAGAAAATGCCATGAATGGACAATGCCGACGCGTTTCTGATCCTAGTCCACCAGGTACTAGGACTCTCATCAGGGCTTCTGAATTTAAAAAACTGTACACTATACTTCACTTCTATGAGCAGCGGTGTTTATCTAGAGTGATCAAACAAACATCACTGTTATTAATACTCCTTCAGTGCTCCATTAAAAACAACTGCACCACAAATTAATTGGGAATTAAAGTTCGTACCTGTGATGGTACTTTATATTCCCTGCTTGATACCTGGCACCGCATTCAATCAAAACTCTGCAGGATTTCTATAGGGAAGTGGAAGGGACCCGTTATATATAGAGGAGACTTCAGCTAAGTACTATGTAAAGCATTGTTATCTAGTAGCCACATTCTTTGCGTGTACGCATACCTGAAAAACGAGTTCCTGCTCGTGATTTATACAAGCTTCTTTCTTTAAAGGGGATTTCCTCGTATTCTGTTACAAAACCAAAAGTGGACACAAATCATTTCTTATTTAAGCCCAATTGTTTACCAAAGCAAGGCAAATGTCTTTTACATTGCCGGAGCTTACCTCTCAGCATGCAACAGCCGCTCGTGTCGATTAAACACTAGCTTGCTGAAAAAGACGTCCAAATAGTGCCCGTCACATATTTCTGAACACAGAAATATTTCATGGATTATTATGCTGCCCCGAAAAACGTATGTATTCAGGAACTATTTAAAAAGAAATGTACGATGGCTTACCTTTAGTCTACAACAGCCTCTCGTAAAGTTCACCCTGCTTCGTGGCTCACTCTGAATGTTTAGCAGTTGACATTTAAAACGAGGCCCCATTGCATTTTGTCATGCTATGAGGTTCTTGGGAAATGTGGTCCCTCCATAGAGGACCAATCACTACATGGTGCACACAATTGTCACAGTCGTGCATCTTGGGAAACGTAGTCCAGATTGGTACTTCACAAATGGCTCATGAAATCCGAACAATATTGTAAATGCTTCATACAAGGTGCGTTTAAATTTTACATTTTCGTTAGCTCAGTCATTGTATTAAGGCCTGTGAAGGCACTATTATACTTCAAAATTAAATATGCTTCTTTCTGAAGTAAGAAGCTGTCAACATCTAGCATTCGTTGGTGAGGCCCGGTACGGGAACCGTACGAGGGCGGAGCTGCCTGCCTTGGTGGCCTATCGAGCGGACTGCAGTCGGGGGCGAGACCCACTCATCAATCGACAGCTACCCCCCCTGCTGACTGAGTGCCGCAATGGAGGTGAGAGCTGACATATAGCCCCCCCTGGCCCCTGTTTCTACCAGAGATCTCCCTCCTGTGCGCCTGCGGCTCAGTGGGCTCGGAGTCTGTCCTGGGCTCTGGCTGCGGGTCATAAGGACTGAGGAGGAGGGTCTTGCACGAGCCATCTGCTTTGTGGGACCCCCATTCCAGTGAGGGGTTGGCCGGTCGAGCCCGGGGGCCGTATCAGGTCCAAGTTGCAAAAAACAGAGGAAGTTTACCGTCTGACTGCTGGGGAAACTTGCGCTCCCTGAGTTGTGCCTGCTGTGGAGGACCTGGGGGCTGGATCGGGCCCAGGTCGTGGTGGATGCGGCGATTGCTTACTATACGGCTGGGGGGGAGCCTTTTACCCTCCTTCTTTTGCCGATTTCTGTGCTTGGGCAGGCCCCAGAGGCTGGATCGGGCCTACGCCGCACGGTGAGCGAAGGGGGGAGTGCGCCACATTCCTAGAACCTGCTTAATGTGCCACCAGACTGGTGATGCCTAGGTGGACCCGGGGGTCGGATCGGGCCCAGGTCAGGGCGGGATGGCGACTTTCTGCACTGTGCGACTGGGGGGGAGCGCCTTTCCTCATCCCTGTGTGCTCAGGGAGGCTTGGAGGCCAGATCGGGCCTAGGTAGTGGTGGAGGTGGCGATTGCTTACTGTACGGCTGGGGGGAGCCTTTTACCCTCCTTCTTTTGCCGATTGCTGTGCTCGGGTGGGCCCCAGTGGCCAGATCGGGCCTAGTCCGTGCAGTGAGCGAAGGGGGGAGCATGCCACACCCCTACTGCCTGCTTGATGTGCCTCCAGACTGGTGATGTTTAGGTGGGCCCGGGGGCTGGATCGGGCCCAAGCCATGGCAGGGCGGTGAGCTTTTTGTGATGTGCGACTGGGGGGGCGCCCTTCCCTCATCACTGTGTGCTTGGGCAGGCCCGGGGGCCGGATCGGGCCTAGGCCACGCAGTGAGCAGAGGGAGGGGGTATGTTGTTTCTCTGCCATCTGCCTGTTGATCCCCCTGTCTGGTGGAGTCTGTGTGGACCCAGAGGTCGGATCGTGCCTGGGTCGGAGAGAGAGACTGCTGTGTGGCCCGGGGATCTGATCTGGATCCGGCTTGCCCCATCTGGACGTGGT
The DNA here is from genome assembly GCA_963921515.1 of Calotriton arnoldi. Classification (NCBI taxonomy): domain Eukaryota; kingdom Metazoa; phylum Chordata; class Amphibia; order Caudata; family Salamandridae; genus Calotriton; species Calotriton arnoldi. Next base: position 409,594 of record CAWUFW010003799.1, on the reverse strand, counting down.
GTGTCCCTGGATGCGTGGGGTGACCTTGGGCCTGGCTGTGGCCCTCTCGCATGCTGATTGGTGTACCTTGGACATATAGGGGGGTGCTCTCTACCACAATACTACCTGTTGAATTTGGGCCCCTAACTTGCACGGTGGATTGGCACAATTACTTTGGGGACCGGGGGGGCCAGTGGGGAGGGGGAGTGGGGCTGCTCTAATCACCAAAAGTATTGGCAGTAGTGTACTCCCTGGGTCTGTTGGAATTTCAGCAGTGGGTGTGTCATCTGAGTCTTTTCATTGGTGGCGAGGGGCTGTGTCTATGGGGGAATTGCTTTCTTAGACTGAAAGCGCGATCCTCGTGATTGAGGGGCGTCCCCCACTTGTACTCCAAGCACTGTGTTCAAATAACCACTGTCTTTGTCAATAAAGTTTTTTTCACAATCCAATTTATTTGAGTTGTTCACTGATATTTATAATGCAAAATTCATAATTCCTTCATTATGATTATTGGTTCCTTGTATCATTTTGATATTTGTAAGTACAACAGCTCAATGCATTTCGGGCGATAGCCCTTCTTCAGGGGCATATTCACTGTTTGAAATAGAGAAAACGTAAGGTCAGCATAACAATATGATGGCTTTCAATGTCGTATACACATCTTCAAAAATGCGATTAGAATGTGGTTTACAAACCACTTAAACTAGGTGTTTTTTTGACATAACAGAATGTTTGGCTGGTGTGCTGATAAGCTAATAATAAGATTGTGGTAGTTTTAAAAAACTAATAACCTTAATTTCTTATGGGTGCATGCCTAGAAAGCAGTCTCGTTTAGTTAAACGACCTCAACAAACAACTTGACAGATACACCAAAGAGATGAATGAAAGGAAAATTAGGAAATTTAAAAGGGATACAATGGATTATAAGTTGGGTGAAGTATATAATTGGGCAGATGTTTATGCCCAAAGAAGACAACAAAGGCGCAATTTCGGAAGATCTTCAGATACAGATGCTTCATCATCTGACGATATGCAACAAAGAGACCAAGGATCGAGAGACAAAACACAACAACGTGATTACCATTCAAGAGAAAGGAATAAATCAGGTTACGACAATGCAACACCTTCAACATCATCCACCATGAGTGAAAATCAGCCTTTTTTAGAAAGGGGCCAAAGACCAAGGAAGGAATTATGGGGCATATTATCAAGGGCTTTATCGCCGCTTTAGCTGCACTTTTTGCCGCTAAAGCGGCGATATTTATATCGCCCTATTAGCAAGCTGTCTCTAACTGGCGTTAGCGACAGCTTTTAGGCATTAGCGGACGGGATTCACATCGCCTTGCATGTCAGCGATAATTATCGCTAATGACATGCAAGGAAGGCGTTCCCTACTAAAAGCGACTGGAAACAGTCGCTAACTCCACTACCCCCTATTAGCAAGGCAGGCGAAGCGATAAAATAATTCGCGCTAAGCGCGTTTATCGCTATATTTTATCTCCTGCTAGTGAGGATGACTTACCTGTTTAAAGTATAGGAGGTGGATTCTAATGCTGAATCCACCTTAGCGATAATGCGAGAATATCGCTGCTTTTCCAGCGATATTCTCACATTTTGCCGCTATTGCTGAAAATGTTATTGCTATGGAGATAAACCTTGTTAATAGGGTGTTATCTCAGCGATATTTTCCAGCGATAGGCGGCGTTAACCAAAGTCGCGCTAAGCGCGGTTAGCGATAAATATCGCTATTCCTTGCTAATATGCCCCTATGAATTTTGCATTATAAATATCAGTGAACAACTCAAATAAATTGGATTGTGAAAAAAACTTTATTGACAAAGACAGTGGTTATTTGAACACAGTGCTTGGAGTGCATGTGGGGGACGCCCCTCAATCGCGAGGATCGCGCTTTCAGTCTTGGATATCATCCATCCTCACACTCAGGAGGATTTACCTTCTTGCACCACCTACCTATTTACCAGCAATTAACGGAAATTTATAAAACGAGTGCGATTGCCCATCCATACAATACTTGTCTATTTCATTTCGGAATTGCTGTCTTGACATTCCCCTGCTACCGAGGTGGGATTTGGTACTGCTTTGTGGATTACAGCTGCATCTGTCCTATCTGCGGGGAATCCACTGATTGGGTGTGGGCGGAGGAGGGGGACGCATCCAGGGCCTGATTCACAGAACTAACTTACGTCAAAAACGTAAAGTTAGTACTTTTTGGTATTCACAGAATACACTTACTCATTTTGTATTCACAGAATGCACTTACTCATTTTGTATTCACAGAATGCACTTACTCATTTTGGTATTCACAGAATGCACTTACTCATACTCACTTATGTCCGCACTCGGGCCGGAGATTCCGGCCCGGTGGTGGATTCGGCCGGATGGAGATTCGGCTCGAGGTGGAGATTCCGGCCCGATGGTGGAGATTCCGGCCGGCTGTGGAGATTCCGGCCGGTGACGGAATCTCCACAACCGGCCGGAATCTCCACCTCCGGGCCGGAATCTCCACCTCGGGCCGGAATCTCCACCTCCGGGCCGGAATCTCCACCACCGGGCCGGAATCTCCGGCCCGAGTGCGGACATAAAGTTAGTATGAGTAAGTGCATTCTGTGAATACCAAATGAGTAAGTGCATTCTGTGAATACCAAATGAGTAAGTGCATTCTGTGAATACCAAATGAGTAAGTGTATTCTGTGAATACTAAAAGTACTAACTTTACGTTTTTGACGTAAGTTAGTTCTGTGAATCGGGCCCCCAGTATTAACACGGTTTGTAAATTGCAGTGAATGGGCAACAGCCAGGAAGTTATGAGGTAGGGGACAGGTTCTAGGGGAAGGAAGCATCTGACACACTTAAGCTTGAGGGTCCTCTGACTAAGCTGAGGAGTCTGGGTGGGAGGATTGCCATAACTTGCCATTGATCTGCTGAGGTGCTCTGCTTCTGAGAGTGTGCTCTTGAGGGACGTCCTGAGAAGTGGGTTATTGGTTCTGCCTTTTGGGCACACAGAGGCCATGCTGGGCATTACTAGGGACCAGATCCACTAATACAAAAGAGGATAATCCACTACTGCCTATAGCCCCGTGGAACAGAATTGCTGGGCCGTCAGAGAGCAAGGTGAATACGTTCCAGAGTAGTGGCCTAGCAAAGCAAAGCCTGAGGTGACGACCCAGGGCACTGCATACTACAGCACGTCCATAGCAATTGAGAGCAACCTGCAGGCCGGCGGATGCCCACGGCTCAGCAACTGGTTATGGAACGCCTTCGATCCAACCCCCTACCTACTTCATTGGGACCCTCTCGACTGCTGGGTAAATCCCCAGATGGTGACCCGCAGATGGTATCAGCGCCTACGAACACAGCGGTGAATGACAAGATGGAAACCATGCTAGCTGCAGTGGAGAAATTGGCGTATCACTGGAAATCACAAGGACGTCACTCGGAAGCAAGATTGATAAAATAACTATAGATTTCAACCAACTACGTGCCAATCAGCGTAAGCTAGCGGACAAGCAGGGCACAACTAAACCGCAGTTGAGAAAGGTACAGCCAGTCACGCAGGAGCACACATCCATGCTGCAAGCGCTCAGGGTTCGCATATCTGCGTTGGAAGACAGGGTGGAGGATGCAAAGGGTAGGTCGTGCCACAATAATATACATGTGATTGGCTTATCAGAAGGCGCAGAAGGACAAGATGCTGTAAGTTTCACTGAAGCCTGGCTCTGCGAATGGATGCCCCAAACGGAACTATACGTGCAATTCGTGGTAGAAAGGACGCATCAGGCTGCCACCCGGTCCCAACCCTCGTCCATTTCGCTTCCGTCTGCTTAACTAGAGGGATAGTGACAGCGTCCTTTGAGAGGCCTGTCGGCATCAGGAGATCAAATTGGACAGTGCAACATTGATGTTGTTCCCGGACTACACTGTGATGGTACAGAAGCTGTGGCATTCTTTCCTGGCTGTTAAAAAGTGCCTACGAGAACTAAACATATGCTATTTATTGCATTTCCCCTCCCGCCTCCAGGTGGTAGACAAGGACAGTGCTCACTTTTTTGATACCCCAGAGGATACGTGGGACTGGATGGAGTCGGCGGGCCACGTGACAACGGCAGCACGGCCTCCCGCAGGGGACAGAGCCCCTGGTACAGCGCGGCGACGCAATCGTGGCACCCGTATGAGGTCCAACCGGACCGGACAGCTAGTGGCAGTGCCTAATCTAGAACAAATGATCTCAGCGAGACGAAGTGCTTTACAGACGGCGGCAGCACTGCACACGGAGTCCCACGCCTTGGAACTAGACAATGACAGAGTGAGGTCCACTAGTGAGGATGACTCTCTAATTGGGCACACATTAGACTCGGATACGCCGACGCTGTCGGAGGTGACGCAACAGACGGCAGACCATATCATCTGACCTTTCACGGCTAACTTCCGGGAGCACCACTAGGTCATAACTAACTTAAGACTCCTAATTCAGTGAAATGCCTCTTGGCACCATCCCGGGGTTCCCCTATGCTGCCCCCTCACACTCCTCTTGACCACCACCTCCCCGCGGGCAGGCTACACCGCGATCTGCATACTGGAAATGACTAGAATAGATATGCACTCTGGCACTGATCCGTTGGAACTGAACACAAGCAGCTGCGCTGGCTAACAGGACATGTAGTCAAGTGGGTACCGGGGGGTCAAAAGGACAAAAAAAAAAAAACAGGGAACCTCCTTGCTGTCAAGAGTTGACACACCAGTTCGGGAGGATCCCTACTGCATATCTGCTCCGCTTTTCTTACATGACTTGAGTTCTGCTGCTAGTTGTTATAGTGGCCCTGTTACTGAGCATTATTGGCCTATATGCCTATATATGGATCACTCCAGCACGCACAGTGCAGGTAGGTGTGCGAGCAACCACTGCGCAGGGGAACAGGGGGGCGCAGGTTACACACCATTGTGACGACAATGGCGCACACAAATATAATAACATGGAATGTGCGGGGCATGCACACACCTGTGCGTCGTTATTCCATATACTCCTATCTTAAACGTGGGTCTTCCCATGGGGCCCTGCTCCAGGAGACGCACCTGACTGCTCTGGAGGCTGACCGCTTGCGGCGCCGCTGGCAGGTTTATGCCACCTGCTGCTCCTCAAACGCGAGAGGGGTGCTGATTTGGGTGCGGGCATGCACCCCCTGTCCAGTGGAGTAGGTTAAAGTAGATCCGAATTGGAGATACGTGTTTGCAAGGGTGCGCCTGAATGGCACACAGTTGATATTAGGAGTAATATATGCCCCTAATGTAGAGCAGAAGCAATTCCTTTGTGCTTCCATGGCTGATCGGTGGAGACTATAATGCGGATATTGATACATCCCTGGACCGCTCCTTCCCCCCACTGGCTAGTATGCACTTCCTGACTAATGCCAGAGCATTGAAAGACTGATTCCATTACTCAATGCTGTCAGATTTGTGGCGAGCAAGGTATCCTAGCGCGAGAATATACTCCTACTATTCAGCACCCCATGGGCTACATGTACGCATAGACCGGATAGTGGGCTCCCCAACACTGTCATATTGTAGATAACATGGAATGCCTTGGTCGTATGCACTCAGATAATAACCCACTGTTATTACGTCTGAAGTGGGAGGCACCGCGCCCAGTGATACCCACTTGGCGCATCCAGCCAGCGGCTTTGGAAGGTGCACCATTTCGGAAGGCAGTAGGTAATGCCACAGCTGAATACTTTGAACCTAATGCGGGATCCGTGGGGAATAGGCTAATGGAATGAGAGGCCTTTAAGGTAACTATAAGGGGTCAATGCCTCTGCATTAATTGGAATATTCGGAAAAGCCTAGCGGGAGTGGTGGGAAAGATAGAAAGTGAGCTTATGCAATTAGAAGCAAAATGGGCGTCTAATCCAGATAAGCTGGCAGACCTAGAGGCAAGGCGAGGAGAGCTGGCGGAGTTGCTGGATCAACTTAGGTGCCTAAATTACGCAGCACACTCTGCCAGAGTGCATGCACAATCGGACCGTGCGGGCTGTCTTTAAGCCCGGCTCATTCGACAAGAGCAGATGCTGCACCCTATACGAGCCTTCCGTGATGAAGCTGGTTGGATACTTTATTGGCAAGTTGCTTTACATGCAGAACTGACCCGCCACTACAGAGCACTTTACACATCGAGGAGCACATTTAGTGATTCACAATTAGATGCCTTTATCTCCCAAATCACACTTCTGGTCATAGATCAGGCTCAACTTATAGAACTGGAAGAGCCTATCACTCCTATGAAGATTGGTGAGGCGATAAGGGCCCTAGCCACGGGCAAGTCGCCGGGCACGGATGGTCTTTCATCCGATTATTATAAAGCATATACCCACATAGTGACACCACACTTACAGCTGTAATTTAACACGGCGCTCAAAACAGGCACTCTACCTCTTTCTATGTGGTAGGCGCTGCTTGTTCCCCTGCCCAAACCGAACAAAGCCCCTCCTGATCCTGGCTCATATTGCCCATTGGCCTTGTTAAATACAGATTATAAAATTTTGGCTAAGGTGCTAGCGGACCAGCTGACTCCACTAGTGCTGGTGTTGGTGCGATCTGACCAGAATGGATTCGTACCAGCCCGCAACACCTCATTGAACCTCTGTCGTTTTTTCAGGGTCTCCGCCTACTTTCCCCAGCGTTGGCCATACTCGGGGTGTCCGGTCCTCGACCTGGAAAAAGCATTTGATTCCTTGGAGTGGGATTACCTCTTTGCGATCCTTTCCAAATTTGGAATCACGGGCCGTTACCTTCGGCTGGCCCGGCTACTGTACACGCAACAGACAGCCATGGTGAGGACAGGTTACTATATATCTGAGCCCCTTCTGGTAAGTCGTGGCACCCGTCAGGGGTGCCCCCTATCCCCGTTGTTGTTTGCACTGGTGGTAGAGCCACTGGCAGCGGTGCTTAGAGAGCGGGGCACGGAGTGGGGAATACCTCTAGGAGACGGTGTACACACAGTGTCTTTATATGCAGACGATATTCTGATTTACCTTAGGAATGTGCACTCCCTTCCGCCTACCTTGATAGACGCACTTATGGCATTCGTGTCCTTATAGGGGCTGCGTGGACATTGGGAAAAGTCTTGTCTATACCCTTTTAATCAAGGGCAAATAGATCCGTTACTCTGCTTTAATGGGGCATGCATTAACTGGCAACCTGATACCTTCCGCTATTTAGGAATTCGTATTTACCATCAACAAGATGACTTACTGGAGGGCAACCTGGGGAGAGCAATCACCACGTTGTGTTCACAGATGGCGCACACTCCCATTGTCGATTGCGGGCCGGGTTGCCCTACTGAAGATGGTGGTGCTCCCTAGACTGCGTTTTATTCACCAACCTACCCCGTTATGTGGTGCTGGCTCTGTTCAGAAAATTGGAATCAGTAATGAGGGAGTTCATCTGGAAAGAATCCCGCTCACGAGTGGCTCTTGTGAAACTTTACCTCCTAACAGGTGGGTGGCCAGAAGACCCGCCTCGGTCACTAGCCGATGGACTTCACATAATCCATCCAAGTGCTAAATGTAAGCGGCCTGAGCAACTCCTCCTAGAGGTTGCGTATAAGGCCTACCGTAGAAGTCTGTACATTACACGCATGACAACTCCGTATGCCCCAGCCTTGCCACTTCAAGGCATGCCTCACGGGAGCAGAGTGGTGACTGCGGCGGACCTGGCGCCCTGGCTAGCTGCCGGAGTGCAGACACTGGAAGATCTTTACCAGGATGGGGTGCTCCTACAATTCTTTGTACTACATAGGGCCTATCTCACTCCAGCAAAAATTAATAAGTTTTATAGGAGGACAGATGCGACCTGCCCCAGATGCCAGCAATCAGATGCTGACCTGTTGCACATGCTGTGGACCTGCCCAGCCTTGTACACTTACTGGCAGCAGATCTGCGCGGCTTTGGCAGCGGTCACGGACCGCTGACTGGAATGAACATGGGAGGAGGGCATATTACATCTCTACCCTAGAGGTAAGAGATTGAAAGTCACCTCTCGCTTCCTTGATTTAGGTATGCTGACTGCCAAGCGAATGATCACAAAACGATGGAAGAGGCCCGAACCCCCTGCACTACTGGCATGGCGGCAGTCACTGCTGACGTGGGCCAGAGCAGAGGGCAAAGCACTCCAAACCGAAGATATTAGAGGTCTTCTCAAAGAACCTATTGCAGTGCAGTGGGAGGCTATCGCACAAGAATTCCAGGGGCTGCAGGCAGGCAGCAGAGGGGGTCCACGGCAGCTTCACCTGACGCTCTAAGTGGCCAAGAGGGAGGAGTTAGAGGTTGATGAACCATCTCACTTGGAGGGGGGGGGTTTACGCGGCTCACAATCCTCCCTTCCCTGCCCCCCGACACTTGTGGGGAGCGCGCCGGACATGTCCTTGCAGTGGGTAGTGGGGGCTGCGCTGAGGTGCCACTTGTGAGTACAATAAGCGATAACTCACGCACCTAGCATGCACTCATACAGCACGGGAAACATGCTGGGCTAACCTCACAACACTTAATAAAAATGATGTGACATGCGCCCCCCAAGGCGCACCTTGCCGCCGGATGAGCATATATACTATACCACATACACTGCCTAACAAGCTGACATAGAGACCTGCAACCCAAGGGGAGAGTCGCACGTCATAGATACTACCTAATAGGTCCTGAGAAATCTTTACTGGCAAATGCTCAGAAGTTGTTATTGTTACTGTTAAACTTTGTTATAACAATCATTTGTCACAGATCACCAAGTAGTGCAAGAGTCAGTTTGGACTCAATTATAGTCTATGTGAGCTCCCAGGGGTGCAATACTATAGGAACAGCTGCGGCAATTGTCAGGCATTTGCACAACGTATCTCCAAAATGTCCTGATGCTGCTATTCTTCCTGTAATGATATGAAAATGTTGCATGTATAACCCTTTGTAATTACAACACCATGGAAAATTCAATAAACAAATGTATTAAAAAAAAAGGTAACTCCAATGTTATCTTATGGGAGAGGCAGACCTTTTAAAAAAAAAAAAAAAAAAATTGTAGTCCTCATTTCACCATGGCTACTGCATTCTGGGCCGTATAAAAACACCCTCGATCCGTCTGTGGTCCATGCAGATTCAGACTCGTGGCCTCCACGGCACTGGTCTTATAAGGAGCGAGCGGGATCCGCCACCATCAAATCCATGGCATGATGTAATCATTGGACCAAGTATCCATGTTTGTGACCAACCAAAAGCTTTATGTTGAAGCCCTATCCTAACCACTTCAAGTAGTCTGCCCAAAACTCTTTTGACCTGTGTGGGTTACATTTAATATCTGATTTACATGTCCAATTTACTGCTCTTAACCAAGCTGCTGGGTGGGGAGGCAAAGAGTCTAACCACCTTTTACTTATCTCTCTTCTTGCCAGAAGCAACAAATAAAATAATAAGCCCCTTTGCTTACTGCTCAGAGCCTGTCGAGAGGCACTATCTACCCCAAGAAGCACCAGTATTTCAGTCAAAACAATGTTCTCTGCTATAATTGCCCTTATAATGATTTCAACATTCTTCCAAAATTCTTGAATACCTGGACAAGTGAAGAAAACATGGACATCATTGGCCCTTAAAAGATTGCACCTCTTACAGCTGGGAACCGGTTGCAGCACAAACTTAGCTAATCTTTGTGGGGTCCAATATAATCTGTGGATGACAAAAAATTGATGACGTTTAAAATTAGGAGGAGATACAATAGCATATAAGATTTTCAAGGAATCCATCCACAAAGACTGTATACAGCCTTCCTGTAGTGTACTTGTCCAGATATCAGAAGGAGCCTTCAGTTTGTCTTCTTCCGCCTCCAAGTCAAGTCAAGTCAAGTCAGAGAATCTTATATAGCGCGCATATCACCGGTAGGTCTCATGGCGCTTACGGAGATTCCAAAGACTGGCAGTCATATCCAATTTACGTTATTTCCGGTCAAACAGCCACGTTTTCAATTCTTTGCGGAAACGCTGGTTGTCCGCAATAGAAAGAAGATGAAACGGCAGTTTGTTCCAGAGATGGGGGGCGAGAAAAGAAAAGGATCGACCCCCATTACGTGCAGTGCGGACGCGCAATAGGGTAAGGAGGGATTTTGAGCTGGATCTTAGCGTTCTTTCTGGCTGATATCTTTTAAGTTTTTTCGCTAAATAAACAGGCCCGTTGCCATGAATACTTTTATGAGTTAGGCACAGGATTTTAAAGTGGCCTCTTTTCCTAACTGGAAGCCAGTGGAGGGACCTCAGACTTGGGACTGAAGGAGATCTTGGAGGTAGATTTAAGATCAGTCTGGCCGCAGTATTCTGCAGAATTTGCAGTTTAGAAAAGAGGTCTTGATTTAGGGAGGCTAGTAAGGCATTCCCATAATCAATGCGGCTTACAATTAGGCCCTGGACCAGAGGCTTCCTGGCCTCGATAGGTAGCCATTTAAAGATTTTATGTAATTTCCGCAAAATCCCGTAACAGGTACCCAGCACAAGATTGACATGATTTTTCATGGATAACTTGTTGTCAATCGTTATTCCAAAATTGCAGACTACTTGTTTAGGGGACGGGCATGGGCCCAATGCCTGAGGCCACCAGCTGCTAGACCAGTACTCTTCGGCCCTGCCGAACAGAATGATCTCGGTTTTACTGCCGTTTAGCTGTAATTTGTTATTGCCCATCCAGTTGTTAATGTGGGTCAGACAGTTTTTAAACCGGATCATTGTATCTGTAGGGTCAGGACCTAATGTGATCAGCAGCTGGGTGTCATCAGCATATGACACAGCCTCAAACCCATAAGACCTGATTATCATGGCTAGAGGTGTTACATAAAGATTGAAAAGCATAGGGCTCAGGATTGACCCCTGGGGAACTCCAATGCTTACTGGTCTGCTGCATGAGGCCAAGGTATCTATATGTACAGTAGTGGAGCTATCCTTTAGATAGTTTTTAAACCAGTCCAGAGCTTTCCCGCGGACCCCCATCTCCCAGAGCCGTTGTTCTAAAATGTCATGGGAGATGGTGTCAAAGGCGGCAGACAGGTCCAAAAGGACCAGCATAGCTGATTCTCTTTCATCCAGAGCCAGCCTGATGTTATCAACCATCTCTACTACTGCCGTTTTGGTGCTATGCGCCGACCGGAATCCTGATTGCGATGAATCAAGAAGTCCATGACTTTCCAGATGGACAGTAAGTTGTTTATTTACCAAGGATTCGAGCGCCTTCCCGAAATAAGGCAGTAGCGAGATGGGACGGTAATTGCCTGGTTCTCTGGGATCTAAGGTTGGCTTTTTCAAGATAGGTCTGACTTGAGCTGTTTTCCATCTTTTCGGCACCATCACTTGGTCTAGTGACATATTAACCCCTTGACCGCGATCGGAATTCCGCTCGTGTGCTGGACATTCCGATCGGGGGTGTGGTCGTGACGAGCTCAGCTCGTCATGCGCACAGCGCTACCGCGCAGCATGACGAGCTGAGCTCGTCACGCGCATCGAAGGGGTTAAAGATCTCTGTTAACTTTATTATCAACAGAGGTGCTAGTTGCATAAAGAAGCGGGGAGGAAGAGGATCTGCTGGAGAGCCTGATTTGATCTTTGCAATGGCTTCAGATACCTGTTCGCAGGTCACAGTTTTAAATTCAACCAGCAAAGGCAACAACGGTTGGCTATTCGCAGCTGAGTGCGAGTCAATATTGTTTACATTGTCTTGGGGGAAGGATCTATAGATAGCTTTAACCTCTTCGTCGAAAAAGGAGGATACTCTATCGACCCATTCTTGTGTATGGGGAAGGGTGCGCTGGTTGGCCTGAGGAGTAGTAAACTCCTTCAGAATTTTATATAGCTCCTTACTATTGCCACTTCTTTAGTGCTTGGGTTTGTATCCTGTAGTGAGGCTTCAAAATCCCACCTGCCCCCCACCTCCTCTGCAGCAGTGGAGGACCATGAAGTGAGCTGCAAGTACTTGAACCTGGATAACTTATTACCTGTCCTGTTGTTTAATGCCTCCCAAGGAATCATTCCGTCTGTTGTTAACAGGCCCCCCAATTTGTTATCCCTGCCTGTTTTAATGGCAAACTCAAAGCGTCTTTCATACACTCCGGCGTTCCAGGGGATTCCCAAATTGGAGAAAAATCAGAAAAGTAACCGATCTTTAGTAATCGTCTCACTGTGAGCCACAATTTCAGTGCAGATTTTAGGACTTTTAGCCTTACTTTTTAAAAAATATTTTGGGCTCCAAATTTGTATAAAAATACTTTTGGACTCAGTTCTTTAGCCATTTCTCTTAATATTGACCCCCATGTGGTGCTAATGGGCTCCCCTGCCAACATACGGATGTTTTTAAATTGAAAGGCCATGCAGTAAAGTTTAAGGTCTGGCAATGCTAACCCGCCCTTTTTAAGGCTGCTCCGTAATTTTTTCCATGAGAGGCGCACCCCCCAAGATGCCCAAATGAAGCTCGATATTTTTCCCTGGATTTTATTTATTTCGTCTTTAGAAAAAGTGAGTGGTATGCTATTAAAAAGGTATGTTAGCTTCGGTAGAACAGACATTTTTATCAAATGTACTCTCCCATAAATAGACAAAGGTAATTTCTTCCACCTAGTTAGTTGCTTCTCCACCTCCTTCATAACTCGTTTCAAATTACAAGAGGGGATCTCATCGATTTTATCTGTGATGACAATCCCCAAATATCTCATCTCTTTACATCTTCTGCCGCCCCAGTCCTCCATATTCCAACACATCACTTCTGTCTTTGATAAGTTTACTAAATAACCAGAAAAGACCCCATATTCGTTTGTTAATTGTTCCATTCTAATTATTGTTTGGGCCGGATCAGAAGTGTATAGTATCAGGTCGTCTGCGTATAATGCAATTTTACTATGTGAAGGAAGCTGGTGTATGGGGATAATTTGATCATCGGCTCTCAGCAAGTGTGCCAGGGGTTCTATATATAAATCGAAAAGGAGTGGAGACAGGGGGCAACCCTGCCTTGTCCCTCTATGGATATCGAAGCTCCTTGTCAGGGAACCATTTATAAGAATTTTGGCCGTGGGGTGCTCATATAGTTTTTGCATTGCCCTTATAAAATCCAAACTAAAACCCATTGTATTTAAAACAGCCCATAAAAACCCCCAGCTAACGCGATCAAATGCCTTGGCGGCGTCTATAGTGATTACCGCCAACGGAATCGATCGGGCAACTACTAAGACTATTGTTCCAATCAGAGACAGTGTAAGGTCCTGTATTTGTCTCTTTGGAACAAAGCCTTTCTGATCAATATGGATCAGTTGAGGTGCGACCTCGGCTAATCGCCCCACCAAAATACCCGTGTAGATTTTATGATCTACATTCAGTAATGAAATCGGGCGATATGAATCAGCCCTCCTCGGGTCCTTGGCCGGTTTTAAAATCAATGTGATTATAGCCTCTCTCCAAGACATCAGGGTCAGCCCTTCCTCTCTATAGACTGAATTAAAAAGAGTTTTCATTTCCGGCACTATCTCGTCAGTTATCAATGTGTAGACCTCAATTGGTACAGAGTCAGGACCCGCAGCTTTACCGTTTTTCATGCGTTTAAGCTGCTCTCTGATTTCCCCCTCTGTAATGGGGGTGTCAAGTTTGTTCCTGCCCTCAGTTGTTAAAACCGGAAGGCCTACGTTATTTAGCCAGCGTTTCAATGCCTCTTCATCTGGTCGCTCTGAATCAGTATATAACTCAGAAAAAAGGGAGACCAGGTTCTCCTGTATTTCGTCTTCATTGTTTGTAGTAACTCCCTCCGGGTTAATTACCAACTCCCCGATGTGGTTTCTCGCCCTCTCAGCCTTTGACTTCCAAGCTAAAAGTATGCCGGCTTTTTCTCCGTACTCAAAGTGTTGCATACGCCCAGTAGCCCACCTTTCCGTACATTTTAGGTCTAGTTTGATCTTATAATTCAATCTAGCTTCCTCGAGGTTTTTCAAGATCTCTCTCTCTGCTGTATATTGTGTGCTCCCTGCTGCGCTCTTCTTTCTAATGTCCCAATCTCTTCTTCCAATTTTTTTAAGTCAGCCCTTTCCACCTTATTACCCAGTATTAGATAGGTCTACTAGTAGGAGGAGCGCCCAAAATCAAGGGACAAAAACAAGACAAGCTCTCAAGCATATGTTATCTGAACTGGGTTTGGTTGACTCCTGGAGGTATCTAATGCAAGGTAAAAGAGCAAATACCTTCCATAGTAAAAAAATACCATCATTTTTCACAACTGGATAATTTGTTAGTAGATAGAGAGTTGGTAGGGAGTTTGAAAGAAGTATGTATACTCCCAGGACATATTTCTGAGCACGCCATGGTTAGTATCTCATTGAAGGGTGTAAAAAGGAGAAATAATCTGAGATGGACATTAAAAAGATCCATATTATTAGACTTAGATGTGGCAGCTCGCTTGAAGGAAATCACTGTAGAGTTTTTTCAGATTAATGCCCAATCAGCTCCAATAGGAGTTATCTGGGACACTTTTAATGCCTTCCTTAGGGGGTTCTACAAAGTCAGTTCTCTTTTAAGAATAAGGGGGAGAGGCAGACCTTGCAGTAGTGAAAAATGAATTTAAGAGTGTTTCACTACCAGGACATGCAAATCTTAGAAGGACCTATCTTACTTTTTAAACACTTTGTACCCTGCCCTGTGCGGTGTCCAGGGCCTACTATAGGGGTGGCTTATATGCATTAAAAAGGAAGGTTTGGGCCTGACAAAACGTTTATTTTGCCAGGTCTAACTGCCATTTTTAAAACTGCCCTCACAGGCTGCAATGGCAGGCTTCAGACATCTTTAAAGTGCTCCCCAAGTGGTTGGCACAATCAGTGCTGCAAGTTCACTAGTAGCATTCATTTTACAGGCCCTGGGCATGGTTAGTGCCACTTTACTAGGGTCTTACTGTTAAATTTAATATGCCAATTGGGTATAAGCCAATTCTACCATGTCTTGAGGAGCGAGCACAAGCACGCAAGCAGTGGTTAGCAGTGGTAAAGTTTGAAGAGGTCTAACATGCATCCCCCAGCTGAAAGCGGGAAGAACCACCGAACCCCTTGGAAGTTCTCTCCCCTAAGGTGGAAGAACCTGGAGAGACCATCAGCACTGGCGTGCTTTGTTCCAGGATGGTGTTCCACCGTAAAGTCTACTCCTTGTAGAGAGATGGACCACCTCACTCCTCATCTACATTAGTCATCTCTGGGGTCTGTCATCTGTCTGAACCTGAAAGTGAGTACCAACTACTTCAGTGCCCAGACCTCTGCATAGGCTTCCCTCTCTATTGCACTTTACCGCATTCCCAGGGAAGTAATCTCCTATTGATGAAGGCTACAGGTTGATCCAGGCACATTCAGCTGTGAGAGCACAACCCCTTTGCCATGCTCTGAGGCCTCCAGCTGGACAATGGATTTTTTGGAGTTGTCCCATGGACCTTGAGCACGGGTGCTGTGCACATTGCCTCCTTCAGGGTGCCCAAAGGGTTCTGGCATGCCTCCTTCTAGATCACCAGTCTGGGCTGCTTTTAAGAAGTCAGTTCTGTCAAGGGTGCTGGTGCACCAATGGTGCCATACCCCTTGACCAGTCTCCTGTAATAAACAGTAAGGCCTAAGAAGTCTCTCACTTCTGTGTGGGTCTTGGGGTTCCCAAGCCAGGATGGTTTGGATTTTGGCTTGGATAGCCTGCACATTGCTTCCTCCTACTTGGTGACCCAAGTAGACCACTGAACCCTGCCCTATCTGGCACTTAGTGGCCTTGATAGTCTTCCCTCTGTAGAGCCTAAAGCACTTCCCTGAGGTGGCACAGTTGGTCCTCCCGTTTAGAACTGAAAACCACAATGTTTCCTAGATATGCAGCACTGAAGCTCTCCAGCCCAGCCAGGACCAGGTTGACCAACCTCGGGAAGGTGGCAGGGGTATTCTTCAATCCAAAGGGCATTATCAGGAACTGAAAGTGCCCATCTGAGGAAGAGAATACAGACCTCTCTTTGGTGCCCACAGTCAAGGCAATCTGCCAGTACCCAGAGGCTAAATTAAATGTGCTTAGGAACTTGGCCCCTTCCAACTGATCTATGAGCGCATCAGCTCCAGGGATGGGTTGTGCATTAGTCTTGTTGACACCATTGAGCACCCTGTAACCCACAGAGAGCCTTAGTTCTGGGTTTGCACCTGGAGGAGCAGCCTTGGGGACCAACACCATTGGGCTGAACCAAGGGCTGTTCGAGGGCTCAATAGCCCGTAGCTCCAGGATTTTGGACTTCCTCCTTCATGCTGGCTCTCACTTTATCAAACAACCTGTAGATTTCACTCTTTACAAGCCTACTATTCCCAGTATCAATGTCATAGGTGCACCATGTAGTGAGTCCTGGGGTAAGGTAGAAGAGCGAGGCAAAGTGCCCCAACAATCGGCGGCAGTCTCTCTGTTGTTCTAGGGTTAGTGTAGGGGAAGACAGACACCCTTCACTGACCATTCTTGATCCTTGGAAGAAAAGAGATCAGGGAGAGGTTCACTCTCCTCCTCAACTCCATCATCCATGACCAGGAGCATGGTTACCTCAAACCTGTCAAAGTGGAGTTTGAGGTGATTGATGTGCAAAACCCTTAATGGGTTCCTCGGGTCTTGAGGTCCACCAGGCAGATTACCTCACTCTTCTGTTCTTTCAACTTATGGGGCCCAGACCAGTGGCCTAGCAGGTCCCTGTGCTCCACAGCTTCCATACCCCACACTTTTGGGCTGTGCTGAAGCACAACCAGACTGGCCTTCTGGTCATACCACCATTTCATGACCGCCTGGCTGACTTCTAGATTCTCTTCAGCTTTCTTCCAGAAGCGCTTCATCTGGTTGCAGAGTGCCAGCATGTAGCTGACCACATCTTGGGGGGCCTTCCTAGGAACTTGCTCCCAGCTCTCCTTCACCAGACTGAGAGGTCCTCTCATAGGGTGCCCATACAGAAGTTCAAAGGGCGGAAGCCAACCTCCTTCTGCGGTACTATCCTGTAAGCAAACAGAAGGCATGGCAGGACGATGTCCCATTTCCATCTGAGGGCCTCTGATAGGCCCATGATCAAGCCTTTAAGGGTCTTGTTGAACCACTAGTTTAGGGGTGGTAAGGAGTGGAGAACTTTTAGGTTATCCCACACTCTTTCCAGATGGACTTCATTAATGCTGACATGAAGTTGGTATCTCGGTCGAATACGACATCCTTGGGGCACCCCACATGGGTAAAGATCCCCATCAGTGCCCTCGCCACAGCGTGCACAGTCAACGTCCTCAGAGGCATAGCCTCTGGTACCTGGTGACATGGTCTACCAAGACCAGGATGAACCTGTTGCCAAGGGCTGTGTTTGGGTCAAGAGGCCCAATTATGTTGATGCCCACCTATTCAAAGGAAGTGCCGACAGGAAATGGCTGCAGGGGAGCCTTACGCTTCCCTCTAGACTTGCCACTAGCCTGGCAGGTAGGGCATGACCTGTAAAACGCATTTGAGGCCATTTTCAACCGGGCCAGAAAAAGTGGGTGACAAGCCTTTCAAAGGGCTTGTCCTGCCCTAGATGACCTACTAGGGGTACAGCATGAGCCAGCTCCAGTAGGAAGGCCCTGAAGCACTGGGGGACCACTAACACACGGGTTGCACCGGGCTCAGTAACCTTAGGCTCACAATACAGAAGACCATTCTCCCAGTAAATCATGTAATCACCAGAGGTGTCGCCAGCTGCCCAGGCCTTGGCCTGCCGCCTTATATCTCAAGAGTAGGGTACTCCATCTGCGCCTTGCACAACTCTTCCTTGGTGGGACCCCATTCCTGCTGCCAGTTGGTTAGCTCAGGTAGGCTTCCCAGGGTGGCAATGTCCTCCCCTGTAGGCTCCGGGGCGTCCCCCTCAGGTTCAGCCTCGTCCCGGACCATGGGGGTTTCAGGAGTGGGTTTCCCACACCCCTTGCGCTACTTCTTTGTGGCAAGCACCTGGGCCATTCTTCCAGGCTCCAGGTCCTCCTGACTATCCTCTTGTGCGCCTATGGACCGTTTGGTCAGGTACACCCACTCAGGCATCCCTAACATCTCAAAGGGCGACCTGGGCTCCTCCTCGTTCCAGATGGTGTGCTCTAGGTCATTGGCAAGCAGATAATCTACAGGCATAGACGGACTCACAGCTACCCTCAAGAAACCTGAGACCCCCGCAAACTCAAAGGGAACCAGAGCCTCAGGGTAGTGACTCTCATGGTTGCCGGCTGTAACAACTTGGTGAAATGCATTTGGGACTTCCTGCTCTTGTTGTGTAGTTCCTATATATAACCTATACAGAATCTGCGTGTTTGGATAACATAAACTGTGGGCTTGGTGGCAGACTGACTTTGAACACCCCCACCGAAAATGTTACCCTGTTTGCATTAGCTAGCTCACAGTGCCACTAGTGTCTCCTCTTATCGGGGAGAGAATAGTTTCTGGCAACCTCAGAACATGACTACCCTGATCCCTCAGGATCGTGGAAACAATATACTACTTTTCGCTCAGTCACTCGTGCTCACTTGTTCGGTCTCAGAGAGTTACACAGAAGAAACAGTCAAGCGTGTTACAATAAGAATTTATTGCACAGTTGTTCTTCTAGTGTAAAATAAATGTGCTGCAACAATCGTTAGACAGTAGCAGAGATATATGATTAGCAGTATAGTGAATATAAATGGATAGTACAGTTCTACCATTTTGCAATATTCATAAATGCATACAGGAATATAAAATGCATGATAAAAGAAAGCGCGTACTCCTACGATGCCTATCTAGATGTACCTAAGTGTACTTAGGATGTGAGTAGGTGTGAAGCCAAGAATCCCTCTAGGATTTAGTCTAACCACATTACCTGAAGAGAGTAAGTGTCGGACTCCGTCCTGGTCTCAAGTTGGACACCCCGCGAGGGATGTGTTACACCACTGTCAGCTGGAGCGTCTGCATGCAGGAGCCTCAGCATCTCTGGTCAGTGTGTCGGCCTGGAAGTCTCGGTTCCCTCTAACTAACACTAGCAAGATGTGTTGTATTTATACAGAAATTATCTAGGGTTCCTTTGCCCCTTGTTTCTTGTGTTAGTCATTGTTGGATTTGATGACGTATGGGATGAACCTTGTACGTAGATATTATGCAGGTGGTGCAGCCCCAGCCTGGTTTCCAAGAACCCTTATGAATATTCATTCATACTGTGTGAGTCTATTGATGAAGTTATAGGACACTATTGTTCAGGTAGAAACCCTCCTTCTGCGCCCAGGACTAGAACTAGGTAAAGGTTCAATTCTAAAAGGTTTGTTACTGTGTAGTGTAGGGAGGTAATGTAGGTGAAGGTGTATGATATCACCCGGGCCTATATTAGGGTACCTATATGAAACATAACACCCACTCCTCCTCCAAATAGTCAACATTAATAAAATGCCATCAAACCATTCTCTTTACTAGGTAAAAGCGCATAAAAACTATCAGTGAGCCTCGTAAAAACATTGGGCCATATTATCAAGAACGGCGCAAACATTATCGCCGCTTTAGCGGCAGGAAACTACCGCTAAAGCGGCGATAAGGGGCTTGATAATATGCCCTATGGAATTCCAATAGAAGCCCAGGTTCTGGTGTCAAGGACATCAAACCTAACCTAGGCTTCTATTGGAATTCTATAGGGCATATTATCAAGCCCCTTATCGCCGCTTTAGCGGCAGTTTCCTGCCGCTAAAGCGGCGATAATGTTTGCACCGTTCCTGATAATATGGCCCATTGTCTTAAAATCATTTTAAAAACAGTCTTAAGAGGGGGAAAAAGGACGAAGAGAGAAAAAAATATTTTACTTCGAAAATCAGTTTTTGGAATTGTTACTTAAGCCAAAGTCCTAATTGAGTTCGTTTATATAAGTCGAACCACTGCAAGCATCAGACGGCCATGCTTTTCAGCGAAAGTGTCAATTTTTAGGAAGTGTTCCAAATTTAGTCGAGTTTTTGAAACCAAAAGGAAAAATTCCGAATACTTTCCCAGCACACGATGAGCCAATTATAGATTAAGTGTCCTGGCTGGGAGATGCAACATCGTTGTTGCCCGCCGCTGCAGAGGACGGTCCTTGTAACACCTCGCAGAGCACGTCAATGGAGCACAAATGATATTCAGAGCTGCCAATAGCTGGTGTAGAGGCAGCCGGTGCTGTTGTCGAAACCTGAGTGCTCGTGGAAGAGCTGATGCTCAACCCAGTTGTAAAAGGCACCTGCGGATTCTCGAGGAATGTAGCCATCAATATGGGAATACGCTGGGACATTGCCGAGCATGGGCCCTCAGGGGTTCCAGCCTGGTATTCAAACCTTCAGGCGTGTTCGATGCAAGTGTCAGACAGAGATCCAACACACATTCTTTACCGCAAAACAGGCATCGAAGAACAGGTAAGATGCAGTCCATCCAGACTGGTCTAAACGATAGGAACCAAGAGGCGCTCAGTTCCCGTAGGCGAGGTGTGCCCAGATGCTGTACCATGCGTTCACGGTACTTGCGCTCCAGGAGTGCTTTTGCCATCTCGTTGGTGATTGGGCCGTCCATTGCGTAGCAGAAAAATGACAATCAGGATACCTGCTATTGAGAGCAGGATCAGTGGAAGACCTCCAAAAACGCTTCCCAATACGGAGTGTATAAAATTTGAAATAACTCCGAGGATAGTCTGAAAGGTACTTAGAAATCCTGACCCTATGGTCTTAAATAGGTGTACAATGCCACTCGTATCAGGCATATTAAAAGATACGACCCACCATTTCTGCGAAATGAAAGGGGCAGTTTGTACGTATAAGTGCCTGTATCTCAGTCGAGGTCCTTGCGATTTGAAGATCAAAGGTCTCTCGAGCGGAGGTTAATGGTACGGTTTGCTGTAAAAGCATGGCTTTCAGTCTGCTCAAAGTATCAAACTGTATAAAGGAAACATTCAACGAAGGCCATAGCGGCGCCTCCCTGACTGTATTTACTGGGGGAAACAATACTTGCATACAGCAAGTAACCCTGGAGTTCACAGTGACCAGATAGGCAATGCCCGGAAGCATCCCACAGCAACCTTGTTCGTTCAGCATCAAGTAACTCCCATTCGAGAGCAGCCTGAATACTGGAGTAATCACGGCTGCTGGAGTCCCTGTCATGTGGCAGGACAAGTTCGCTACTGAACCATTACAAGCTCCGTGTAGGGAAATATTCTAGCACATGAGAGAACCGCTTAAAGCACTCTTGCAGTTTGTACCGCTTAGAAACACTTCTCGATCCTCACTCCGGCATCAAATCTGTACGGTAATTCCCAGGATTCCTTAATGTATTCCTTACCTAATCTTTCATATTTGCCTGCCTGCCTTTGCTCAAGGCAATATTGAAATTGAAAAGTAGTGAACGGTAGAGTTATGTGGCAATGGATTAGCCATTCCGTTGATGGTGATTCCGCTACCGTAAATGGTAATCTATCCACCGTTTCAATGCGCAACATTGTATATTTTGCTCCCCTTTGTGCCATTTCTACCTGTTTATCTGTTAGATTGTATTCAGAAAACAGAGACGTACAGTTGATAAAACGCCAAGGCACATAGCCTTCACGCAAAGATTGCAGTGTCCAGCTTAACAACATGATAGAACGTAATTGAGATTGCCCGTGTTGTAATATGGCCAAATCTTGTTCCAGTATGTCTATTGCAGAAGATACAATGTTGCCTAAGGAATAGATCCTGGAGGTCAAAGTTGTTAACCCATTATCCACTACTGCTAATGCCCTTTCTAAGTTAATACGGTCTATTTCCCATATTCTCTCTGCGACCTCTTGTTGGGATATCTTCCAATTTTCATTGTAGGCAGCATAAATGCCAGCATATATAAAACGTTTCTGACGTGATTTCCTGGGGCCTAGTAAAAGGTCCCTAAGATTCCTGTCATGTGTGAGTAAGGATAGGTGATGTTTCGCTTCTGTGAGTGTTGAGGTTTCTAGCCAATCAAGGCACAACTTCCCAACACTGTAGGATGTCACTACCCCTAGGTGTTCTCTTTGTACATAGCGTGGGTCTGGCCTATGGATACTGAACCCTTCGGTTATACCCCAGAATATTTTCTGACATGTGCTTGTGTCTAAGGGCCAAACCACGCATTTCTTCCAATTAGGGTCTGATCTATTGTACTGTAAAATGTCATCTACTGTTGCCCCTTCTTGTGAAGTTGAATTTTGCCACCCCTCCATCTGTGATGGTGTTGGAAACCGAGGTGTGTTCAGGTCCTTGTTTTTGGCTAGTCCAAGACAGGACGTCTGTTGCACAGTGTCATTTAGAAATATCATCTGCTGTGGAATGAGGCACGCTCTAAATAGCGCCTGTTCCCTGGACTTGCCAGTCTCTAGAACCCCAGACTGATTTTAAGTCTATTGTGTCCTTCCATAGGTCAAAACCCTGTTCAGACAATTGGGTGACAAAGGAAGCAGAGTATATCTGTTTGGTGTTTGTCAACATAATTTTCAGTGCTGATGTCGGTGCAGCCTTGTAATAATACAAGGTCAGGTCTGTGGTGTTAAACCCTGAAAAATATGAAAATCGATGTGCAAATGTTTGCAAACTACTTTTTGGTGGTGTAGGGCAATGTTCCCACTGGTGGTACTCAAAAACATTTCTAGGTGATATAGATTTGTGCCAGAAATGATGACCATAATGTTGGTAACAGTACAAAGTGTCATAGTCTGACGTACCTTCTAACATTTCAGTGTTCCGAAATGCAGCAGTTTTCTCTAAATCAGACAACATGTTATTAACAGTTTCAGAGTCCCAATCATCAGAGAATGTACTGGAGGTAATGATATCACTCAATGAAATTTTAAATACATGAGAAATTTTTAAATGTTCAGTTGGACTGAATATATCGAAATCAACCTTGTCCCAGACTATACCATCCGGTATAGGAACTGCTGTAATGTTCACTGATGACAAGTCTCTTTGTTCACGATGTGAGGACTGATGAGGCAGAATTAAATTAACTTTTTGGGCTGCGGAGCTTTGTTGAAGGTATCGTCCATTAATAAGCATGCTAAAAGTTATAACTTAGCCTAGCCATAAAAGAAAAAATAGTATCCCAGTAATTACCCAGAGTTCTAACCAAAGCGATACCAGGTAAGTCCTTTTGAGAAGGTTCAGAAAGTCTTTAGCTTGCTGTTTGCGTGATTTTTGGGCTGGCATCGTTTCAGGTTCACTTGGATCCAAAGAAAACGTATCAAAGTTCATGAAGTAGCCAGAAGCAGTTAGATCAATTGTAGGAATTGCATCGGGTTTTGTTGAAATCGCATTTTGCTCTTGTCGAGGCATGTTGACGTAGACATCTGTATTTGGTCTAATTGCAACTTGTGTGTTATTTTGAATTGAATTTTGAAGTTGAACTTCTGGTTCAAGGGGAACGAGTTCCATAGCATTGTTGCATAGTCCTTAATTTTGCACAGGAGGCTCTTCAAACGTAATGAGTCTTTCTGTTTGAACTTCTTGGATTGTAGCTAGAGGAGGGCGTCTGCTACTGTGGAGTCCACGAGGCCTACTGTTCAGTATCGGCCACATAGTGTGGTTTGATTAAGTCGATTGAGACAAATCTTTTCTCCTTTTTTCCGGCAAGAGGCGGCAAAAGTACAGTTCTTGTTCCTTGAACTGCTAGGACAGGTACAGGCTTTCTGTATGATGGTCCAAATCCTTTTTTGTCCGCTATTTTCTCTCTGACCAGATCCCCGACCTTTGGGATCCAGACAGGTCTTGCTGTGTTTGCCTTGACTTCCCCAGTGGCGGTCTGTTTCTGGAGGACGTTACTGTGTTGTATCCTGGATTCACTTAGATCCTGTAAAACAGCCAAACGATCATGGATATCAAATGGTTTTTCATCCGCCACTGTGCCTTCACAATCAAGATCAGGTACTCACATTCTCATCCCAAATAGGACCTCGTAAGGAGTGACACCCCCTAGAGAACTTCTTGGCTGGTTATTGAGAGCTCGCTGTACCCCATATATGTGATTGATCCAACTACCGCGCTTGCCTAATACCCTAGCTGTTAAAGATTGCTTTAGGTCCCAGTTCTTCCTCTCCACAACCGAATTTCCCTCAGGATGGTATGGAGAGGAGTACCGCAATGCTACGCCCATACTTTCCATGGCTTCTTTGTAAGCCTGAGAGCTAAACGCCGGGCCACGGTTAGAATGTTACGTGCCAACTGCGTATGTCCCGATAAAGACTCGCAAATCTTTGATAACAGTTCGAGCGTCAGCCGAGTGCTGAGCCCAAACCCATAGGAATCTTGAGCAGGAATCCTCTGCAACCATGATATACTTGTAAGCCCCATCAGATTGTAAGGGGCCGCAGTGGTCCAGATACACACAAGCAAGAGGTTTGTCTGATTTTAGTAACGGTGTCTGTGCCGGGCGTGTTATGGTGGAGCCTTTCATCTGCTGGCAGATGTCACATTTCAAGACATAGTCTTTAGTTTGCTTTTATAGACCTGGCCACCAGTAGAGCTGTTTCAACAATGAAATAGTCGCTGTAACGCCTGTATGCGCAGAGCCCAAACCCTCGTGTGCTGCAATAATCAAACCTTGCCTGCGATCCATATTTGGTATTACTCTGTCCCCCACTCCAGGAATCTGAGCATATGGAATGTTGTTTGCATCTAACTTGTAGGAGTACTTGAGTGGAAATTTCTTTGGTACTGCTCCGCTGTTTTTGCTTGAAGCAATAACCGCCACCATAATCTCACCGTCTATCCTTGTTTTTGAACGAGTGATTTCAGCTACGGAAGCCGTTCGTACAGCCCCCTTTGCAGCTTCATCAGCCAATGAATTCCCTTCAACGTGAACGCCATCACATTGATGACTCCGTGTATGAATCACGTGAGCCCTCGGTAGTTCGTTCTTCAACTCAACTACCTGTTCCCATAGCATTTTATGCTTAATTGTGCCACCTTTCGCGTCCTTGAACCCGTTTTGTTCCCAATGATGTAAATATTCATTGTATGATTGTACACAGTAAAAGGAATCACACACTATAAGTGTGGGGAATTCGTGATCCGTATTCCCCAGTGCTAGTATTAGTGCTTTTAACTCTGCCAACTGAGCCGTGCAGTCTCCTAGAGATTGCGTTTTGGTGCAACTTGGATGGAATTTTCCATCCCGCATGCGCCCTTTAACGATTGCACACGCTGCGCTGTATTGTTGCTTACTCCCTATGGCCGGTTGAGCAGATCCTTCAGTGTAAATTATATATTCATACTGATCTAGAAGCAAGATTTCATTTGGTAGAGGATATTCTTGTTTGTATTGCAGAAATGCCTGTGTTTTTAGACTTGGATCAAATCTGTATTCAACATCCGTTGCAGTAAGAGAATTAGCCCATTGTATCCATCTCGGATGTAAGGCTTTTGCATTTGGAATGCTAGCCTTTGTAACTGGTACTGGGGTCATGACTATTATGCGTTTTCCCTGAGCCAGGGCTCTTTCTCTTGCTACAGCGGTCTGAACTGCTGTCAGGATTTTTTCTGTTGAAGTGAAACGCATTTCTGCGTTTATGTACAGGTGTGATTTGTAAGCGATTGGCACTGTTTCGCCTTCATTGAAGGTTAAATAAGTGTACTCGCATTGACCGGCTATTACACGGATCACTAAGTTTCGTACATTTACTCACGTCTGTAGGTGTTTTGAAGCTATCATGTCTTCTTGTAGTGAACGTAGGATGTTCGTGTGTTCCTATGTCCATTGTCTAACTGAAAAGTCAGGTTTTATTAAGTCGTAGAAAGGTTTTACACTTTGCGCGTAATCCAAAATGTATGTTCTGCCGAAATTTAGGAATCCCAGTATTGATTGTAAATTCTTTAATGATTTTGGAGGTTGGAACAGCGCACACTTTTCTAAAAAGTTAGCTGGCAGACTTTTCCCTTCACTTGACAGCTCATATCCTAAAAATAGGACGTTGAGTGGGCGATTTTTGATTTTTTTAAATTACATTTGTCGCCCTCAGAGGCGAATCCCATAATTATGGTGCTCACCCTGGTCAAGTGCCTTTTTAAGTCACCATCCGTCAGATAAATATCATTCCACATAGGACAATGCTTCCTCATCAAAATTTTGGAGTAACTCAGTTACTCTTGCTGAAAATACCCCCCGGGCTATTCTTATACCCTTGAGGGAGGCAACAAAATTGCCGCTGGGACCCCAACGCTGAGTATGCGGTCAAACACCTGCTTTCAGACGCTATATTTTGGCAGAAGAATCCATTTGAGCTATCTAGTGTAGTTTTGTACTGTTTTTGCACAATGTTATTCATTAATGCGGCACTGTGTGCGTTTTGGACAGCGAATGTCTTTGTGCATGTGTTTAAATGTCTGTAATCTAAAACTAGACAATATGAGTTGTCCGGTTTTGATACGGGAAACAAAGGATTGTTCATTGGTGAGGTGCATGTTTCAATCACCCCTTGGTATTCAAGTTGATCTAAGATCTCCCTGACCTGTTTTTAAGCTTCTTGCTTTATTGGATATTGTCTCTGTGCATTTGGTGAAACTTTAAACGGGATCACGGGGTGGGTTGAATCTTCATCCCATCCGGCATGATTTTTGTACAATGCTGGAGCTAGGGCAACTGCCCACTCCCGTGCATATGCATGTTTAAGATGAATGGGAACGAGGTCAGAAAATACTGGAAAAATTACTGTTTCTCCCCTAGGGCACTCCATAACGAATGCTGGCGGCCAATCTTGTTCAGCTAATAGGATGTCATAACCAGATGATAGGTTTTTCCAAAAGAGACCTTTAACTTTCCTGGGCTTGGCCCCCTCCATTTGGAGTGTTATTTCATGTAACTTATGTGGGACGCTCACCCTTGTATCTGGTGTTTCCACTGTTATGTAATCATTCAAATCCGCTATCACCAGAAATTCCATCAGGTTCTGGCGAGCTTTTGTTACTTCTGCCGCACTGTCTAGCATCGTCTGAGCCCATTCCCCGTTCAGAAGTTGTGTCCTCAGAATTCTGGGCATGTCTGATCTTTAGACCTGCAACTTTCTTCTTCTTAAACTGAGGTTTTGATTTTGGCTTTTCGTCTTTTTTGGAAGTATAATCTTGAGCGTGCTGCTTGTCTCTGGACTTTGTATGCTCTTCTTTATGTTCTGACCGTCCTTCTCTCTCAGAGTTTTTCGTCGAGCCCTGAAAGGAACGAGAGGAATGTGTATCAGTATCCTTATACCTGTCAGGTTTCCTAATATTATCCCTATTCCTGAGGTTGTACCTCTTCTCAGAGGGCTCCTGTGGAGGAGATCTACCTCGGGATTGAGATCTGTTTCCTGTAAAGTTTTATTGTTTTTTATTATCCCACTTCTTTTTAGAAGAAGCAGGTGTCTGCTTGGAATTGTCCTTTTCAGGACTGCCCATCAGTTGGGGTTTTAAAGCTTTCCCACCCAGACTGTCTCCGCCTAATTCTGCATATGCAGTTTCAATAATTTTGGGCAGTTCGTGTTGTTGATCTAACGGACTGTACTCCCTTAGTCTTTGGCGGATTGCCACTGATGCTGCTTCCCCTTTAATATTAGCTAGTATTATGGCTGATACCTGATCATAGTTATTTAGTACTTCATCCCTGAGTTCAGAGCCGGTTCTGCTCCGTATTCGTTTTGTATTTGTCGTAATACATCCGGTATCACCGCTAATGAAGGAATACCATGAGTCCTGGTATAAATTGCAACAAAGACTGTACCCCAAGTGGTATAATCTTCTACTTGTGGTGTTATCCCCATGGGCAAGCAGATTGTTAGCATTCTGTATTTTTCATACGGGTTAGTATTCAGGAATACTGCCTCGAGCTGAGTAATTTTCTGAGCTACCCAGAATGGCATTTGTTCACGTTTCGTGGGCATTTTGCCCACTACCGCGTGTAATGTTTGTGGAGTGATTTTAGTTGCTGTACCCTGAGACTGAGTACCATTTGTTGCAACTGTTGCCGGTTGGACTGTGTAAGTCCTCATGACAAATTGTGTCAAGTTTCTGTAGATTTTGATTAAATCTTTGTGTTGTATGAGTAAGTCTACCTGTGGCATTGTTTCAATGTCAGGATGTGGTGTGTAGGCCGCTAATATCGGCCATGTTGCCCCTCTCCTCCGAGCGGGCCTAATCTTACTCTACTTCTTATGTGGGGTAGGGCGCCTTTAAACCAGTATAAATGTTCCTGGTACGTGAGTGGAACCTCTATGTCCTCGAACGGACCATATTCCACTGGTGCATCTCTTTCTGTATAGTAGTGAAATGTCTGTGTTCTTGCATCTGCTGCTGGGTATGTAACCCACGAATAAAATACCTCTGTTTTGTTTGATTCGTGTGCCTCAATCACGAAAACTACTAATCCACCCCTAGCTGATAAACCATTTCCTAATAGTTTCAGGGTGATTGTATGTCTGAATTTTGGTGCAATTTGCATTGCGTTTGTATCTTCTTCTCCGTCTGAGACTTGTAGATTTACTACTGGGTTGTTTTCGCCCTCAGTCATTTTTGTAACAAAGAAGTTTGTTCAAGGGAACTAAGATAAGGTTTTATTTGCACAATTTTAGGAACACTGTGTCCTTCAAGCTTGATTAACCAGCAGCCAATAAATAGGATATTTCGCCTACTCAGCTGTGGCGGAGTTTGTGCCCACCCACTCCAGACGTCTCTGGTGTTTTGTGAGTAGGGGTCTCTGAGAATAGCACGACTGAACTACTCAGATTCTACTGTTAAATAAATACCCAACCAACGTTGGCGGCACCATGTCGTTTAGTTCCTATATGTAACCTATACAGAATCTGCGCGTTCGGATAACATAAACTGTGGGCTTGGTGGCAGACTGACTCTGAACACCCTCACCGAAAATGTTAGCCTGTTTGCATTAGCTAGCTCACACTGCCACTAGTGTCTCCTCTTATCGGGGAGAGAATAGTTTCTGGCATCCTCAGAACATGACTACCCTGATACCTCAGGATCGTCGAAACAATATACTACTTTTCGCTCAGTCACTCGTGCTCATTGTTCGGTCTCAGAGAGTTACACAGAAAAAACAGTTGGGCGTGTTACAATAAGAATTTATTGCACAGTTGTTCTTCTAGTGTAAAATAGATGTGCTGCAACAATCGTTAGACAGTAGCAGAGATATGTGATTAGCAGTATAGTGAATATAAATGGATAGTACAGTTCTACCATTTTGCAATAATCATAAATGCATACAGGAATATAAAATGCATGATAAAAGAAAGCGCGTACTCCTACGATGCCTATCTAGATGTACCTAAGTGTACTTAGGATGTGAGTAGGTGTGAAGCCAAGAATCCCTCTAGGATTTAGTCTAACCCCATTACCTGAAGAGAGTAAGTGTGGGACCCCGTCCTGGTCTCAAGTTGGACACCCCGCGAGGGATGTGTTAGACCACTGTCAGCTGGAGTGTCTGCATGAAGGACCCTCAGCGTCTCTGGTCAGTGTGTCGGCCTGAAAGCCTTGGTTCCCTCTAACTAACACTAGCAAGATGTGTTGTATTTATACAGAAAGTATCTAGGGTTCCTTTGTCCCTTGTTTCTTGTGTTAGCCATTGTTGGATTTGAGGATGACGTATGGGATGAACCTTGTACATAGATATTATGCAGGTGGTGCAGCCCCAGCCTGGTTTCCATCTCCCCTTATGAATATTCATTCATACTGTGTGAGTCTATTGATGAAGTTATAGGACACTATTGTTCAGGGAGAAACCCTGCTTCTGCGCCCAGGACTAGAACTAGGTAAAGGTTCAATCCTAAAAGGTTTGTTACTGTGTAGTTTAGGGGAGGTAATGTAGGTGAAGGTGTATGATATCACCCGGGCCTATATTAGGGTACCTATATGAAACATAACACTCTGAGGTCACCAGATGACATCTGACTATTGTCATGCTGGCTCCAGTGTCTCTCAGAGCCTCCACCCTCTGCCTATTGATGGTGACCCAGTGCCTGTATTTCTTAGTGTTAATAGGCATGTGAGTTCTCTGCATCATCTCTGCATCACCCAGGGGTACTAGAGTAACATCTACACTGTTCCCCACACTATTTGGGGTAACCTAATTTCCTCCCCAAGATCTACACTAACCAATCCTGGTGTCCGCACACCAGTGGGTAGCTGTGCCCACTTGGGACACTGGGCATTCCCCTTGTAGTGCCCAACCTGTTGATGCTCATAGCACTTAAGGGGTGCCTTCCCTGAAGACTTATTATCAAGGAACCATTTCTTCTTCTGTTCAGGTGGAGATTGGAAGTCCTGACCCTTAGAACTAGTTTGGGGACCTTTAGAGAACTCTTTGTTGTTTTTATGTTTGTCTCCTCCCTCCTTCTGGAAGGGGACCCTGCCCACCCTTGTGGTGATCCCCCCCAGAAACCTTCTTTATGACCCTGGTGCTGATTCAGCGGTCCACCTCCTTAGCAAGCTCCTTGGAGTCAGTGAGCTTACTGTCAATCAATTGTTGGCGCAGTTCTGGAAAACAATCACTGAACATGACTGACTAGAGCCATCTCATGATTGTCCATCTGACTCCGGTTATAATCTCCAGCCTATGGACCTAGAAGTTGCCCCCAACTGTAAGATCATCAGCTGGAATATTGCGGGGCTCAGATCTAAAAGGGATGATCCTAGCTGGCTTGAGTTTATAAAAAAATACGATATTATTGCTCTCCAGGAAACATGGGACAGGGAGAGCAATTTTTGGTTGGATGGGTTTAAATCTTTTTGTTCACCTGCACGTTCTACCCTGGCAGGTAGAGCCAAGGGGGGCTTAGTACTCCTTTTTTCTTTAAAATTAAAAGGGTCTGTAAAGATGATGGAGGTAAGCTCCCATAACTGTCTGATATTAGAATTGTGTACCCCCAATTGTCCCAAAATATTATTAATTAATTTTTATAATTCTGGGGAATGCAACACTTTGAATGAACACCTTTCTTGCTTGAAATGCTTTTTAGAAGTTTATAGATTGAAGCAATCCACTTTTTACTATATCATTCTTATGGGCGATTTTAATATTCACTTGTGTAATTTGAATTGTTATGGTGATGATCACTTGGGTCCTGAATATTCGGTGTCACCCCATTTTGAGCATACGCAAAGGGGGGAGGCCCTGGAGGATCTCCTGGCATGAGCTGACCTCTTTGAACCTGGTTTCAATGATGTATCTGAGCGGGTTCCGACATTTAAAGCCAAGGGAAGGGATACTATCATTGACTACATATTCTTGTCCCCCTCAATGTTAGCTAATGTAGTATCCTATAATGCTAAGTTGTCCCCCTTTAGTGACCACAACCCAGTAATTCTTGAATTACACAAAGACTTGGGCCTTTTGTGTTTACTGGGTAGGAACACGGGAGTTAATCACGTGGCCCCAAGAGACCGGGGAAGGAGGCTCAAATGGTCTAAGGTAATTCCTGAATCCTTTTTTGTTAATTTACGCATGAAGGCTAAAGATGATATTGCAAAATGCGTTGATTATTCTACCCCAAAGGATGAGGTGATTAGAGCTTTTGAAGGTATCTGCAGTCAGGTAGCAATTGACCTGACTGTTAAAACTAAACCTAGATCTAACCCAGTGGAAAGGTGGTTTGACGCAAATTGCTCTAGGGCTCATCGCATCTTAGTACAAACCCTGAAAAATAAACCAAGAGACAGGGAGCAGATAGCTAGCCTCAGGAAGTATTATAAGCTAGCGGTAGATACCCGTAAAAGTGAGATCAAATCGGAGGCTTGGAATGCTTTAATGTCTGTCGAAGTCCTAAAGGATAGCTCAAAATTTTGGGCTATTGTTAATACACCTTTCTTCTCGGGTATAGAGAATGACATCATGGAAACTAATATATCAGAAGAGCAGTGGCTAGCACATTTTAAGGTTATCTATGGATCAAGCGAGGTGCAGGTTCCCTTCCCAGGTTTAG
This sequence comes from Calotriton arnoldi, assembly GCA_963921515.1. Classification (NCBI taxonomy): domain Eukaryota; kingdom Metazoa; phylum Chordata; class Amphibia; order Caudata; family Salamandridae; genus Calotriton; species Calotriton arnoldi. Next base: position 377,642 of record CAWUFW010003799.1, on the reverse strand, counting down.
AAACATATGGTGATTTTCCTTTGATGGTTTTTAAAGAGGTGGATATTGAAAAGGCAATAATAGAGACTTCCAGTAATAAGGCACCTGGCCCTGATTGTGTCCCTGCAGACCTGTATAAAAGTGAACCTAAATTTTGGGCCAAGATTTTGGCAAATGTGTTTAATGCTTCTGTTGTGCAGGGGTTTCCTGTGTCTTGGTCCCTGTCTACAATTATCCCAGTTTTTAAAAAAGGTCAGAGAGGAGACCCACGGTGTTATAGACCTATATCATTGATTGATTCTGCCGTCAAAATTTTAGGTAAAGTGATTTTGGTTAAAGTCACTGATTGGGTAAATGATAACGGGGTTTTATCCAATCTTCAGTATGGTTTTAGACAAGGCAGAAGTACCATGGATCAGTGTCTTAATTTATATTTATTAATAGGCAAATACACCGTAGCCAAAAAGGTTCCCTACAAATGGCTTTTATGGATCTTACCTCTGCTTTCGATCTGGTAAACAGATCGAAGCTCTGGTCTATTTTACTTGCTATGGGTATTGACCCCTGTTTGGTTTATTTTTTAGCAGACTTACATCGGGATCTTTTAGCAGCAGTCAGGGTCACACAGGACGGCAAATGCACTAGTCACTTTAAATCAGGCAGAGGTGTCCGCCAGGGCTGTATATTGGCACCATTACTTTTTACTCTTTATATTAATGCTCTAGATAAAACCTTGGATCAGGCGAGTTTGGATATTCCGCGTGTAGGGACCAGGAATATCCCGGTCCTCCTATACGCGGATGATGCCGTTTTATTATCCCGAACTGCTATAGGCCTTCAGAGACTGTTGGATGCATTTGGGGTTTACATGAAATCCCTTGATTTGGTTGTGAATATGTCGAAATCACATGTCATGATAATGGGCCAAAGAAAAAGAAAAGATAAAACTTTCTCATGTAATGGAGCGGAGGTGTCTAGAGTGACCTCTTTTACATATTTGGGGGTTTTATTCGATGATAGATGTTCCTGGGTCCCCCAATTTAAAGCTAAAAAACGCAGTAGTAAGATCGACGTCAGCTTTATTAGGGTTTTCACAGCGACTGGGAGCAAGGCCTTTTGAAGCTATTCTCTCCATCTACAGATCTAAATGTCTGGCTATTGCTACATATGGCTCTGCTATTTGGGGTTATAAACAGATGGTAGGGATGCAGTTGGCTGAAAATAAATTCTTACGAACGCTCCTGTCTGTGCCCCAATCAACCCCGACATTTGCTATTCACCAGGAATTGGGGTTGGGTTATGTAACTGACTCACTGAGACTGGCCCCCTTGGTTTGCTGGATTAAAACCTGGCTTAATCCTGAGATAACTCTGAATCACCAGATCTTACGGGATTGTGTTGCCCTGGAGAAAGCCAGCAGCATTCCGTGGCTGTCTTATGTTAAGTCTATGTTTCTCAAACTGGGGCGACCTGACATTTATAATGCCCCAGATGGGATCAAAAAAGATGATGTAATTTGGGTAAAATCACAATTTTTGAATATATTGATGTTGGAACGGGAGGAACAGGAGATTCAAAAACCTTTGGTCAGAGCTCATTATCTAATTATTTCTTCCCCGTTAATTGAGCCCTACCTGAGAATTGTAACCAAGCCGTATCATCGTTGGCTATTGACTAGGTTCCGCTTCAATCTGATTCATTTTTCCCTGGGTAGCCTTCCGGGATGGTGTAAACCAGAGGATATAGGCCCGTGCCAGTGCGATAATTTTTCATCACAGGATACATTGCATTTTATCCTGTTTTGTGATTTTTATAATGACATACGGAGGAGGTTTATAGTCCCCCTACTGAGGGGAAAGGGTTTCTTACAGGCAAGACCTGCTTTAATGTATCTTCAACTGTTAGATGACACCTGGAACATTTTTAATATTGCTAGTTTTCTTGTTGCTGCTGTTCGCCTTAGGAAAAGGAGATTTCCTATGACTAATGATGTATGAATTTTTAATTTATCTTATCGTAACTGTTTTATTTGATAACCTTCAAGCTCTGATGAATTATAGATTTTTTGTAGGAATTTAAAAAAAAAAATGTATATCGCCCATCTGAATTGAATGATATTATTGTTGTTTTATGTTTTGTGTATTGTACTTTTATGATTTTAATTAATCGAATAAAGTGGATTGACTGACTGACAATCACTGAACATGTTATCTCTTGCAAACAGTTCATACAGCCCTTTGCAATCATTTACCTCACTGCCCTTCATCCAACTCAACCATCCAGTGCCTTACAAAAGGAATCCATGAAATCCACCTAGGACTACAGGGGCAGCTTTTGGCTACCCTAAATGTCTGCCTGTACTTCTCAGCAGTAAGGCAATACTTTCTGACTAGGGTTTTCTTCATGATGGGATACCGTATCCTGCCTCCCTTATCTAGGGCCAGTAGGGCATCCTTCCCTTCACTAGAAATGTGCTTCTAGATGCTAGCCCCCCCAAACCACCTTAGGGATCCTATGCATCTGCAAAGCCACCTCATACACTTCAAACAATTGGTTGATGGCATCCCCAACAAAGTCAGGCACCAATCCTTTGTGAATATGGACCCTCTGGTCTCCAAAGGACACTGTGGAAATGCTGGCCCCAAGATTCTGGACTCAGCTTGCCTAGCCCTTACGTCTAGCTCTCTGAAGCTCCTCTGATGAGCCATTTTCCTTTCTTCTGCTTTCATAGCCAACCTTTTTTCTTCCATCCTGATTTTGGCCATCTTCAGTCTGAACTCCCTTTCTTCCTTCCTGTCTGCCAGCTCCCCTGGGGACGGGTCTTGGGAAGACATGCAACTCTCTGCTCTGGTATGGAGCTCTAACTCAAGGTGATCATCTTCCCCCTCTGTAGACTACTACCTCTCAGAACTGGTATCCAGGATATCTCCTTGGCTGTCCACATAATCATCTCCTTCTGTTGCTGTAACTGGTAGACTTCCGCCCAGGCACTCAGCGCCTTTTAGAGCTCCACCGTCCTAGTGTTGCTCTTCGCTGGAAGTCCATTCTCTTTGCATAATTCCTTGAGCTGAGCCACAGAATAGACATCTATGCTGACCAGCTCAAACTCCATTCTTGCAGGTGTGGACTCAGGCAGAGAGAGAATATAGAAAAAGCAAAAAGGCTAATCAGAAGGAATCTAAACTTCATTTGTCTCAGATATAGGATGGTAATGTGCACAAAATCATTCTCTAGCAATGTACAAGAACAAGTCCTAATCCTCAACGCTGATCATCAATGTAAGAAATTTGGTTGTTGGCTGACTTGCAAGTAAATCCTGGTCAAGCAGTAACCAGCATCCTTGTCAGGGTGAGGCAAAAGCCAACCCTAAATTAACCTGTGCTCAAGCCTCTGAAAGCTTGGCACAGAGCAGTCAGCCTTAACTCAGAGACAATGAGTAAAGTATTTGTGCAACACTTCAAACAGTAATAAAGTGAAAACACCACACAATAAGGATCCCACACCAAGGGGTCCATTACGCTGACTGGCGGATGCACCTCCGCGATGCTGGCGGTGGGAGAAAACGCCATTTACCGCGCACCGGCAGCAGTCTTCACGCCCGCAATATTAGCATGTCTAGACAGAGCCATTTCCTGTCCGCTGCGGTGTGACGCCGACCACCATCAAAGTGCGCCCGCCAGCGCGGCGGAGTGAGCCAATGAGCACTAACCGCCGTGCGGAATGACGTCCCGTCCGCCGAACAAATCACGATGCCGGAAAAAGGGCAGCACACCGCGGCGGAGCAACCGTATAGCCAAAGACGGCGGAGACACCACAGAGGAGCAAGAAAATAGACACCCGGACCACACCGCGATGGATCCAGCTCTACACGCCTTTCCAGTGTTGTATATGATACACCACCTGCAAGTCATTGACCGGCGCGGACGCCGCCGCAGGTACGTACACACACAACTGTGCATGCAACACAATACACAAGTCAAGGTTTTGAAAACGGTGCATGTCCACACCAGACACCCCTGTGGGGACAGGCACACAGCCATCACTGCATCCACACAAGTCCCACCTGTCACAAAAACACCTCGCCACATCCTGGCTACCCATGTTCCGCGATCATGAACAAATGTCCCGGTGTCGTCACCGCCACGGTCAGTGTGCAGGAAAACATGCACACAACGCAGAGGCCAGTGCCAGCGCCAGCCATGGCCACTGTACAAACAACACAAAACCACCACTCATAACACAACACACTAGCCCTCTCCCTGAAGGTACATATCATGTGCCTGCCATGTGCCACTCCTGCACAACAACAACACAGGTGAATACACACCCTGCCCCACATCCCTAACAACTGCAGAGATAGCCACAGCAGGAGTTGTTGCACAGGAACACATACCACAGAAGTCCAGGCCCCAGCCAACACACACACCACAACACCACACACATGCCCAGAACACTGAGCCCCATCACAAAATGTACACACACACACACATATTGATGATCAAACAATTCACTGCACACACAGCCTACCAACTTACACAGACACACCCTACCCTGCCTCACAGCCACATACACAGACCACATGCTAGCAGCAATGGAGGACAACATACATGAAAGCTAAAGTGATGTGCCCACAAAGGGAAGGACAAGGACACAACTATCAAGCATGTGTACATCACATGCAAGACAACAGACTACGGAGAACACCCACAGCCCATCAAATCACACATGGCTGCCACAGTGAGTCAACCCAAAACACAAGCACCTCAATTCAACAACTCAGCGAGACAGCAAGGCCACCCATGTCAAGGCACAGGGATGAGAGGAAGGCCATGAAGTCAAATACTGAACAGACACACATAGGTATGCAATTACCTGACAAGAACATCTCTGCACCATAACACACAGGCCCCATTCACACACTCCATGATTGAGAAGCACAAGTAGGATACGTCACACATCCCCCCTCTCACATCAGCAGCACACAACACTCCCATGTGCACCAAATCACAATTGCAGGGCACAACAAGTACACATACACGCACACCACTCCAGGGTGACACATGGGTGTAGTTGACAATGCAGGTGCACACACATCAACAGTCACCACAAGTGTACACTTTGGAAGTAAGGCATGGGACCAGGATTACTGACCACCACAAGAGGACCGTACACATACACTGCTGGGCACACAGTAAGTAAGCTCACACAGACACCATGACCCAGGCCAACCTGCATGAAAGCCTGTGCATAAACTCCCACCCTGTGCTGACATTGCCTCCAAACATGACATGCCTACACCATAGACAACATGGACAAAGAAGGATGATGACAACAAGAACATTTTCAAAAACCACCTTCACTGCACCCACAAGTATAAAAGTCAGGAAGAATTGAATTCCCTGTCACCCCTGCAAAAACATGGAAACGTGAGACAACCCATTGCCAATGTTGAAGTGCCATACTGAGCATGTGACACAGTAAACCATGCACACACAGAAACAGTTTTATTGAGAAATTACACTGACAGAACTGACAACAGGAACAACTGTCTTTATTCACACTTGTGCATAGATAGATAACAAATGTGGGCAACTGCAGGGCCAGTGGCCACTACAATGTACAGAGTAGTAACATCAGAAGCTGCACAGGCAGGGGGCAAACAGTAGTGATCAACAAGGCAAGTACAATATGCAGAGTAGTCACATCAGAAGCTGCACAGGCAGGGGGCAAACAGTAGTGATCAACAAGGCAGGTACAATGTGCAGAGTAGTCACATCAGAAGCTGCACAGGCAGGGGGCAAACAGTAGTGATCAACAAGGCAAGTACAATGTGCAGAGTAGTCACATCGGAAGCTGCACAGGCAGGGGGCAAACAGTAGTGAGCAACAAGGCCAGTGGCCAGTCCAATGTGCAGGTGAAGTCCATGAGAAGCTGCACAGGCAGGGTGCAAACAGCAGTGAACCACAAGGAAAGTACAATGTGCAGAGTAGTCACATCAGAAGCTGCACAGGCAGGGGGCAAACAGTAGTGAGCAACAAGGCCAGTGGCCAGTCCAATGTGCAGGTGAAGTCCATGAGAAGCTGCACAGGCAGGGTGCAAACAGCAGCGAACCACAAGGCAAGTACAATGTGCAGAGTAGTCACATCAGAAGCTGCACAGGCAGGGGGCAAACAGTAGTGAGCAACAAGGCCAGTGGCCAGTCCAATGTGCAGGTGAAGTCCATGAGAAGCTGCACAGGCAGGGTGCAAACAGCAGTGAACCACAAGGCAAGTACAATGTGCAGAGTAGTCACATCAGAAGCTGCACAGGCAGGAGGCAAACAGTAGTGAGCAACAAGGCCAGTGGCCAGTCCAATGTGCAGGTGAAGTCCATGAGAAGCTGCACAGGCAGGGTGCAAACAGCAGTGAACCACAAGGCAAGTACAATGTGCAGAGTAGTCACATCAGAAACTGCACAGGCAGGGGGCAAACAGTAGTGAGCAACAAGGCCAGTGGCCAGTCCAATGTGCAGGTGAAGTCCATGAGAAGCTGCACAGGCAGGGTGCAAACAGCAGTGAACCACAAGGCAACTACAATGTACAGAGTAGTCACATCAGAAGCTGCACAGTGAATGTGTGCGAATGTACCATGCCATGCTCAGCAACAGAGTCATGGGGATAACAATGGGCATCACAGACACCGCTGTGGACAGACAGGTGTGTGAGGGTGACTACCACTCAGATGTGGCTGTCTGTCGGACTTGGAGGTGACTGTGTGTCGCGGTCAGTAGGAGGACTGCCGCGGGGAGTGTAAGGAACATCTGTGGAAGAGACATCTCTGGCTTGGGAAGCTGGAGAGCTGCTTGGACCAGGTGGGGTGGTGGCACGGGGAGGTGGACTGATGCTGTGGTGAGACACAGTGTGTGCAGGAGATTGTGGAGGGGTGCCTTTCCACTTTTTGGGGATCCTGAAAGGCTTCCCTGTGTGGGGACTAATGGGAACTGGTGTGGCCACAACAGGTAACCCCACCACCAAACCTGCTCCTAGTGCTGACTCTGGGGCCCCCTCTGGGGACATGCTGGATCCAGCTGTGCGCGTCCCTGGGGCTTGCCTCCGCCCTTCCAAACCCTTTCTACTATGTTTAGCCCCTACAGTGCCCCCTTGTGCCTGCTTCACAGGGCTCGGGATGGGAGTGGAGGTTGTGGGTGGATCAGCCATAGGGCCGTCATCCAGTGTAAGCCTTGCAGGTAACACCTCCTCAGTGGGCAGGGAAACTGCCTTCTTTGCTTTGCGAGTGGTCCTTGGGACAGGAGAGTCCTTTGCGGGGATGACTCTGAGGCCTGTGACCCTGAGGCCTGTTTCTTGCCCCTCTGGCCCTTGGTGTTGCCTGATGGGCTTTTCTCTCTGTGCTCTGGGGTGGTCTTAGTTTTCTGTGGGGATGGTGTCTGCGGCCTGGACCGTTCGGGCTGTTGCTGCTGCTGTGTGCTGCGTGTGCTGTATCTGGACTTTGGGGTCTGTTGAGCATTGTCACTGTCGTCAGAGGTGCACAGTGACAGGGGGGTGGACAAAGGGACAGGAGCTGCTCCCTGAGAATGTGCCTGTTGCAGGGCTGCCATCACTGTTGAGGACAATGACTGCATTTAGATTTTTAGATTTACACAGTCCGGTGTAGCCCACCCACATCCGAATGTATGCCCTCCATGAAAGCTATCACCTGGCCCAACTTTTTATCATGGTCTAGGAAGGCATTGAGGAGAGCTGTCTGCCCCACACACAGCTGGCGCAATATCTATCGGGCATTTAGATAGCGCTACTGCCCGAGTCACTTTGGTATTTGTATGCTTGTGCTGCTATAATTGTACTGTTGAATTTGCCCATGCCTCAATATTCTACTGTTTTTACGTTCTTTTAACCTCACCGGCCACCTGATCCCGGTCCGGTTTTATTTCCTGTTCGTCACTGAGTGCTGTGACCAATCACTGTGAGGGAGGTGGGGCTAAGGCGGACCTCGGCTATTTTATGCCGGCCGCAGCGCGGGAGCGGGCGCATTTAGATAGCGCTACTGCCCGAGTCACTTTGGTATTTGTATGCTTGTGCTGCTATAATTGTACTGTTGAATTTGCCCATGCCTCAATATTCTACTGTTTTTACGTTCTTTTAACCTCACCGGCCACCTGATCCCGGTCCGGTTTTATTTCCTGTTCGTCACTGAGTGCTGTGACCAATCACTGTGAGGGAGGTGGGGCTAAGGCGGACCTCGGCTATTTTATGCCGGCCACAGCGCGGGAGCGGGCGCATTTAGATAGCGCTACTGCCCGAGTCACTTTGGTATTTGTATGCTTGTGCTGCTATAATTGTACTGTTGAATTTGCCCATGCCTCAATATTCTACTGTTTTTACGTTCTTTTAACCTCACCGGCCACCTGATCCCGGTCCGGTTTTATTTCCTGTTCGTCACTGAGTGCTGTGACCAATCACTGTGAGGGAGGTGGGGCTAAGGCGGACCTCGGCTATTTTATGCCGGCCGCAGCGCGGGAGCGGGCGCATTTAGATAGCGCTACTGCCCGAGTCACTTTGGTATTTGTATGCTTGTGCTGCTATAATTGTACTGTTGAATTTGCCCATGCCTCAATATTCTACTGTTTTTACGTTCTTTTAACCTCACCGGCCACCTGATCCCGGTCCGGTTTTATTTCCTGTTCGTCACTGAGTGCTGTGACCAATCACTGTGAGGGAGGTGGGGCTAAGGCGGACCTCGGCTATTTTATGCCGGCCGCAGCGCGGGAGCGGGCGCATTTAGATAGCGCTACTGCCCGAGTCACTTTGGTATTTGTATGCTTGTGCTGCTATAATTGTACTGTTGAATTTGCCCATGCCTCAATATTCTACTGTTTTTACGTTCTTTTAACCTCACCGGCCACCTGATCCCGGTCCAGTTTTATTTCCTGTTCGTCACTGAGTGCTGTGACCAATCACTGTGAGGGAGGTGGGGCTAAGGCGGACCTCGGCTATTTTATGCCAGCCGCAGCGCGGGAGCGCCGGCGGCGCGCCAAAGGCAAGCCCGTCTGCGCCCGTCCGCGCCTGGACGTCGCCAGTCACCAGTCACTCTGCCATTGTAGACGAAAACACATATATATATTCCCGAGATGAACTTATGACTATGAGACCTATAAAGAATACGGGTTGTCTCCCCCCCTCTAACCCTTCCATGGGTCCATTTTGCTGCAGGAATTGCGGTTTTAACTCTGAGGCAATTGCCTCTCTTTCCCCTACTCACCCTTCAGTAGCGGGGCAAGATATAAAACTGCTTAGTCTTAATTGCCGGTCTCTGGCTAAACATTATTTAGACGTGTATGATTTACTACAAAGCGATTTACCCGACGTTTTCTTTCTGACAGAAACATGGTTGTCAGTAGACACGGTGGCTGAACCAGGTCTTGCACTCCCCCCAGGCTACAGTATTGTAACCCTTAACCGAGAGACAAGAGGTGGTGGTATTGCAGTTGTGTTTAAATCATGTTACACCTGCACACTGAGTAAGGAAACTGTAGCAGGCTGTGAGTGCGGCCGATTCAGAATTACTTTTAATCCTAATTTTACTATGTCGGGCATACTGGTCTATCGTCCCACAGGCCCCTCTAAGGAAGGCAGGGCTGCCTTAACTGACCTAGTAGGTACCCTGGTTGTGAGATATGCCAATTTTTCTGTTATTGGGGATCTAAACATACATTTTGACAATTCCTATGACTCAGAAGCAGCTAATTTTTTTTGCGGACCTAGCAGCCTGCCAGCTGCTCCAATTGGTATGTGGCCCTACTCACTCTGCTGGTCACCTGCTTGATCCAGTCTTTTCGAATCTCCCTGGTCTCTCTGTTTCGACTCCCACTCCGCTCTGTTGGACTGATCACTACCTGATCTCTATGACGCTCTCTGGGGTAGTGCCTGCACGAAAGTCATATCAAAAAAGTATGTTCCGCCGCCCTTGGCACAAACTTGACTTTGGCCAATTTAGTACTATCCTTGCTGCGAGTGTGCCCAGTTGGCCAGAGGACATAGACATGGCCAGCAAAGCTCTCGATGATTGGATTAGACAGCCTCTGGATGATATGATCCCGGTTACACAATCTAAGGGTCGTAGCACCAAAGCCAATCCATGGTATAATAATAATCTAGCCATTATCCGTAAATCGTGTAAACGACTGGAACGGGAGTGGAGGAGAGACTTTGACCCTACTCGGAAAGGTCATTACCACTCAGCCATCAAGAATTATCATAGGGCTGTTCAGAGGGCACGTGCTACCTATTTCTCTGAGGAGATCAGAAACAGCCAGAATCCCTCCAAGAAGATCTTTGCCATTATTAAAAATCTTAAAAATGCGGGGGCACCTGCGGTATCTGCGGTCAAATCTGATGAACAATGTGAGGACCTTGCCACCTTTTTTATAACAAAGGTGGACAATATCTATAAAACCTTTCCCCAGATAGTCAGCTTTGACTTTGAGGACCCTGCTCCCCCTGCCCATATATTGGCCACTTTTCCACCTATCTCTGGAGAAGCTCTTAGTATACTTTGCAGGAAGATTAAATCGGGCTCTCCCACCGACCCTATGAAGCCGGAACATCTAATAAGACTCTTACCTGTGCTTCTTACACCTCTGGGCCAGGTTATTAATCAATCCCTGGCCATGGCCACAGTCCCAAGGACATGGAAGCAAGCTGCGGTTAAGCCGCTATTGAAGAAGCCCACTTCGGATCCGACTAGTCCTGAGAACTATCGCCCCATCTCTCTGCTTCCCTGGATTTCCAAAATATCTGAAGCCTACGTTAACACCATTGTCTCAGGCTATTTGGAGGAGAATTGTATACTGGACTCCTCCCAGTGTGGCTTCCGCCCCGGTCTTAGTACAGAGACCGCACTGTTAGCTGTGACTGAACACCTGAGAGCGGCTCTGGATGAGGGACGTACCTCGGCACTGATCCTATTGGATCTCAGTGCTGCATTCGATACGGTCTCCCACCAGATACTGATCCAGAGGTTGAAGGATGCTGGTATTGTAGGCCCAGCCTTGGCTTGGCTCACCTCCTTCCTCTCGGACAGGTCTTTTCAGGTGTCAGTTCCCCCTTTTTCTTCTAAGGTGCACTTTGTCAAACAGGGCGTCCCACAGGGCTCTGCTTTAAGCCCTACGCTTTTTAACCTGTATGTCCAGCCCTTGGCTGTGATAGCTAAGAGGAGTGGACTGACTATAGTGTCCTACGCTGACGACACTCAACTAGTTGTCGCCCTTTCCAATGATTGTTTAAACGATGCTGCTAGGTTTCGAAGTGGGTTGGCGGATGTCGCAGGGTGGATGACCACCAACTGTCTTCAGCTCAACGCCAGCAAGACCGAGGTCCTGCTGGTAGGAAAAGATCCTAAGCTTTGGAACGGGCATTGGTGGCCCACCACCCTGGGTCCGGCCCCCACTCCCAAACAGATGGTGAAAAATCTTGGCGTCTGGGTGGACTCGGCGCTTAGTTTCCGAGATCAAACTAAGAGGGTAGCTGCGACCTGTTTTGGTATTCTGCGCAGCCTCAGGCCCATTTTGGGCTTTTTTGACTCCTCTATCCGCCAGACGATAGTACAGGCTTCTGTGCTGTCAAGATTGGACTATGCCAGTGTGCTCTATCTGGGCACCAATAAGGCCGAGATCGCTAGATTGCAGAGGGTTCAAAATGTCGCCGCTAGAACCCTTCTTGCCATGCCCAGATGCTGTTCCACCTCCAGCATTATCCGGCGGCTACACTGGCTGCCAGTAGAGAGGCGGGTGGAGTTCAAGTCTCTCTGCTTCGCGTTTAAGATTCTGAAATACCCGACCCCTGGGGTATTATCTGATCTACTCTCTGCCTATATTCCTATGCGTCAGTTGCGTTCTGCAGACCAACAGCTTGCTTGCATCCCACGTGTGAGGAGAGCCCGCGCAGGTGGGCGATCTTTCCGCGTGATGGCGGCCAAGCTGTGGAATGGCCTTCCAAGCCAGATACGGAGCATGGACAACTATTTTGCTTTTCGAAAGGCACTAAAAACCCACTTATTTCCTTACTAGGTTACCTGCTCCCCTGACTGTTATTTTTATGTTTTTTCTGGTTTCTTTTCTGCTCTGCTAGATGGGATTCTCACAGTAAGTTGCTACTATTGCTCTTAGCGCCGGGACGCCCCTTTGCTGGGGCAGCTGAGCGCTTTACAAAACTGCTTAACATAACATAACTCAGCACTGAGGGCTGCAGGGCTGACATGGGCCGGGGCAGCAGTGCCTGGGGTGAAGGACACTCTTCCCTTTCGACTTGTGCGAACACGGGCAGCACCAGTGGAAGTAGATGGGAGGCTGGGCACTGGACGCTGTGTGGCAGAAGAGGAGGCAGAGTCCCCGTTCCCTGTGGCCCCCAACATGGATGCGTCACCGCTGGCGTCAGATGACGTAGAGCTTTGCGTCTCGGGTTCTGATTCCTCCAGCAGACTCCTGTCCCCCTCCTCGGCGCTGGTCACATCTGTGTCACTCTGCTCCGGTGCGGCTGTTGCACTGGATGCCTCACCACTGGTGTCCGTCCCCTGTCCCTCAACGCACACGGGAGATGCTACATGGGAGAGAGATGTAGTGTTAGTGGAGTGGCACCAACTGAAGTAACATGTGCAAGTAAATCACCATTCAAGAAGATGTGTTATCCACGTTGCACATCCTTCTGACTAAATATACATTGCCACCTCAATTATCAACCCAACAGTGCATGTAAAGAACAAATCCAGCCATAAGTGATCCCGGTGACTCACACAGCACACCATCCTGCCTGTGGCCCACTTCAGACACAGGCACAAAAATCTCTCTGACCACACAGGGTGCTGAGGATGGCAAGGATGAACACCACAACATGGTGTCAATTACGTACATGGATGGAGCAGTAGGGGAGCACACACACACAGACCACAACATAATAGCCCACAATGGCCATTAGCGCATGCCAGCCACCATGTTGCTTGCACGGGCACAAGTACTGTAGCACATTGTCCTCAGAAGTTGTAGCAGCTGAAATCTGCTGTCAGGCATTGCAAGCATTGATTGAAACACACTCAGATTAGGCACACTGCCGTCACCAGCAATATGAATTCACACAGTACCCCACTGCACAAGGTACCTGAATGCCACAGCTTTGATTGCAATGTCAATCCACATTGCGCAGATCACATCAGTGAGTACAGGTGGGACAAATGCATGTCAGATGCACCCAGCACAGACTCCACTTACAATCCACTGCATCACACTACCAACTTCACATAGCTCAGAGTTTGTCCAATCTGTGGACACATGCAGCCACTCCCTGCCAAAGCCAACGGTCAACAAATACTCACCCCTAGCTTGCTGCTGATGTTCCTTCAATTGTGCATCCAACTCAGGCTGTGTTACGGCCAAGATGCGGGCCATTAGTGGTGTCATGGTGCGTCGGGCCAACCTGCCGCTCCGAGGGAGCAGCCCCAGTGTCATCTCGGCCACGTTCTTGCTCAGCCGGCAGATGTCGTCCCACCTTTTATGACAGTGGCTGCGCCGTCGGTTTGACACACCCAGATCACGCACCTTGGAGGCAATGGCCCTCCACACGGCTTTACGCTGGTGGACTTTCAGCTGCAGGCATGGGAGACAAGAGGGGTAATACATCAGTGACACAGTGTATAGTACCAAAATCTCTCAAAACAGTGGCACGATACTCACTCATCCCAAATCAACAGATATGTGTAACTGAGCCAAGAATGCATCGCACATGGTACAACGGCATTGGAGAACCACACGTGAATCCATGAAGGTGGGAGGGTGGACACAGTACCTCTACATCCCATTCACATGCAGGATGCCAGCAGATCAAGCAATGTGTAGTCTGCCCACATCTACTGTCCGCTGTTAGCTAGAGCAACACATAGATTAGATAGCAACACATGGTTGTTAGAGGACTCACTGTGTACAACACTGCGCAGCCCCCAATGTCCTAGCCCTGTGAATGGCTCACTGTGTCATGGAGCTCACATACAGTGACATCAACTCTCATACACACACCCTTGTCACAAGGCTTGTCATGTGCAATCTACAGGGCTGAGATGGCTCTTTGATGAAGATGTGTGAACAAAAGACACATGGAACACACTGTACATGCAGTGATGTGTACTTGTGGGATTGGGCGGCGACTGTGCAGGCCAGGTGGGCTGACACTGAGAGGGACATTTGGGACCCACACAGCCATTCACACAAGCAATCACTGGCCTGACTCCTGCATTACCAATTTGCTGATTCACTGTATGGCTGACAGGACAATACATGTCCCTCAAATCTGGATGGGCATGCAGGGAAACGTGGGAAAGAGGCTACACAGCCCTTCCCCCTGGAGAAAACATGCTAGGCAGTGCATGTCAGAGCCCCACACTCACTGACACATACTGCAGCACCTCCACCTCACGTGTGCCCCCCCTGCACTCTCACTCACACTGTTGGAAACTTACCACAACATTAGGGGCACCATAGAGCCTTGGGTACTGTGCAAGCACCCCGTCCACCAGGACCTCCAGCTCCTCGCTGGTGAAGGGACTGGCCCGGATCTTCTGTGTCCTTGACATCACTGTGGACAGGTGGCAGCAGCAGCAGGTGGAGTTCAGGGGTGGCAGGCAGCAGTCCCTGGAGACAGCAGCAGCAGGTGGAGGGTGGCAGGCAGCAGTCCCTGGAGGCAGCAGCAGCAGGTGGAGGGTGGCAGGCAGCAGTCCCTGGAGGCAGCAGCAGCAGGTGGAGGGTGGCAGGCAGCAGTCCCTGGAGGCAGCAGCAGCAGGTGGAGGGTGGCAGGCAGCAGTCCCTGGAGGCAGCAGCAGCAGGTGGAGGGTGTCAGGCAGCCGTCCCTGGTAGCAGTGGAAATGTGGGGCACCCTTCCACACATATATAGGCCCCTGGGGCTGTGTCAGTGGTCCCACACCGCTGCAATTGGTGTACCAGGTCTGCTATTTTTAAAATCATCCAATGTCCGCCTCCGCAGTGGCGGTGCACGCCTACCGCGATTTTCAAAGCCATATGAAGCAACCGCTACTGTGCGTCCCATTGGCTGCAAGGGCATGGACCATGGCGGTGACACACCGCAGGGGCCAGGCGCGCGCTACCGCGGTGGTGCATCTTTTGAATGCTTCCAATGACCGGCTACGCGGTTGCGGAACACGCCTACCGCTATCTTCAAAATGGCATCCGGCTACCGCCAGGGTGCTTCCCATTGGCTGCCAGGGCATGGTCCATGGCGGTGACAGTCCGCAGGGGCCAGACGGTAGGCACCGCCATATGGGTGCCATACAGTGCCTGTAGTGACTGTGAGCTGGGTAGCGGTGCATGCCAACCGCCATATACACATGTAGATATGGCTGAGACTACCGCAATCATGTCTGGGGTATTGGCGGTGACAGTCCGCAGGGGCCAGGCGGTAGGCACCACCATGTGGGTGCCATACAGTGCCTGTAGTGACCGTGAGCTGGGTAGCGGTGCATGCCAACCGCCACATACACATGTAGATATGGCTGAGACTACCGCAATCGTGTCTGGGGTATTGGCGGTGCCAGTCCGCAGGGGCCAGGCGGTAGGCACCGCCAGATGGGTGCCATACAGTGCCTGTAGTGACCGTCCATGGACTTGCAGAGCAGGTTTGCTGCACATATGGAGTCATCCATCTCTATCCATAGCCCAACATGAACAGTGCCCAGTGTCTCCAACATTGAAGGACCCTCATGAGGCCAACATAATGAATGGGACATTTAACTCCATGTCACCTACACATTCCGTATATGTGTATGTGATAAATTGCATTGACACATACACACGCACATGTCACATGTGATGTGTAAGGGCATGTAGACTGTACAGTTTTTGTGTTGCATAGCATATGTAGCTAATGGTCAATGTGTGTAGGTGCAATGTAACGCACAATGCTGTCTCATTGTGTGAACTAGGGGCATCATTGACTGTCACATTGTCTACTCCACATGCACACACGTATTTACCACGCTCAGGCTGTGGTCAGTGTGTACTTGATGTGTGCCATGTGCAACCTGTGTTGGGAGGTGTATCATGGACAGCAGCACGGTGTGCTAGGGTAGTATTGTAGTTTGACACATATGCTGGGGGTAATACTCACAGGTGTGCGCACACATGTGGTGCCATATCCCACTGTGCATGCCAATGAGCAGGAGGTGTGCACAGATCATTGCTGCGGGTAAGGGGATAAGTGTACGAGTAGTGTGCCTGATGTGTACCGACTTGTGCAGTGCTCTGTTGGTTGATGGTGCAGTCTGTAACATTTGGCAATGTGTCTGTAGAAATGTGAAATGTCCTGTACATCTCATGGTGTGTTTCATTGACATATGTGCACTTTCATCTGACCTAGGAGGAGGCCCAATATCCATCATCCATTCACAGTGCTGGCTGACATGGAGAATGAAGAGATCATCCGCAAATTCAGGCTGGATAGAGTTTCCCTACAAAACCTATGTGCCATGTTGGAGCCCCACCTGCAGCCACGTCGCACATATCCAACAGCTTTCACTGCGACTTC
This sequence comes from Calotriton arnoldi, assembly GCA_963921515.1. Classification (NCBI taxonomy): domain Eukaryota; kingdom Metazoa; phylum Chordata; class Amphibia; order Caudata; family Salamandridae; genus Calotriton; species Calotriton arnoldi. Next base: position 361,090 of record CAWUFW010003799.1, on the reverse strand, counting down.
AAAGGTGATGGCGTGCCTGCATTTCTTTGCGACAGGCTAATTCCAGCACACGGTAGCAAGCACAGGTGGGATGTCACAACCGATGTTCAGCATGGTGCTGAGGGATGTACTGTCAGCTATGATGAACTACAAGGACAGATACATTCAATTCCCCAGGGGGCCAGAGTTGGTGGCTGTGAAGGGAGATTTTTATGCCCTTGGACACATCCTTCTTGTTGTTGGTGCCATTGATTGCACACATGTTGGGCTTGTGCCACCACAGGCACGTGAGCAAGTTTACTGAAATCGGAAGCATTACCACTCAGTAAATGTTCAAGTGGTGTGCCGGGCGGACATGATCATCTCCCACGTGTGTGCCAGGTATCCTGGGTCAGCCCATGATTCGCACATCATGCGCAGCAGCATCGTCCCGCAGCTGATGGCCAATCTGCTTCCTGAGCGTGCATGGCTTGTGGGTGAGTATGCATAGTGGAGTAGCGTGGTGTGTGTGTGACATGCTGTCCTGTGGCATTGTGGAACATCAAGGTTAATCTGTGTTTCTCACACCCAGGTGACTCTGCATATCCTAACCGTCCGTGGTTGCTGAGCCCACTGCGGAATCCTGTGACAGCAGCTGATGTGCGATATAATGATGCCCATGGGAGGACACGGCGTGTAATAGAGCGTACATTTGGTCTCCTAAAGTCACGATTTCGCTGCCTGGACCGTACCGGAGGTGCCCTGATGTACTCGCCAAGGAAGGTGTGTCAGATAGTCGTGGCATGCTGCATGCTCCACAACCTGGCCATTCGCAAAGCGATACCCCTGATCCTGGATGATGATGAGCAGCCAAGGCCCCCGCCTGCAAACCAACCCGGGTCCAGTGACGAGGACAGTGGAGAGGAGGAAGGTGTCGACATGCGTCAACAGCTCATCAACCGCTACTTCACTTGAAGGTGAGTGACGATGTAGGAGGGACACATGGTCTGATGGTGTTGCAGTTGCTGTGAGGGTGTATATGAGCTTGGTGACTGCAGCCTTGTGTTCACTCCTTGCTGGTTGGCAATGTTTGTGGGATAGGGTAGTGTGACACAGATACAGGATGTCTCCATGGCGACTGTTGCTCTGTGTAATGTGTGAAGATTGGAGTACCTTGTTGACAAGTGTTGTGTGATGTGTGTGATGCCACACCAAAACAAGTGACTCTTGTTCTAATGTTTTTCCTAGGTCCCTTCAGCCTCTCCTTGCCTACCTACATTCCATTTCCCTGGGACATTTACATCACGGTGAAGGTTGCACATCCTGTATTAAAGACGGAGCAGACACAACAACATGTATGTAAGGTGTATTTATTTACAATTGTGACATGTGAGGGTCGAGAAAATGTACATGGGGGGGATTTGAAGAAATGAGTTGACGGTAATGGTAGATGAGATAATTGAGTAGTCACCACAGTGAGGTGGAGACCCAGTCCAACAGACAGATGCCATTCACATGGCAGTGTGGGGAAGGATAGTCCAAAAGGTAAATGCAGTGGTGCAGTGGTCTGCCATCATGGCTGGCTCCGGGACTTGCCTTTGGCAGGTGCTTTGGCACGTGATGCCTCCTGGCCTTTCCTTGGACGGCCCCTTTTGCGCTTGACTGGAGGGGCCTGTGCTGCAGGGGCAGTGGTGTCTGAGGACTCACCCCCCTCTGTGGACGCAGAGGAGGATGACAAACTGTCATCCTGCTGCCCATCAGGGGAGGCGGAGATGTTGAATGTTGCGCTGGCCTGTCCCTCAGAATCGCCACTTGCTGCCCAAAGAGGTCCACAATTTGTCCCATGCGGGTGTCCATGGACCTCATCAGCAGGAGGAGCTCCCGAGAATCTTCCTCAGACCGGCCCATTCGTCCCTGGGCCTGTTCGTATGCCCCAAGGACTCTGTTGATGTGGGACAGGGCTTCCGTCCCAGGCTCAGTTCCCCTCTGCATAACCCTGCCCCTCCCACCTACACTGCTGCCACAGGCCTGTTGGCTCCCCACATTGCTCCGCTGCATCCTCTCCCTGGCCTCCTCAGTAGATGTTGTGGGGTGCTCATCACCTGGGGCAGGGAGGGTGTTGCGGGCAGCTGTGGTGGTGGTGGTGGTGGTAGTGGTTGCCACACAGGCCGTGACAACAGCTGTCTGGGGAAGGTCATGGGTTGCAGCAGATGTGGTTGTGGGGACAATGGGTGCCTGGGCCTGGTTGCGGCCTGCCACAACAGATGTGCTGGCTTGGGGCTCCTCATCCAAGGAATCCAGGGAGTCTTCATCCAGTAGTCTCTGTTCCGGGGTGGGGGACTGGCTCTGCAGGTTGGTGGTGTCGTCCTCTGCAGTGAGTTCTTGGTCACCTGTGGGTCAGATGAGAAATGGTCATTGTGTTGCAACCAGCAAAGCTTCTGTTCGCACTGTTACATCAACTGTTTGTACATCCAGCAGTTGTTCACTCATCTAATTTGCAGTTACCGACATCCAGTGATGCTTTACAAGCTGTTGAGGTACATGCATTACTCGTCCATATTGGGAATTGGCAAGACATGACATGCACAATTTACATTTTTTACATTGACAGGTTCATGTTGGCATCTAGTGAGTGTTTAATCATATGTGATCCTGTTACGCATGTATGTCACTCGTTGTGCCCTTGCAGCCGTTTTCTCTGCACATTGGGGGAACATTGTAGTTGCATCCATACCTTTGGCATGTGGTGTACATATCTGTATTTGCACTTCCAGCCATGCTTTCTTTGCTTTCATTTGGTCCTTGCTGGTCTGGACCCCTGCCATTTTCAGATGGCATGCAGTGGTGTGCAGGGTTGTGCACTGAGTTACATCTACATGTGGATCTGAATGTCACACTTTGGTTGCTGTCATGGTTTCATTTGCTTAGGTGTGTGTACACTATAGTGGCCAATGCTATCTGGGTGTGCAGTTGTGCAATGTGAGGCCTGGTGTCCTATGCCACCATGCTTGTCGTGAGGCATATCTGGCTGCATGTAGTGGCTGGTGATATGTTCTGTTTGCTGTTTTGTGCTTGTATTTGTAAGACCTCTCTGTGTGTGTGTGAGGAAGGCTTCCATCTTGGTCCAGTGTGGGACAAGTCAGCATGATATGTCTACCTACCAGTGATTTGGAAGTGGACATTGCAATGACTGACACATGCATCTTAGTGTGAGGGTGTTATCAGTCTTGGGGGCTGGAGCTCATGTGGGCTTGTGTGAGTTGTTGTGCAAGCTTCCCACCCCCACACACCCCGACCTGTGAGATGCAGTTAGCTACCTGTTAGTTGAGTGGGTGGCATACAATGCCTGCCACATGATTCTGATTGGGGGTGGAGTGGCCCATCCTACTCAGGGGTGGGACAGCATGCATAGTGGGATTTGTGGGACAATTTGCCAACACCACAACACCGTCTCCGTGTGAAGATGGCTACCTACCGGTTGAGGTGAAGGTGAGCAATGACATGGCTATGTGACTTAAGAGTCATTCTTGGGAGGAACGTGCCTGTGGTGAGCATAAGGTGTGTGTGGGTTTCAGTACCCAAACTTTTCACATCACATTAGGGCATGGGGTGTGGCCCCACCATCACTGTTGTCCCAACTATCTGGGTGTGGGGTTCACTCCCCCAACATTTGCAGGCAAAATAGGGCATGGGGTATATCCACCCCATCACTGTTGTCCCAAGTATCTGGGTGTGGGGTCCACTCCCCCAACATTTGAAGGCACAATAGGGCATGTGGTATAGGCTCCTATCACTGTGGTGACATACAGCAGGTTGAACATCTCACCCAGCAAACATTTCCACACTATCATGGTTTCATGGGATTTGTGGACCTGAGAACATGATCAAAGTACTGGTGATGCAGTTGTTCCGGGGCATCCATACACTTACATGTTGTCATCAACAGTGGTGTGTTTGTAAGATACAGTCATCCATGTGCAGACAATGTGTGCTTTTGGGGCCAGACTATACCAGCACTGTTCAGACAGACAGTGTGAGTTGTGATCATTGTCAAAGCATACACACATTGCTGGTCCCAAGCAGACACATTTGTGCATTTTAGTCAGACAAGGTACTCTTGTTATGCAATTCAGTGCAGCACTGTGGCAGCTGGGTCTGTTGCAAGACAGTTGGGATGTGCATAGTTTAGCAGTGTGAGTCCCAGGTCCAGTGGAGTTTTTGGTAATCTGCACTTCCACTGTTTACATTGCAACACTGTGGTATGACATGGGTGATTAGCACTTTGACAACCAACCTGCCAGACACTGCTGGAGGGAAGCATGATAGGTGTTAGTGTTGCAGTGTGTGATGCCTGGCACAGTAGACACAATGTGGGAAATTTTTGCAGTGAGACTTGTGCATGCTGAGTACAATACGACTGTTTAGCATAATTTGTGTAGGTGACTGTGGACAAAGTGGTATGGTGTGATGTACGGGGGAACAAACGTAACATGCCTATGAGTGGGACAAGTGCTCCATCATGCTGATCTGTTGAAGAAGTGGGCCTGTTGTGGGTTGTACTGCATTGTCACCAATTCCACACACCACTCCCAGTTGAAATGGTTACCTACCAGTAAGTTTGATGAGTCACATTCAATATCTGCCACATGGTTGTGGTTGTGGGGAGTGCTCCATCTTGCGCAGCTGTAGGACAAGGGGGCCTGGTGGGAGTTGTAGTGCAGACTTCCAAACCACACACACACCTCCCTGTGAGGATGGCTACCTACCTGTTGGGTTAAGGTGAGCAATGCAATGGCTGCCACATGGGGGGGTTCAGGGCTCCATCTTGCGCATCTGTAGGACAAGGGGGCCTGGTGGGAGTTGTAGTGCAGACTTCCAAACCACACACACACACCTCCCTGTGAGGATGGCTACCTACCTGTTAGGTTAAGGTGAGCAATGCAATGGCTGCCACATGGGGGGGGGGTCAGGGCTCCATCTTGCGCATCTGTAGGACAAGGGGGCCTGGTGGGAGTTGTAGTGCAGACTTCCAAAGCACACACACACACCTCCCTGTGAGGATGGCTACCTACCTGTTAGGTTAAGGTGAGCAATGCAATGGCTGCCACATGGGGGGGTTCAGGGCTCCATCTTGTGCATCTGTAGGACAAGGGGGCCTGGTGGGAGTTGTAGTGCAGACTTACAGAGCACACACACACACCTCCCTGTGAGGATGGCTACCTACCTGTTAGGTTAAGGTGAGCAATGCAATGGCTGCCACATGGGGAGGTCAGGGCTCCATCTTGCACATCTGTAGGACAAGGGGGCCTGGTGGGAGTTGTAGTGCAGACTTCCAAAGCATACACACACACACCTCCCTGTGAGGATGGCTACCTACCTGTTAGGTTAAGGTGAGCAATGCAATGGCTGCCACATGGGGGGGGGTCAGGGCTCCATCTTGCGCATCTGTAGGACAAGGGGGCCTGGTGGGAGTTGTAGTGCAGAGTTCCAAACCACACACACACCTCCTTGTGAGGATGGCTACCTACCTGTTGGGTTAAGGTGAGCAATGCAATGGCTGCCACATGGGGGGTGTTCAGGGCTCCATCTTGCGCATCTGTAGGACAAGGGGCCCTGGTGGGAGTTGTAGTGCAGACTTCCAGAGCAGACACACACACCTCCCTGTGAGGATGGCTACCTACCTGTTAGGTTAAGGTGAGCAATGCAATGGCTGCCACATGGGGGGGGTCAGGGCTCCATCTTGCGCATCTGTAGGACAAGGGGGCCTGGTGGGAGGTGTAGTGCAGACTTCCAAACCACACACACACACCTCCCTGTGAGGATGGCTACCTACCTGTTAGGTTAAGGTGAGCAATGCAATGGCTGCCACATGGGGGGGTCAGGGCTCCATCTTGTGCATCTGTAGGACAAGGGGGCCTGGTGGGAGTTGTAGTGCAGACTTCCAAAGCACACACACATACCTCCCTGTGAGGATGGCTACCTACCTGTTAGGTTAAGGTGAGCAATGCAATGGCTGCCACATGGGGGGGGGTCAGGGCTCCATCTTGCGCATCTGTAGGACAAGGGGGCCTGGTGGGAGTTGTAGTGCTGGCAGCATGTAAACATGTACCCATGGTGATGTTTGTAGCTACCTTTGAGGTGAACCTGAGGAACTGTTGGATTAATGTGTGAGAGATATGTTGGTGACAGTGTGGTGCTCATGACTGCATTTGTACCTGGGAGGTATAGCTTAGTAGTGGTGCAAGACAGTACATGTCAGTGTGATGTTAGGCATTTGTTTGTACTTACCAGCCTCCACTCCCCCGGGTATTCCTGTGAGACTCTCTGGATGCAGTATGCCAAGCACCTTCTCCTCCCATTCGTTGAATGTCTTGAGTGGAACGGGAGGGCCACTGCCTGTCCTGCTAGCCAGCTCATGGTTCTTGGCTCTCTTTTTCTTGACCACTGCCTTCAGATCGTGCCAGCGCCTCATAATTTCATTTCTATTGCGTGGCACGGTCCCTACTGCATTTACCTTATCTACTATCCTTCTCCACATTAGCGTTCTTGTGGCTACTGGTGTCTGTTGTACCAGGTTACCAAACAATTGGGGTTCTACCCTGATTATCTCATCTACCAGGACCCTCAACTCACTGTCAGTGAATTTGGGCATTTTCTGTGGTGACGGTGTGTGATGTGCCAAGGTGTTTGAGGTGCAAGTGTTGAGGTGGTGGTGGTGATGTGTATGGTGTGTGATGTGCAAAGGGGTTAGAGGTGCAGGTGTAGAAGTGGTGGTGGTGGTGGTGGTGATGTGTGTGTGTGTGTTGTGCAGATTTGCCTCTCCTGTCAGCTGTGGTGTATGTCCCTTCAGTTCTGGAGTTTTGCAAAGGATTGTGGTCTGGTAGGGGGCTGGATTTATATTGGGCTATGTGGGTGTGTCAGGATGGGGTATTGGTTGCAGGTGTGGTGTGTGTGTCGTCCTGGGATTTGTAGTTTTTGAGTTTATCATGGGGGTGTGTCTTTGGGCTGTGTTAGGTGTTTTTGGGTGCATGACTTGTTTGCTTGATGCACTTTGTGGGCATGTTGTGTGTATTTTTTCTGACCGCCATTTTTTTCACGGAGCGTACGCAGCGGTGGCTATGCTCCGGCGCTTCCGCGGGCTCTCTCATTCCTCACTATTGTCGACCGGGGCGGTCGTAAACAGCGCTCTGCACCGCAGTCATGTCGGGGATATCATAATTTCCATGGCGGTGTCTCCGCTGTGGTTGCGGTGGTTTGGGCTGTTTCCGCAGTGAATCCGAACGCCGCGGACGGGTTTCGGGCTTCTCCGCACGGGACGGGCGGTTTCTCGGGTCTCCTTTCTGCCGCGGTTGGATTTTTACCGCCGAGGATCCTAATCTAGCTGTCAGTTTTCCTGCGGCGGGCGGTGAGTTTCCGCTACAATGGCGGTCGGGTAGCTTTTCCGACCGCCATCGTAATAACCCCCCAAGTTAGAAAAATAGTCATATTTAATAAATAAAACAGTACTAAATCAACAAAACAAAAAAAAATCCAATCAATTGGCTCAGGAGATATGCAATTTTAAGGTTTTCAGTGTAAATAGTACCAAAACCCCCAAAGCGCTGCTCAAGGCTGTGTGGTCCAGCGTGACTGGGAGAAAGTCACAAGTTCAGGCTGACCACAATGAAGTGCAGGTTGGATACAGGGGCCAGGTTAGTCCTGCTGAAAAGTTACCTTCTCAGTCCAGCGCAAAGAATCCCGTTTCCGTTTACAGTGAAGAGGGCTGCAAGAAGCAGGAAAGAGTTGCAGACAGTTGCTGATGTAGCATGAGGAGCAGGCCTTGCCTTGCTGTATCGCAAAGATCTTGAGGTCATCATGATCGGTTAGACCAGTGCTTCATGATCGTGCTCCCCATGAGTGGCTGATGCAGTAGCATGAATGGTTGAGCTGACGGAACTTCACAATGAGGGGCTCTGCAAGTGACAAGGTTTGATGCTAACAGGCCCATTTGCGGTTGCGATGAGCCCAACAACTCCAATTCAGCCTCTCTGAGGTCACACCAAGTATGCAGGACATGAGGGGCACCACCTGTGGTTCAGGGGCTTGATCCAGCTGGATCTGGGTGCTGATTCAGGTGGTTGTGTGTCTGTTCTGGCCCTGTGGCTCTAAACAGGAGACCAGCAGCCCTTGGAGTCGCTCTGGGAGTCCTGGTTTCACTTATATGAATTATGAAGGAAGGTTTGGGCCTGGCAAAAGGCATATTTTAACAGGTCAAACTGGCAGTTTTAGGCCTGCACACACAGGCTGCAATGTCAGTTCTGAGACATGTTTAAAGTGCTACTTAAGTGGGTGGCAAAAACTGTGCACAGGTCCACTAGTAACATTCAATTTACAGGCCCTGGGCACAATAGTGCCACTTTACTAGGGTCATACAGGCAAATTAAATATGCCAATTGGGTATAGGCTAATTCTACAATGTTTTAAGGAGAGACCACAAGCACTTAACACTGGCTAGCAATCATAAAGTGTGCAGAGTCCTAATGCCCAAAAAAAGGAAGTCAGCAAAACAGGAGGTCTGAAGGCAAAAAGTTAGGGGAAAGCCACGCCAAGGATGCTAGGACTAACAATGTCCGTCTTTAAAAATAATATTTCATCATTTTACTCTTCAATGATGCTGACCATCTTGAAGGTTGAAGTGATCAAAATATGAAGTCGGTGAATGTATCCTTTATGCCCCTGAGACACCTTCACTTGCCAGAAAATCAAACCTGAGGCTCCCGGCCCCCTCCCCTCAACCAGAAGTTGATGAATGCATCTCTTTGAGAAGACGAAGTCCTCCACCCAGTAACAATGGTATTATCATTCACATATTGAAGTGACCAATGTCAATAAAAAGAGATGGATAACCATAGTTTATTTTTGGACAACCACATATGATAGGCAACAGTGGTGACATTACAATTTTTATCTTTCTGAAGACAAAAAATAAGTATTAATCAGTCTGGGTTCTGAACTCAATGAAGCATAGAAATCCCTTTTGCAGACATTATAAAGTAACATCTTATCATATGTGAGTATTGGATCACTGACAGAATATCGGCCACCACAATATCGACTTACACAAATATCGGGACATAAGTATCATTGTCAAAAATATCGACCTCCTATCTGTATAATGGTAAGTACAAAAATATCGAAGAAAAAAATATCGTTGTAAAAAATATCGATGTACAAAATATCGTGTTTTTTATATGTATAAAAAATATTGTAAAATAAATTAAATAATAAATTTAACTTTTAAAAAAATATTTAGATTTATTTGTAAATTTTAACAATTATAAGTAATACATTTTTTAAAAAAATTAAACATACATACATAAAATATAATATATATATATTTACTTAAAAACAATTAATAAATAATAATTGTAATTAATTTTAAAATGTTATAAATATATTAAAAATTATAAATATATATATATATATACATACACCTGTAGCATAAAAATTAATTTAAAAAACAACTATATTATAAATTAAAATATTAAAATATTTAATATTTTGTAAACCTACATTTTGCACTACATTGAGTGCAACAGTAGAGAAAGTGTTGGAGAGCGGAGGGGAATAATTTACTATTCCCACTCCAATGAGTGCAACAGTATGGAAAGTGTTGGATAGCGGAGAGGAAAAAAATACTATTCCCACTCCAGCAAGTGCAACAGTAGGGAAAGTGTTGGATAGCGGAGGGGTAAAAATTACTATTCCCACTCCAGCGAGTGCAACAGTAGGAAAGTGTTGGATAGCGGAGGGTTAAAATCTACTATTCCAACTCCAGCAAGTGCAACAGTAGGGAAAGTGTTGGATAGCGGAGAGGTAAAAATTAGTATTCCCACTCCAATGAATGCAATAGTAGGGAAAGTGTTGGATACCAGAGGGGCGGAGAGGAAAAAAATACTATTCCCACTCCAGCAAGTGCAACAGTAGGGAAAGTGTTGGATAGCGGAGGGGTAAAAATTACTATTCCCACTCCAGCGAGTGCAACAGTAGGAAAGTGTTGGATAGCGGAGGGTTAAAATCTACTATTCCAACTCCAGCAAGTGGAACAGTAGGGAAAGTGTTGGATAGCGGAGAGGTAAAAATTAGTATTCCCACTCCAGTGAATGCAATAGTAGGGAAAGTGTTGGATCGCGGAGGGGAATAATTTACTATTCCCACCCCAATGAGTGTAACAGTAGGGAAAGTGTTGGATAGCTGAGGGGAAACAATTACTATTCCTACTCCAGCAAGTGCAACAGTAGGAAAAGTGTTGGATAGCGGAGGGGTAAAAAAATTACTATTCCCAATTCAAAGAGTGCAACAGTAGGGAATGTGTTGGATAGCGGAGGAGTAAAAATTACTATTCCCACTCCAGTTAGTGCAACAGTAGGGAAAGTTTTGTTTAGCGGAGGGGATAAAATTACTATTCCCACTCCAGCAAGTGTAACAGTAGGGAAAGTGTTGGATTGCGGAGGGGAAAAAATTACAATTCCCACTCTTGCGAGAGCAACAGTAGAGAAAGTGTTGGATAGCGGAGGGGTCAAAATTACTATTCCCTCTCCAACGAGTGCAACAGTAGGGAATATGCTGGATAGCGGAGGAGTAAAACTTACTATTCCCACTCCAGCTAGTGCAACAGTAGGGAAAGTGTTGGATAACGGAGGGGATAAAATTACTATTCCCACTCCAGCGAGTGCAACAGTAGGGAAAGTGTTGGATAACGGAGGGGAAAAAATTACTATTCCCACTCCAGTGAGTGGTACAGTAGGGAAAGTGCTGGATAGCGGAGGGGAAAAAATCACTATTCCCACTCCAGTGAGTGGTACAGTATGGAAAGTGTTGGATAGCGGAGAGGTAATAATTAGTATTCCCACTCCAGTGAATGCAATAGTAGGGAAAGTGTTGGATAGCGGAGGGGAATAATTTACTATTCCCACTCCAATTAGTGTAACAGTAGGGAAAGTGTTGGATAGCGGAGGGGAAAAAATTACTATTCCCACTCCAGTGAGTGCAACAGTAGTGAAAGTGTTGGATAGCGGAGGGGTATGAATTACTATCCCCACTCCTGCGAATGCAGCAGTAGGGAAAGTGTTGGATAGCGGAGGGGTAAAAATTACTATTTCCACTGACGAAAATTCAAATTTAAAAACAAACAAAATATCAACCACAATACAAAAGATAATAAATAACCAAAAAACAGAACATATATAAAAATATAAAAAATTAAAAAACATAGGGGCTCATTACGATGGCGGGCGGAAGCACAACCGCCGTGCTGGCGGATGCAAAAACCACCAGTTACCGCCGGCACGCAGCAGTCCACACGCCCGTCCAATTACGATGCGAAAAGTAGGCCAAACACCGCCGGCAAGCCAGCAACACCGTCCGCCATCAAAGTGCGCCCGTACACGTAGCGGCGCAGCCCAACTGACACACACCGTCCGACGAAACACGTCCCGCCCGGCGTATAAATTACGATGCCGCAAACAAACGGCTCCCACGGCTAAGAGACACCGCACGTGAAAGAGAGGCGGTAACACGGACGCAGAGCACGGACAACGAAGAAGCGGCACCCCGAGCATGAATCCAGCACTGCAGGCCCTTCCCATGCTTCTGCTGATGCACCACCAAGGACGCAACGTACCGCGGAGACGCAGGTAGGCACACACACAACAAGTGCACGCAAACAGCGCACACAGTGCAAGGGCGGAAAAAGCGGACAACCCCCCACCAGCGCGTGTACACTACACATCCACCATTGCATCCACATATGACACACAGGCCAAATCCTAACATCGCGGAACACATGTGTACACACCACCTGGGACTAGGAACCAACCACCCCGTCACGGCCCCAAAGCGGCGATGACGCCGCCACACATGCGCACAACGCAGAGGCCAACCGCAGCGCCATGCATGCGTCGCACACAGACACAGGGACACAACCAAGCAGCACACACATCAGCCCCACCCCGAACGCACATGACACGTGACAGGCCTGCCACAGACATGTCCCCAACGCCCAAATCACGGACAACACCCAACGCCACACAACCGACGCACACATGTCAGTGAAGTCACGCAACAGCAGGACACACCCCAGTGTAACAAACATGGCGTAGCACACAGCGGCGGCAACACCAACTAGGAGAAGCAGGGCCCCTTCGGGAAGAGGAACGCCAGTACCACACTGAAAAACCCATACCACCCTGCACATATGAACAAGACATATAAAACGGAACACCAAAGAGCACGGGGACCGACAACAGGTGGCCCAAGAATAACATTCACACACAAGGCCCAACGCAGAGCGGAAAGGCAGCCTGCCGCCCACACAAGGGAGAGCAGACAGCACTGAATGACCTTCCATTCCAACTCCGAAACCACAGCCCTACGACAGAAGCCGGTGAATACAGCCATTGTCCAAGAATAGACCAACACAGGCATGCCGAGGAGACCGACCACAGGGCAGATAGCGCATATCACAGAAGCACACAACGGACGGGGAAGAAAGAAGAAAACACTCCCCCATGTCGGCCACATGCAAGTTAATTGGAAGGAGTCACACATCACTGACCTTGAACTGTCTGAGAAGCATGTGGGAAGAGGGCCCGTGTCCTCCAAACAAGCAAACAGAACACAAGTCCTGTCTCCCTACGACTACACAGAGCTCACAGCAACCTCGGAGCGTGCACATTGCAGACTGCACACACAGCCGGAGCACGCCACCACAACGCACCGCTGCGAAATGGCAACCGCAACACACCTACCCAACTACGCCGAACAGCTCAAGCTGTACAAAACCAACCTGTTACATACATTGGGATGCGATCTCCTGTCCCTGCTGAACGTAAGTTACCGACTGACTTACCGCATCACATTGTTCAGCTGCGTCATGCCCGTCTTCTACTGTCGGAGGTGTCCCTACCAGCATCCCGTCGAGATATGCCTCTCCAACCCGGCATGTCTGAAGGCGGACCTGCTACCACTACTCCTCCCTCTGGACGCACACGACAGGGCCTGCTCTGCCTATGGGGGCATGGCGTATGTGGCCAACATCGCACCCGCACTGAAATGGGACCACTGTGCCTCCACACGACGGATCATCGAGAACAGCTACATCGAATGTCACCCAGCATGCCCCATCATGGTCCTCCAAGGGACAACTTACGAACAACACCTTGACAGCCACCATCCGCTACATTGGCTGGCAAACATGTACACCACCAATGACATGGAAGCCCTGCTGGACGGCATCGCATACCTGACAACCTGTAAATACGTCGGACCACAACGCAGGTTCCCCGAGTGACCTATGATGTCCAACCCCGCACCCATGCTTAGCTTCCGCACGGACTGGCCAGTCACCACCACAACAGCCATACCAAACGACCGGCAACTGTAACCACACCATCAACGACATCGCCATGACATCGGATATGACCGGGACATGCACACTGTTCCCCATCACATCCAGGAACACCGCATGCATCGTGGGAGGCAGTGGCATGGGCTCTGTGTATCGCACCCACATGGACGGAACTGCACGAACAACCAGGACACGACATGGATCCAGCGCACATGGACACACACACCGCTCAGTGGACATGAATAGGTCGCCTGGAGTCTGTGGGTGCTGCACCCCTCCCACCCCCGCCCCGGGAATCCCATACCAGGACCTATGCATGGACGACAAGTGCATACAACAACAACACGACCCCAGTGACTGTGACATGTCCAGTAACCACCACAGTGCAACAACAAGTGGCACGCCGCTGCATGCACGCAAGCACATGCCCTGATGTCATCTCACATGCACGCGTGCATGAGGAACAACCGCAGCAAACCTGTCACATGGAACTGAGATGGACTGTGCCCATGATGCCAAGCGGTCTGGTAGGCTACATGTATACCGTCTGTGTCAAAGTCCGCAGCTCCGCAGCTATACGTAAATGTACATTAGCACAGCCTTGGCCAAGCAGATGTCACTCTGAAGCCCACATCCCACATGCAACAGCCAATCACATGTAACCCCACACCCTATCCCATTTGCAATCATGCTCAGTATATCCTCAACATGTATTCCGCTGCCAGTAGTGTCCACTATACTGCATCACAGAGGACAGAAGACTCAATATAATGTTTGAAACCAAAACTGTCTCCGCTGACTCATTTCACATGTACGAATGAGAGAGGATGAGAGTATGTGAAGTACACGGCAGTCGTGACATGACCATGTAGTCCACTGGTATTGGATGTCAACGCAAATGAGTAGCACAACTGTGGAAGACACACATGTGTCGTGTGAAGTCGTATGGACGCAGTGCACAGGTGGGTGGGTGTGACGGGTAGATGCGCACATGCCAAGTTGGAGCACGCCGTGTTGGGAGGGGTCATGAACAGTACACCACCGCTTCCCTGGGCATTGTGAGAGGACACCTGTCGGGGGGGAGTGAACACGTGTGTGCACAGCAGCCGGGCACACGTACATAGCGGTACCAGGCGCACCTCAGCCCACCCTCTGTGGACAAGCTGGATCCTGTTGTGCACCCGCCATGCCCCTTGACAAGGCACACACAGCCCCAGTCGACCAGGTGTAACCCCAACATAGTCAATCCGCACAGGCGATACAGGGCACGGGATGGCAGTGGAGCATGGTGTGTGAGAGGTCTCCTCGCGCTCCTCCTGGTCATATCACGCAGGCAATAGAACCTCAACGTCTAGCATGGCAAAAAGTCAAATGGAAGTGTAGGGGGGACGCACCACAGCACGAGCAGCACTGACGTCACGGGAGGTGGCTCGCACCATCCCATCCATTGCCCATCATACCAACCACGCCACATGCCATTGCGACTAAGTGCAAGCGCGTGCGCCACCACCCCCGAGCCCTCCCCAGAGAGGCCAAAGAGTGAATGTGTGGGCCATCAGCCACAGACGGACGCGGCATGGCCGCAAGGGCAGCCACAGCCACTGGGTGTCGCAGGTGGCGGATCCGGAAGGCGAAGACTGTGATGCATAGTCCATGCAGGCCGGGTCTCCATTTGGGGCACCACGCAGGTGGACGGCGTCCCGCCACACATCATACCCTGAGACAGCCCACTCGTGCAACTGGACCCACACATACACTCCTTGCCCTCTCTGGTGCGAGCTTGGGGCTGCCTGTGCAAGCGCTAGCCTCGCAGGTGAGCATGCATATTGGGGGGCGAGGGGAGGACATGAGGGCTGGGGCGAAGATGACTATATCACTGTCAGTTAGTACAAGGGATGACCCAGATGTGGAAAGGAAGAGACGTGTTCCGTGTGTACTGCAACTAGTCGCCAATCCAACTACCCCCATGTCCGGAATGTAAGCCCGCACCTAGGCTCGCCCATCCGCCACATCGAACATACCACCAGCACGACAACCTTCCCATTCGAAACACTGACTGGGGGTGGCGACCAGTGAACAATCATGTGTAGCCTACCCACGCGTACATGTGGGCCCTCCATGATCCATGTCACCTGCGGCAAAGACATGACATGCGCAATGAGGGAAGTGAGGAGAGCTGTCCGCCCCACGCACAGACGGTGCATCAGCTCCACAGACCCAGCAGCGAGTCCAGCAGGGGTCACATGTGCAGGGGCAGCTGTGCCTGGTGTGAAGGCACATGCATATAGACAGCACATCGACCAATGTGTAGTCTGCCCACATCCACAGTCCATCATCATGCGGACATAGGAATTGAACACAGGGCAACACATCTTAGTTGGTGCACCCACCGTGACCAACAATGCGCAATCATCGACGTACCCGCCCTGTGCATGGCCCCCCACCCAACGGAGGCACATCCAGTGCCACCATCCCACACACACAAGCCTTCCACGGAACATGCTGTGTCCAATGCTCAGTACAGAGTCAGCGCCCATCTGGTGGATCCTGAACAGGAGACACATGCACACACATGCCAGCTCCCACTATGTACGTCTGCCACCTGGCACGTGCAATGTAACCTCTCACCTGTGACGTGTGACTGCAAGCACACAGCCGTCTTGGCATGGGGCTGTCAATGTGGACACCTGTCAATGTTTCGGGAGGTGTGATCCGTACAGTGCTGTACATAGGGTGCAGTGCTGACACCTACTACTGTCTCATATCCCCTCGTGCCACAGGTCCCACTTGTATTGACCGCTCAGCCTGTGCCCACATCGTCGTCGTCGTGTGCCATACTCATCCAGCCTCGGAAGCAGTTCCATGCTCAGCAGACACTCATGTTGCCGTGGCGTTGCCGCTTGACGAATATGCAGTCAGTCCCCATCAGCACGCCACGCAAGTCATTGGGGCCTAGATCCCCATGTGCATGCACATGGCAGTGGTATGTCTCACTTGCCATTGCCATTGTTGGGAGACCTGTGTAAGTGTATTGTGGCCGTGCCGTCCCAGCTTGACAGCTGGGCTGTGGCTCATGTGCTTGCTCAGTCATGTCAGTGATGTGTATGCGAAATTGCTATGTGTTGTGTTGCTTTGACATGTGTCCTCTGCCATTTTCCCCAGGCGGAGACCGAACATTGACCGCCCATACCAATTGCTGGCGGACATGGACGATACAGAGGTTATTAGGAAGTTTCGGCTGGACAGGCCAACCCTGCATCGACTGTGTGCCATGTTAGAGCCCCATCTCCGTCCCCGCAGGGTGTATCCGACTGCTGTCACCCCCACGGCTAAGGTGATGGCCGCCATGCATTTCTTCGCCACTGGGTCATTCCAGCACACGGTGGGCAGTGGAGGAGGGATGTCCCAGCCCATGTTCAGCAAGGTGCTGAGGGATGTACTGGCAGCCATGATGCTGTACCGAAACAGGTACATCCGCTTCCCCAGGGCTCGTGAGTTGGCGGCAGTGAAGGGTGCATTCTATGCCCTTGGCAGAATCCCACACGTCGTTGGAGCCATTGACTGCACACATGTTGGCCTTGTTCCACCACAGGCCACTGAGCACCTGTACCGCAACAGGAAGCACACGCACTCCCTGAATGTGCAAGTGGTGTGCCTTGCGGACATGGTGATCACCCACGTGTGTGCCAAGTTTCCAGGCTCGGCACATGACGCACACATAATGCGCAACAGCATCTTGCCACGACTGATGGCCAATCTGCAACAGGATCGTGGCTGTATTGTCGGTGAGTATGTGGAGTGGTGTAGCGTGCTGGTTGTGCGATGCTGTCCCCTGTCCAGTTGGAATAGCAACGGTTCTCTGTGTCCCTCACACCCAGGTGACTCTGCGTATCCGAATGGGGCATGGCTGCTCAGTCCATTGAGGAATCCTCGCACCCCAGCAGACGATCGATACAATGAGGCACATGGGAGGACCAGACGTGTGGTCGAGCGTACCTTTGGCCTCCTCAAGTCCAGGTTCAGGTGCCTGGACCGCACCGGGGTGCACTGGCGTACTCCCCACAGAAGGTGTGCCAGATAGTGGTGGCGTGCTGCATGCTGCACAATCTGGCCATTCGTAAGCAGATCCCCCTCATTGTGGATGACGGAGATCAACCAGGGCCCCAGCCCGCAGACCAGGACAGCTCGAGTGAGGAGGACAGCGGAGAGGAGGAAGCTGGGAATGTGCGGCAGCAGCTCATCGCCCGCTACTTCACTTGACGGTGAGTGTCCATGTACGACGGCTGATGTGGCTGTATCTGTGCAGGTGTGTGTGTGCTGTGTCAGGGTGGCCGTTTGTTCACTACGTGCTGTGTGTCAACGCTCCATGGCCAGGGTAGTATGCCACTGTTGGTGACTGTGGCATTGTGCCCTATTGCTCTGTGCGATGTGTGTACATTGCTTGTAGTTGTTGACATGTACTGTGTGATGGGTGTGTGACACACTCATTGAATGTGCTCCTGTTCTGTCTCCCACCCCTAGGTCCCTACAGGCCCTCCGGATTCCATTGCCATGCCACGCATCAGGTGCCTTTCCGCCCAAGGTGGCCGTTGTATTCCGTACAAATAAAACACAGGGCACAAACAGCAGTTAGTGAAAAAGGTGCATTTATTCCAAACTGTGACATGTGATTGTGTGTAAGGTGATGACAAAAGTGGTGCGTGCAGTGACAATGAGCTGTCGGTCATGGCTGCGTGATGCTCAGGGTGTACCCACTGGTTCTATGTCCATAGTCCAACACACACATGCCATCCAGCTGGCTGTGTGGAGTGGGATCGTAGAGCAAGTCAATGCAGTGGCTGGTCAAGGAAGGCTGGCGGAAGGCTGGCTGGCTGCCTCACTTGCGACTGGAGCGTGCGAAGTCCTCCCGGGAGATCTGTTTCCTCTTCGGACGGCCCCTTCCACGTTTGCGAGGGGGGTGCCTGCTTGCGACATGCTGGTGGTTGAGGTGTGCTCACTGGCTGTGGACGCAGGGGAACTGGACACTGCTGCTCGACCCTGCGCCCCGGCAGGTGGTGGCGGAGGGGGAGCTGCTATCCCTGGCCGTGTCCTCACCGCCACCACCAGCTGGCCCATGAGGTCCACGAGTTGACCTATACGGGCGTCCATGGACCTCAGCACCCCCAGCACCTCCCGCGTGTCTGAAGCAGACCTGACCCATTGTTCTTGGGCCTCCTCATAGGCCCCAAGGACTCTGGCCATTTGAGGCAGGGCATGGCTCCCAGGGGAGGCTGGCGTTTCCCTGACCCTGCTCCTCCTACCAGTCCTGCTGCCACCGGCCTGCCCACTAGCCACATTGCTCACCACGGTCCTCGCTGTGGCTCCCAGGGTGGATCCAGTCGGCCGGGCCACCACCTGCGCTGGGGCTGGTGCCAGCGAAGACGTGGTGGTGGTGGCGGCGGTGGTGGTCGGTGCGGCGATGGTGGCGGTTGCGGCAGTGGTAGTGGCCGCAATGACCGTGGGTGTGGCCGCAATGACCGTGGGTGTGGCCGCAACGACAGTGGCAGCAGGGGGCTGGGACTGTTCAGCAGCCCTGGATGATGGGTTGGTGGGTAGGAGGGGTCCTGGGGAGCGGCTGGGCCCTGCCACACCAGATGGGCCTGCTTGGTGGTCCGTGTCCGAAGAGGAGGACAGATCCTCCACATCCGTGTGTCCTCGTTGGGGGCTTGTAGGCTGGCTGTGCTGGCTGCTGTCTCCATCCCCAGCATCCGGCAGTTCGTCACCTGTGGAGAGAATGAGATTTGTTATTGTGTTGCACCTGGCGAAGTATGTATTTGTCGTCTGACATTGGCAGTTCGTGCATTCTCGTACATGGGTTTCCCGGAGGCGAGTGTGTGGCTGTGGCATTTGTAGTTGTGTGTGCTTGGCAATGGGACTGTGTGCTGTGCACATGTGGCATGGGACGGATTGGCCATGCCGATGGGTGTGTTGCTGTGCCCCTACTCATTGTGACTCTGGTGTATGCGGGCTCCTGGCCCATCCTGGGTCTGGTTTGTACTTTGCTTTTGGGGTTCATATGGAACGCTTAGGAACGCATATGGCAACATGGGGGCCATGCCCCAGATTCGCATTTGGGAGGGAAGATGCTTTTGGGGTTCAAATGGAACGCTTAGGAACGCATATGGCAACATGGGGGCCATGCCCCAGATTCGCATTTGGGAGGGAAGATGCTTTTGGGGTTCAAATGGAACGCTTAGGAACGCATATGGCAACATGGGGGCCATGCCCCAGATTCGCATTTGGGAGGGAAGATGCTTTTGGGGTTCAAATGGAACGCTTAGGAACGCATATGGCAACATGGGGGCCATGCCCCAGATTCGCATTTGGGAGGGAAGATGCTTTTGGGGTTCAAATGGAACGCTTAGGAACGCATATGGCAACATGGGGGCCATGCCCCAGATTCGCATTTGGGAGGGAAGATGCTTTTGGGGTACATGCTGTGAGCCATGGGTGCCGAACGTGACATGTGTTGTGGCAGCATGACAGTGCATGGTTTGAGGTGTGTGCATGCTTGACATGGCCTGCATATTTGCTGTCTGTTGTGATTACTGGACATGGCATTGGACGCATCGTTATGAGTGAGTGATGGTTGTGTGTGAAAGCCAACGTATTGCAGTTGTCCCATCTCCTTGGTGTGCGTGCTGCCCTGTGCCATGTGCATCACTGCAGTGCTCGTGGGGGGGTGTGGCCCATGTTGTGTGTTGTTGCTCACAGTGTGTCGTGCGCTTCATTGACTTCTGGCACATGGTTGGTCATGGGCATGTATCTTAGCGTGACTGCTGTATGTGTGGCAGCTGTGCGGATGACATGCCTTTCATGAGACTGGGGCTGACGGATGGGATGGATGGTATGTTGTATGTGCATGGTGTGTCTGTGTGTTTGATGGGTTCAGTGGTGTTCGTGTGCATTTCTGTTGTTCCGCTCTGTTGCGTCTAGTGTTGTTTGTCTTACATAGGCGTAGTTGTGGGGTGTGTGGTTGACAGGCAGTAGGGGCTACATGGACAGGACTTCAATGGTGTTTCGGTTGTGTGTGATGAGTTGCACAGTGGCTGCCGTGTGGTACTATTTTCAGTGTGGCTTGTGTATGCAGACGTGGCTCCTTGGGTGTTGCTATGTCTGTGATGGGTCATGTGGGGTGTGAGTCTGTTGTTCATGTCCGTGTGCACATTGTTCACTTGTTCGTGACGGTGGGCGGTGCTGCGTTTTCGTCTGCTACGTGACATGTCCCATGTGTTGGTCGTGTGCCGGTCCTCATACCTCCAGTAATCCAGCCCTGTCCAGTTTCCCACCTGCAGGTTGTTCGTGCGTGCACTGTACTGGATGCCACATGGCTCTAAGCGGGGGGTGCTCCAAGTTGCAGGTCTGTGGGGGTGGGGGGGTGTTGTGGGTCGTGGGGGTGGCTGGACACCCACTGACACCGATTGCTGTGGACCGTGATGTCTGCCTTTCGGCTGTCGTTGTGCACTGCGGTGGCTGACACGTGGCTGTGGGGTGTGGGGGATGCTCCTCCTTGCTGTGCTGTGGGACTAGGGGCCTGGTGTGTGTTGTACTTGGGCTGTCCACCGTCCCACCCACTGCACTTTGTGTTCCTGCCACTTACCTGTTACTTGTCGGTTTGTGCAGCTGTGGCGGACACATGGGTGTGGTGGGTGCTCGTTGTGGCGCTTCTGGCATATTTGGGGACCTGTTGGTGGTTACGTGGCTGGCTGAATGTACACATGTCCCCACGCATCTTACAGTTGTTCGGTTTGGGCTGTGTGTGGTGGTGTCTGTTGCATGTGTGTGTGATGTGTTGTGTATTGTGTGCTGGACATGGGGGTGTTTGTCCCTGGGAGCTGTGGCATGGTGGTAGTGCATGTGAGTACATAGCGGTGTGCTGGTATACATTAGTTTGTACTTACCAGCCTCCACTCCCCCTGCTAATCCGGCGAGGATCTCGGGATGTATGATGACTCGCACCTTCTCCTCCCACGCTTTGAAGGTCTTGAAGAGCGCGGGATTCCCTCCGCCAGTGACGGCAGCCAGCTCTCTGTTTTTGCCCTCCTTCTTCTTGACCAGGCTCTTGACGTCATTCCACCGTTTGTTAATTTCGACTCTGTTCCTGGGCAGGGTCCCGACTGCATTGACCTGGTCTACGATCCGGTTCCACATTCTGTTTCTGGTGGCTAGTGGTGTGTGTTGGACCATGTTCCCATAGATTTGTGGGTGCACCTTGATGATCTCGTCGACCATGACCGTCAGCTCCATGGGCGTGAACTTGGGCATTCTTTGTGGTGCCATGGTGTTTGTGGTGCTGGTGCGGTGTGTGTTGTGTAATGTGCAGGGGGTTTGTGGTGCCGGTGTCTGGTGGTGTGTGGTGGTGGTGGTGGTGGTGGTGGTTGTGATGTGTGCGTTTCTGTGGTGTGCTGCTGTCCTTGCTGTGTCACTGTGTCCTCTCCTCTCCTCTCTGGTTTGCAATGTTGCAAGGGGTTGTGGTCTGTGGGAGTGCTGCTTTTGTACTTACCTATGTGGGTGTGTCCTCATGGTCTGTTGTTTTCAGGTGTGTTGTGTCTGGGGTTCTGGCCTTTGTAGTTTTTGTTTGTCCGGGGGGTGTTTTCGGGATGTGTACTGTGCTTGTCTATTTGTGCGTGCCTTGCTGTGTGGACTTATTGGCCATGTTGTGTGCTATTGGTTTTGTGAGCGGATGGTTTCTGTGCAGGGACGTGGGCGCCATGGTTTCTGCCGTGTCGATTGGCATCGGCGTTGTTTGCGCTGGCGGGCGGTATATTTGTGGTTTTCCCGCGCTCATGGCGGTGCGATCGTAATTTCACGTGCGGTGTGTCGGCCGTGAGGGCGGGCGGTTTTGTGTTGTCGGGCGTGTTTCCGTCCGTGGCGGGCAGTTTGACTCCGACTCGGACGATGGCGGGCGGTATTTTGTGTGATTTTTCCGCCGATGGCGGTTTTCGGTTTGTGTAATCGTAATGGCGTGGTCGGTGTTCAGACGGTGTATGCGGGCGGATTTTTGCCGCTTCCATGCCTGGCGGATTTATTTACGCCGGGTATCGTAATGGGCCCCATAGAAACATATTATAATGTTAAAAGAAATCTAAACATTATATACAAAGATTCATTTTTTAAATTTAAAAATAATTTACAAACAAAGAAATATTTTGTAATAGAAATTATTTATAATCAAAAAAATTAATTATTACATAAATGTAAAATTTATTTTCCTACCCTATAACACCACACAATTTACAACACACATCTAAATTTAAAAAAAGTGTACCTCCATAATTAACACAATTAATTATCAATTAAAAAAATATTATTAATTAAAAAACACATTAAAACAGATAAAAAATAATGTACTAACCAAACATTGCCCCTACAGAACCGAAATCCACAAACAAAATAAAAATAAATAATTACCAAAAATATTTATCAAGTAATAAATTAATATTAATGATCAAGTAATGATTAATTAATTGAAACTAAATTACGCTCCACCCTCTACCCCAATAAACACCACAACACACACCTAAAAATAATTACACAATTTCCATAACTAATTTAACATTAATAAATTAATATCAATTAACCACAAATCATTAATTAATTAAAACAAATGTACTTCACACCATTTACCACTATAAACCCCACAACTCACACAATTACCATATTTAAATTTTAATTAATAAATTAGCATTAATTAACAAATAATTAATTAATTATAAATAAATAACCTCCCACCCTATTCCCCTATAAACCCCACCACCCATTTCTAAAAACATGACACAGTTAACATAATTAATTAACAATTAATTAATTAATTAATTAATATCAATTAACAAGCAAATTATAAATAATTATTAATGAATTAATTCCCACAATTAACACTATAGAATAAAATTAAATAAATATTATATAAAAAATATTAATAAATGTATTAAAATTAAATTACTTCCCACCCTACTCCC
Organism: Calotriton arnoldi; assembly: GCA_963921515.1. Lineage (NCBI taxonomy): Eukaryota > Metazoa > Chordata > Amphibia > Caudata > Salamandridae > Calotriton > Calotriton arnoldi. Next base: position 337,747 of record CAWUFW010003799.1, on the reverse strand, counting down.
TATCAACCCACAACCCGCTCCTAATTTTTTTTCACAATTAACATAATTACCAATTAATTCGTAACAATTAACAACCAATTAACAATAATTAATAATAAATTAATTCCCACAATTAACAGTAAAAAATATTAAATAAATAAATATTAATTAATAAAAAAAATATATTTTAATTATAATTAAATTACTTCCCACCCTATTCCCCTATAAACCCACAACCCACTCCGAAAAAAATGACACAATTAACATATTTACCAATTAATTAATTAATTAAAATTAACTGCCAATTATTATTTAATTAATAATAAATTAATTCACACAATTAACACTATAAAATAAAATTAAATAAATATTATATAAAAAACTTTAATAAATGTATTAAAATTAAATTAATTCCCACCCTATTCCCCTATAAACTCACAACCCGCTACGGAACTAAAACGCAAAATTTAATTAAAATAAAATTAATTACTACTAAAAATGTAACACATATATTAAAAAACAAAAGCAATACTTAGACAAAAAAATAGAGCACATACATTTAAAATACATACTAAAATACATTACACTAACTAAAAAAACTATGGAGGTCATTACGATGGCGGACGGAAAAACAACTGACCGCCATGGTAGCGGGAAATCACCGCCCGCCGCTACCGTGGGAAAACCGACGGCTAGATTAGGATCCTCGGCGGTAAAAATCCAACCGCGGCGGAAAGGAGACCCGAGAAACCGCCGTTCGCCTGCGGAGAAGGCCCAAACCCGTCCCCGGCGGTCGGTTTCGCAGCGGAACCAGCCCAAACGACCGCAACCACAGCGGAGACACCGCCATCGAAATTATGATATTCCCGACATCCCCGCGGTGCAGTGCGCTGTTTCCGACCGCCGCGGTCGACAACATTGAAGAATCAGTGAGACGGCGGAAGCGCCGTAGCCGAGCCACCACTGCGGACGCTCCGTTAAAAAAATGGCGGTCGCTAGAAAAACACACAACATGGCCACAAAGTGCACCAACCAAACAAGGCATGCACCCAAAAATAGCTAACACAGCCCAAAGACACACCCCCATGGGAAACTCCAAAACTACAAATCCCAGGTTCACACACACACCACACCTGCTACCAATACCCCATCCTGACACACCCACAGACACCAGTATAAATCCAGCCCCCAACATACCACAATCCTTTGCAAAACTCCACAACTGAGGGGACATCCACCACAGATGACAGGAGAGGCAAATCTGCACAACACACACACATCACCACCACCACTTCCACACCTGCACCTCTAACACCTTTGCACAGCACACACCATACACATCACAACCACCACTACCACTTCCAAACCTGCACCCTAAACACCTTGACACATCACACACCATGTCACCACAGAGAATGCCCAAATTCACTGAGAGTGAGTTGAGGGTCATGGTCGATGAGATAATCAGGGTAGAACCACAATTGTTTGGTAACCAGGTCCAACAGACACCACTAGCAACAAGGACGCAAATGTGGAGAAGGATAGTAGAGAAGGTCAATGCAGTAGGGACCGTGCCACGCAATAGAGATGAAATCGTGAAGAGGTGGCACGATCTGAAGGCAGTGGTCAAAAAGAAGAGAGCCAAGAACCATGAGCTGGCTCACAGGACAGGCAGTGGCCCTCCCGTTCCACTCAAAACATTCACTGAATGGGAGGAGAAGGTGCTTGGCATTCTACATCCAGAGAGTCTCTCAGGAATACCCGGGGGAGTGGAGGCTGGTAAGTACAAACAAATGCCTAACATCACACAAATGTACTGTCTTGCACTATTACAAAATAATACCTCCTAGGTTCAAATTCATTCATGTGCACAACACTCCCCCCAACACATCTCTCACAGATACAACAGACACTCCCCCTGAAGCCCCCCAAAGGTAGTTAGCAACATCACCATGGGTACATGTGTACATGCTGCCAGCACTACAACTCCCACCAGGCCCCCTTGTCCCACAGCTGAGCAGGATGGAGCACTCCCCCCACCCAGAAGCATGCCTCAGCCATTGTGTGCTTCACCCTCACCTAACAGGTAGGTAGCCATCTTTACAGGGAGGTGTCTGTGGAATAGGGAGGCCTGCACTACAACTCCCACCTGGCCCCCTTGTCCCACAGCTGAGCAGGATGGAGCCCTCCCCCCACCCAGAAGCATGCCTCAGCCATTGTGTGCTTCACCCTCACCTAACAGGTAGGTAGCCATCTTTACAGGGAGGTGTCTGTGGAATAGGGAGGCCTGCACTACAACTCCCACCTGGCCCCTTTGTCCCACAGCTGAGCAGGATGTTGCCCTCCCCCACCCAGAAGCATGCCTCAGCCATTGTGTGCTACACCCTCACCTAACAGGTAGGTAGCCATCTTTACAGGGAGGTGGGTGGGTGTTTGGGAGGCCTGCACTACAACTCCCACCAGGCCCCCTTGTCCCACAGCTGAGCAGGATGGAGCACTGCCCCCACCCAGAAGCATGCCTCAGCCATTGTGTGCTTCACCCTCACCTAACAGGTAGGTAGCCATCTTTACAGGGAGGTGGGTGGGTGTTTGGGAGGCCTGCACTACAACTCCCACCTGGCCCCCTTGTCCCACAGCTGAGCAGGATGGAGCACTGCCCCCACCCAGAAGCATGCCTCAGCCATTGTGTGCTTCACCCTCACCTAACAGGTAGGTAGCCATCTTTACAGGGAGGTGTCTGTGGAATAGGGAGGCCTGCACTACAACTCCCACCTGGCCCCCTTGTCCCACAGCTGAGCAGGATGTAGCCCTCCCCCACCCAGAAGCATGCCTCAGCCATTGTGTGCTACACCCTCACCTAACAGGTAGGTAGCCATCTTTACAGGGAGGTGGGTGGGTGTTTGGGAGGCCTGCACTACAACTCCCACCAGGCCCCCTTGTCCCACAGCTGAGCAGGATGGAGCACTGCCCCCACCCAGAAGCATGCCTCAGCCATTGTGTGCTTCACCCTCACCTAACAGGTAGGTAGCCATCTTTACGTGGATGTGGGTGGGTGTTTTGGAGGCCTGCACTACAACTCCCACCTGGGCCCCTTGTCCCACAGCTGAGCAGGATGGAGCACTGCCCCCACCCAGAAGCATGCCTCAGCCATTGTGTGCTTCACCCTCACCTAACAGGTAGGTAGCCATCTTTACAGGGAGGTGGGTGGGTGTTTGGGAGGCCTGCACTACAACTCCCACCTGGCCCCCTTGTCCCACAGCTGAGCAGGATGGAGCACTGCCCCCACCCAGAAGCATGCCTCAGCCATTGTGTGCTTCACCCTCACCTAACAGGTAGGTAGCCATCTTTACAGGGAGGTGGGTGGGTGTTTGGGAGGCCTGCACTACAACTCCCACCTGGCCCCCTTGTCCCACAGCTGAGCAGGATGGAGCACTGCCCCCACCCAGAAGCATGCCTCAGCCATTGTGTGCTTCACCCTCACCTAACAGGTAGGTAGCCATCTTTACAGGGAGGTGTCTGTGGAATAGGGAGGCCTGCACTACAACTCCCACCTGGCCCCCTTGTCCCACAGCTGAGCAGGATGTAGCCCTCCCCCACCCAGAAGCATGCCTCAGCCATTGTGTGCTACACCCTCACCTAACAGGTAGGTAGCCATCTTTACAGGGAGGTGGGTGGGTGTTTGGGAGGCCTGTACTACAAGTCCCACCAGGCCCCCTTGTCCCACAGCTGAGCAGGATGGAGCACTGCCCCCACCCAGAAGCATGCCTCAGCCATTGTGTGCTTCACCCTCACCTAACAGGTAGGTAGCCATCTTTACAGGGAGGTGGGTGGGTGTTTGGGAGGCCTGCACTACAACTCCCACCTGGGCCCCCTTGTCCCACAGCTGAGCAGGATGGAGCACTGCCCCCACCCAGAAGCATGCCTCAGCCATTGTGTGCTTCACCCTCACCTAACAGGTAGGTAGCCATCTTTACAGGGAGGTGGGTGGGTGTTTGGGAGGCCTGCACTACAACTCCCACCTGGGCCCCTTGTCCCACAGCTGAGCAGGATGGAGCACTGCCCCCACCCAGAAGCATGCCTCAGCCATTGTGTGCTTCACCCTCACCTAACAGGTAGGTAGCCATCTTTACAGGGAGGTGGGTGGGTGTTTGGGAGGCCTGCACTACAACTCCCACCTGGCCCCCTTGTCCCACAGCTGAGCAGGATGGAGCACTGCCCCCACCCAGAAGCATGCCTCAGCCATTGTGTGCTTCACCCTCACCTAACAGGTAGGTAGCCATCTTTACAGGGAGGTGGGTGGGTGTTTGGGAGGCCTGCACTACAACTCCCACCTGGCCCCCTTGTCCCACAGCTGAGCAGGATGGAGCACTGCCCCCACCCAGAAGCATGCCTCAGCCATTGTGTGCTTCACCCTCACCTAACAGGTAGGTAGCCATCTTTACAGGGAGGTGTCTGTGGAATAGGGAGGCCTGCACTACAACTCCCACCTGGCCCCCTTGTCCCACAGCTGAGCAGGATGTAGCCCTCCCCCACCCAGAAGCATGCCTCAGCCATTGTGTGCTACACCCTCACCTAACAGGTAGGTAGCCATCTTTACAGGGAGGTGGGTGGGTGTTTGGGAGGCCTGCACTACAACTCCCACCAGGCCCCCTTGTCCCACAGCTGAGCAGGATGGAGCACTGCCCCCACCCAGAAGCATGCCTCAGCCATTGTGTGCTTCACCCTCACCTAACAGGTAGGTAGCCATCTTTACAGGGAGGTGGGTGGGTGTTTGGGAGGCCTGCACTACAACTCCCACCTGGGCCCCCTTGTCCCACAGCTGAGCAGGATGGAGCACTGCCCCCACCCAGAAGCATGCCTCAGCCATTGTGTGCTTCACCCTCACCTAACAGGTAGGTAGCCATCTTTACAGGGAGGTGGGTGGGTGTTTGGGAGGCCTGCACTACAACTCCCACCTGGCCCCCTTGTCCCACAGCTGAGCAGGATGGAGCACTGCCCCCACCCAGAAGCATGCCTCAGCCATTGTGTGCTTCACCCTCACCTAACAGGTAGGTAGCCTTCTTTACAGGGAGGTGGGTGGGTGTTTGGGAGGCCTGCACTACAACTCCCACCTGGCCCCCTTGTCCCACAGCTGAGCAGGATGGAGCACTAGTCCCACCCAGAAGCATGCCTCCGCCATTGTGTGCTTCACCCTCACCTAACAGGTAGGTAGCCATCTTTACAGGGAGGTGGGTGGGTGTTTGGGAGGCCTGCACTACAACTCCCACCTGGCCCCCTTGTCCCACAGCTGAGCAGGATGGAGCACTGCCCCCACCCAGAAGCATGCCTCAGCCATTGTGTGCTTCACCCTCACCTAACAGGTAGGTAGCCATCTTTACAGGGAGGTGTCTGTGGAATAGGGAGGCCTGCACTACAACTCCCACCTGGCCCCCTTGTCCCACAGCTGAGCAGGATGTAGCCCTCCCCCACCCAGAAGCATGCCTCAGCCATTGTGTGCTACACCCTCACCTAACAGGTAGGTAGCCATCTTTACAGGGAGGTGGGTGGGTGTTTGGGAGGCCTGCACTACAACTCCCACCAGGCCCCCTTGTCCCACAGCTGAGCAGGATGGAGCACTGCCCCCACCCAGAAGCATGCCTCAGCCATTGTGTGCTTCACCCTCACCTAACAGGTAGGTAGCCATCTTTACAGGGAGGTGGGTGGGTGTTTGGGAGGCCTGCACTACAACTCCCACCTGGGCCCCCTTGTCCCACAGCTGAGCAGGATGGAGCACTGCCCCCCACCCAGAAGCATGCCTCATCCATTGTGTGCTTCACCCTCACCTAACAGGTAGGTAGCCATCTTTACAAGGAGGTGGGTGGGTGTTTGGGAGGCCTGCACTACAACTCCCACCTGGCCCCCTTGTCCCACAGCTGAGCAGGATGGAGCACTGCCCCCACCCAGAAGCATGCCTCAGCCATTGTGTGCTTCACCCTCACCTAACAGGTAGGTAGCCATCTTTACAGGGAGGTGGGTGGGTGTTTGGGAGGCCTGCACTACAACTCCCACCTGGCCCCCTTGTCCCACAGCTGAGCAGGATGGAGCACTAGTCCCACTCATAGGCATGTGACGTCTGTGCAGCCGCACATGACACCATGCCACTTAGTCCACAGTCACCAACACAAATAATGCAAAACAGTTGTGTTGTAGTCACCATGCACAAGTCTCTGTTCAAAATTGACCAACATTGTGTACACTGTGCCAGGCATCACACACTGCAACACTAACAACAATCATGCTGCCCTGCAGCAGTGTCTGGCCGTTTGTTTGGCAAAGTGCAAATCACCCATATCATACCACAGTTTTGCAATGTAAACAGTGGAAGTGCAGTGTACCCAAAAACTACACTGCAGCTGGGACTCACAATGCTAAACTAAGCACATCCCAAATGTCCTGCAACACACCCAGCTACCACAGTGCTGCACTGAATTGCAGAACAGCACCTTGTCTGAATTAAATTGTCAAAGGTGTCTTGTTTGGACCACCAATGTGTGTATGCATTGACAATGTTCACATCTCACACTGTCTGTCTGAACAGTGCTGGTATAGTCTGGCCCCAAAAGCACACATTGTCTGCACAGGGCTGAGTACATCTCACACACACACCACTGTTGACCACAACATGTCAGTGTATGGATGCCCTGGAACAACTGCTTCACCAGTACTGTGCTCATGTTCTCAGGTCCACAAATACCATGAAACCATGACAGTGTGGAAATGTATGCTGGGTGAGATCTTCACCCTGCTGTATGTCACCACTGTGCTACGAGACTATACCCCTTGCCCTATTGTGCCTTCAAATGTCGGGGGAGTGAACCCCACAGCCAGATAGCTGGGACAACAGTGATGGGGGGCTATACCCCATGACCAAATGTAATCTGAAATCAATGGGTACAAAAAGCCACACACACATCATGCTCACCACACGCACATTCCATCCAAAGATTTCTACCAAGTCACATAGCCATGTCATTGCTCACCTTCACCTCAAACGGTAGTTAGCCATCTTCACAGTGAGACGGTGTAGTGTGTTTGGCTATCCGTCCCACAAAATGCAACATGCATGCTGTTCCACCACTATGGAGGATGGGACACTACACCCCCAATAAGAAGCATGTGGCAGGCAATGTATGCTACCCACCCAACTCACAGGTAGGTAACCGCATCTCACAGGTCGGGGTGTGTGGGGCTGGGAAGCTTGCACAACAACTCACACGGGCCCACCTGACCGCCAGCACACAAGACCCATTACTTCCTGGCACCAACATGCATGTGTCAGTCATTGCAATGTACACTTCAAAAGAACTGGCATGTGGACATATCATGCTGACTTGTCCCACACTGGACCAAGATGGAAGCCCTCATCATACACACACAGAGAGGTCTCTCAAATACAAGGAAAACACAGCAAACACAACATATCAACAGCCACAACATGCAGCCAGATATGCATTTAAAAAAACATGTTGGCATAGGACACCAGGCCTCTCAATGCACAACTGCACACCCAGATAGCATTGGCAACTATAGTGTGCACACACCTAAGAAAATGAAACTGTGACAGCAACCAAAGTGTGAATGTCTGAAACACATGTAGATGGAACTCCGAGCACAACCATGCACACCACTACATGCCATCTGACAGTAGCAGTGGTCCAGACCACCTAGGATCTAATTAAAGCAAACTTAAGCATGTCTGGAATTGCAAATACAGATATCTACACCACATTGAAAAGGTATGCATGAAACTACAATGTTCACTCACTGTGCAGAGTAAACCGCTGCAAGGGCTCAACAAGTGACACATTCGCGTAAATGGATGACATATGATTGATCAACAACAGGATGCCAACATGAGACTGTCAATGTTAAAAAATTATATTGTGCATGTCATGTCTTGACAACTCCCAATATGGACAAGTAATGCATGTACCACAACAGCTTGTAATGCATCACTGGATGTCGGTCAATGCAAATTTGTACAGTGAACAACTGCTGGATGTACAAACAGTTGATGTAACACTGCTAACACAAACTTTGATGGGTGCAACACAATGACCATTTCTCATCTGACCCACAGGTGACCAAGAACTCACTGCAGAGGATGACACCACCCTGCAGAGCCAGTCCCCCCGGAACAGAGACAACTGGATGAGGACTCCCTGGATTCCTTGGATGAGGAGCTCCACGCTGGCCCATCTGGTGTGGCAGGCCGCAACCAGTCCCAGGCACCCATTGTCCCCCCAACCACATCAGCTGCAGCCCCTGACCATCCTCTGACAGCTGCTGTCACGGCCTGTGTGTCAACCACTACCACCACCACCACCACCACCACAGCTGTCCGCAACACCCTCCCTGCCCCAGGGGTTGAGCAGCCCACCACATCGACTGCGGAGGCCAGGGAGAGGATGCAGCGAGCCAATGTGAGGACTGGACAGGACCGTGGCAGCAGAGCAGCTGGTCGGGACAGGGTCATGCAGAGGGGGACTGATCCTGGGACGGAAGCCCTGGGCCACATCGACAGAGTCCTTGGGGCCTACCAACAGGCCCAGGGACGAATGGGCCGGTTAGAGGAAGAATCTCTGGAGCACCTCCTGCTGCTGAGGTCCATGGACACACACATGGGACAGATTGTGGACCTCTTGGGGCAGCTAGTGGCGGTTCTGAGGGACAGGCCAGCGCAACATTCTACCCCTCCGCCTCCCCTGTTGGGCAGCAGGATGACACTTCATCATCCTCCCCTGCGTCCACAGAGGGGGTGAGTCCTCAGACACCACTGCCCCTGCAGCAGTGGCCCCTCCAGTCAAGCGCAAGAGGGGCCGTCCAAGGAAAGGCCAGGGGTCTCACGTGCCCAAGCACCTGCCAAACGCTAGTCCCCAAGCCAGCCATGATGGCAGACCACTGCACCACTGCATTGACCTTTTGGACTATCCTTCACCACACTGCCATGAGAATGGCATCTATCTGTTGGACTGGGTCTCCACATCATTGTGGGGACTACTCAAGTATCTCATCTACCATGACTGTCAACTCACTTCTTCAATTCCCCCTTCACATTTTCTCCACCCTCGCATGTCACAGTTGTAAATAAATACACCTTACACACATGTTGTTGTGTCTGCTCCGTCTTTAATACAGGATGTGCAACCTTCACTGTGTAGGACATGGTCCAGGGGAATGGAATGTAGGTAACAAGTGAGATGCTGAAGGGACCTAGGGAAAACCGCAGAACAAGAGTCACTTGTATGGGTGTGGCATTGCACACATCACACAACACTTGTCAACAAGGTACTCAGATCTACAAACTTTACACAGAGCAACAGTCACCATAGAGACATTCTGTATCACACTAACCAATCACACATACATTGGCAGGCAGCAATGAGTCAACACCAAGCTGCAGTCAGCAAGCTCACATACACCCACACAGCAACAGCAACACCAACACCATCAGACCATTTTGTCCCTTCTACATCGTCACTCACCTTCAAGTGAAGTAGCGGGTGATGAGCTGTTGACGCATGTCGACCCCTTCCTCCTCTCCACTGCCCTCGTCACTGGATCCGGGTTGATTTGCAGGCGGCGGCCTTGGCTGCTCATCATCGTCATCCAGGATCAGGGGTATTGCCTTGCGAATGGCCAGGTTGTGGAGCATGCAGCATGCCACCACTATCTGACACACCTTCCCTGGAGAGTACATAAGGGCACCTCCAGTATGGTCCAGGCACCTAAATCTTGATTTTAGGAGACCAAATGTCCGTTCTATCACACGCCGTGTCCTCCCATGGGCATCATTGTATCGCACATCAGCTGGTGTGATGGGATTCCGCAATGGGCTCAGCAACCACGGGCGGTTCGGATATGCCGAGTCACCTGGGTGTGAGAGACACAGATTAACCTTGCAGTCCCAAAATGCAACACAACAGCATGTCACACACACACCACTCTAATCCACTATGCATACTCACCCACAAGCCATGCACGCTCAGGAAGCAGATTGGCCATAGGAACGATGCTGCTGCGCAAGATGTGGGCATCATGGGCTGAGCCGGGAAACTTGGCACACACGTGTGAGATGATCATGTCCGCCAGGCACACCACTTGAACATTTACTGAGTGTGAATGCTTCCTATTGCGGTAAACCTGTTCACGTGCCTGTGGTGGCACAAGCCCAACATGTGTGCATCAATTGCACCAATGACATGGGGGATATGTCCAAAGGCATAGAAATCGCCCTTCACAGCCACCAACTCAGGCCCCCTGGGAAAATGGATATATCTGTTTTTGTAGAGCATCATGGCCGACAGGACATCCCTCAGCACCATGCTGAACATCGGCTGTGACATCCCGCCTGCACTTGCGACCGTGTGCTGGAATGAGCCTGTTGCAAAGAAATGCAGGCATGCCATCACCTTAGATGTTGCGGTGAAAGCTGTTGGATATGTCCGACGTGGCTGCAGGTGGGGCTCCAACATGACACATAGGTTCTGCAGGGTTTGTCGGTCCAGCCTGAATTTGCGGATTATATCCTCATTCTCCATGTCTGCCAGGACTGTGAACGGACGATGGATATTGTGCCTCCTCCTCCTAGGACAGATCACAGTGCACAGATGTCAATGCAGAAGACCATGAAATGTGCATCACATACATTTTTCGACTGACACATTCCCAAGTCTTACAACATGCACCATTAACCGACAGGGCACTTCACAAGTAGGTACACATCAGGCACACTACTCGTACACTTGTCCCCTTACCAGCAGCAGTTATCTGTGCACCCCTCCGGCTCATTCGCATGCACAGTGTGATATACTAACAGATATGTGTGCATACCTGTGAGTATGACCCCCAGCATATGTTACTAATTGCAATACTACCCGAACACACCATGTTGCTGGCCCTGATACACCTCCCAAAACAGGTTGCACATGCCACACTTCAACTACACACTGACCACCGGCTGAGCGTGGGGGACACGTGTGTGCATGTGCATTGGACAATGTGCCAGTTGCTGATGCCCCTAGTTCAGTAAATGAGACGACAGTGTGCATTACATTGCACACACAGACATTGACCATTATCTACATATGCTATGCAACACATTAACTGGACAGTCTACATTTCATTACACAGCACATGTGACATGTGCGAGTGTATGTGCCCATGCAATGTATTGGCGACCCATATATGGTATGTGTTGGTGACGTGGAGTGACATGTCCCTTTTGTGCATTTGCCGTCATGAGGACCCTTCAATTGTTGAGACACTGGGCACTGTACATGTTGGCCTATGCAGAGAGCTGGAGGACACGTTAGGTGCAGCACAGCTACTCCACAACTCCATTAACGCTCACTCCAGGCACTGTCTGGCAGACATATGGCGGTGCCTACCGCTTGACACCTGAGGTGTGGCACCGCCCATAACCCAGGCACGATCGCGGGTGACACCGCCAGATATGTATGTGACAATGGCGGTCACCATTCACCGCTACCCAAATCACGGTCACTCCAGGCACTGTCTGGCAGACATATGGCGGTGCCTACCGCTTGACACCTGAGGTGTGGCACCGCCCATAACCCAGGCACGATCGCGGGTGACACCGCCAGATATGTATGTGACAATGGCGGTCACCATTCACCGCTACCCAAATCACGGTCACTCCAGGCACTGTCTGGCAGACATATGGCGGTGCCTACCGCTTGACACCTGAGGTGTGGCACCGCCCATAACCCAGGCACGATCTCGGGAGACACCGCCAGATATGTATGTGACAATGGCGGTCACCATGCACCGCTACCCAAATCACGGTCACTCCAGGCACTGTCTGGCAGACATATGGCAGTGCCTACCGCTTGACACCTGAGGTGTGGCACCGCCCATAACCCAGGCACGATCGCGGGTGACACCGCCAGATATGTATGTGACAATGGCGGTCACCATTCACCGCTACCCAAATCACGGTCACTCCAGGCACTGTCTGGCAGACATATGGCGGTGCCTACCGCTTGACAGCTGAGGTGTGGCACCGCCCATAACCCAGGCACAATTGCGGGTGACACGCCAGATATGTATGTGACAATGGCGGTCACCATTCACCGCTACCCAAATCACGGTCACTCCAGGCACTGTCTGGCAGACATATGGCGGTGCCTACCGCTTGACACCTGAGGTGTGGCACCGCCCATAACCCAGGCACGATCGCGGGTGACACCGCCAGATATGTATGTGACAATGGCGGTCACCATTCACCGCTACCCAAATCACGGTCACTCAGGCACTGTCTGGCAGACATATGGCGGTGCCTATCGCTTGACACCTGAGGTGTGGCACCGCCATAACCCAGGCACGATCGCGGGTGACACCGCCAGATATGTATGTGACAATGGCGGTCACCATTCACCGCTACCCAAATCACGGTCACTCCAGGCACTGTCTGGCAGACATATGGCAGTGCCTACCGATTGACACCTGAGGTGTGGCACCGCCCATAACCCAGGCACGATCGCGGGTGACACCGCCAGTGATGTATGTGACAATGGCGGTCATCATTCACCGCTACCCAAATCACGGTCACTCCAGGCACTGTCTGGCAGACATATGGCGGTGCCTACCCCCTGAGGTGTGTCACCGGCATGGACCATGCCCTTGCAGCCAATGGGAAGCAGCCTCGCGGTAGCCTGATGCGAGTTTGAAAATCGCGGTAGGCGTGCACCACCCCGCGGAGGCGGTCACTGGAGGCGTTCAAAGATGCACCACCGCGGTAGCGCGCGCATGGACCCTACGGTGTGTCACCGGCATGGACCATGCCCTTGCAGCCAATGGGAAGCAGCCTCGCGGTAGCCTGATGCGAGTTTGAAAATTGCGGTAGGCGTGCACCACCCCCGCGGAGGCGGTCACTGGAGGCATTCAAAAGATGCACCACCGCGGTAGCGCGCGCATGGACCCTACGGTGTGTCACCGGCATGCACCATGCCCTTGCAGCCAATGGGAAGCAGCCTCGCGGTCGCCTGATGCGAGTTTGAAAATCGCGGTAGGCGTGCACCGCCACCGCGGAGGCGGACATTGGATGTATTTGAATGAGGCAGACCTGGTACACCAATTGCAGCACCCTGGGACCACTGACACAGCCCCAGGGGCCTATATATGTGTGGGAGGGTGCACCACATTCCCACAGCTACCAGGGACTGCTGACGGACAACCCTCCACCTGCTGCTGCTGCCTCAAGGGACTGCTGGCTGCCACCCTCCACCTGCTGCTGCCTCAAGGGACTGCTGGCTGCCACCCTGCACCTGCTGCTGCTGCCTCAAGGGACTGGTGGCTGCCACCCTACACCTGCTGCTGCTGCCTCAAGGGACTGCTGGCTGCCACCCTCCACCTGCTGCCTCAAGGGACTGCTGGCTGCCACCCTCAACGTGCTGCTGCTGCCACATGTCCATTGTGATGTCAAGGACTCAGAAGATCCGTGCCAGTCCCTTCACCAGTGAGGCGCTTGGGGTCCTGGTAAACGGGGTGCTTGCACAGTACCCAAGGCTTTATGGCGGCCCTAATGTCATGTAAGTCTCCCAGACTGTGAGTGAGAGTGCAGGGTGTGCACACGTGGGGTGGAGGTGCTTCGGTATGTGTCAGTGGTTGTGGGGCTCTGACATGCACTGCCTATCATGTTTACTACAGCAGGAAGGGCTTGGTGGGCTCTTTCACACGTTACCCTGCATGCCTATCCTGAGTAGAGGGACATGTCCTGTAGTGTCAGCCATACAGTGCAGCTGCATTTTGGTGATGCAGGAGTCTGGCCAGTTATCGTTTGTGTGAATGGCTGTGTTGCTCCCAATTAACCCACTCAGTGTCAGTCCACCTGCCCTGCACAGTCCCCGCCGAATGCCACATGTCCACATCACTGCATGTACAGTGTGTTCCATGTGTGTTTGGGTCACGCCTCTTCATCTAAGTCCCATCTCTGCCATGTAGATTGCACAGGAGCAGGCGTGGGAGAAGGGTGTGTGTATGACAGTTGTTGTCACTCTATGTGAGTTCCAGGACACAGTGAGGCTTTCACAGGGCTAGGACACTTAGGAATGCGCAGTGTTGGACACAGTGAGTCCAACAGCAAGACACATGTTTTGCTATCTTCTCTATGTGTAGTTGTAGGTAACTGCAGACAGTAGCTGCGGCCAGACTGCACGTTGCTTGCTGTGTTGGCATCCTGCATGTGAATGGGATGTGGAGGTACTGTGTCCACCATCGAACATGCATGCCTGTACGTCTGATTGACCTATGACATTGCACCATGTTCACAGCAATTGTTGATTATGTGACAGTTGTAGCTAGAGTTTTGGATGAGTCACTGTCGTGCTACTGCTTTTTTGTTCTGTTGTCATTGTGCACTGTGTCACTGGAACCTCACCCCTCTTGTCTCCCATGCCTGCAGCTGAAGGTCCACCAGCGTAAAGCCGTGTGGAGGGCCATTGCCTCCAGAGTCCGGGATCTGGGTGTGTCAAACCGACGGCGCACCCACTGTCATAAAAGGTGGGACGACATCTGCCGGCTGAGCAAGAACGTGGCCGAGATGACGCTGGGGCTGCTCCCTCGGACTGGCAGGTTGGCTAGGCGCAGCATGACACTACTAATGGCCCGCATCCTGGCTGTCACACAACCTGAGCTGGACAGACAACTGAAGGAGTATCAGCAGCGAGCCAGGGGTGAGTATGTGTTGCAGGCTGCCTGTGGCTGGGAGAGGGTGCATGTGTCTACAGAGTGTGCAAATTGTCAGCTGTGTGGCGTTGGTTGTGTGGTGCAATGTTTTGGGAGTGGCCTCTGTGCTGGGTGTATGTGCCATGCTTTTGCCCAAACGGTGCTTCATGAAGTGAGTTTTAGCACTGTGCATCTCTCTTACATTTGGAGTTGTGGCCTTCAGGTACCTTCTGCTGTGGGGTAGTGTGTGAATTCAGATGGATGGGAATGCCAGTGTGCCAACTGTGAATGCGTTTCAATGAATGCGTGCAATTCCAGACCTCAGATGTCTGCCAGTCAGACATCTGAGGCCAATGTGCAACAGTAGATGTGCCCATGGACTCGATATGGTGGATGGCATGTGTGCAGGGTCATTGTGGGCTGGTATGTTGTAGTCTGTGTGGTCCCCTACTGCTCCACACATGTAGGTGATGTGCACCATGTCGTGGTGTTCATCCTTGCCAACATCGGGACAGTGTGTGTGCACAGGCCATTTTGGGGCTGTGTCTGATGTGAGCCAACTGCAGGATGGTGTGCTGTGTGAGTCACCTGGGGCACTTATGGCAGGATGTGTGGCGGACATGCACCGTTGTGTTGAAATTTTGGGTGGCAAGATATATGTGTGCACAGGGTGGCATGCAATGTGCTGCACACCTCTTTCTAGGATGCAGATGTATTGGCACGTGTTAGTTCTGTTGATGCCACTCATCTCACATTACTTCTCTCTCCAATGCAGCAGCTCCCGTATGTGCAGAGGGAGAGGGGACGGACACCAGTGGTGAGGCTTCCAGTGCAACAGCCGCACCGGAGCAGACTGACACAGATGTGACCAGCGCCGAGGAGGGGGACAGGAGTCTGCTAGAGGATTCACAGCCGGAGACACAAAGCTCTACCTCATCTGACGCCAGCGGTGACACATCCATGTTGGGGGGTACAGGAGACGGGGACTCAGCCTCCTCTTCCACCACACAGTGTCCAGTGCCCAGCCTCCTTCAACCTCCACTGGTGCTGCCCGTGTCCGCACAAGTAGGAAGGGAAGAGTCACCTTCACCCCAGGCACAGCTGCCCCAGCCCATGTCAGCCCTGCTGCCCTCAGTGCAGAAGCAGTCGAGCTATTGCGCCAGCTGTGTGTGGGGCAGACAGCACTTCTCAATGCCTTCCAAGAGCACGACAAAAAGTTGGGGCAGGTTATAGCTTTCATGGAGGGCTTACATTCCGACGTAGGTATTATTATTATTATTATTTATTATTATGTAGCTTATAGAGCGCACGGCTACTCCCAACGGAAGTGTCCCGGCGCTAGTGACAGATAGAAGGAGGGAGGATAGGAGTTGCCATGGGTGTTAAGGAAGACTGAAAAGCCATGTCTTCAAGGATTTCCGGAAGCTTAGCTCTGTGTTGGCCTTTCTGATGTGTACAGGCAAAGAATTCCACAGAGTTGTGGTTCGGACTGTAAAAGATCTTCCTCCTATTCTAGCCTTAGCGAAACGAGGGGTGTTAAGGAGTTCAAGATGATTGGATCTTAAGTTTCTTGTATGCTGAGATTTACGGATTCTTTTCCGAAGATAGATGGGACCCCTACCGTTTATTGCCCTATAGGCAAGAGTAAGCGCCTTGAATTCTGTGCGTTTTTTCACAGGCAACCAATGAAGACTGCGTAGATGGGGGAAATATGGTGCCTTAGAGGACATTTCTAATAAGCCTTGCGGCTGCATTCTGAATTATCTGCAATTTCCTGAATAAATACGTTGGTAAACCCAGATAAAGACTATTGGCATAGTCCAGCTTTGATGTTATAAGTACATGGACAATAGTTTTCCTGCAGTCTATTGGTAGGAAATGAAGAAATCTTCGTAGTGTTTTCATTTTCCAGAAGCAGGATGATGATACAAGTCCTATCTGGGATTTACATGAGAGAGTGTTGTCCATATTAAAGCCCAGATTCCTGGCTGAGGACACAGGCTGTGGAGGGGGATTGAGCTGTGAGGGCCACCAGAGATCAGAATGGGGGGGGGAAGGCTGATTAAAAAACAAAACCTCAGTTTTGTTGGCATTCAGCCGTAGGCAATTCTTAGTCATCCAGGTAGATATATCAATCAGACACTGTTTAAAATGTGTAAATGCGGCCTCTGAGTGGTCTCTAAAAGAGAACACTAATTGGGTGTCATCAGCATAGGAGACGACACCCACGCCATGTTGCTCTATAAGTGTGGCTAGGGGCGCAAGGTAAACATTAAAAAGAGTAGGGCTGAGAGCCGAGCCCTGAGGGACTCCACAGTTCACATAACTGAGTGATGAGACATAGGGGTGCAACCTTACTTTCTGGGACCGCCCCTTAAGAAAAGAACTGAACCAGGCCAAAGTGGTCTCCAAAACTCCCAGTTGCTTGAGCCTGTCAAGAAGGATCTTATGTGACACAGTGTCAAACCCTGCTGACAGGTCTAACAGTATCAACATTGCACAGCTATTCTTATCTAAAGTTTCCCGGATTGTTTCAGTTACCTCCAGCAGAGCTGTCTCGGTGCTGTAGCCAGCTCTGAATCCAGACTGAGTCGTGTAGTAGTTTATTAGTTTCTAAGAAGTGGGACAGCTGTTTCTGAAATTCTTTCTCAAGAATTTTGGCTGGTGCTGGCAGGAGGGAGATGGGTCTTTGTCCTTGTCATCAACTGTGAGATGGGTCTTTGTCCTTGTCATCAACTGTGACAGCAGCCCTGCAACAGGCACATAGTCAGGGAGCGGCTCCCAGCACTCGGTCTGGCCCCGTGTCACTGTGCACCTCTGACGACAGTGACAATGCTCAACGGACCCCAAAGTCCCGATACAGAACCCGCAGCACACAGGAGCAGCAGCAGCCCAAGCGTACTAGGGCGCAGACACCATCCCCACATAAGAGTAAGGCCACCCCAGAGAGCAGAGAGAAAAGCCCATCAGGCGACAGCAAGGGCCACAAAGCAAAGAAAAAGCATCAGGGTCACAGGCCTCACCTTCCTCCCCTGCCAAAGACTCCCCTGTCCCAAAGACGTCTCGCAGAGGCAAAATGACAGTTTCCACACCCACTGAGAAGGTGTTGCCTGCAAACATTACACAGGATGAGGGCCCCATGGATAATCCATCCTTGACCTCCACTCCCATCCCAAGCCCTGTGAAGCCAGCACGGGAGGACACTGTAGGGGGCAAATCTGGTGGACAGAGGAGGCAGGGCGCGGCAAACACCAGGCAAGTGCACAGCGGGATCCAGCATGTCCCCAGAGGGAGGGTCACCATCCACACCAGAATCAGCTTTGGTGTTGGGGTCACCTGTTGTGTCTGCCCCAGTTCCCCTCAATCCCCAGACAGGGAAGCCTTTCAGGATCCCCAAGAAGTGGAGAGGCACCCCTCAACAATCTCCGGCACACACTGTGTCTCACCAGGGCATGAGTCCACCTCCCCGGGCCACCACCCCACCTGGTCCAAGCAGCCCCCAGCTACCACATGCACAGTTGGCTCTTCCACAGTTGTTACTCCCACTGCCCAGGGCAGTCTTCCAACTGACCCCAACACACAGTCAGCTCCAAGTCCGACAGACAGCCCCATCTGAGTGGTGGTCACCCTCACACACCTGTCTGTCCACAGGGGTGCGTGTGATGCCCATTGTCAGGCCCATTACTCTGTTGCTGGGCATGGCATGGTAGAGTTGCATACATTCCCTGTGTAGCTTCTGATGTCACTACTCTGCACAATGTCTTTGCCTTTTTGTTCACTGTTGTTTGCCCCTTGCCTGTGCAGCTTCTCATGGACTCACTCTGCACTTTGTCCTGCTCACTGGCCTTGTCGTTCACTGCTGTGTGCCCCCTGCCTGTGCAGCTTCTCATGGACTCACTCTGCACTTTGTCCTGCCCACTGGCCTTGTCGTTCACTGCTGTGTGCCCCCTGCCTGTGCAGCTTCTCATGGACTTAATCTGCACATTGGACTGGCCACTGGCCTTGCTGTTCACTGCTGTTTGCCCCTTGCCTGTGCAGGATCTCATGTACCTCACCTGCACTGTGTCCTGGCCACTGGCCTTGCTGTTAACTGCTGTTTGCCCCTTGCCTGTGCAGGATCTCATGTACCTCACCTGCACTTTGGACTGGCCACTGGCCTTGTTGTTCACTGCTGTGTGCCCCTTGCCTGTGCAGGATCTCATGTACCTCACTTGCACTTTGGACTGGCCTCTGGCCTTGCTGTTCACTGCTGTTTGCCCCTTGCCTGTGCAGCTTCTGATGTAACTACTCTGCACATTGTACTTGCCTTGTGTTTCACTGCTGTTTGCCCCCTGCCTGTGCAGCTTCTCATGGACTCACTCTGCACTTTGTCCTGCCCACTGGCCTTGTCATTCACTGCTGTGTGCCCCCTGCCTGTGCAGCTTCTCATGGACTTAATCTGCACATTGGACTGGCCGGTGGCTTTGCTGTTCACTGCTGGTTGCCCCTTGCCTGTGCAGCTTCTGATGGAACTACTCTGCACATTGTATTTGCCTTGTGTTTCACTGCTGGTTGCCCCTTGCCTGTGCAGCTTCTGATGGAACTACTCTGCACATTGTACTTGCCTTGTGTTTCACTGCTGTTTGCCCCTTGCCTGTGCAGCATCTCATGTACCTCACCTGCACATTGGACTGGCCACTGGCCTTGCTGTTCACTGCTGGTTGCCCCTTGCCTGTGCAGCTTCTGATGGAACTACTCTGCACATTGTACTTGCCTTGTGTTTCACTGCTGTTTGCCCCTTGCCTGTGCAGCATCTCATGTACCTCACCTGCACATTGGACTGGCCACTGGCCTTGCTGTTCACTGCTGTTTGCCCCTTGCCTGTGCAGCTTCTCATGTACCTCACCTGCACTGTGTCCTGGCCACTGGCCTTGCTGTTCACTGCTGGTTGCCCCTTGCCTGTGCAGCTTCTGATGGAACTACTGTGCACATTGTACTTGCCTTGTGTTTCACTGCTGGTTGCCCCTTGCCTGTGCAGCTTCTGATGGAACTACTCTGCACATTGTACTTGCCTTGTGTTTCACTGCTGTTTGCCCCTTGCCTGTGCAGCATCTCATGTACCTCACCTGCACATTGGACTGGCCACTGGCCTTGCTGTTCACTGCTGTTTGCCCCTTGCCTGTGCAGCATCTCATGTACCTCACCTGCACTGTGTCCTGGCCACTGGCCTTGCTGTTCACTGCTGGTTGCCCCTTGCCTGTGCAGCTTCTTATTGAACTACTCTGCACATTGTACTTGCCTTGTGTTTCACTGCTGTTTGCCCCTTGCCTGTGCATCATCTCATGTACCTCACCTGCACATTAGACTGCCCACTGGCCTTGCTGTTCACTGCTGCTTGCCCCTTGCCTGTGCAGCTTCTCATGTACCTCACCTGCACTGTGTCCTGGCCACTGGCCTTGCTGTTCACTGCTGGTTGCCCCTTGCCTGTGCAGCTTCTGATGGAACTACTCTGCACATTGTACTTGCCTTGTGTTTCAATGCTGGTTGCCCCTTGCCTGTGCAGCTTCTGATGGAACTACTCTGCACATTGTACTTGCCTTGTGTTTCACTGCTGTTTGCCCCTTGCCTGTGCAGCATCTCATGTACCTCACCTGCACATTGGACTGGCCACTGGCCTTGCTGTTCACTGCTGTTTGCCCCTTGCCTGTGCAGCTTCTCATGTACCTCACCTGCACTGTGTCCTGGCCACTGGCCTTGCTGTTCACTGCTGGTTGCCCCTTGCCTGTGCAGCTTCTGATGGAACTACTCTGCACATTGTACTTGCCTTGTGTTTCACTGCTGTTTGCCCCTTACCTGTGCAGCTTCTCATGGACTCACTCTGCACTTTGTCCTGCCCACTGGCCTTGTCGTTGACTGCTGTTTGCCCCTTGACTGTGCAGCTTCTCATGGACTCACTCTGCACTTTGTCCTGCCCACTGGCCTTGTCGTTCACTGCTGTGTGCCCCCTGCCTGTGCAGCTTCTCATGGACTTAATCTGCACATTGGACTGGCCACTGGCCTTGCTGTTCACTACTGTTTGCCCCTTGCCTGTGCAGGATCTCATGTACCTCACCTGCACTGTGTCCTGGCCACTGGCCTTGCTGTTCACTGCTGTTTGCCCCTTGCCTGTGCAGGATCTCATGTACCTCACCTGCACTTTGAACTGGCCACTGGCCTTGTTGTTCACTGCTGGCTGCCCCTTGCCTGTGCAGCTTCTGATGTAACTACTCTGCACATTGTACTTGCCTTGTGTTTCACTGCTGTTTGCCCCCTGCCTGTGCAGCTTTTCATGTAAATACTGTGCATATTGAAATGCCCACTGGCTTTGCTGTTGCCCAAATTTGTTGTCTCTCTATGCAAATTGTGAATAAACACAGTTGGTCCTGCAGTGAGTTGTGTCAGTGTCCTTCCTGAATAAAGTTGTTTCTGTGTGTGCATGGTTTACTGTGTCACAGGCTCAGTATGCCACTTCAACATTGCCAATGGGTTGTCTCACATTTCATTTTTTTTTGCAGGGGTGGGAGGCACTTCATTTCTACATGACTGTGATACTTATGGTTGCAGTGCAGGTGGTTGGCAATGAAATCTTGTTGTCATCTTCCTTCTTGGCTCATGTTATCTATGGTGGACACGGTTTGTGGGCAATGGCAGCACAGGGTGGGAGTTTGGGCAAAGGCTTACAGGCAGGCAGGCCAGGGTCATGGGGTCTGTGTGAGCTTCCTTTCTGTGTGCCAATCAGTGTCGGTGTATGGACATCTTGTGGTGATGAGTTATCCAGGTCCCATGGCTTACTTCCAATGTGTGCACTTGGGTGATGGAGAAGTGTATGGTGTGAAGGGGGTGACTTGGTTGTGACTGTGGATGTATGTGCACCTGCATTGTCAACTACTGCCATGTGTGACCCTGGAGTGGTGTGCCTGTATGTGTACTTGTTTAGCCCTGTGGTTGTGTTTTGTGCATATGGCAGTATTGTGTGTTGCTGTTGTGGGAGGAGGTATGTGTGACATATCCTACTTGTGCTTGGCTGTCATGTAGTGTGTCACTGTGTGTTGTGCAGCAGACATTGTCCAGTATTTGGATGCCTATGTGTGGCTGGTCAGTGTTTGAGTTCAGGGCCTTCCTTACATCCCTGTGCCTTATCATGGGTGTCCTTGCTGTCTCCAGGAGTTGTTGCATTGGGGTGACCGTGGTTTGTGTTGACTGACTGTGTCAGCCATGTGTGCTATGATGGGCTGTGTGGGTTCTCACATGTGTCTTGTCTTGCATGAGCATCACACATGCTTGATGGTTGTGTCACTGCCCTTCCATTTGTGGGCACCTCACTTTGGCTTTCCTATATGTTGTCCTCCATTACTGCTGGCATGTGGTGTGTGTATGTAGCTGTGAGTCAGGGTGGTGTGTGTGTGTGTGTGACTTGTCAGGTAGTGTGTGCAGTGAAGTGTTTGGTCCTCATCTGTGTGTGTGTACATGTTGTGCCTGGCCTCAGTGTTCTTGGCTTGTGTGTGATGTTGTTGTGGTGTGTGTGTTGGCTGGGGCCTGGGCTTCTGTGCTATGTGTTCCTTTTCAAAGGGTCCTGCTGTGGCTGTATATGCAGTTGTTGGGACGTGGGGCATGGTGTGGCTGTAGTTGTGTGGTTGTTGTGCAGGAGTGGCACTTGGGAGGCACATGTTGTGTCCCTTGAGGGAGGTAGCCGGTGTGTTGTGGATGGAGTTGTGGCTCTGTGCGATTTGTACGGTGCCCTTGGCATGCGCTGGCCCTGAGCTCTGCATTGTGTGCATGGTTTCATGCACACTGACCGCGGCGGTGACGTAACCGGGACATTTGTTCATGAATGCGGTACATGGGTGGGCAGTATGTGGCGAGATGTTTTTGTCACAGGTGTGCAGTGATGGCTGTGTGCCTGTCCCCACAGGGGTGTGTGGTGTTCCCATGCAATGTTTTTCCACCCTGGAGCTGTGTATTGTGTTACTTGCACTGTTGTGTCTGTACGTACCTGCGGAGGCGTCCGCGGCGGAGGATAACTTGCAGGTGGTGTATCATGTACAGCACCGGGAAGGCGTGTAGGGCAGGATCCATCGCGGTGTGTCCCGGGTGTTTCTTTTCTGTCTCCGATGTGATGTCTCCGCCGTCTTTCGCTGTGCGGTTTCTCCGTCGCGGTGCGCTGCCATGTTTCCGGCATCGTGATATCTTCGGCGTACGGGACGTCATTCCGCACGGCGGTGTGTGGTGATTGGCTCACTCCGCCGCGGTGGCGGGCGCACTTTGATGGCGGTCGGCGTCGCACCGCAGCGGGCGGAAAATGTGCAATGAGTGGCCATCCTAATATGGCGGGCGTGGAGACCGCTGGCGGCGTGCGGTAAATGGGTGTTACCGCCACCGCCGGCTACCGCGATCGTGTCTCCGCCCGCCATCCTAATAGGCCCCTATATTTTTAACAACTATATTTTTGAAAACGATATTAATGACTTCGATATTTAAAAAAATGATATTTCTTACCTTAAACTCGATATTCTTGACCACGATATTCTTGCTGTCGATATTTCTGTGTCTCGATATTTCAAACTCGATATTAGTGTAAGTTGACATTTCCAACTCGATATTCTGTCTCTATACCGCGAGTATTACTGCATCCATTTTGCGTATTCATCTCTGTCCCTTCACAGCCTTCAACATTGCCCCAAGTGGATGTTGTTGCAAAAATTGCATGCAGGTTGCAGTGATTAAATGCATGAATATATAAATTGGTTCGAGGTGATCCGAGAAGGAAACGTATGCTTCCTGCTGCATCAGTGTGATTTGTGATCTTCTTCTTGTGCTTACGTGAGCTCTTCAGATACCCCTGGATGTAAGTGTATCCATGTCTCACCTATCTACAGATATCTGATATCTATGAAGTCTGCCTCATTTTTGGCATGTTTCCTACCACAATTCACTAACATCCTGCCATGGAGATCAGCCATTTCAGGTTGTTGGCTCCTCTTAGAAAACTTAGGCAAGTATTTGGGTTCTTCCTAAAATCACTTGTTACAGGAACAATGACATTCACTCAGGAACCAATACTCACAGTCAACATAAATATTTAGCAATAAGCAGTTGAGGTTTTTAAATACAGCATGCTCAGATCAATTCCACTGTAAATGTCACTTGTAGGTGCACTAGTATAAGGAGTCAGATCCAACCAACCCTGCTATCAATAGCTGTTATACATAACTTTTATAGTAGATTAATTGGCACTCCTGTCATGGTACACGCACCTTGAGAACATTTATGCAATTCAGAGGGTCTTGGGCAAGCATATACTATTTTGTCCACACCAATGAAATGAACAAATATCGATACAAGTGTGACTTATTAACGTGCTTACAATTGTAATTGGAGAAATACTGCACTAAATACTGTTTAGCCCTAAAAAGGTTACTATGTAACAGGAACTAAGGGGGTTATTAGGATGGCGGGCGGACTAAAGTCCGCCCGCCACCCTAGCGGTAACGGGACCGCCCGCCTGCCATGTGGCAGTCCTGCCACCCCAATTATGATGTGACCGCCGCCGCGGCGGTCACACCTGGCATTCTAACATTGCGGCGGGTGCTGCTGGCTGCAGCACCCGCCGCAAGGGTAGAATGACATGTTGTGCATTGCCATGCACAACGTGGCAGGCACCGCACAGTGCCTGCCACCTTCTGCATGGCAATGTAGGGGGGTACCTTAGGTACCCCCCAGGTGCAGCCCCCACCCCCCCATCCCTTGGGGGCCCGCAACGGGCCCCCAAAGCAAATCCCCGCCAGCTTTTCCATGGCGGCATCGTCGCCATGGAAAGGCTGGAAACACCACACATCATAATATGGATGGCGGTGCCTGCTAGGCACCGCCACCATATATGTACCTCGGCTCCGCCCGGCCGGCAATCGTAACAATTGCCGACCGGCGGAAAAGCGCAGACGGACTTTCCGTCTACCGCGTTACCCACCGCCATTGTAATCTGGCGGTGGGTAAATCAGGTTACGATGGCGTAACGGTCGCCACCGCCGGCCCGGGGGTGGCGATCATTACGCCATCGTAATGACCCACTAAATGTGCTGTCTGCATTATTCTTATGTTATGTTATATTGATTTGTATAGTGCAATAATCACCTGATTATTGCAGAACTCAAGAAGTGAGGAGGAGACTCTGATGTGTTGAGGGAGGTCATTTCATGTCTTGGGTGTGATGTAATACAATGAGCGACCTCCAGTTTTGATTTTGTGGATAGGGGAATGTGTGCGGGTGAGAGTGAAGCAGAGCATAGATGTTTGGTGGGTTGGTGAAAGGGTATGCAGCTATTCATGTATTCTGGCTCTGTATTGTGTAGGGCTTTGTATATGTGTGTGAGAAGTTTGAATTGGCTGCACTTGTTAATGGAGAGCCAGTGAAGCTTCCTGAGGTGCATAGTGATATGAGTGCGGCATGGGAGATCAAGTATGAGTCTTACAGCTGTATTTTGGATGGTCTGGAATCCATGTAGGAGTTGTTTGGAGAGTCCAGCGTGGACATCGTTGCCGTAGTCTAGCCTGCTGGTGATGAGTGCCTGCGTGATGGTCCATCTAGTGCTCTAAGTCATGCATAGGATTTGAAAGCAGGGGGTGCACACTGCATTGACTTGAGCCGTCATGTTGAGTTAGTCGTCTAGGATGATCCCTAGATTTCTTGCGTGGTCTATGGGTGTGGATGTTGGTCCTAGCTTCAACAGCCCTCAGGTGGACTCCAATGGGGGTGTCTCACTGCAGAAGACCATAACTTCTGTCTTTGTTGCAAGAGACCAGCCCTTCCATCTTGTAGGAGTTCAGCTGCAGGCAGTTGGTTCGCATCCAGTCTGCTACCATGGTCATGCAGTTGGTGAAGTTGGTCCTGGCGGTGGTTTTTTTGTCCGTCAGGGAGATGATGAGTTGGGTGCCATTGTCGAAGGAGATGAGGTGATATCTTGTGATAGGATGATATTGGCAAGTTGTGTCATGTATGCGTTGAAAAGGTTGGGGCTAAGGGACGATCCCTGTGGGACTTTGTATATCAATGTCTTGGTCTCTGATGTGAAGGGTGGCAGCCTGACTCTTTGGGTTCTTCCAGTGAGGAAGGAACAGATCCATTTGAGAACAAATCCCTGCATGCCAATCTTGTGGACTCTTCTGATGAGGGTGTTATGGGAGACAGTGACGAAGGCTTCAGAGAGGTCGAGTAGGATGAGGGCTGCTGCTTCTCCTTGGTGCAGGATGATTCGAATGTCATTGGTGGCAGCGATGAGTGCTGTTTTGGTGCTGTGGTTCTTTTTTAATCCTGATTGGGTGTTGTCTAGAAGATGGTGAAGTTTGAGGTGGGTTGTGAGTTGCTTGTTGATGGCCTGCTCAATCACTTCGGCTAGATAGAGAAGCAGGGAGACGAGTCAGAAGTTGCTAGGTTAATTTGGGTCAGCTGTGGGCTGCTTGAGGAGGGCCTTGATTTCTGCAATGTTCCTTCCCTCCAGGAAAGTGGCGGAGATGATGGAGGTGTTGATGATGTTTGTAGGGTGGTGCTGATTGGTGATGTTCCCAGGTTGTAGATGTGGTGAGTGAATTGGTCCATTGAGGACCCTGAGTGGATGGCATGCATGATTGCCACCACGTCATTTCTGGTGAGGGCAGTCCATTCGGTCAGGTAGCCTTCATGGTTGGTGGAGGGCAGGTTAGCAACGAGTTCTCTGGGGCTGGGTTGGTGTGTGAAATGCTGTAGATATTTGCTCTTTTGCTGTGGAAGAAGTTGGATAGGTTGTTGCAGAGTTGCTGTAAGGCAGCGATGTTGGTGACAGTGGCTGAGGGCGAGGTGAAATCTCCTTGCAGCTTTTGGATCTTCTTTTGATGTGGTCCACTAGTGCTTTTTTCTTGGTGTTTCTTATTTGCCGGTGATAGTGTCTAAGTGCAGCCTTGTAGGTAGTTCTGCTGGTAGTGTCATGGCTGGTTCTCCATTTCCTTTCCAGCTGTTTTTGGTGCCTCAGATCTCTTCTGTGTACCAGCTGGCCTGCTTGTATGATCTACTATGCTTGTTGGGTTTGATGGGTGCGAGGGAGTCAGCGCAGTTCTTGATCCAGTTGTTGAAGCTGTTGATGTCCTTGTCGAGGTTGTCTGTGGGGCAAGGTTGGTCCGTGCTGAGGGGCTAAGCCAGACTGCTTCTGTGATTTTGCCCCATCTGTGGCTTGGAAAGCTGAACCTTGTAGGGGACTTGAGATGTGTTGATTTCAAAGTGGAAGATAGAGTGGTCAGTCTAGATGGAGTAAAAAAATAAAACATTTGCAAATACATTGGAGCACACTAAGCATCTCTAACAGATCTGTGATACGGAAACTGAAAAGAAACACAGCTAAAAAAAACCTGCTTTGACTGTGTCATTGAAAGACCAACTATTTGTACAATTCTTGAGTTCACTCTAACATATGAAGTTACATTCAACATAAATGATGACAACCCAATCAAGGTTGCCACAAACATACTAGTTGCATTTAAGGTTGAATTAGTGTATTATTTTTTTTAAGTTCAGAATAGTTTATTACATTTTTAGTTAACAGATAGACAGTACAAAAAATAGTACAATAAAAGTACCTAATCAGAATATATGACGATTATCAACATCATTAGATTTATAACAGGTACATTATAATATAATATATTATTACAGAAAATTATAAAGGGAGGGAGAAAAAACAATTATACCTATGATATTAATAATCATTAAAATAGAACTACTATCAAAATAGAAACTATGCAAGAATATCAATGAATACTTAACTTATAGAAAAAAAACATTTTAAGAAGATAAATAGTTATCAATAGGTTTCCAGAATAAATGAAAAGAATTACAATTATAAATAACAACATTCAAGGATAAATGGGCTCCTCTTCTAGTAAAAATAACCCATGACCACCAAACATGAACAGATAATAATGAAACATCTTTCCAACATGAGGTAATGGATTTTAAAGCTGCTGATAATAGGAAATTAAAAAGTTTACCTTCTAAGTCAATTAATTTATGAGAAAGAACGACAGATTTACAAATTAGCAAGTTAAATGATAAATCATCATGAATATTAAGTATTTTTTTTATAACATCCCAAACGTCAGTCCAAAATTTAAAAATAGAAGGACATTCAAAAAGCATATGTTTTAATGAACCAGTATGTAAGTTACAGTGCAAACATTTTGAAGTCGGGAGGAGTTTAGCTTGAAACAATCTCAGTGGGGACCATAGACAATTATATAAAATATATGAGTTTGTTTGATAAAGCGAAACAGGTAACCATCCTGAAATTCTATTAAGCCAAATAGTTTTCCATGTTTCATAAGGTAAAGATAAAGAAAGCTCATTATTCCAAAATGTCAAAAGCATATTAATATTGTCACCCTTAAATGTACTCATCTTTTTATACAATATTGAAACACCATGAGGCAAAGTAGAAGGAGTTTGAATATAAATTGGTAAATCTGATTTAGCACTAGAAGGTATAAAGTGAGGAAATGAACCTAAAATAGAATTGCATAAAAATTCATATTTGAATAAATCAGAGAAAGATAAATTAAATTTTTCCTTTTGAACATCAAAAGAGATAAAAGCATTGTTATGATAAATATCTTTGAGGCACAAAATACCAGCCTTAATCCATGAATGCCAAAATCTAACATTTTTAGTAAGTTTTATGTTTGAATTATACCATAACGACATATCTTCAGTAATGGACATGGGTGATTGAAAAATTAAATCGAAATCATGTAATATTAACTTAGTGGATTTCAAAATAACAGATTTATTGAAAAATATTGATTTATTGGACATAGTTAACAAAGAAGGTAAGGTAAACGGCTCTATTAAACTCTTTTCTATAGAAAGCCATGTAGGGGGATTAATCAAATGAGAATGATTAAACCACAGAGAACTTTGCTTTAATATAAAAGCTTTGTGATAACAAAGAAATCTGGTACACCAAAACCTCCATTACCTTTAGGCAATTTTAATTTTTATAACTAATACGAGGTGACTTATTGCTCCAAAGAAATTTATTAAGAAGCCGATCTATATCTTTATAAAACTTCATAGGAAATTGGGTAGGAATCATGGCTAGGGAGTAAAAAAATGTTGGTGCTATAGTCATTTTTATGAAGTCTATTTTTCCCCACCACGAAAGCTGAAGTGAAGACCATTTAGATATTTTATCCTTAATGTAACTTAAAATAGACTCACAATTTAATGATATTGTAGTTTTCATAGAAGATGAAAATAAAATGCCTAGGTATTTACATTTTTCTCTTTGCCAAATTATATCATTTAAGGGTAACATATCTGGGATGCAATGAATATTTATAGGAAAGAATTCCGTTTTATTAGTATTTAATTTATAACCAGAAAGTATGAAATAAGATTAAATAATCTCAAATAAAGGAGGAAGTGAGGAGATAGGAGTGCAAATAAATAAAAGTACATCATCTGCATATGCTAACGTTTTAACATTAACCTCCTTAATATTAATACAATTAATATCATTACATTTCCTAATTGAAACAAGCAAAGGTTCAATTACAAGAAGAAATAGGAGCAGGGAGAGGGGACAACCCTGTCTGGTACCTCTGAAAAGAGAAAATTGGTTTGAAGTTTGGCCATTAATAAATAAACGAGCTGTAGGAGTAGAATAAAGCGCATATATCATACGAATAAATATGTCAAAATTAAATGCAAATAAAGTACTGAAATAAAAATTGCCAATGTACTTTATCGAAGGCTTTTTCAGCCTCCAATGCTAACACTCCTGCTGGTAAAGGTAAATTGGACCCTTGTTCTATAACATGCAATAATGTTCTTGTATTATTTGCAGAATATCTATTTCTCATAAACCCAGATTGATCTGGATGAATGATATAATCTAAAACAGAGGTTAACCTAGCTGCAAGTACTTTGGCATAGAGCTTACAATCTTGTTTTAATAAGGAAATAGGATGGTAATTTGAAACAAGTGTAGGGTCTTTATTAGGTTTAGGCAATACAACAATTAACGCTTCAGTAAAAGAACCTGTAATAGTCCCTGTGGAACTAAAAAAGGTAAATAATTTAAATAAATGAGGAATAAGTTGTATTTGAAATTCCTTGTAAAATTCTGCTGGAATGCCATCTGGTCCTGGGGATTTGTTTTGTTTAAGAGATTTAATGGCTAATCGAATTTCATCTTCAGTAATGAGCAGATCTAATTTATTTTTAGTTAAAAGGGAAATCTTGGGTAATCCACATGTAGTTAAAAAAGAATCAATTACAAAAGAATCATCAAAGTTAGGTTGATTATATAAAGTAGTGTAATAATTTAGAAATTCATTAACAATATCATTTTGCGATATGGCAATTTTCCCATTGGGGCCATGAATCGAATTTATTTGGATTTTATCTTTTTTAATGCGTAGATAATTAGCTAAAAGCCGTCCAGATCTGTTAGCATTAAAACAAAATTTGGCTTTAGATTTGGAGAGTTGAATACCAGCTCTTCTGCTAAGAATGGAATTAAATTCATATCTTAGGGGCTCATTAGGATGTCGTGACGTTCGCGGCACGACATCGTAATGAGTGAAACCCCCGCCATATTACAATGGCGGGGGGTTTCGCCGGCCGGCGGAATTGGCCCCTAATATGGTGGCGGTGCCTAGCAGGCACTGCCATCCATATTAGGATGGTGTGATGTGAAGGCCTTTCCATGGCGGCTTCGCCGCCATGGAAAGGCTGGCGGGAATTGCTTTGGGGGGGGAGGTGGGGGGGGGTGGGGGCTGCACTTGGGGGTACCTATGGTATTCCCCTCATTGCCATGCACAAGGTAGCAGGCACCGCGCGGTGCCTGCCACGTTGTGCATGGCAATGCACAACATGTATTTTGGCATTGCTGCGGGTGCTGCTCACAGCAGCACCACTCGCATAATGTTAACTATACGGAATGCGACCGCCAGGGTGGCGGCCGCATCCTAATTGGTGGTGCGGGACCGCCGCACTGCTGGCGGCCGGTCCCAACACCGCTAGGGTGGCGGGCGGACTGTAGTCCGCCCGCCATCCTAATGGGGCCCTTAGTTTTTGTAATTTCAACCTTTCCTGAGTCTCATTAGAAGTAATAAAAAGCCTTTCAAATTTTGCAATCTGTTTATCCAATTCTTTAATTCTTACATTAAAAGTTTTATTTTCATGTGCCATGAGAGAAATAGAAGCACCTCTAATATAAGTTTTAAAAGCGTCCCATCTATTCACCAGGGATGTAGAACCTTCTGGGTTAAGTTGAAAATAATCCTGAATAGCATCTAATATTTTCAGTTTGTTTTGTTCATTAAGAACAATATCAGTATTCATTCTCCTTCTGGATTGTGTTTTAAAATTTGAATTAAATTGCAAAACAAAAGATATTAAAGCATGATCCGATATATCAATATTACCAATGGTAGGAGTAACCACAGAATTAATTAATTGTCTGGAAATTAGTAAATAATCAAGTCTCGAATGTGAGTTATGTGGGTTAGAGAAAAGGTAAACATTTTTTCCGTAGGAAAATGTAATCGCCAAATATCAATTAATTTTGTAGTTTTAAGGAAAGATTTAAAAGTTAGAAAAGCTTTTGGAGGTCGAAATTTAGTGAGAGACGATCTATCCAATAAAGGATCAGAAATAAGGTTGAAGTCTCCTCCAGCTATAAGAGGGACGTTACCTAACTTAAGTACTTCAGTAGTTAAATTAGACCAAAACATAGGATCATCAGCAGTTGGACCATAAAAATTAATTAACAACATAACAAAATCATAAACTTTAATTTTAACTATGACATATCTACCGTCTAAATCTGATGATTTACTTAAAATTTGACAATGTAGTCTTTTAGCAAAAAGAATAGCAACACCATTTTTCCTACCTTTAGCAGGAGAAGAGACAATAGTATCAACCCACTTTTTTTCATATAATCTAATATTTTATCTTCAATATGTGTTTCTGAATAAAACAAATATCTGCTTTACAACTTCCTAAATAATCTAAAATCTTTGTACGTTTTACCGGATGTCTCAAACCCTTGACATTTAAAGAGGTTATTTTAACATTATGAACATTAGCCATAATAAAATAGAGAGTAAAAGAAATAGGATTTAAGAAGAGGAGAAAAAGCTGAAGAAAAATATAGAAAATAGTAGTTCTAGAACATTGTACAAGGAAAAGGAGGGAAAAGAAAAAGACAAACAAACATAAAAAAAGACGACTACAAATAAACATTAATAACAGATTTGAAACGCACATGCGCTTTACAAGCATGACCGATCCGTTGGAGCCCAGCGTGAAGAGAACAATAAAATTAGTCAGAATTGCATGTTATAACAATATTCAAGTAGTGGAATCATGCGTATCCATAGAGTGTTGTGAATGCTGTTCCAGGAATAATTTTAAATCTTCCGGATGCTGGAAGGACTTTGAAAAATTATCTTTCCAGATTCGCATTGTTGAAGGGTCAAATAGGCCATATTTAAAACCAAGACTTCTCAATTGAGGACGAATGTCAGTGAATTCTTTACGAATCTTAACAGTCTCTTTGGCAAAGTCTTGGTGAATGAAGATTTTATTGCCATTAACCATTAAGGATGGAATTTCCTGTGCTGCTTTCCTTATCAAGACCAAATGATGGTGATGTAGAACCTTAAAAATCATTTGTCTTGGCTTAGTGTGATGAGGATTGCGATGGGATGGAATCCTATGCGCTTTATCGATTTCAAATTTCTCTGGAAATTTAATGTTTAAAAGACCAGGTATCAAATTCTCCAAGTATAGTCTGCAATTAGAGCCTTCAACATCCTCTGGTAAATTAAAAATACGTAAATTGTATTGCCTGTTACGATTTTCCATGTCCAGAAGAAGAGCAGACATAGGAGAAATTTTTGCCACAAGTGGTGTAAAAGCGTCAATTTTAACTTTGTTATCTTGTATTTTGATTGAATTATCTGAAACTTTCATTGACATACTAGCCATATCTTTACGTAGGCTTTTAATCTCTGACGCAATGGTATCAGTGTTGGCATGCAGTGCATGAAGCTCTTCAAGAATTAATGCCAAGGAAGGCTCACTAGATTCCACCACTTTAGATTTTACTGGAGGAGGAGAAATCTGTTGTTTCCTCTTATTATTGGGAGTTTGCGCATTTTTATCCTCCATTTTCGTATGATAAAAAAGAAAGAAGCAAATAAATGCAAAGTACAGTGAAATAAGATAAATGCAGAAAAAATGCTTCAAGGAAAAAGCTGGTGCAGCAGCTAAAACAGACTGTGGGAGTGGTTAGGCCAAAGCCAGGCCCTTTCCGGAATACTTACTCCGGCCCCTGACAGGAAATCTGGGCAATACCTTGAGGCAGAGTTCGAAGCTGAACCAGGAGGAAGAAAAACCCCACTTCCGGCATCCTGAACACCAGGAAAAGGCACCACAGCAGCAGGTAAGGCTTCAGCAGGCTGCTGCAGTATTTTCCAATAAATTCTGACTGGAATTAATGTTTTCGTCGTAAAAAACGGGCCCCTTCGACACGGAGCTCACCGGGAGGTGGCCATCTTGGTTTTGCGCGCTCGCGTGTCCAATGGAGTATGAATTAGTGTATTCTAACACTCATGAGATGCTAGTGGTAAAAACCTGTGTTTTAAATGAATGAACAACACCCCACCAGGTACCTACGTCCTTCAGAATGTAGAACTGGTAGGTTAGCACCAAAAACCACTGTCTTCCTGTCTAAAGTATTTTTAATAGTAAAAACGAGATAGAGTAGTGAACTGCTTATAAGCCTCCAAATGGCCAACCTGTATGAGGAAATCTTTAAAGAACAATTCATTTTCGAGAACCTTAAACATGCAGCATATTTTTGGATTAGGGAAGCATTATACAAATGAAAAACCTTGTCTCAAAAATATTATTTCTGGTAAGGTCCTTGGACAATCCTTTATAAATTCCTTAAAGGATTTAATATCTGCTGACCAGATCTTAAATTAACTCTAAAATCACAAAGCAATCAAAATAATATTTTGGACTTACTTATCTTTCTTTTTTTCTTTTCTTTTTCTTGTCCTCATTTAACAACAGGTGGCTATCACCCACCAGATTAGTCGCATATACCTTGACTCCTCTGCAGATACACTTCCACCTGAGCAAGACTTTTCTAACAAAACTTGAGAAAATGTACTGATCCCACGATGTTCTCATGTTGGACCATAATCTTAATCTTCGGGCAGCCCTCATCTCACGTTTTGGGCCTTCCCACATGTTGCTACCTTTACCAATTCTCTAGTGGTGACCACATCTCTTCCTTTCCCAATGTGAGATTACTGTCAAACCTGCAGACCCCTAATGCTGATTCTACCCAGTCGTTGAGACATGTGGGAACAGAGGATAATCATTTCATGCATAATTCCCTTCTTGCCAATAAAACCAATACAAATAAAAATAATCTCTGTTTCTTGAGTAGTTTAACTACAGAACCAGTATCCTCTAAAATACCAAAAATCACCAGTGGAAGGCTTACCTTAATTTTTCTGCCCAACATCTCAGATAAAGCCTTACCCACATTTTGCCAGAAGAGCAGGATTACAGGACTCTGCATAAACATATGTAAATTGTCAGCCATCTCAAGCCTGCATTTCACCTCTCGATTCCCCAGCCTCCTTAGCCTATTTGGTGTCTAATAGGCTCTGTGCTGCATAAACAAGTGATACTTCTTAAAAGATGCAGACTTTACTAATTCATATAAAGTGACAGAGATACTTGCCAAACATTTGTGATCTCCAGCATTGACAGGTCCCTTCTCCAATTCTCTAGCAGCGTGAAGGCTCCATCTACACCCTCTAAGATCATCCAGAACCACTTTGCTACCTCTTTCCTTATGGGGGAGCTGCCTTGTAGTTGATACTCACTATCGGGGTCACCCATAGGCTCCTGAGGCAGTCCACGTGCCCAACTGGTAAACTGATAATATTTAAACCTAGATAAAGTGTCTCCAGTGATCCAAGACATATCTTCCAAGGGTATCAGGGTACCTTTCCTAATGATCTGCCCCCATCTATTAATCCCAGGGGCTATCAGGGGGCTAGCTAAGAGATCCCAAAGGCATTCCAGAGTCCCTGGTGGATAGGGGTTAATTTGCTGTAGTAAGGTATTCCTAGCACCCATCTAATTTGCACCCAGAGCCCACATGCTGCCTTCAAATTCTTCATTCTTTTTTAAAGAATCACAAAACATATACAAGAAGTGTGTCCCCCCACCTTGCATGTTTTTTATCATTGCTTGAAACGTAACAACATTCCACAAATGTGCCTCTTCCCTTAACAGAACTCTCACTTTCTTTAGCTGTAAGGCCCAACAGTACATT
The DNA here is from genome assembly GCA_963921515.1 of Calotriton arnoldi. NCBI lineage: Eukaryota > Metazoa > Chordata > Amphibia > Caudata > Salamandridae > Calotriton > Calotriton arnoldi. Next base: position 302,627 of record CAWUFW010003799.1, on the reverse strand, counting down.
TGGAAGACCGAGGCAGCTGTACCTCTTTTAAGCATTCTCCTGCAAGGATTTTTCCAAGCTATTCTAACCCCTCTACAGGTCCAGATGAAGCTGCTCACTTCTCCTTGCAACTTCCTAAACCACGCCACCTCAAATAATAGTGGAGGTGCATTGGAAAGAAAAGTGAACTTGGGTAAAATCGACATTTTTATAATATTTGCTCTCCCTATCATCGTAAGTGGCAGGCTAAGCCATAATTTTAACAGTTTTTTAGTTTCCACCATTACTTTATTAAAGTTTGCTTGAGCCATCTCACCTAGATCTTGTACTACTAAAACCCCATGGTATCTAATTTCTCTCTTTAGTAGAGGGTTATCACACGTAGTATTCCAAACCATTATCAATTTTTTTTCTGCGTTATTTAAGTAGTCTGAAACGTCCCCAGAAATACTTAATTATCTGCTGTAAAGTGGTATACGAACTTGTCATGTTGGGGGTGCATACCATCAAATCATCTGCATATAATGTGACCTTCTTCTCCCACCCATTGCAATCAAAAGGTAAATTACCTGGGCTCGCCTTTAACTTTTTGGCTATTGGCTCAATATATGGATTAAACAGCAAGGGTAACAATGGGCACCCCTGCTGAGTCCCTCTCCTTATATTAATCTGTCCGATCAATCTCCCATTCACAGCAATCCTTGCAGTCGGTTCTCTATAAATTAATTGAATTGCTCTAATAAATTTCATACCCATATCATTATGTTTTAAGAGTGTATATAGATATGATCAACTCATCCTGTCAGAGGCTTTGGTGGCATCAACCTTTAAAATCGGAAGATGCATACTCCCTTCCGTAGCCAAGTCAATTGCCCCTACCAAAACATGTGCTAGCTCATGTAGCTGTGGACCCCTGACATAGCCCTTTTGATCCTCATGAACCAGGCACCCAATCACTTTATCCAATCTCCTTGCACAAATATGTGTATAGATCTTATAGTCAGAGCTCAGCAAGGTCTGTAAGATTCACAGAGCTTGGGCTCCTTGTTAGGTTTTAAAATCTCATTTATTGTGGCTTCATTCCATGAGCATGGTAAAGTTTAACCTTTAGAGAAAATAACTGTCATCAATCTCAGAAGAACTGGGAGTACTACCTCCTCCAACACATTATATATAACTCATTTGGGAGTCCATCAGGGCCTGCTGCTTTTCCTTTTTTTCAACCACCTTAATGCCGTCCTCACCTCTTCCAGACTCATCTCTTGATTTAACTTGCCTTCCAAGTCCTGCCCAAGCTTTGGGAGTGATAATTCTCATAACCAATTCTCCATTTCCTCTTGGGGGACCTCCAAACCCTCAGTGTATAATTCCTGAAAATGCTTAACAAAGGCTTATTCTATATCTCTCGCGTCAGTACACCACTCTACTGTACCAATATCTTTTATCCCCCTGATAAAATTTGTAGTTTAGTCTACCTTTGTCTTCCGGGCAAGAAGCTTCCCACAACCTTCCTCATATTCATACTTTGCTAGCCTCCCATCTCCTACGTGAAACATTATCTAGATATCTAGCCAACTCTTCCTTTGTATCTCTAAGCTTGTTCTCAAGGACGAGCAATTTCTGAGGTCTACAATAACAATCCCTCCCCTCCTGTGACTTAGCTATTCTTCCCTCTAAGTCTTCAAGTCTACACTTAGCCTCTTTATTTTTATGCACTGCAATACTTATTATCCTCCCTCTAATAAAGGCTTTAAATGCATCTCTAAACTATATGGAGAGGGGCCGATCCTTCATTTACTTCAAAGTAGCACACTGTGTCCTGCTTCAACTGATCACTCACATTCAGGTCAAGCAGTAATCTTATATCTAGAGCCCATCTGACATGGTCTAGTCCATTTCCCATACCCAGTCTAGCCTGACTGCCGAGTGATCTTATAAACGTTTGGGAAGGTGAACCACATCCTGCTAGTCAATCTAGTTAGATCAGGTAACTATAACTGCTGAATTTCTATGGTTTGTATGAGGGAAATCTGAGCCTACCTATAACGTCCCTGTAACCTTTGTTTTTTTTCAGTGAATTTCGAAAGTATTTTTAATTCTATTTCCTAACTATAACATCCCTGTAACCTTTGGGTTTTTTTAAAGTGAATTTCTATGGTTTTTTTCACCTAGTAGTCACGTTTGCAGAGGGGTAGAGAAAGGGGGTGGATCTCTGACCAGCTCTCAGGAATCCCGCTGTGTGTGACTTACTGGAGGTAACAGGAGGGCTACTTTGCCGCCAAGGACCCTCAGCATCAAAGAGGGCTTCATCCCCCAATTAGTACTGTGCCAGGAGGCTCATTTGCAGAGTGGTAGAGAAAGGGGGTGGGGCCTCCGACGCGCTCTCAGCAATTGTGCTGTGTGGGACTCACTGGAAGTAACAGGAGGGGTTCTTGGCCCCCAAAGACCCTCAGCATCAAAGGGGCCTTCATTGCCAGCCAGTAGTGTGCCAGGAGACGCGTTTGCAGAGTGGTGGGATAAGGGGGCATGACCTTCGACAACCTCTCTGCAATCATGCTGTGTGGGGCTTACTCCAGATAACAGGAGTACTTGTTGGCCCCCAAGGACCCTCAGCAGACAAGGGAACTTCATCCCCCAACTAGTAGTGTGCCAGGAGGCTCCTTTGCAGAGTGGTGGAGAAAGGGGGTGGGGCCTCCGACCAGCTCTCAGCAATTGTGCTGTGTGGAACTTACTGGAGGTAACAGGAGGGATTCTTCACCCCCAAAGACCCTCATCATCAAAAGGGACTACATTCCCAACCAGTAGTGTGCCAGGACACGTGTTTGCAGAATGGTGGAGAAAGGAGGTATGGCCTTCAACGACCTCTCAGTAATCCTGCTATGTGGGACTTACTGGAGGTAACAGGAGTACTTGTTGGCCCCCAAGAGCCCTCAGCAGACAAGGGGACCTCATACCCCAACCAGTAGTGCGCTAGGCGGCACGTTTGCAGAGTGGTCGAGAAAGGGGGCATGACCTTTGACAACCTCTCTGCAATCCTGCTGTGTGGGGCTTACTTGAGGTAACAGAAGTACTTGTTGGCCCCCAAGGACCCTGAGCAGCCAAGGGGACTTCTTCCCCCAACTAGCAGTGTGCAAGGAGGCTCATTTGCAGAGTGGTGGAGAAAGGGGGTGGGGCCTCGACCAGCTCTCAGCAATTGTGCTGTGTGGGACTTACTAGAGGTAACAGGAGGGGTTCTTGGCCCATCAAAGACCCTCAGCATCAAAAGGGACTACATCCCCAACTAGTAGTGTGCCAGGAGGCACGTTTGCAGAGTGGTCGAGAAATGAGGCATGGCCTTCGACGACCTCTCAGCAATCCTGCTATGTGGGACTTACTGGAGGTACCAGGAGTACTTGTTGGCCCCCAAGGGCCCTCAGCAGCCAAGGAGACCTCATACCCCAACCAGTAGTGCGCCAGGAGGCGCGTTTGCAGAGTGGCAGAGAAAGGGAGCTGTTCCTCCAGTGACTTCCGGGCCATTTTTTAATAATTTGTAACTTCTTTTAGTGGTGGGCCATGCAGCTGATTTTGGCCCCTGGGACCTTATTCCTGGGGGCCCAGTCAATTTGTAATAAGGGAGAGGGGCCATGTGGCCCCCTCCCTGGGCCGCTTTCGGTCCCGGGGACCCCATCCCCCAGGGCACGGCCTTTTCATTTAAATGTACAATATTGGGGAGGGGAGCCACACAACCCCCCTCCCTGGGCTGATTTCGGCCCCAGAGACCCCATCCCCTTGAGCCCGGCCATGTCTGCTGGGTGTCCCCAGGGCATCCACTCTCCCCTGGGACTGCGAGGGAGCCTCAATGCCCCCGTGTTCCCTTCTGGCTCCCCGCCTCCTGTGGGAGCCGCCATTGCTTTCAGACATAGGGAGCTGCTGGAAAAGCAGCTCCCTGTTTCTGAAAGCAATTCTGCTCCACTTCCAGCAAGTGGAGTGTTTGCTTTGACTTGGCGGGAGCAGTAAATCTCCTTCCAAGCCACAACAAACAGCTATGTCCCTGGGGGTGGGCACCCCGGGACATAGCAGGAGCCGGCCCTGGGGGGTGGCGGTCCCCAGGGCCATCTATGGCTCCAGGTGGGAGACCGCTTAGCCCCTTCCTTTCTTGTTGAAGTTGGCCCTGGGATGGTGGTCCCAGAGGCCCTCATTACAAATTTAAAAACCCTGAGGAGATGGGGGTCCCAGGGCACAGGGGTGTCCACGACTCACCCCCTAATTTTTTATTGAATGAGGCCCCGAGGAGGTGGTGGTCCCAGGGCCCAGGTGTCCAAGAGGTTCCCCCTATAATTCTACTTAAGCCCCGATGGTGGTCCCGGGGGCATTAATAAGCCCCAGGAGAGGGGGCCTGTATGCCCCCTCCTTTATTATCAAAATGCCCCTGGGACCTGGTCCACCCGGGGGCCGATTACTAAAGAAGTGCGGGAGCCCGCATTTTTTTATTTCAGTGGGAGCCTCGACTCCAGCGTGACTCCAACCAAATTGTTTGGTTTTTTAAAAATGTTTTTTTGCTCTGGGGGGGTCCTTTTGGGACCCCTGAGAGGCCTAAGGTGTTATGGTATTCATATCCTGCCCCCTTCTCTTATTTTTTAATGTTTTTTCTGGTACTCGGCTCAAGCTGAGTCCCAAGATAGCTGTCAACACTTCCTGGTTTGAAGTGTTGGCAGCCAATCAGATTTGAGCACCGGGACTGTCGCATCTTTGCAGAATTCAAGTCCCTATATATACAACTTTGGATTTCGGTTAATATCTCTAAAACTACTGAACGGATTTACACTAAATTACAAAAAGGCACTTCCCTGGACCATTATCTACTTTTCTGGCAAATTTGGTGTAATTCCATTCAGCAGTTTGGGCTGTAGCCGTGTCTAAAAGTCCTACGGCAATCAACATGAGAAACGCACGTTATTTGACCCCCCTTTTTCTCAGCTCCCACTTGTAGGATCACCCCGAAACATTCCATGCGCAACAAATATCACAGTCACACTTTGTTTAGAAAATTTCGTAAAGATTCGTCAAACGACGCCAAAGGTATAGCCAAGTCAAAAAATGCCTTTCCTATGGAAGCATGGTTGTAACCATAACTACCTACTAGAGTCTGACTTCCAGTAGGTAGCACACACATATATATAATACTTGCCAAAATAATTGCATTTACATGTACACTTTTTACTACGAGTATGCCTTTGCCATTCATGCTTTTACAATTAAATTTGTTATAAAAGCATCTGTGGAAAAAAGTACTTGTGGTAAAAAAAACTGTTGTAAAAACATTTGTGGCTAAAAATTTTTTATTGTAACGCCTTCATTGTGAAGGCATTCGCTGTTAACCTGTCGTTGTAAACGATGTTTCCCTATTTCAAGCATTCCATTTATTTAATTTTGTTTACATCATAACATAAAACGGACATGTGTCTATGCTGTCTGAATTGGCGCTTTCCATACACTCACACCTAGGGCCTTATCTACAAAGAAGTAACGCAGCATGGTACCGCAAGCCATTTCGCTGCGCTACTTTGGAAGCAAAGGGATGCGTCATAACTACAATGATATGACGGATTCCTTTGCTCTCCTCTGCACTGATGCACAATGAGCTGACATGCACCAATGCAGGTACCCTTGCACAGGGTGCCTGTATTGCGGATATGATTGTCTTTGTGCAGGAAGGGAGACCTTCCTGCACAAAAACAATCGCAAGAGGTTATTTCCTCTTTCTTTGCATGCTGCAGAATCCATCATGAATAGAAAGAGGAAAAAAGGAGGAGAAATAAAAACATTTCTCTTTGTTGCGCCTCCCTACGCCTCCCCTGGGGAGGCGTAGCATTCTGACGCATTGCCAGGTTTACAATTTCTCGTAAATCTGGAAATGTGGCAGAAGCCATGGCACGCCCCTTTCAAGTAAAGTGCTGCATGTAAAGGGGCCTTATTTACGAGGACACGAAAAGCCACGCAGGGTGGCTTTACGTGTCCTTGTAAATATGGGGCAGCAAGATGTGCCGCTGCTGTGTCACAAAAAGTGACGCACCGGCAGCGCAAGGGGCTTGTAAACTATATTTACCTGAGTATCAATGTCAGTAGATCGTCTAACATAAATATCTTGTCTTAACTATTGTTTCCAAAATATTGCTTATTTGGGTTCATAATAGAAAATCGACACCCAATGAGACGATATTTTTGAACATAATATTTTAGACACAATATTTATGTCAGATAATATTTCTGACATGTAAATTTAACACGCACATTGGGACTACTGACAAAGGGTTTCCTGAAATGATTTTTTAAGTCTGACTGCCATTGGCAACACTCCGTCTAACTGTTCAATGCCAGTAAAATTCATCCGACGTTTTGTTTGAAGAAACGTGTCTTCCATTCAAAACGGCACTATATTTCAAGCTGCGTTGCGGTTTCTGGATGGCGAATGCCTGTAGACAGCCAATCCCACAAAAGAGTAACTTTTTAAGAAATTATTTCACACTAAAATCCTTAATGTCGTTTCTCTTCCTGGTGATGTATGTGTCTTTACAAATGGATTACACACATCTGCCACTCAATCAAGTTGTGTTTCTGTAATCTAGGCTTAAAATCCTTAACTTTTGAACACTCTTCGAACCCTTATCTCCACTATGTCATTCCACTTCTATTTTGCTCTGTTAAGCATTCTTTTGCTTTTGACAGCTTTCCCTTTTGGACTCTATAGTGTGCGTCCAAAGCCCATTGAACCATTCTGTCAAAGTTATTCACTCCATGTACCATACCGGCTGCGCCATTCTATAAAGAATGCTCTCAAAAGGGCACGAAGCCGATCAATTTTTACAATTAGAGACCCTTGTATCAATCTCTTCTTGGACACAAGGGCTTTTAAACCTGCTTATAAATTACTTATAAATAGACACAAAGAGAAATACAATTACATGACACTTCTCTTGAACTTTTGAACAAGGTTGTCAGAAGCACAATCAGCTCAAAACAATAACCCCATGATAATACTGTCAAAGGGACATGTTCATCAGATGTTGTAGAAATCGGTGGAACGTGTGGCAAAATTGCAAAGGGTGCCGCTTCAGGAGGTTTTACGAAGGAGTATAAAATGCCCTCTGACGCCCTCGGAATTGATCGAATCAAACCCGGCGCTCACGAGGCTGAGGTTTACACAGGAAGCCAGTGGTCCTAAGACAGGCAGACTCTTCTGGAACTGCCAATTTGAGATATCAAGGGGCAGATTTACAACCCCCCTGCGCCACCAGTACGTCACTTTTTGTGACGTACTGGAGGCGCATTTCACTTCTCCATATTTACTCCTTGTAAATATGGCCCCTTCACAAGCAGCACTTTGCGTGAAAGGGGCGTTCCATGGGTGTTGCTGTGGGTGTTCCCACGCAACACCCATGGAATGAGACACATTTCCAGATTTACGAGGAATCGTAAATCTGGAAATGCGTGTCAATGCTACGCCTCCCCAGGGGAAATGTTTTCATTTCTCCTTGTTTTTTCCTCTTTCAATGCGTGCTGCATTCTACAGCACGCATTGAAAGAGGAAAATGCCTGTAGTGATTGTGTTTGTGCAGGAAGGTGCCCCTTCCTGCACAAAAACAATCTCCCCACCATGGTGCAAGGGTGCCTGCGCCAGCGCATGGCTGCAGTTTGTGCGCCAGCACAGGGGAGAGCACAGGAATGCGACATATTATTGTAAATATGTCGCATTCCTGTGTTTCGGGAGTGCCGCAGCGTGGCGCAGCCAAAGGGCTTGCGTTGCTGCGGCACTTCCTTGTAGATCTGCCCCCAAGTGTACATGACAGTCATTTCGCCTCCACCTTCGTTTGGGATAAGGACTCTGAGGCTGCAGGGCTGGGAGTGTCTCGCAATCTCAGGTGCAACATCAGAGCAATATTGACAGCAGCTCAAAATAGAAACCAAAGAAGTTGCACCTAATGCAGTGAACATCTGTGTACCAAAGCATCGCAACGAAATGCGCTTTATGGTTGATCGAATGCTTTCTACGAACTGCATTCTGTCAGGAAGTGAGGCCTTTGTAAATTCACCCAAAAAGAGCATATCGCCATAAAATAGTTTAATTAAATTCTAAACTGTCATGTGCCCCAGACAGTCCTGTGCTTTTCAAATTTTTTTTTAATCAAAAGTACTGTGAATGCTCGCTGTTGTAGGTCTGTACAATTAATGGAAAATTGAACATGCAAGACCCCGCATGCTGTGGTGCTGGGTGAAAAACTAGTGAGGCTCAATGTCATACTCATGGCAAGCAACTAATTTGTAGCAAGTATACAAGATGAGGATGTGATACCATCAGACAAGGAGTCTAAAGAAAACTCTCCTTTTTTCTCAGCCCATCACAAAGCACTGTTAGTGAATGCCTTTTGTGAGAAATTGGTTTACTGGTTGACTAGGGAGTAGCCTTGGTCAAGCAGCTTCCAAAAACCTTGTCAGGGTAAGGCACAAGAAAACCCTAAATTAACTTGTGCTCAACCCCCTAGTAGCTTGGAACAGAGCAGTCAGGCTTAACTTAGAGGCAATGTTTAAAGTATTAGTGCAACACTTCAAACAGTAAAACAGTGAAAACACCACAGAAAAAGATCCTCCACCAGCTAACACAAACATAGAGCTAAATTTAATTAATAACACAAGACCGAAACTACAAAAATCCAATTAGAACCAGAGTTATGAATTTTTAAAGAATTAAGTGTAAAATAGTGCCTAAAAGCATGAAGCACCGACCGCAGGTATCTGGTCGTGCTGGACCGGGTCAAAGTCAAAAGTTCAGGCCGACCGCTATGGAGCACAGGTCGGATACAGTCCAGCTGAAGTTTTACCTTCTCAAGTTTTGTGGCAAGAGTTACGTTTGCGCTAGAGAGGGCCGAGTGAAGCAAGGAGAGCGCTGCGGGAAGTTGTTGACGTGGCATGAAGAGCAGGCCAGGCGTTGGGTACGGGTGGGCTGGAGCTTTGAGTTGGCGGTCCCGCATGAGCAGTCGATGCTGCAGTGCGTAGAGAAGGGCTAGTGGTGCTTCACACTGACTTTCAGTGCGAGCAGTCGGTACAAGCAGCCCGTTTGCCTTTGCAAAAAGCCCAAAGCTTGATTTCGGAGCCCGTGAGCCGCACCAAGGGTCCAGGACCTCAGAGGCACCACGTGGGGGTCAGGAACTCGCTGCAACAGTAACTCTAGTGTGATACATTTAAACTCTTTGGTCAATAATAACACATGAATTAATATTGAACAACGCCATCATTTATACAATGCATTAATTAAATTTAAGCTTTGCATCCAGACACAGTGTTACGATACGTCAACAATTTATTGTGTAAATACTTCTTGCGAGCGAAAGTACAAAGAACTTTAAAACCACAGTCACACTGTCCTGGTATACGTATTCCAGTGTAAATGGAGCTGTGTCCAGCTCCTCCTTCCAATGGCATGATGGCCCATCTAGGCACACCTTAGCTCCCCATTGTGCATGGCAGTCTAGTAGGAATACACAAATTGTCAGCTGCACCCAGTCATGTGACCCAGAGACAGACTCGAGGCACCAAATGGCTAAGGCAACAAAATGCCAGCTTTCTAAAAGCGCTATTTTCAGAATTGCAATTTAAAATCCAACTTCACCATAAGTTAGGATTTTAAAATGTGATTCCAGAGACACCAATCATGAACTCCAATGCTTTACCCTTGCAGCAGAGATTGAAAAGCTATACACCAGGAAGAGCTCTTTAGTCTGCAACCGCCAATCTTTTTCAGGAAGACAGGTTCTGGAAGACTCAACAAGGGGGTGTGCCTTTTCAGTGAAGGCCACCCAGATTTGGAATAGGCTACCATCTGATCTGAGAGCATTGCCAGGTCTATTGAAATTTCGGAAAGCTTTAAAGACCTGGGTGTTCCCCAAATAATCAGATGGCTGTATCACTATAATCTGATTCCTCTACTCTCTCTCTGCACCTACATAGTTTTCACTATAGCACCAGGATACCAGTTTTGGTCAAAGTTGTGCCCCATAAATAATTCAAATAAATAGATAAATCCTATGGGAGATGTAGGCCTTGCAGTAGCGAAAAACTCATAAATTCGTTTTTCATGTAAAACTTAAAAGTACATTTCTTACTTTTTAAATATGTATGATTTACAATGGCAGACCTGAGACAGGTTTAAGGTACTACTTAAGTGACTGACACAGCAAGTGCTGAAGGCCCACTCATAGCATTTCATTTGCAGGCCCTGGGCACATGTAGTGATAATTTACTAGGGGCTTTCAAGTAAATAAATAGGCCAATTGGGTATAAGACATGTTTTAGGGAAGGAGAACAAGCACTTTAACACTGATTAGTAGTGCTAAAGTGTGCAGAGTCCTAAGTCAGCAAAAACAGGAGGTCTGAAGGCAAAAGGTTAGTGGGAAACCACGCCCAGGATGCAAGGTCTAACACCTCTACCATCTCCCACCTTGTCTATGCTAAATCCTGCTATCTGGTAATTCCAGCTGGTCCTATTGATAGGCTGCAACGAGAGCAGAATATGACACTCCGGTTGTCCTTCGGCTTCGGAAGTTAAACAGGGTCTCCCAAGCCCATTGTAGCATAAAGTGGTTGCCAATCTCCAACTGGGTCGAATTTAAGTCCCTTTGTTTTGTGCATAAAGATTTTTTATGGGTCTGGTTTCAAATATTTCTAGAAGCTACTAACTAGGCACTCTCCCAGTCACCCTCTACGTCGCCATGGTTCCAAATACCTCAACAAGAAACACCTCTCTTGGGGATCCTTTACCTCTTCATCTACGCCACACAGAATGGCTTAAATTGTTTATGGAAAGTACTTACATCTCAGTTCTTTTGTTGAAGTCACCCTGAATGGATATCCCCAGTTTAGCACCATGAAGTGTAAGCATTGCACCTTATTAATTAATTAATTCATTTATTCATCCACATTTCACTTGATTGAGACTACCAGGCATATTAGATATTGTATAGTTATTGACCTAAAAGTACCAGCTCTTTGCAGAGTCAGACTCTTTAGGTTCATGCATAAAACACAGCTGCCATGTTTTGTGACATTTCTTTGTTTGTGGTATGCATATGTTTGACTTTTATATAACTCATGGGTTACACTGCGAATTACACATTATCTAGCGCAGATTAACAAACTGCTGCAGCACAACAGTCTTTAGTCAGTTCAGTTCAGAAAAGCTTTATTCGGTTATAAAAAAAACAACCATAAAAGCGAATGTACATACACATTTATATAATGACATCCATTTTCTAAAGGAAGTTTACTTTAAAATAATTCAAGAATACAAAAATTTAATTCCATTAAAATACTTTAAAAAACCATGCTTTTCCGTGCATAAATTGACTTTAAAATGAACATTGCTACAGAAAAACAGATATCCGGCTCTTTAAGTGTAAACATTAGACTCATAGCTGCATTAAAAGTTGTAACATTATATTTCTTGAACAATGGTTTTAAATATACAAATCTAAAATTAGAATACAATTCACAAAAAAGTAGAAAGTGCGGAGTGCTTTGCTTTGTGCGATTGTCACACGGGCATGGAGTGGCTGGGTACTGTTTCATTTCTGGAAATGCCACTAAGTGGTGTACAAGGCCCAGTCTCATCCTTGTCAATACAAATCGATGGGACGATCTTGTTACTAATGTCAAATAACTTTGATACCCAAAGGTGTCTATATGCAGTTGGTATTGCTGGTAGGTAGATTGTAACTCCACTTGTCTCAACCTATCCTCCTTACTTTGTGCCAAAAATATATACCTCATCTCTTGTTTGGAAAAATCTAAGACCTCCATTGGGTTATCCAGAGTTCTTATCTTAAATAGTTCACTAGTGGTGTTTACTATATATTTTAACCAAGGGATCTTGAGACAGTTATCCAATCGCATACAGTCCTTGATTATTATTTGTGTAAACAGGGTTTCTTCTTTCGCCCAGATTGACCTCCAAAACAAAAGAGGTCTTAATGCAATCAGATCTGTCAAATATTCAATTCCTGTTTCCCGATGAACCAACTCTGTAGACGCTGATTTAGGGAGGCATAATAATTTTTTAAGAAGATATTTTCCTCTGTTTTTAAATCTGGACAAGGGTAATTACCCCATAGTCCTGCTCCATATAATGCAATGGAGACACATCGAGCTTTATAAATATCAATCATATCTTTAATGCGTCGGTCTCCTAATTTGGCAGCAAATCTAAAAACCCCGTATATACTTTTGGTCATTTTCATTTGTACATTAGATATTTCAGATGACCACTTACCATTAGCAGAAAAGGTTATCCCTAAGTAACAAAAGGTATCAACTTGTTCCACTCTTGTTTCCTCTATAAAAAATTGTTTTATTTTATTAGGTTTTTTCCCACAGACCTTAATATATGTTTTGGCTTTATTTATTAACATCTTTCTCCCCTTAATAAAATCAGTAAACCCATTCAGTAATCGTTGTAGGCCTAGCGGGGTCCGAGATAGGAGCACCGCATCGTCTGCGTAAAGCAGTACTGGTATATTCTGTCTATCTACTTGTGGAGCATCCGCCGGTATTAGTTTAAGGACTGCGTCTACTTCATTAATAAATAGAATAAAAAGTAATGGCGCTAAGACACAGCCTTGGCGGATACCGCGTTTGACCTTAAAATTCGGGGTACAAGCACCCTGATGACCATACCGAACTCTACTTGATAATTTTTCATACAGTCTAGCAAGAAAGTAGATAATAGTCTCCGGGGCCCCTAGGTTGAGTAAAACTGGCCATAACAAAGTATGATCCACAAGGTCAAAAGCGCTGCTCAAATCAGCAAAACATAAGTAAAGTCCCCCTTGTTTTGCTCGTGTATATTTTCCAATTAAAAGTTCCAAATTAAGACACTGTTCCAACGTACCCAGCCCCTTTCTAAAACCATATTGTGATTTAGCTAAAATATCGTTTTCCCTGACCCATTCGTCCAATCTTACCAGAAGAACCCTGCTCATAACCTTCACTGAAGAGTCCAGTAGGGAGATCGGTCGGTAATTTCTAGCATCCGATTTGTCTCCTTTTTTATAAACTGGGATTATAACAGATTGACCCCACGACCTCGGGGGCCTTCTGTAACTGCTGCATTAAAAACTCTCGTGAGTATCGGACCCCATAATTTTGGTACTGATTTATAAACGTCTATGGGTACCCCGTCCGGGCCTGGTGCTTTGCCCCCTTTACTTCCTCTGATGCCTAACTCTACCTCGCTAAGTGTGATATTTAGCGGGATAGTAGAGCCATTTTGCATAATCTGTGGGCCCGTCTAGCAGTTCGTTACATGGATTAAAAATATTAGAAAAGTGTGTCACCCATTCTTCACAATTTACATGGCAAAAAGTTTCTGGGTACGAGTCATCTTTCAGGAACGTTGAATTAACAGTATCCCAAAATAACTTATTGTTGGATGTCGCAGCTGCCATAGAAAGGTTCCCCCAGGCTTCCTCTTGTAATTCCTTCCTCCTTAATTTTAATGCTATTTTATAGTCCAATCTTAAATTCTTCACTAACACTTTGTCCCTTGGTCTATTAGTGAGTGCTACTTTTAGCATATTCAGTGAGTTAGTACAAAAATGATTAAACCAGCCCATCTTCTGCTTTTGTGTCCCCTTTACCTGGATGGTAAAACACTTGTCAATAAAAACATTTATTCTACAAAAATTAATTAACATCAATGTTGGTTCCACCTCAACTGCAAGACTATCGAATATCTCCTTACCACATCCTAGGATAATCTTTTTTAAAATAGTGTTAGAATTAGAACCTTTCCATCTAATCCTTGTACCATTAGGTCTACACAATGCAATATTATCAATAGCGATTTGATCGGTTACAATTTTTTTACCCCACACATTCAAAGACATTGTGATACAATTATGATCACTAAGTAAAAGTTCAACTATAGAGGGAGTAGAACATAAGTGTAGAATATTAGCCGATACTAAGATGTGGTCAATAGTGGTGTTAGCATTTCTTCCAATAAAAGTAGGTATCCTATCTCCATTCTCATTTTGCCCACTCTGCATCACTTCAAGGTCATACTTCACCATGACCTGGTTTATGGTGGTACCATAAATGTTGTGAGGGAAGTGTAAAAGATCATCCCCTACATCATTCCTATACCCACAGACTTTAGTCATAGCATGAGCGCAGGTTGAAATATTAAAATCCCCAAGCCATAGAATAGCAAAATTAACATTTACAGTTGTGACCAGCTTCTCTATTTCTTTTTCTATGTCAGTAATTACAATATGTCGTGATGAGTCAAATAAATTATTATAAAAATTAATCAATAAAACATCCCGATCGTCATTGTGGTGCAACCATAATAGCTGGGAGTAATAATCCACATTAATAACCTTTTTTACTACCACCGGTAATTTGTTTGACAGAAGTATTAACAATCCACCTTTTGCTCTTCCAGCCATTGAGGGTTTAGCTAATAAATTATAAGAAGTGAACCCTTCAATGTAAATGGGGGCAGTACTCCAAGTTTCTTGAAGGCAGAGAATGTCAAGTTTGCTAACAAAATCCGACCAACCCAGTGTATACAATTTGTTTCCCAAACCAGCTATGTTCCATGTGGCAATTGTATAACCCCTCTCTGTCGGGTTCTCCCCGCCATTAATGGATCGTTCATTTATATACATATCAGAGTCGCCCTCAATGTTAATTAAATTTGAGGGTAACAAGTTTATAGCTGATTCCATAAAATGCCCTTTGTTTTCATCTGGGAGTATCCCTTGTGTAGCTACATTATCTGTATATATTGTACAACACTCATGCAATCCAATACCCTCAAGGCACGCCATTGACATAGTTAAATTAGATGTTGAAGGTGTTGACTCACTTTCTAATTTGGGTCCTACCCCCATTGGGTCCTTTCCTTGCTGACCCTTCTGTTTTTCCTCCCCACACCTCCTCATCCCTATTGTTTGTCAATCATTAGCATCCAGGGAGCTAAGTGGTAAAAATCTGTTAAAAGTGGGTAAAGCCCATTGTGGGTATGCCGGCCTTGCTGGGTATACTCTCCATTGCTCCTCATCTCTTACTCTAATATATGCCGGACTTAAGTGGCTATAAAAAAAACCTAATGGTAGCAGTGATATACCAGGATCGTTGAGGTTGTTAGGGGCCCCTCTCTCTAAGGAAGTCCTAGCCCAATCCGGTTTTCTAAAATTAATAATAATACAGTCTCCCTGTAATAACTTTCTTTGAGATCCAATCCAATTTACCCGTCGGGTTAGGAGAATCTGTTCCGCTTTTTCCACGGGGTACCCACAATGCTTACCTAACCAATTAATCACTTTATTTTTTAAAGCTTGGTCCGTCTCTTTTTGGCCTAGCTCTAGTTGAGGTACATTTACCATAACTGCAACATATGGGCAACACTCTGGGGGTAGATTAATAGGTATTTCTGATCTTCCACTTCTTTCCCTATTCCCTTTTAGTTCTTCTGGGGTCTTGATCTGCTCTACTCCATCTAATCTTTCTCCTCTTTTGTTGCATGATTGATTACTCCTATTCTCAATCTTCCTTGAGCCCGTTTGTGGCTGGTCATTATTTGAATTAGGCACAGCCTCATTACTTCCTTCATTACAGTTACCAGCTGGTAATTTGGGGCACATTATACCCTGTTCATCTTGATTTAATATGCCCCCTTGGGCATCATTGATGTTCACCCTTTGGTTATTACTAATTTGAATTATTAGGTCACTAAGTCTAGTGACCTCTCCATTAAGGTGATCTATTTTATCAAGAAGAGGTCTAATACAGGCCTCTATTTTTTGGTTAAGCTGGATAACTATATGGTCCATTTGCTCTTTTGGTAGGGGTTGTGGATCAGCACAGATTCCTGGTGTCTTAGCCATTGTATTTCTTACGTGTCCCTTTTTGCTTATGTTAGAAATCGCTACTTTTGCCTGGCTAGTTCTGCATCCCCTTTTCCTTTTCGGGGACGGCGAGCCAATTGGTGAGTTTTGCCGATGTCCACTAGGTACTAATACTAAATCTTTATCAAGGGTTCCCACGTTCCCGTTTCCCTCGGGGTTAGATGTTTGCTCAGTATTAAAAGTGTCTTCAATTACGTGGGTAGTCCCAGAATCATGCCCATCTATTTCCTCATTCACTGATCCTATACCTATTGAAAGGCGGCGTTCTGTCCTATCTATCTCATCATTAATCACACTTACTGCCCGTACTAGGTAAGAATCAATGGTAATACATGGAGGATCAATCACGCTTTTATGATGTTTTTGTGGTTTACGTTTCGACATTTTAGTAGTAGATGATATAAATATGTTATTCACGCCTCAAGGTAAAAGTAGTGCAAATACAAAATACAAAATACAAATCTAAAAATGCTAAGTATAATATATAAAACTTATAATGGGGAGCCGTAGCAAAGTACAGAATAGTATCAGTAAAAATCAATAAAAATCAGTAGAAATAAAGAATAAGATCATATATATCACAGTACTAAATCTTAAAAATGGGCCTAAGTTTAAAAAGATAATTATACAGCCAAATTTCAAAGTGCTTGTGCAAAACCACAGAGAAAATGTCATATAAAATGCACCAGGTGGGACAGTAGACTAATAAAATGCAGTATATAAGTATGATATCACCATATAAAAATTTAAAAAGAGTCCGGATATATCATAGAAATGTCAATAGGAAACACCACAGCCATATACCAGTTCACGATGGGGGTCAACACAGGCCTGAATACTCACGGCCAGCCCAGTAGTAATCGCTCTATAAACGACTGCGTTCTCCCATATGGATTCTCAGGTACAATTGCCTCCGCGTAAATGATTCAAATGCTTGGGACCAAGGGGATTGGCCCTGCCCTGCCTCTTCCTGGCAATGACGGGCAAGGACGGGCCCGCCCTTGGCCCGGGCTTAGCCCGGGCGCTGCCCGCGCGCGTCCCGCGCTGCGGAAGGGTGGCAGCGCTTTTGATGGGGCTGGAGGCTGGAGGCGCTAACGTGACGCAGCTTCCCCGCGCCAGGCAGGGGCTAATGGGAAATGTAGGCCGTTCCCCTCACGGCAAAGCGATGATGTTTCCCAAGCCGTTCCCCTCACGGCAAAGCGGTGAACTCTCTGGCCGTTCCCCTCACGGCAGGTAACAAGCGCCGATATGCGCGTCCCGCGCTGCGGAAGGGTGGCAGCGCTTTTGATGGGGCTGGAGGCTGGAGGCGCTAACGTGACGCAGCTTCCCCGCGCCAGGCAGGGGCTAATGGGAAATGTAGGCCGTTCCCCTCACGGCAAAGCGATGATGTTTCCCAAGCCGTTCCCCTCACGGCAAGCGGTGAACTCTCTGGCCGTTCCCCTCACGGCAGGTAACAAGCGCCGATATGCGCGTCCCGCGCTGCGGAAGGGTGGCAGCGCTTTTGATGGGGCTGGAGGCTGGAGGCGCTAACGTGACGCAGCTTCCCGCGCCAGGCAGGGGCTAATGGGAAATGTAGGCCGTTCCCCTCATGGCAAAGCGATGATGTTTCCCAAGCCGTTCCCCTCACGGCAAAGCGGTGAACTCTCTGGCCGTTCCCCTCACGGCAGGTAACAAGCGCCGATATGCGCGTCCCGCGCTGCGGAAGGGTGGCAGCGCTTTTGATGGGGCTGGAGGCTGGAGGCGCTAACGTGACGCAGCTTCCCCGCGCCAGGCAGGGGCTAATGGGAAATGTAGGCCGTTCCCCTCACGGCAAAGCGATGATGTTTCCCAAGCCGTTCCCCTCACGGCAAAGCGGTGAACTCTCTGGCCGTTCCCCTCACGGCAGGTAACAAGCGCCGATATGCGCGTCCCGCGCTGCGGAAGGGTGGCAGCGCTTTTGATGGGGCTGGAGGCTGGAGGCGCTAACGTGACGCAGCTTCCCCGCGCCAGGCAGGGGCTAATGGGAAATGTAGGCCGTTCCCCTCACGGCAAAGCGATGATGTTTCCCAAGCCGTTCCCCTCACGGCAAAGCGGTGAACTCTCTGGCCGTTCCCCTCACGGCAGGTAACAAGCGCCGATATGCGCGTCCCGCGCTGTGGAAGGGTGGCAGCGCTTTTGATGGGGCTGGAGGCGCTAACGTGACGCAGCTTCCCCGCGCCAGGCAGGGGCTAATGGGAAATGTAGGCCGTTCCCCTCACGGCAAAGCGATGATGTTTCCCAAGCCGTTCCCCTCACGGCAAAGCGGTGAACTCTCTGGCCGTTCCCCTCACGGCAGGTAACAAGCGCCGATATGCGCGTCCCGCGCTGCGGAAGGGTGGCAGCGCTTTTGATGGGGCTGGAGGCTGGAGGCGCTAACGTGACGCAGCTTCCCCGCGCCAGGCAGGGGCTAATGGGAAATGTAGGCCGTTCCCCTCACGGCAAAGCGATGATGTTTCCCAAGCCGTTCCCCTCACGGCAAAGCGGTGAACTCTCTGGCCGTTCCCCTCACGGCAGGTAACAAGCGCCGATATGCGCGTCCCGCGCTGCGGAAGGGTGGCAGCGCTTTTGATGGGGCTGGAGGCTGGAGGCGCTAACGTGACGCAGCTTCCCCGCGCCAGGCAGGGGCTAATGGGAAATGTAGGCCGTTCCCCTCACGGCAAAGCGATGATGTTTCCCAAGCCGTTCCCCTCACGGCAAAGCGGTGAACTCTCTGGCCGTTCCCCTCACGGCAGGTAACAAGCGCCGATATGCGTCTTTAGTCTTTTTTTATTCCTTACATTCAGGTGCCTAAAGTCATGCGATTTTGCTAGAGCTGTATGAAGTCAGTTGACTCACATGAGCTGTATGAAGTCAGGTGACTCGCATATTTTTTTGATTTCACAAGCTCTGTAAAGGGCATGTTTTATAACAAGCACTGGCAAAGCTATTAGATCTAGCCTTGCAGACCTATTGGCTTTCCCAATAGGTTTTAGACATGCTGCACAGCATCTATGATGCTGTACAGCACGACTAGAGGGTTAAAAGAAAACCTTTTGACAGGTATGGTTGTGTCATTTTGTTGGCACGCGCACCATGCATGCGCATACCTGCAAATTGACTTGGACACTTTTTTACAATTTGTAGTTACTGATCCAAGTTGGGTCAGTTACTAAGAAAAAAATACTGGGAGCGGCGCGGATGCAATATGGGGGATGCGGATGGGCAGGAATACTAAACGGAGGCAAACTGGGAGAAGTAATACAAGGAATGGAAACAACACAGGACGGGCAGAGAAGCACATGGCGATACAAAGCAACATGGTAAGAGCACATAAGCATATGGAGAGACAGAGCAACCTGAAGATGGGGGAAGCAACACAAGGGACCAAAACAACACAGGAGGGGCAGAGAAGCACACAGCAAGACATAGCAACATGGAGACCGGAGCTGTGGGGCAAAGAAGCACATGGCGAGACACAGCAACATGGAGAAGGAAGGGACACAGAAGCACATGAGGGAGAGAGCTGGGAAACACGCACACTCTCATAGAGTGCTTAACTAAACTGTAAAAGGTATGGAGCGCAAGAACACAGTAATGCACCCATACTCCAGGGGAGGGAAAAATGTATGACCGGTAAATAAAACCCACACAAGCCATCAAATAGGAAGCAAACAAATGACAATGACAATGAGGACAACCAATTGTAAAAAAGGGGTGGACTTTAAGCCCCCTGTAAAGTAACAAAATGTCTTGCAACAGACAATGCATGCGCTGCCTTAGGTGAAACCTAAAAGAAAATAAAGGCAGCTTTTGTGGTTTTTGTTCCAGTTGAGGACCCATTTCCAATGGAACAAAAAAACATTGGAAAGCAGTGGACTGATGCTGTCAACAGACTTCTACTCCTTGTTCCAGACTCCCACTCATGGGGAAAAGTCCTGAGTATCATTCCCTCCTTGTTTCCTATTATCCCTCTAGCACCCTGCCTTCTACTGCCAGAGCTCCCTAAATCACCACCCCCACTCTGCTATCCATCGGGCCTGTTCCCCTCTTTCATCCCTGTATCCCATAACTGCATGGGGTAGTTTCTGCCATCCACCACATCTTTCACAATGTCTCACCCACTGGACATTTTGTTGGAGAAAATTCTGCCTCGCAGCAAGCTGCGAGAGTTTTACTTCATCTCAGAAAAGCTCAGCCTAGGGTTAGTTCATACTGAGGACAGTAAAACTGAAAAAAAAATATTCAAGAGATAAAAATGCAGTGGCGGCCGTCATTAATCGCGGGTGGGGGGGGTCGCTCAGTGAGGGTTGCGCGGAGAGGGGGAGTGGGGTAAATTTAATAATTAATAAAAAAAGTTACCCGTCTGCCGGCCAGGTCATGTATTTTCTCGGCTCTGGCTCCGGCTCCTGCTCTCCTGCCTTCGGTAGGAACAGGAAGCAGGTAGCCTCCCTCCCATCCCCTAAGCCAATCACAACGCTGCAATGGTCTGCCTCGCTTCCTGCAACGGAGGTGGCAGGAAAGGGGTTGTCATACTGGACTGTATGGGATCAAAGTCCAAATCATCAGCTAGTAAAGAGGGGCAAAAAGTCTGTTTAATCTGCTGGGGGTCCCTTCAGCAGAGAACTTTTGACCAGGGACAGAGGTATACTCCTATCCCCTTTGGCACAGTCAAACGTGTAAGGATAAATGATTCTGGAGATTCCAGAATGCCTGCATTCACTAACAGGTCTAGGGCCTGCTCAATCCTTTCGAACCACGTCTTTCCTCATGTCCATCACGTCCAGTTGTCACATCTCAAGACAAAGCTTGTGGGTCGTGGGGAGTGGAAGTGGGGGTGGAGGAGGGCAAGGGTTACATGAACTGAAGAAGCAAATGGACTTACAAAACATTTCTCAGGAAGCTAATCTGCCAAGTAGCTGCATATCATGAGTGACACTTTAGGCTAGTCCTGCTGTTTTTATCCAGCGACACTTTGCATTCTGAAACTACATGTCAAAATACAAAAAGGCAGGAGTTGCTGAGGTCCAAGGTTAAAAATACAGGTGCTCCTCCTTAAGGTATCACTCGTTATCTGGGCCATATGTCAGCTACGCATTGAGCAGTGGATTTGTTGAAGAGTGGGAAAGAAGTGGCCAGGACAGTACATTCATCACAATTTTAGTCAAATTATTGTTCTTTTTTTAATTTAAGCACTGTCCTGTTAAAGCTGTTTAATACACTACTGACTTGTATAAGAAAAATAAAGTGCAGTGTGCACCAACTGTGGTTTTTTAAGGGTTTTCAAAAACAACTCACAAGGATCGTGAACATTTTTAATAATGCTCTCCCTGTACTGCACTGCTAAACTGAGAAGGCACTTGCAAGATTCTTTCTGCACAAATTCAGATGCCTTTGTAGGGTGTTTCATCAAGAAGCACTTACCGGAGAGCTGTGTCCCCTGAGCCTAGTCGCCTGTGGCAGAGACGTTTTGCCAAAAGGACCCATGGCGGTGCATTCTATTGCGAATTTTTAAAAAAAGCCTTTGTTCAATGTACTGAATTGCAATTTGAAATCCTATTTAATGGTCAGGTTGGATTTTAACTTCCAATTTTTTTAAATGCCAGTTTTACAAAGTTGGTATTTTCTTGTTCCAACCTACTGTGCTTTTCTGCTGGTTTTCTGGGTTACATAACAGTGAATGGCTCTGCTGTTGGGGTTTGTGTATTGCTTCCAGACAGTGAGACAAAGGGGCCTACATGTGGACTGAATGGGCCATCCTTGCAGGATGCATGGGAAACAGCTGTACCCAGCCTACTTACACTTCAAAGTGCTTTGCTATGGTACACATAAATGAACCTGACATCAAGCCTGTCCTATCTTTTGTCACCCCAGACAGTTTGTAGCCTGACCAGGGAAAGAGGAAGAACTTTCCAGAATCAGTGTTGGTGGTATGACAAGGAGTCCCCCCACCCAAAGGCATGTGTAAATATTGAGCCTCCAGAACCACTCATCAGAACTCTCCTGGACCTATGAAAGGTTCAGTAGAAAGATCATCCTGCTGCCAGAGGACTGCCCTGATGCTTGTAGGACTGCCTTGCTGTCTGCCAATGGAAGACTGAACCTCCTTGCCTTTCTCCCAGGCTACCCAGAGAGACTCTAAGAGCCAGTTGGCTGACCTCCTGTGTGAGCTAAATTGACACAGCAAGCTTAAGAGGTCTCCCTGCAACTGCTCAGCTCAACAGATGCAACTGGACATTCCTGACCTGCCTGAGCTCTGCTGCTAGCCTCTGCTGTAGTGGGTCCTGATCGCCAAGAGGCTTCCGCCCAGGTCCTGCACCCTTGCCTGGCATCAGTGGAAGTACCACGAAGAAGAAAAGGTGAAAATCCTGAAATGTGGGCTCTCTGGGACCATGAGCAGGTCTGTTCGCACCAAACGACCCCCAATGCAAAGCTCTGGTGAGACCTGCTCTTTGCACTGACTGTGACCGGCAATGTGAGACCTGCGCTTTGCGCTACAGCAATGACAGTCCATGATGACCACCACCGTGAAGCTCCAACATTTACCGGATCTTCACACTACAGCAACGATGCTCGGTTGCAATGCTTGATCAACTCTTTGTGCTGAAAGACCCTTACTCATGGCCTCCTCCAATGCAAATGGAACACCTTGTGCTGGACTTGAGAAGGTAAATTTTCAGCATTAGCCTGGTTCCTGTATCCAACACATGCTTCATCAAGGTTGGCCTGCACTGCAGACTTTCCCCCAGTGTAGCTTGACCAGATGACCATTAATGGCGCTTTGTGCTTTTAGGTGCTATTTTCACTAAACGCATTAAAATTTAAGATCTCCAGTTCTAATGTTTGGATTTTTATCATCCTGGTATCATTTTTTTTTTTATTTATTATATTTTATTATATTTTTTATTTATTATATTTTTCAGAATTCTGATTTTTTTCCTGTGTTGTGTTTTCACTTTATAACTGTTTGTTGTGCTGCATAAATACTTTATACATTGTCTCTAAGTTAAGCCTGACTGCTTTTGTGCCAAGATACCAGAGGGTTAAGCACAGGTTAATTTGGTGACTTTTGTGGTTCACCCGGGCAAGGAATGTGGTCTTTGCTTGATTGGGGCTTCCACCGTTTTCAACCAATAAGCCAATTTCTTACCTCCTCATTACATGAGCCTAGGGTAAGCATACCATTTTGGCACAAACCCAAGTTTACACGTTGTTGCTAGATGGGTTTGCGTCAAAATACGTGGATGGATGCATGAGAAGGCCCATGCTCAACCCATGTAATGCCTACCTGATGCAAGGTAACTCAAGGCAGTGCTATGGACTGCGCTGCGTTACCTTTCTTCTTACAAAACCACGCAAAGGCAAGCAAATCAAGGTTTGCGGGACTTTGTGAATCCCAAAATAGATGTTGCATTGGTTTGTTAAATAAAAGGGATGCAACCCCCAACGCCAAATCTTAGTACATTTTAGCCTATGTGTCAGCGGAGTAATGCAGGGTCTGTGGATGGTTTGTGTTAGTCTAACATTACATACAAAGGAGAGAGAGAGGATAAAGACCTCCTTCAGGCCTCCCTAGTTTCGCATAAAAAAAAAATATATGTGCAGATGTTTTTGGGGGGACTCAGTTAGTAGTCTTTTTCTGGATAAATGCAGGTATCCACATACTTTAAAAATGTTTTAGGGTGTACCTTAAAGATATCTCTTTTATTAAATGGGTACCCTAGTCATGATTACAAATCAGATCAGGGATGATTTTAGAAATTAATGCTTTGTTCAGCCACCTTAATTTTGCCTTCATGTTGTGGCCATTCATAGTGCCTAATTGGGTCATAGGCCTTCCTCAGGCTCAGAAAGATGCCTATCTATTCTGCATTCATCTTCATGCATGCGAATGGTATAGAAGCATAAAGCTCTCTTACCTGTTATTGCCATTTATCCAGGAAAACTGCCAGTAATGGTTGAGGTCATTCAAGTGGTTTTAACTCATCTGGATGGAAAGAGGACACCAATGATGACGCATGCCACAGAGAATCGTGGGTGAGGTGCCCTCTTCCAATATCTTTGAATACCTTTAGCATCTCAGGAGACTACTAATTGAGTCTCCCTAAAAAACATGCACTTATTGTATATGAATTGTGTTAGTCTAACCCATGGGTGCCACTTGGCAGGACAGTATAAATACAAAATTATAAGCTTCAGAATGCAAAGTATTTCTTGGTAAATTAGCAGTGATTTACTGAAGGTGGCACGCATGCCCACTTTGCAACAATGGGCAGTGGTTTAGGGGGACTAACTATTTAACAAGCTCAACACATTTTTATCAAATCAATCAACATTCATTATTCACATTATTCATTCTCCTCCCCCACCACAATTTGAATGATAGACTACTCCCCACAATATGAAAAGCACACATTTTTGCAGTTAGGCCTGGGTGAAATTGTTCTTATGCAAGGGAAATGTTGTATATATCATGATTATTGTAGTTCACGTATTTGATGTAAATTAGTCTTACGTCTAAGATGCTTGCATAATATTCGCACACAGGAGACTGGCATAAATAGAAAATATCCCACTCAGTCTGTAAAAGTGGGTGTTCTCTGGAGCCGAATGAATTGCAATAAAAATGTTTACTGCATAGCTTTAGAAACTAAGGGCCAGATGTACGACCGTTTTTGCATGCGCAAACGGTTTTGCGAACCCGTTTGCACATGCAAAAACAGCATGGGCCATGTACAAAGCCTATTTAGCGAGTCGCAATTTATTTGCGACTCGCTAAATAGGTTTTGCGACTCGCTATTAGGAAGGGGCGTTCCCTTCCTAATAGCGAGCGCAAACCCATGTATGAATATTTTGCAACCGCAATTACGGTCGCAAAACACTCGCAAATTACCACCCTCTTCAAGAGGGTGGTAATGCACTCGCAAAAGGGAAGGGGTCCCCTTCCCCTTTGTAAATGCAGGGGAAAATATCTTTTAAGGGCAGGCAGTGGTCTCAGGGACCACTACCTGCCCTTAAAAAATGAAACAAAAACGTTTCATTTTTTTCTTTTTTAAATGCATCCCGTTTTCTTTTAAGGAAAACGGGCTGCATTTAAAAAAAAAACCTGCTTTATTTAAAAGCAGCACCAGACATTGTGGTCTGCTGAGCCCAGCAGGCCACCATACCTGGGAGGGTATAGGAGAGTAGGATCTGCCTCTTATGTTGCCCCCACTTTTTTTTCTGATGTTTACACTGGTTTCTGGCTATAGTCTGGCTGGGACCCTGCCAATCAGGGCCCCAGCCTCTCTGTTCTCTCTAAACGACTTGGAGTGCACTCTAGGTGCACTAGTGATTGGATACTGTGGTACCTTATGAGTCCCTAGTATATGGTACCTTAGGTACCAAGGGCATAGGTACTTCACAGGCCTACCAGGGGCTGAAGCATGTATTATGCCACCCCTGGGAAGCAGACTAAATCTGACACCACAGGTCTGCTACTGCAGCCTGGGTAAGGTGGTGCATGCACCCCTTACTGTGATATAGGCTACCTATATCACTGCATAGATACACACATATAAACCTATAAGTCACTCCTATGGCAGGCCTTATCAATCCTGAAGGCAGAGTGCTTGGTTCCTATGTGAGAGGGTGCCCCTGCATGAGCAGAGCCCCTCTGCAGCACTCGGATACCCTTCTCTGATGCTGTTTGTAGTGCAGCCTGACCATATACTCTTAAGCACATTATAACCCCGCGTTAAATGCTAACTTTGGGATGGCTGCACGGAAACATGTCATGTTTGGTGTCAAACATCCTGGAATACTACCCCCCGCCAGTTCTGGCGGTGGGGGTAGCATTCCACCCTTCTAGAGGGATAGACATGTACCTACTGTGGAAACGCGGTAGAATCCTGAAGAGCCCTGGCATCACAAAATGGATGCCACCAGTCACAGACACGGGGCTGCCCTCCTGCTGATGACCGAAACTCGCAGTGGAGGAAGCCCAACAATAGGTATCCTGTCCCAGGGAGGTGTGACCACCTCCCAGACAGGGTTTAGTGTATTGGGGCTGGGTGGGTGCACTCCTAGAGTGCTTTGAAGTCCTGCACTGGGGGAGCAGAAGGCTCCTCTGTGCATACACCAGTTCAAACCAGCTCAGGGGCTACCTGCCCCTGCTCTGGTGTGAAACTGGACAAAGGGAAGTGGGTGTAGCCACCCACTCCCCTGACCCTCCCATAGGTGGGGTCTTAGAGCTAGTCCCTCCCTTCCTTTTTAGTATAAGGTAGGGAACCCTTGAACTTGCAAACTAGATATCCCTGGATGACGCTCTGAAGAAGAATCCTGGACCTTCGACGTTCCACTACCTCTGGAAGACTGAAGAATCTCCCTTGGAGTCAAGGAGTGACTCCCCTGCTTGGCAGGCACCAAAAACTGAAATGACAGTTGCAAACTACGCCGCTCCCGCTGGAGCCCGAGGTCCCCGCAGCCCAAGACGAAGATTTCCTGATTTCTCCAAGGCCATCGTGAGTTCCCAGCGAAGCTAAGGCAAGTGGACCCCACGAGTGACGAGGAACCGCAGTGCCTGGGTATCATACACTATTGTAGGGTGCAACCCCTTCACGATGTTCTACGAACCTGTGCTTTGGACCACATATGATTCCAGCCTCTAGCAGAAATTCCTCCGAAGATCAGAGGCCTACCCCATCCCGAGGGACCGTGGGCCCCTGTTGAAGGAATCCTCCTGAGGCGTCTTTACGATCCCTTGCCAGCCGGCTTGTGGGTCCCCTGAAGACTTTTCTACAGAACCAAAGGGCTCCCCTGGTTGCTCCATGCCTGCCCTGACTTACCCTTGCTGGGTGAGTTCCCCAGATCTTGCTGGTCTGCACCATTGACTTTTTGCTTGTTCCACAAGACTTGCTGCTACCAAGGCTTGTTGGCTCCAATCGGGTCGTCGACACCGCAGCCAGCTGCAGACATTGTGGCACACGCTGAATCCAGCTCCTGGTCATCCTCAACGCCTCCTGGAGCTTGTGGCCGAAGAGTCAAGACACCCGTGAATGACCTGAATCTGTCGACGACGGTGGGCATTCATCTTCCTTGCCCCGGGTCACTGCCAAGTGACTTTGAACACTGTCACCTCTGCTTTCAGGTCTTCCTTCTTCCGAATCCAGGCTTGGATTCCACCGGACACTTCTTCTGTCTTCACAAGCAGCAAGTCTTCATTGGCTCCCATTGAAAACGACGCCACGACCCGACACCAAAGGACACCTATGCACCCGGCTCCCCTGGGTGAGGTAACTCCAGCACTATGGTGCTCCTGTGGGTGTTGGCCCTAGAACTACTTACCCTGTAAGTGACTTGCTTGTAGCTACTCCCGAAGTGCCCTTAAACTCTTAATTTCCAACCGCGACTTGCCCCATTGAAGTCTACGGCGATCCGCGCCTGTGATCACGCACTGCACGCGTCCCCCGTGGGTCCTTTACTTACCTGCCTTGGGTGGTTTCGTGAGGCCCCAACACTTCTGAAGGCCCTAGGCCTTGTCCCTTTGCAAGTCGTTGTTCTTAAGTCTCTTTTTTAGTATATGGTCTGGTACGCCCCTAGGGCCCCAGCCATATTTGTGCTTAATTTATTGTGAAACGTTGATTTGTGCATATGTTCCTGACTTCTAATCTCACAAGAGATTAGTAGAGAGTTGTTTAGTAATAAATACATATATATTTGATATATATACCTGTGTGGTGTCTTTTCATTTGGTGATTCAAGAGATTGTGTGGTAAAACAAGCTGCTTTACATTCCTCCACGACTTAGCCTGAAGGCTGCTCTCCACAGCTACCACTAGGATAGCTTTCTATAAAGGTTGTCTTAAACCTACCTACCATAAGAGTCGAATTGTACTGGTGCAAGGTGTCCACTTTAACTAGTGAACAGCATATACCAGGCCAACTTCTCACATTGGTGGCAGCGTGTGGGATTCCAGCTTGCTATTGTTTTACCAGAAAATCTCTGTTTGAATTACTAACTGAAAACCACTATAGGTACTCAAGGTACATATAAAGTCAAGCTTAGTATCAATAAGTTCTACTGAACTTAGAGCTGTGTGCCAAGGGATAGCACACCCTTTCTACAGCTCAAGCTAGTATCAGTAGGCCACAAACTAGTGTAGGTAGTACAACACTGCACAACACTAGAATGTCCTTAAGGGGTGGACCCAGTGGATCCACTCAGCCTCAGTATAAGGATATGACTTTCTTTGACTTGAAAGCCATGTGTGCTGAAAGGCACCTGAAGCTAGGACAGAGTCCCTCCACACTACACCTGATAGATCTGCTGACAGCAGATGATCTTAGATTAGCTCTAGGAGCTAATGGGTCTGAATCAGTGAGTGGGTCAATTACAGTGTCTGGGTCAGATGATGGACATCAGGATGACCAGGACTCTGTGGTTGTAGGGCCAGGTCCCAAGGGGTCTGAACAGGACAGAGGAATTCTCTCTAAGAGAACTGACATAGTGGAGGAGAGACCTAGGTCCCTTTCTAGGGAATCTGAACACTCCTATCACTCTGGCAGAGAATCTGTCTACCAGAGGAACTCCTACTTCTCAAGAAGAGAGACCTCCTCTGACAGAATGTACAAACTGCTGCAGTATGAGGAAGCAAGGTTTGCCCTCAAAACCAAGCAGTTGGCACTAGATAAGGAAGCCCTGGAGCTCCAGAGGGCTTCTAGAAAAGAGGGGTTAGAACCCCCTGGTGGCAGCAACAGTGTCCCTAGAGGCAGAGAATATATTCCAGACCATAGGAACCTGAGCAAGGTTGTTCCTCCCTACCAGAGTGGGGATGATATCCATAAGTGGGTAACTGCTATGGAAAAGGCCTGTAGAGTACAACAGGTCCCCCAAAAGCAGTGGGCAGCAATCTTGTGGCTCTCCTTTTCAGATAAAGGTAGAGACAAGCTCCTCACTGTTAGAGAAGAGGATGCTGATGACTATGAAGTCCTGAAGAGTGCACTAATAGATGGGTTTGGCTTAACCACTGAGCAGTACAGGTTGAAGTTCAGAGACACCCAAAAGGCACAGACCCAGGACTGGACTGACTTTGTAGATTGTGCAACCAAGGCTCTGGAGGGTTGGCTGGTTGGCAGTAGGGTTACTGATTTCAAGGGATTGTATAATCTAATGATGAGAGAACAGATCCTTAATAATTGCCAGAACCAGTTGTTGCATCAATACCTGGTGGACTCAGATCTGACCTCTCCCCAAGAATTGGGAAAGAAGGCAGACAAGTGGGTCAGAACCAGGGTGAGGCAGAAAACCCAGGACCAAGGGCGTGACACAAAGAAGCAGGATCCTAAGGGCTCTGAGAAAAGTGGGGATAAGTCAAAAGACCAGAAGTCTTCACAAGGGCCCCAAAAATCTGCATCTGGTGGGGAGTCACAATCCAACAAGGGAAAAGGCCAAAAGAAGCCCTGGTGCAAATTCTGTAAACAGAAAGGGCACTGGACTTCTGATTGTAACAAGTCCAAAGACCAAACCACAACCACTCATGCCCCTAAGGCAACTGTTCCCCCTAGTTCAGCTACTGGTGGAGGTGGTACTCAGAATAAGGGTGTAGTAGGGTTGACCCTGGGTTCTGAAGTGGACTCTGGCCTAGTCAGAGTACCCACTCAGGCAATGCTGATTTGTGATGGAGACATTGACATGTCCTTCCTGGTGAGCCCCAGTAATCTGGGCAAATACAAACAGCAGCCTATAATAAATGGCAAACAGGCTTTGGTATTTAGGGACACAGGTGCTAGTGTCACCATGGTGGCAGAGGATCTTGTGGACCCTGGACAGATCATCCTGGGCGAAATGTACCAGGTGACCAATGCAAGCAATGTCAGGACCAACCATAGTCTGGCAGTTGTGAATTTCTCCTGGGGAGGGGTAACTGGCCTCAAGAAGGTTGTAGTCAGTGCAGACCTCCCTGTAGAATGTCTATTGGGCAATGATCTAGAAACTTCAGCCTGGTCTGAAGTAGAGTTATGGACTCATGCTGAGATGTTGGGCATCCCTGCAAAGGTATTTGCTGTGACCAGGTCACAGGCCAAAATGCATGACACTGAACCAGCTCTGGATCCTGAAACCATGGACCAGATGCTTTCCAAGAAGAGGCGCAGTAGGGGTAAGGCAGTGCCTTCCCCTCTGTCTCAGATCACTGATTCCCCTCTTGAGGGAGGAGGAGCAGAGCCTGAAGAAGGAACTGCCCCAGAGGAACTTGAGCCTGATCAGGTTGAGTTCTTGGGGGCAGGGGGCCCTTCTAGGGAAGATCTGAGTAAGGAGCAACAGTGCTGCCCCTCTCTTCAACCCCTCAGACAGCAGGCTGCTGCTGAGGCTGCTGGGAGTGCTAGAGGGTCCCATAAAGTTTATTGGGATGAGGGACTCCTATATTCTGAGGGTAGAGATCCAGCCCCTGGAGCCACCAGGAGGTTGGTAATACCTCAGAAGTTTAGGGGGTTCCTCTTGACCCTAGCACATGATATCCCTTTAGCAGGTCACTTGGGCCAAAACAAGACCTGGGACAGGCTTGTTCCACATTTTCATTGGCCACACATGTCAGAGGACACAAAGGAGTTTTGTCGCTCCTGTGTCACATGCCAAGCCAGTGGCAAGGCAGGTGGCACCACAAAGGCCCCCTGATACCACTACCTGTGGTGGGGGTACCCTTTGAAAGGGTAGGGATTGACATTGTTAGTCCCCTTGACCCTCAAACTGCATCTGGGCACAGATTTATCCTGGTGGTAGTGGATCATGCCACCAGGTACCCAGAGGCAATTCCCCTGAGGACCACCACAGCCCCTGTGGTGGCAAGAGCCCTCATTGGAGTTTTCTCCAGAGTGGGTTTCCCAAAGGAGGTCATCTCTGACAGAGGTACAAACTTCATGTCAGGATATTTGAAAACAATGTGGAAGGAGTGTGGTGTAACTTATAAATTCACCACCGCCTATCACCCACAATGCAATGGGTTGGTTGAACGTTTCAACAAAACCCTGAAGGGAATGACTAAAGGACTCCCAGAGAAGCTTAGGCGGAAATGGGACCTTCTTCTTCCCTGCCTGTTGTTTGCATACAGAGAGGTTCCACAGAAGGGGGTTGGTTACAGCCCATTTGAGCTTCTGTTTGGGCATCCTGTAAGAGGTCCATTATGTTTGGTAAAAGAGGGCTGGGAGTTACCTCTCAAACCCCCAAACAGGATGTGATGGACTATGTACTTGGTCTCCGCTCCAGGATGGCCGAATACATGAAGAAGGCAACCAAAAACCTGGAGGCCAGCCAAGAATTACAAAAAGCTTGGCATGACCAAAGGCTGTGCTGACTGTGTACCAGCCAGGACAGAAAGTGTGGGTGCTGGAGCCTGTGGCCCCAGCAACCCTCCAAGACAAATGGAGGGGCCCCCATACAATAGTTGAGCAAAAGGGAGAAGTCACCTATCTGGTGAATCTTGGAACTCCCAGGAGCCCCCTGAGGGTGCTCCATGTAAACAGATTAAAACCATATGTTGACAGGGCTGACATGGGCTTGCTCATGGCAACTGATGAGGAACAGGAGGAGGAGAGTGACCCTCTCCCTGACCTGCTCTCACAGATCCCTGATGATGGGTCAGTAGATGGTGTTGCTTTGGCAAGCAGCCTCACTGACCATCAGCAAACTGAGTGCAGACAAGTTCTGCAGCAGTACAGACATATGTTTAGCCTGACCCCTAGTCAGACTACCTGGTGCACCCATGAGGTGGACACTGGGGACAGTCTGCCTGTCAAGAGTAAAATCTATAGGCAACCTAACCATGTCAGGGACTGTATCAGGACTGAAGTCCAGAAAATGTTGGAGTTAGGTGTGATTGAGCCTTCAGATAGCCCTTGGGCTAGCCCAGTAGTCCTAGTACCCAAGCCTCATACCCAGGGTGGTAAGAAAGAAATGAGGTTTTGTGTAGACTACAGAGGCCTCAATGCAGTCACCAGGACTGATGCCTATCCCATACCAAGGGCAGATGAACTGATTGATACTTTGGCCTCAGCCAAATATCTGAGTACCTTTGACCTAACAGCTGGCTACTGGCAGATCAGGTTAGCTGATGATGCAAAAGCCAAAACAGCATTTTCGACCCCTGGTGGGCACTACCACTTTGTGGTGATGCCCTTTGGATTGAAAAATGCACCTGCCACTTTTCAGAGGTTGGTGAACAAAGTTCTGGCAGGGATGGAAACTTATTGCTCAGCTTATCTAGATGATATTGCTGTCTTTAGTTCCTCCTGGCAGGATCACCTGGTCCACCTCAGAAATGTTTTGGAGGCTCTGCAGAAAGCAGGCCTCACTATCAAGGCCACTAAGTGCCAGATAGGGCAGAGTCAGGTTGTGTACCTGGGCCACCTTGTGGGTGGAGGCCAGGTTCAGCCTTTACAGAGCAAAATCCAAACCATAATGGAATGGGTTGCTCCAACCACCCAGACACAGGTGAGAGCCTTCTTAGGCCTGACTGGGTACTATAGGAGGTTTGTGAAGGGATATGGATCTATAGTGACCCCCTTGAATGATCTGACCTAAAAGAAAATGCCAAAAAGGTTCAGTGGACAGCTAGCTGTCAGAAGGCATTTGAAGACCTAAAGCAGGCCATGTGCACTGCCCCCATCTTACAGAGTCCAGACTACACCAAAAAGTTAATTGTCCAAACAGATGCTTCTGAGCTGGGTGTGGGAGCTGTACTGTCTCAACTGAATGATGAAAGTCAAGACAAGCCAGTAGCTTTTATTAGCAGGAGGCTGACCCCTAGAGAGAAACGTTGGTCAGCTATAGAGAGGGAGGCCTTTGCTGTGGTGTGGGCCCTGAAGAAGCTGAGGCCATACTTGTTTGGCACTCACTTCATAGTTCAGACTGACCACAAGCCCCTCCTATGGTTGAAACAGATGAAAGGTGAAAACCCAAAACTTTTAAGGTGGTCCATTTCCCTACAGGGGATGGACTATACAGTGGAACATAGGCCTGGGACCCAACATGCCAATGCAGATGGACTCTCAAGGTATTTCCACTTAGAGCACGAAGACTCAACTGGTCAAGGTTAGTTTAGTGTCCCTGCGTTTGGGGGGGTTGTGTAGGAGAGTAGGATCTGCCTCTTATGTTGCCCCCACTTTTCTTTCTGATGTTTACACTGGTTTCTGGCTATAGTCTGGCTGGGACCCTGCCAATCAGGGCCCCAGCCTCTCTGTTCTCTCTAAACGACTTGGAGTGCACTCTAGGTGCACTAGTGATTGGATACTGTGGTACCTTATGAGTCCCTAGTATATGGTACCTTAGGTACCAAGGGCATAGGTACTTCACAGGCCTACCAGGGGCTGAAGCATGTATTATGCCACCCCTGGGAAGCAGACTAAATCTGACACCACAGGTCTGCTACTGCAGCCTGGGTAAGGTGGTGCATGCACCCCTTACTGTGATATAGGCTACCTATATCACTACATATAAACCTATAAGTCACTCCTATGGCAGGCCTTATCAATCCTGAAGGCAGAGTGCTTGGTTCCTATGTGAGAGGGTGCCCCTGCATGAGCAGAGCCCCTCTGCAGCACTCAGAGACCCTTCTCTGATGCTGTTTGTAGTGCAGCCTGACCATATACTCTTAAAAGCATTATAACCCCGCGTTAAATGCTAACTTTGGGATGGCTGCACGGAAACATGTTGTGTTTGGTGTCAAACATCTTGGAATACTACCCCCCGCCAGTTCTGGCGGCGGGGGTAGCATTCCACCCTTCTAGAGGGATAGACATGTACCTACTGTGGAAACGCGGTAGAATCCTGAAGAGCCCTGGCATTACAAAATGGATGCCACCAGTCACAGACACGGGGCTGCCCTCCTGCTGATGACCGAAACTCGCAGTGGAGGAAGCCCAACAATAGGTATTCTGTCCCAGGGAGGTGTGACCACCTCCCAGACAGGGTTTAGTGTATTGGGGCTGGGTGGGTGCACTCCTAGAGTGCTTTGAAGTCCTGCACTGGGGGAGCAGAAGGCTCCTCTGTGCATACACCAGTTCAAACCGGCTCAGGGGCTACCTGGCCATGCTCTGGCACAAAACTGGACAAAGGGAAGTGGGTGTAGCCACCCACTCCCCTGACCCTCCCATAGGTGGGGTCTTAGAGCTAGTCCCTCCCTTCCTTTTTAGTTATAAGGTAGGGAACCCTTGAACTTGCAAACTAGATATCCCTGGACAACGCTCTGAAGAAGAATCCTGGACCTTCGATGTTCCACTACCTCTGGAAGACTGAAGAATCTCCCTTGGAGTCAAGGAGTGACTCCCCTGCTTGGCAGGCACCAAAAACTGAAACGACGGTCGCAAACTATGCTTCTCCTGCCGGAGCCTATGGTCCCTGCAGCCCAAGACAAGGATTTCCTAACTTCTCCAAGGCTATCGTGAGTCCCCAGCGAAGCTGAGGCAAGTGGACCCCACGAGTGATGAGGAACCACAGTCCCTGGGTACCGTGCACTATTGTCGGGTGCAACCCCTTCACGATGTTCTACGAACCTGTGCTTTGGACCACGTGTGGTCCCAGCCTCTAGCAAAAATCCCTCTGAAGATCAGAGGCCTACCCCATCCCGAGTGACCGTGGGTCTCTGTTGAAGGAATCCTCCTAAGGGGTCTTTTTGATCCCTTGCCAGCTGGCTTGTGGGTCCCCTGAAGACTTTTCTACAGAACCAAAGGGCTCCCCTGGTTGCTCCAGGCCTGCCCTGACTTACCCTTGCTGGGTGAGTTCCCCAGACCTTGCTGGTCTGCACCATTGACTTTTTGCTCTTTCCACAAGACTTGCTGCTACCAAGGCTTGTTGGCTCCAATCGGGTCACCGACACCGCAGTCAGCTGCAAACATTGTGGGACACGCTGAATCCAGCTCCTGGTTGTCCTCGACGCCTCCTGGACCTCGTGGCCAAAGAGTCAAGACACCTGTGAACGACCTGAATCTGTCGACGACGGTGGGCATTCATCTTCCTTGCCCCGGGTCACTGCCAAGTGACTTTGAACACTGTCCCCTCTGCTTTCAGGTCTTCCTTCTTCCGAATCCAGGCTTGGATTCCACCGGACACTTCTTCTGTCTTCACAAGCAGCAAGTCTTCATTGGCTCCCATTGAAAACGACGCCGCGACCCGACACCAAAGGACACCTATGCACCCGGCTCCCCTGGGTGAGGTAACTCCAGCACTACGGTGCTCCTGTGGGTGTTGGCCCTAGAACTACTTACCCTGTAAGTGACTTGCTTGTAGCTACTCCCGAAGTGCCCTTGAACTCTTAATTTCCAACCGCGACTTGCCCCATTGAAGTCTACGGCGATCCGCGCCTGTGTTCACGCACTGCACGCGTCCCCCGTGGGTCCTTTACTTACCTGCCTTGGGTGGTTTCGTGAGGCCCCAACACTTCTGAAGGCCCTAGGCCTTGTCCCTTTGCAAGTTGTTCTTAAGTCTCTTTTTTAGTATATGGTCTGGTACGCCCCTAGGGCCCCAGCCATATTTGTGCTTAATTTATTGTGAAACGTTGATTTGTGCATATGTTCCTGACTTCTAATCTCACAAGAGATTAGTAGAGAGTTGTTTAGTAATAAATACATATATATTTGATATATATACCTGTGTGGTGTCTTTTCATTTGGTGATTCAAGAGATTGTGTGGTAAAACAAGCTGCTTTACATTCCTCCAAGACTTAGCCTGAAGGCTGCTCTCCACAGCTACCACTAGGATAGCTTTCTATAAAGGTTGTCTTAAACCTACCTACCATAAGAGTCGAATTGTACTGGTGCAAGGTGTCCACTTTAACTAGTGAACAGCATATACCAGGCCAACTTCTCACAGAGGGCCTGCCATTCCCAATGGGGTCGCAAATTACGAGAGGCTCATTAATATTCATGAGCCTTTCAATTTGCGACCCCATTGGGAATCGCAAACAGTGTGATACACACTGTTGTACATCCAAAATAGCGCCTCGCAAATTGCGAGTCGCAAAAATTTCGCAATTTGCGAGGCGCTATTTTGCGCGTCGTACAACTGGCCCTATGGCAAATGTATTGAGCAGGCATTTCCTGTGACTTTTGCACATGTCGAGTACAATCTTCACACAGACGACGGCTCCATACATTGATCAGATATCATGTGTGAGTTTTTAAGTGAGATCACATCTCACAATTTTTACAGCCAACCGCCCAAGAGTAAGTCATAAATTTGCTTAATTTTTAACAAAATTAAAGTGTATTATACATAGAAAAAATTGGGTATATGTGTTTGTGATCTCTGTCCCCACGGCCTCACCTTCCCAATTGGAATGTCTGTAGGTTATGTGAAATACAATCTGCCTTGTGTTCTCCTCCAAAAAATGTATTGAGTTATTATTGCCTCTGCACTTTTTCGCCCCACTTTGAGTGATTGTACCTCTACAACCAACGACCTGCATTTTAATGTGTGTCCCTCCACACAATTTGAATGTTTAGTGCCTCAGCCGACTGTGACTAACTATACTTTGCTTAGTGGCTCCCTACAAATTCGAGGTAATAGTGGGTCTGCATCCTGTGTATACTTTATCCTTTGTGTAGGCTAACATTACAATTTCGTTAACTACAACAGTTTTCAGGAGTGTGTGAAACACAAAAGCAGCTAGCTGCATGCACCCCTGGAGTGGAGACTCACACGTGTGCTCAAGAAGACCTAAAAGATTTGTTATTCAGAGTGGCTCATGTCTGCTTAAAAATTTACCTGCTTAAAAATGTACCGAGGGAGCCCATACGTCTTGGAGTCCACAACGTTTAGGTGTATAATATTCATAAACAAGACCTGTTAAATATGGAGGTTGCATCTATCTGCAGTAAAACACTTCAAAGTGATATTTTGCTGTAGAGGTTGGAGTTGCCTTTTCCCTACGGTGAAGGCCTGCCATAGATTTAGAAATTATACTTTCAGAATTTTGTTTAAGAAATGCCTAGAACATTGATCTTCACAGGATTGTAAAATTTATCAAAAATGTAATTAATTGGTGCAAATAGAAATGAGGTAAAAATGCCATAAAGATTGATCATCTTTGCCGTAGACTGAACAGTCTCCAAACTGGTTCTGCCAGGCTACTCCTTCTGTAGTGACATTAATTAGATTTGCCAGCGATGAACACAAGTGTGAATGACTCCCAGTCCAGATCAAATAGCATTTGGAAGCAGATGGCTTGCAGGCAAATCTCTGGCAGGAAAACAATGGGGTGTGAATAACAGGACCATTCACCTGCAGTTATCAAGGGAAGTGAGGTGAAAGGAAGGCCCAGATGACTGCAAACGGCAGGAATGAATCCTTACAGCAGCATGTTTATACTAAACAGGGCTCTGGTGTGAGCATGCCTTCAAGGGCGACCTTGCTTTCCCATTTGCGGCCGCAAAAAAGGGAAATAGCATGTACAAATGCTATTTTGCGAGTCACTGACTCGCAAAATAGCATTTGCGACTCTCGCTATTAGGAAGGGGCGTCCCTTCCTAAGAGCAAGTCAACATGCTATGTACTGATGTTTTGCGGACACAATTGCGGCCGCAAAACACTCGCAGTTTACCACCTACTTCCAGGGGCGGCTGGTGACTTTTGAAAAAGGTGGGGCGTAAAAGTTGTGCATGAGTTACCTGCGGCGAGAGAGACTGACCGCCAAAAGAGGGGTTCAGGGAATATCTCCCTGAGAACATTTTGAAAAAAGAGTGGCCAAATGGTGCATTTTCAAGCAAATTTGAGAAAGCAAGTTGGTTAATAAATCAATAAAAAGATTTCACATGATAATGACATAGGTAGCTGCTCATCCAGTATATCCACAGAACTTCATAACAGGCTTTGCGATAACACCTCTGAATATGCTAGTGAAGTATCTTACATCTGATGCTGCGATGGCAGCAGTGCCTCATTACAGGAGCAAGACTTACTAAGTGTCAGTGGTGGTTGGTGAAGTCTGAGAGTGGTGAGCTGAGAGGGGGCACAACATTTTTATGGAAGTCCATGGCGATCTACTGTGCATTTTTTATGGGGCTGTATAAGTTCTCAGGCTGATTGACAAAAACGGAGTTACACATGTAGGGGCCAGGCAAAGTTATTTACATTTTAACAGCTGAATGCACTGTTCACTATATATATTTTGTGAATGGAGGACATCAATGCTGGCTCCTTCATAGGCTTAGCAAAAAGCGCCACTTGCAGGCAAGTCTGCATCTGCAGCGTTTAAAGAGGAGACTGCCTTGGCCTTTCCATAAATAAAGTCAAAATCCGTGGGAGTCTGAGACTTGACACATCAGCATGCTACCATCTCTCTCAAGATAAGGGCCTGCACTTACCCCAATTATAGAGCATATGTAAAGCGACAATAAAGACAAAAGAGAGTTGATCAGGCCCCATAACCACAGAAGCTTGAAAACACTGGCGTTTACAGTACCCTTTGATTTATGGCGAGGCAAGATTCCCTGCTCTTCACAAGGGCGAACAAAACACACTTTTATACTGTTCGTTCCGTTGAAAAATTAAAATAAATTCAGTCACACTTCATCCAAGGGAAAGGTTAGACATTCATTGTAATCTAAATAGTTTCTGCAGTATGTCTGAGTCACGGCCAGCAATGCGTGCCCTACCTCCTACATTAGCAAGAAAAACAAAAGTCACTTTTCATATCAGGGTGTAAGATGGTACTGGAGTGCTTTACATGAGCACCAGTTACGTTACACAAAGACACATTCATTTATTTTTAGGCACAAGGAGATTTAGATTGTGATTTGCCCAGGATCACAGGGGGTTGAACGGACGCCGAGACTCAAGCCTTGTTCCCCTGCTTGTAATTTATAAATAGTCACAAACACAATTTATTATTAGCAGCACCCTTAAAAATAAACAGCACTAGCCTACAGCCGCATATTCGAACACTGGCGACGGCGGCATTGGCATTTCATAGAAACACAAACATAGAAAACCAACAAAACGGAGTTTACCTTTTTGTTTTCCTCTGTGGCCCGCCGCTTCTGTGACTTGGAACGTGCTTGTAATTTCGGCCGGCCTGGGACATGTCCAGTGGTGAGGGGACTCACGAGGTGATGGAAGGAGGGGTCTTGCCTGCACACATTCAGGGCTGGGAGCGGCAGCGGGCTGAACTATTGATGGTGACGGGATTGCAGGCTCTCTCTCTCTCCGCTCAGCGCAAGGTGGCAGGGGGACTCCTTCCTCGTGGCGGTGTCGCTGCAAGCCTGCTATGCTGGCAGGGTGCACACCAAGCTGGTGGGTGGCCTTCTCACCTGCAGGTGCAGGGGCCTTGCACTGCTGAAGCACGGCCTAGAACGCTCTCTTGGTAGCGAAGTGCTGCAGGGGCTGTGGGGGTTGCACTTCATGCAGACCAGGTAGGCTGTGTAGCTGCGCTTCTGGCACGGTGCTGGCTACGTGTTTCACCCCGTTTTCACTGCTGTCTAACCTCTGGGGCCAGGCCAGTGATGTGCTGGCTCATGGCAGGCAGGTTGCTACTGGGGCATTAACATGCGAGAGCCATCGTCTTCGCTCATCGGGTGGCAGCAAGTGCGGAGGTGCCTTAGACGCAAGCTACACATCCCCCATGCCGAACTTCACAGCTGCTGCCAGTCAACACGTGGAGCCGACCTGCTCGTCGCAATTGTAGTGTCTTGGGCCCTAGGCCCGCATGCAGCTGATGACACATGATACACATAGGTTATGGTGGGTAACTGTAATAGAACCTACCTTAACCCAGACGCGGCTCGCGGAGGGGGGGGGGGTTGTGCCGGGGGCCCGGGGGATTTTTTTTAAATATAAAAGAAAATCCTACCTGAGTTGACTGAGGAGGTCCGCCGTCCGCGCCGCCTCGGGTCCGACTCCGTTTGGTTTGGCCCTGCCTACAGCCCCTCTCAGCCAATCCTGGCGCTGCTGGCAGCGCCAGGATTGGCTTAGAGCACGGTTACCTCTCGCCCGCCTGCCCATTAGGAGACCGAGGTTTGAGCCTTTGCTCAACCCTCGCTCTCCTAATGGGCATGCGCAAGCCAGTGCACACACAAGTGCGCATGACTGGGCACGGCTCGAAAATTCGGTGCCCTTACCCACTCATGCGCACTTGTGCTGCAGTGCTGCCTGCTGCCCCTGGTCGGTCCCTCTGACAGTCAATCATGTCAGTCAACATGACGCAGGACCGCCCACCCCCTTCAGACTCTGAAGGGGGTGGGCGGTCCGACGTCATGCTGATTGACATGATTGTCAGTTCTCCCTCGGCTCACTTTGAACTTAAGTAAACTGATTGTTTACTTAGGTTCAAAGACGCCGAGGGAGCTGCGGGCGGGGGGGCTACGCCCCAACGCCCCAATGGACGCACCGCCCCTGCCTACTTCAAGTAGGTGGTAAACCACTCGCAAAGGGGAAGGGGTCCCCAGGGAACCCCCTCCCCTTTGTGAGTATGTGGGGAAATATTTTTTAAGAGCAGGCAGTGGTCCCAGAGACCACTGCCTGCCCTTAAAAAAATGAAACTGAAAAGTTTCATTTTTAAATGCATCCCGTTTTCCTTTAAGAAAAACGGGCTGCATTTAAAAAAAAAAAAACTGCTTTATTAAAAAAGTAGTCACAGACATGGTGGTCTCCTGACCCCAGCAGGCCACCATCCCTGTGAATGCTAGCCATTCCTAAAGGGGTCGCAAATTGCGCCTGCCTCATTAATATTAATGAGGTATGCAATTTGTGACCCCATTAGGAATCGCAAACAGTGTCTGAGACACTGTTGTGCATTCCAATTAGCGAGTCGCAAATTGCGAGTCGCAGATGCGACGCAATTTGCGACTCGCTAATTGGCGGGTCGTACATCTGGCCCCTCAACGCCATATTTAGAGTGTGACAGATGGGATATTCATCAAAATGTGACAGATATACTGTCCACCATATTTCCAATGCCATAGGATATAATACCCTTGTAATAAAGCAGACGGGACATCTATTACTTTTTAGATGGAGTATCCTATCCACTAAACTCTAAATGAGAACATTGGTGGGATCCGCACAAGTTACACCAATCTGGACTCCTCTGGATGTTTAGTTTTCAGAAATGAATGGGTTGAAAAGTTTCCCTAGGTACTGGCTAAGCCTGGGCCAAAATACCTCAGCTACCCACATCACAAGAATGACTTAATTTAAAAGTAAAAACTTTGCTGTTTCCGTGTTGCATTTTGGGGCTTTTCTGTTGTGGGCACCAGGCCCAATCACACACAAGGGGTACTGTTTTCA
This sequence comes from Calotriton arnoldi, assembly GCA_963921515.1. Classification (NCBI taxonomy): domain Eukaryota; kingdom Metazoa; phylum Chordata; class Amphibia; order Caudata; family Salamandridae; genus Calotriton; species Calotriton arnoldi. The sequence goes on along the minus strand of CAWUFW010003799.1, from coordinate 261,460 downwards.
TTAGGTAACGTTTGGGAATACTGAATAGTAGAACATTTGGTATTATCCAATTCATTTCTCTCCATTTTAACTTCCAAATGTAGCCAGTATGCACGAAAGAATGCTTTTTGTACATTGCCTTCTAAAACACATGATATTGTAAGGAATGCCAAATTTAAAGTTGTGTAACAACCTACTATTCCCAAATTATTATTCTTACAAACATTTTAAGAATGCGTATTTTCCCATCATATTCATGTTTTATTCATTAGATTTTCCTAATAAATTAATGGTTAGTCTGTACACAATGAAAAATCATTATAAGCTCATTTGTTGGCTGTGGGTATTGAGTGTTTTTGGATAACCCTTGGCCATTAAAGTCTGACAGATGTAACAGTATATTCTTTTTTGTAAATCAGTGATCTGGGCAAAAAATCACAGATGAAAACATTGCACCTAATTTTTTCATTATTTTCCTAATTATTTACATTAGTTTTGTATTACGATTAGTTTATTTGTGAAAAACATAAGCAATCTACACAAATGACCCCTTGCTGAATTTAAAAATGTGTCTACTTTGCCGAAATGTATAGGATTTCATTATTTTCCACCACAAACAGCAAGTAGGTGGAAACCATAAAAAAACAGAAAACTGCAAAAACAACTTTGCCTATTCCTGAAAGCTGGGAAGAGGCTGATCTTAGTAAAATAAACCTTTTATTGATGGAATTCTTAGAAAAGAATATACTCTCTTGCATGGCACTTTTTCCCAATTTTTCCCCAAAAACAAATTTAACGTTTTAGCTATTTTCGAAATTACCTCCAGGAAAATCCTCAAACCCTGAGTACTTTAGATTCTCCAACATGTGGGAAGAAATGATTAAAATTTGGCCTCTGTACCTTTCGTGAAAAAAAAACCTATGAAATCTAAGACATGAACTCCCTCAAATATAAACAAGCACTGCCATAGTCAATAGGTCTCGCCTTTTGGATGCCAATGCAGACCTGCTAGTTTTGCCATTGTTTTTTTTGCCACACCAGGTTACTTTGGCAGGGGCCGCCATTTAAGAAGCACTCCTGGTTGTATATATGGAGTCTGAACACTATGAGAGTATTTAACAGTTGTTAATTACGCAAACGCATGTGAAAAGGCACCGTAGGATAAGTACATTTTCAAGTGCTAAATATGGTCAACATGAGAATGGGTAAATTGACAGCATGATTTCTAGTTCTTGTCAAATGTACACAAACACCTGTCGAGGTATACATGCAGACATAGCTCAGGCTTTCCTCCCTCACTTTTCATGTCTCCTCGTACGTCACCTTGCAACAAATAAAACTGGAAGAAAGTGTAAGTAAAGTCACGCTCAAAACCGATAAAAGAAGACACAACAAGCAGAGCGCGAACCTCTCAATATTTCTGGTTCACAGAGAGTCCGGTGCAACAACAGATGGAAAACATCACCCCCACAGAGGAACTAATAAATCTAGAGGAAAGTGTAAATAAAGTCACACTGACAACCGATAAAATACCCTGATACCGGGGTTGGAGGGAGGAAGACCTAGGATAAGAACCTCAACTTCTGCATGTCTTGATTTTCAATACGATGTGTAATCTGTCCATGGTGTCCACTGCAAGACATTAAATAGGCACCCTTTCGGTCAAAGGTCAACATGCTCTATATTTAGATAAACATGTTTATTTGTGGATGATATTTATTCAGAGACAAAACACTACAAACAAAACTCCATTTATACTGGAATTATTTGGCTAATATGTCCTTTCTCTATATTAGAGCATACACTGAAGTGTGCCTCGTGCATAACAAGTGCATACTTCATACAGTGGCGCCATGGTGCCACAAGATGTGTTGAAGGCCCTGAAATGACTGTGTGATGGGGTGTACCTGTGAGGATTATGTGTCACACAACACACCACACGACCGCAAAATATAACACGTCCTGCGTTAATAGGCCCTGTACTATAAGCATTACATCTAACATAACATTTAACATACCTTACACAGCCACCTAACATGCAAAGTCACATAGGATCAGCAGACAACTCACTGGCACCAGTCCAAAACACATAAGGGCGGGGCACAAACCTAACTTTAAAACACCTTTCTCAGTCACTTCACTTACCCACGTGTGGTAATAAGAGTAAACACACATGCCCCTGGGCGGTCTCTCCCTCCGCGTAAACCTAAAGGCAGCAGCAGTCCCTCTTCTAATCTAAGACAGCCAAAAGCGCAAAATATTGTTTAAAAGTTAAGCACTGTGCTATACAAGAACCGCATAACATAACATAGCATAAATGGCAGGTATTTTTTGCTTGGAAATGTGGCAACCCTATATATTAATCCAGATATACAACCAGCGCTGCTCCAAGTCCTTACTGAAGACTGAAATCGTGTGAGGCCCTTCCTACCGCAGACTTCAGGGTCTAACCGCTCATGTTGCTATTCACAACGCACACACACAGGGATACAAAGGGGCATGACCCCTCCATCTCCTGCGCCTCCATCTCCATTGTGCATCGTGTTACTGGCACCTCAGTCAGCCTACTGCCCATCGCACACACCCTAAAAACCCACAGGGAGCAGGTTCCATGACAAATTGCGGCTGAGGGACACCATCTTAGGATGATCAGTTGAAAACAGAAAGTTGGAGCAAGTTAGCACTTGCATGAATCTATACAGACAGCGCATGGCAACACAAACATTGAAACAAAAGAAAGACATGACTGCCGATTACATCACGTGGTATGCATACTAAAACAGACAAAGGACAAGGGATTACTTTTCTGACAACGTTATCATCAATGCCATTCACGGATATTTATATTCTTGCACGTTATTAGCATTTAAACCTCACATATTCTTTACAGCAGTAGTTTCTAATTAAATATGTTTATGTTTTGATATTCAGTCAATTAAATTAGCAATATAGTATGTTGCCCATGTAATCTGCCTGACCTTAAAATGACTGCCTCCCAAGGTAATAATTGGGGAGAGGACGTGGCGTAATAGCCAGAGCTGCCAACTTTGGACTTAAAAAAAACGGGTTCGAGTCTAGCGCGTCGGCTCAACATTCTGGGCAAAACATTTAATCCTCCTGGGTGCTCATGTAAAGCACTTGAATACCTTAGGGTCGAGATCGCACTATATAATGATGTGGCCACGATGATAACAGATGAAAGGGGGTGCGTGGTAATAAAGCACTGAAAAGGTCCAGCACTGGTGTGCAGTGTTCTTGAACAAAGGAAAAAGTAGTTCCTTTTCCAGTTGCTAAAATGGGACAAGTGAAAGGTTAAAAGTACTGGGGCACTGCTCCATGAGAGTGAACAACTAATGAAAAGGAGGGACAAATAGGAAAGATTAATCACATGGAAGCAAGGATTTTGAAAGGACACTGAAAGAAACAAATGAAAAGCAATGGGTGGGCTGTAAGCCCACAAAGTATTTACAACATGTCTTGAAGAGACAGCACAAGTGCTGTCTAGGTTCGACCTAATAAGGGCTCATCGCTGGAAAGTGCCTTAGCACTGAAGAGGTTAATATGGGGATTACTAGTGAAGTAACTTTGTGCTGTGTTTTGTTGGAAACAATTGGGCTACACCTTGGAACAATGTAGCTCAGCATCTGGTGTGAGATTCATATCTGTTCATTAAATTACCAGGAATAACACAAAGTATGTGAGAGCGGGTTCTTACATACTCTTAGGACCTAAACAGTGGAACAAGATGCCTGTGCAGCTTAGAATGTTGCAGTCTCATCTTGCTATCTGGCAGGCCTTGGCAACTTCCTTAATTTGTTAATATTTTATGTGCGTTTTTGCTCCATTCCCTTACTACAGTTTTGTTCTTCAGATCCATGAAGTCGCTGCTGGTAACTATTGCGATTTAGAAGAAAAATAATCATCAGTTTGCTTCTATCATGCAAATGTTAATTGCATAACCATGAAAGTTTCACCTTGTGCAGGATTCGAATGCTCCTTTAATCTGGCATATTGTTTAGCACATGGAAATTACTTCTGTACTCTGCGCGAGACCCGGGACTGAAAAAGTGCATATCGCACGCAAAGCGAGACTTTTTCTTCCACCAGTGACAGTACTAGCCGGTACATTCCTCACCTGTGTCATCCTGGGCAAGGAGGGGAGATAAGCTAACATTTGACAAGGATGTGACACAAAACTAAAATCTCATTTACTTTAAAGGTAAAGTTTTGCACTGATTCTCATTTAATTCATAACATAAGGGAAGAGTTACTTTTTGTCATCTTCTCTAAAAGTGGCCTTGGTGATTTTGAACTTTCCTTGTATTATTCTGCATTTTTTATGTTTTTGGTCATGCACAGTGAGCAGTGGTTCCATCAGTGGGGGTGAACAATACTATACTCAATAAATTTGCATGAAATGAAAACGAAAGGTTCAGTGGTTCTTATTAATTGCCAGTTTCCTTACAGAGAATACCCTGCTGTTGACCTCTGCTACACTTGTCACGCAATTGCAGCTTAATAATGTTATCTGCATTGGTACTGAGAAGCATTAGTGACATGGAATTCTAATGCAGGGCAGCTGTAGTATCTATCAACTACAGTTATCAGGGTATTTAGAAATGTAAGCCCAGTGCTAGGGGCACAATGTCTCGTATTCTCCTACAGTGACATGTTTACTGTCAACAAATATTCCTTTAAAACTGAATCAAGAACAAACATGTTCAGAGACGGCCCAATTTGCAAATGTTTTTACACCCAGTGGCGTGACCAAAAGGTGTTTAAACAAGCATTGGAAATGCAATAGGTCTCGCAATTGCTTAAGTTAGAGCTACTGGCATTGTAAATGGCGTTGTAAATGACAATGTCTTTTATCCATGTGTTATGGAGGGTATGTGGTGTATAGTGAAGTTCCCGGTTTTAGATTTACTTGTAGAGCTGTGCAGTGTTTGAAATAATAGTTCTTTTACGCAGAGTTCTTTATTGGTTCGGGGGGGCTAATTCTTCCAGCTATAGGCAGAGTGGAGATGCGGGGGCTCTAAGAAGGGGTGAAAAAAAAACAAAGCCTCGTTAACAAGTGAATGGTCTTTTAAAGACCTGTGAAGTACTCGGGTGCGGCTGGCAGCTCAAAAACGGTCTGTGTGTGTGCCCGGGAAGCTGTCTCAGCCCGGGCTGACACACAGGACGGGGGGGGGGCTGAAGCCCATTGAGCCCAATGGGTGTTGCGCGCCTGTTATGTGCACCATCTGGTAACTCCAGGTGCATGAACACTGGGCCACATGGGCTCGGTTGGGGTGGTATGCTCCCCGGGGTACTGCTACAACCAACTGGTACATAGTACCAAACGCATGTACTCTAACGTATTCCACCCATAAGCATGTTAAATGAATTCACTTCCAATCAAAAGCCTTCTTTCACTGGGGCCGTGCAGTCATACCTCTGTACAGAAGGCATGACACGAACACAGAAGGGCCAGCTGTGAGCTCATGACACATGTATGCTTTCATATCCCGTTGCTGCCCTCGAGGACAGGAGCCACAACAGGAAAGGAGCACACATGAAAAATTCAGAGTTTCCATTTACTGTCCAAGAGTACTTCAATAAACAGTCACCATAGCCCCGGACTGAAATAGCAAGCGGTGCGCACCTTAGAGCTGTTCTTGAAGCCAGATCCGATGAGGCTTGACTGCTGCCTGCAGGCCCTGGGCCATCTTGTGCCCGCGCGTGCGTGAGGTCTAAACACGAGCCGTTGCGCGTGCTCTGCCATGGCTCTCTCCCTTCATTCCCCAGGCAGGCCTCTCTTCCTTTATTCCCCTGGCAGGCCGTTCACTCCCTCCAGGCGAAGAGGGGCCTGTGTGGTCTCTGAAGCTCATGTCCAATTCCATCCGTCAATCGGGATCGGAGGTAGCAGCATATCTCTCGCTTAACATATTGGACAGCCAAGAATCCATACACCTGGCAGGGCACACGAAACGCACATGGCTGTGACAGAACACAACATATAATACCATATACTATACCATAACACACAATAGTATTCCACAACATAGTGAACCATAAAGTACCTAACTCTACCGTAACATACCATATCAAACCATAACGGTACTTAATATAACATACAATGCCGTATCATAACATACTGCACAATAACACAAAATACCAGGCAGTACCATAATATACCATAACTTGTCGTACTATGCTGTACCATGATATACCGTCCATACTCACCACATACCATGACAAACCGGTACAATAAAATATGATCCAACTCCATATCATAACATAACACAAAATACATACAGTACCAACATATACCATATAATATCGTAACGCACCATACTTTACCCTAATATACCGTACCTTAAATGACCCTAATGGAATGTACCAGCCTATCTCGTGACATACCATAACACAGAGTACCATATAACATACGGGAACGTGATCAGTGACTCCGGGGAGCCTTCGGCCTGGCCTTTGTTGGTCCTCTTACTGGGACACGGCGGGGGAGGAGATAAGCTGTTGTGCCCCCACACAGCCACAGTAGAGGCAGGAAAGCTTTGTGTACAGCGCCCTGGTGCCCTTGTGTCCTATCCAGGACGGGTGCTCCTTACATGGGCATAGAGCTCGGTGCGATTGGCTAAGGGCTGCAGAGGAGGCTGAGTCAGAGTGACCCCATGCCGCCGCCTGGATGTGTGGAGGGAGGAGGGAGGAGGGGGGAGGGATGCTGAGGCAGACGGCAGGGAGGAGGGGTGGGGCCACGAGGGCAGCTTTACCCGAACTCGGGAAAAAGACAAAGAATAGCGCCAGCGACGAAATAAGGAAATGAAGCAGCAGCACTTCAGAATACAAGTATTTAGGGATTTCGGGAGAGCCCCGGAAAGCATCGGCGCCCGAGCATCAGGATATAACAGGAACAGAAACAGTAAAAGAAATGTGAAAAAAGGTGAAAGTGTTGTTATGAGGTTTTTGTAACCCCCTGCAAGCGCAAGGAGCGTGTTTGTCAAACGCGCGTGCAGTTTCCCTTTTGTTTGCTAGCTGGCACACCCCATGCCTGGCCTCATGCGCTGTCACAGGCATCCTGCAATGGCTTGGTGCTTCAATTTCCCAGTGACTGGATTTAAGGTACCGAGTCCAGAATTACCTCTTCCGCCCACGTCTTTAGGCAGTTTAAGGAGTACGTCTAACATGATTGACGGGGACAAACCGTAGACGCATTAACGCTGTGACAACGGTTGGACCAGTTGTGAAGTACAATCGCCCCCAGCGTTCACATCTTCATAATAGAACAAGTTGTGCCATAGAAATGAAAGGCGCAGCAGCCATTCTTGAAGATAAAGGCGCTAATACAAGAAAAAAGTGCTTAGCGGCTAATTAAGAGACACTATCTACCGCCGCAAGTAAAAGATCCAGTCCGGGTGGGCGGGGCCAAAAGTGGACAGGGCGGTAACAAGGAGGGACTAAGAAGCCTCCTTTTCAATCAGAAGCCAGCGTTTAGCATGGAGGATGACGCTACCCAATCAAAAAGATGTGCGGGGCTTCAAGTCCCCTTCGGAAAGCGTATTGATGACAAAAAGCCCTCACAGAGCGAGGAGCGCATGCACGCTCCAGCGCTAGGTCTGCGAGACCTAAAAAACATAACGCTTCTCCACTCCAAAGGTTAAAATTCTGAACTATGGAATTTGAATTTCCATACAGAAATCCTATTATTTCCTGATTTACCATTTAGGGTATGTAAATAATTGACAAGGTGCTGTAACAATGTTGTTGTTCATGTTTGCTCATTTATACACACCACACACTTTTAATACAACCTCTTTTATGTGAACAAATCATGGTTGAGGTGAAAAAAGGGGGGCGGGAGAGATACAGGGTTATACAAGGGAGAATGAGGAGAAAAGGCAATGATCAACATAATGTGAGTGCCCATTAAGTCGGCACAAAACATTTGTTTGGAATTTCTCATGCTGAAATCGCACATAAATTTACTGCTGCAATCGTCAGGAGTAAATGTGTTTCCAGGGTGAGAAAAAGGAATTTAGCACTCCAATATTACTGGAAGTATTTCTCCACAAGAAGCATGTATTTAATGAGAACTAAATACACCAGCCTGACTCTTTGGGAGGCACAGAATTCACAGACCCTTTGCTGTGCACTATGCAGAGTGAGGCACACAGCGAATTCCTGAAACATTATTAATGAGGTGAGTGGAGCACACGCTAGGAAGACTGGGATGACACCTGCAATGAACAGTAGACCATCATCACAAGTTGCATTAGCAATGTGCTGGCAATTTACTCAGAGCAAGGACACATATTCGAAATCATTCCCCAAATGATGGACCTTGTCACACTTAAGAAAAACGTGAAGATAACCAACTATAGTCCTTTCACATTTTCAACCCTTTTTCGTACCAATTACTCATTAAATGCAATTTTTTGTATTTGGGGGCGATAGGTAGAGTGGACAATTTATTATTTGCTGCAAATAGACAAATTGAAAAATTTGGCAATATCTTGTGGTATTAATTGCTATTAAATCCCATTATCTGTAATATTTTCACCTAGCTCTAATCTTCAAGGATTTCAAAGGTCAGTGGATTTAGTTTGCAGTGAAATATCAACTTATAAATCTTAACTATTGTACTCTTATCACTGGAAGTAAATCTCAGCTCATAAAATATAGAGATTGTTTAATACTTGCCAAGGATCATTTAAGACATGCCTAGCTAAGTTCTTCTACAAGGATCAAGTTGCAGCTTAGTGGCAAGATACCAAATCAAACTATTGTATATGTGTTAAGTTATGTTATGTTAAGATAGCTTGTAGAGCGCACAGCTGCCCCAGCTACGGGGCGTCCCGGCGCTTAGCAAAAAAAGAGGCTAAAACTGCGAGTATCCCACCTAAGAGGAGAGAGAGGAGAGATCTCGACCTTTTCCAATATTGTAAAAAAGGAATTTCCCTCCCTCTTTGATGAGAGGATTGCCCGAAAGTGCTATGCATGATAAACTACAGGGGAGTTTGCTAGAAACTTTGTTTTTCATTAAGTTTCTTTATAAACTGACTGCACCCTGCTACGTTTACCTGTGGATTTGGTGAAAAATGCATCATTACACGTGGCATGTTTTACAACTTCAGCTACTTATAGCATTTATCACCATTTGTTGACCACAGGTACTTGGCAACCTGGTTGATTATTTGAGGTCCATCACATTTTGTGGTGTGAAACATCAAAGCTAGCCCTTATTGGAGTAGGAATTGTAATTTGGTTTTGTTTTCTATGGGGTCCACGTAACAATTTCGTATGGGTGCTTTTGAATTTAGCATATTTTGCGCTCCAAATATGGTAATGTTGAATGAGAAATACAGAATGCTTGTTACTATTATTATTTTCATTGTTCAATTCTGGCAAAACAGTAGTACTAAGTAATATCCATCTGTCAGTGTTTCCTTGTAGGCTTGCAGGTATGAGGTATAGGCTATACTTCATAAACCTGTTTGCATTTACTGGTATTTGAAACATAATTATTTAATGTGGGTAGCTCCCCAGCTAAGATCACATTATATAAAGTATTTCTGTAGTCACCCTTCAGAAATTCAAAAAGATATGCATCATTGAATGGATTAATATATGAACCAGAAAGGTCTGAAATGCTATTGAGTAGTATTAACACATTTCATATTGAAACAGAAATAACAAGCAAGGGCATCGTCAGCATAGAGAAGTAGTGTAAATGAACCTGTATTGTCAATGGGAATTCCCTAATCTGTATCATTATGACCGCAGTAGGCTGAATTGTTATGTCCTGTATAGAGGCCCTAATGTAGACCCGTTCATACATGCCCTAAAATGGACGTATTCATATTTGCCCTAATACGGTCATATTTGTACTTGCCCTATTATGGTCAAAGCCGCATATGCCCTATTACGGTCATAACTGTACATGTCCTTTTATAGTCATGATTCCTTATATAGGCATGATCTTTCACCTACATTGGTCCTCACTAGTACACAACGTGCTCTGAGGGCTGAACGTTATCTATTCTGTGGTTTTGAATACAGCAGGGTTTTTCCCAAACACAGGCCCACACTGTACTCATCAATTATGCATGGCTCTCTAGGAATACACCACCTGCCTAATATGTATGTACAAAGTTCACCCCTGATGTCTTCCTCAAGTCTAACATGGCCAATACAAACCATACAAAGTAACCAGAGTCTTCAGGGTATAAATATACCACATCTTACCCCAGTAAGACAGAGGGAACCGAGACTTCCATGCTGAAACACTGACCAGAGACACTGAGGCTCCTGCAGGCAGTCGCTCCAGCTGACAGCGGTCTGAGACAGCCCTTGCGGGGTGTCCAACTCGAGACCAGGACGGGGTCCCACACTCTCTCTATTCAGGTATGGGGTTCGATTAAATCCTAGAAGGATTCTTGGCTCCTAGGCTTTTAGACCTACACATATGCTAGGTACACTCAGGTACATCTAGTTAGGCATCGTAGGAGTACGCGCGCTTTCATAATGCTTTTTATATTCATGTATGTGTTCAAGATTATTGCAATATGGTAGAACTGTTCTATCCCTTCGCTTTTATCGTACTGCTGATAATATATCTCTGCTATTGTCTGCTGGTTGCCGCATCACATATATTTTACACTAGAATAACAACTGTTCAATAAATACTTATTGAAACGCCCAGACTGTTTATTCTGTGTAACTCTCTGAGACAAACCGAATAAGTAAGCACAAGTGACTGAGCGAAAAGTAGTATATTGTTTCCACGATTCTGAGGAATTTGGGTTGTCATGGTCTAAGGGTGCCAGAAACTAATCTCTCCCCGATAAGAGGAGATTCTAGTGGCACTGTGAGCTAGCTAATGCAAATCAGGCTAACATACGCGGTGGGGGTGCACAGAGCCAGTCTATCACCAAACCCACAGCTTATGTTATCCAAACGCGCAGGTCCTGCATGGGTACTATAGGAACTACACGACATGGCGCCCAACGTTGGTTTGGTACTTATTTAACAGTAGAATCTGAGTAGTTCAGTCGTGCTATTCTCAGAGAACCTACTCACAAAACCCCAGAGACATCTGAAGTGGGTGGGCACAAAATCCGCCACAGCTGAGTAGTACGAGAATACTATTTATTGGCTGTTGGTTAATCAAGCTTGAAGGACATTCAGTTCCTAAATTGTGCATAACACCTCATCTTAGTTCCCTTTGAACACTTCTTCCTATAAACATGCCTGGTTCAGGGGATGAGAGAGTTGACCTGGGAGGAGAAGATCCTGAGGATGCAATACAGATTGCACCAAAATTCAGAAGGACAGTCACCCTAAGACTATTAGAAAATGGTGTACAAGCCAAGGGTGGCATTGTTGTTTTCGTGATTGAGGCACACAAATCAAATAAAACAGATATTCTATTCATGGGTTACACACCCAGCAGCAAATGCAACAACAAATACATTTCACTACTATATAGAAGGAGATGCACCACGGGAATATGGTCCGTTTGAGGACATAGAGATTCAACTCACTTACCAGGAACATCATTACTGGTTTAATGGCGCCCTACCCCACGTACGGGAAAGAGTAAGATTAGGCCCGCTCGAAGGAGAAGGGGCCACATGGCCAATACTAGCGGCTTACACATCGCATCCTGGCATTAACACAATGCCACAGCCAGACTTACTAGTACAACACAAAGATTTAATTAAAATCTACAGAAACTTGACACAATTTGTCATGAGGACTTTAACAATCCAACCTGCACCAGCAGGTGCAGCAAACAGTACTCCGACTCAGGGTACAGGAAATAAAATTACTCCTCAAACATTACACGCGGTAATGGGCAAAATGCCCGCAAAAGGCGAACAAATACCATTCTGGATAGCTCAGAAAATAACTCAGCTTGAGGCGGTATTCCCGAATACTACCACCTATGAAAAACACAGAATTCTAACAAGCTGCTTGCCCATGGGGGTCACACCACAAGTAGAGGACTGTACCTCTTGGGGTTCAGTCTTTGCTGCCATATATACCAGAACACATGGTATCCCGTCCTTAACAGTAGTACCTGACGTATTGAGACAGATACAAAATGAGTACGGAGCAGAGCCTGCCCTTAACTTAGGGATGAAGTTACTAAATAACTTTGATCAGGTATCAGCCATAATACTAGCTAACATTAAGGGGGAGGCAGCTTCAGTGGCGATCCGCCAACACCTAAGGGAGTTCAGTCCAAGAGATCATCAACACGAATTACCCAAAATAATTGAAACTGCGTATGCAGAACTAGGTAGAGACAGTTTAGGTGGGAAAGCATTAAAACCACAACTAGTGGGCAGTCCTGAATAGGACACTACAAAGCAAACACCTACTTCTTCTAAAAAGAAGTGGGAAAATAAAAAACAACAAAAGTCTAAAGACAGCAGATCTCAATCCAGAGGTAGGTCTCCTCAACAGGAGCCCTCTGAAAGGAGATATAACCTCAGGAATAGGGATAATATTAAAAAACCTGACAGGTATCAGGATACTGATACTCGTTCCTCTCGTTCCTTTCAGGGTTCATCAAAAAACTCAGAGAGGGAAGGACGGTCAGAGGAGCATACAAAGTCCAGAGACACGCAACGCGCTGCGGACTACGCACCTAAAAAAGAAGATAAACAAAAATCTAAACCTCAGTTCAAAAAGAAGAAGGTAGCAGGTCTCAAGGCCGGACATGCCCAGAATTCTGAGGACACAGCTTCTGAACGGGGAATGGGCTCTGACGATGCTAGACAGCATGGCAGAAGTAACGATAGCTCGCCAGAACCTGAAGGAATTTCTGGTGACAGCGGACTTCAGTGAGTATATCACGGTGGAAACACCTGATACTCGGGTAAGTGTCCCACATAAGTTACATGAGATAACACTCCGGATGGAGTGGGACAAACCCAGAAAAATTAAAGGTCTATTTTGGAAAAATCTGTCATCTGGATATGACATCCTATTAGCAGAGCAAGAAGCCGCCAGCATTCGTCATGGAGTGCCCTAGGGGAGAAACTGTAATTTTTCCAGCCTTTTCCAACCTCGTTCCCATACATTTAAAACATGCATATGCGCAGGAGTGGGCGGTTGCCCTAGCTCCAGCATTGCACAAAAATCATGTTGGTTGGGATGAGGATTCAACCCACCACGTGATCCCGATAAAAGTTGCCGCAAATGCTCAAAGGCAATACCCTATAAAGCAGGAAGCTAAAAAACAAGTCAGGGAGATCCTAGATCAACTTGAATACCAGGGGGTGATAGAAAATTGCACTTCCCCTATGAACAATCCTTTGTTTCCCGTAATGAAACCAGACAACACATATCGTTTAGTTTTGGATTACAGACATTTAAACACTTGCACAAAGACATTTGCAGTTCAAAATGCACACAGTGCCGCATTAATTAATAACATTGTGCGCAAAAAATACAAAACAACACTTGATATCTCAAATGGATTTTTCTGCCAAAATATAGTGCTTGAAAGCAGGTATTTGACCGCATTCTCAGCGTTAGGGTCCCAGCAACAATTTTGTCGACTAGCCCAAGGGTATAAAAATAGCCTGGGGTATTTTCAGCACGAGTAACAGAGTTACTCCAAAATTTGGATGAAGAAGCATTGTCCTATGTAGATGATATTTATCTGACGGACGATGACTTACCGAGGCACTTGACCAGGGTGAGCACCATTATTATGGGATTCGCCTCTGAGGGCTATAAATTTAATTTCAAAAAATCAAAAATTGCCCACCTCAGTGTTCTATTTTTAGGATATGAGCTGTCAAGTGAAGAAAAAAGCCTAGCAGCAAACTTTTAGAAAAATGTGCGCTGCTTCAACCTCCAAAATCATTAAAGAATTTACAATCAATTCTGGGATTCCTAAATTTTGGTCGAACATTCATTTTGGATTACGCAGAAAGAGTAAAACCTTTCTACGACTTAATCAAACCTGATTTTTCAGTCAGACAATGGATACAGGAACATACAAACATCCTACGTTCACTACAGGAAGACATGATAGCTTCAAAACATTTACAGACACGCGTAAACGTACGCAACTTAGTGATCCGAGTAATAGCGGTTCAATGCGGGTACACTTATTTGACTTTCAATGAAGGCGAAACGGTAGCAATCGCATACAAATCACACCTGTACACAAACGCAGAGATGCGTTTCACTTCAACAGAAATAATCCTGACAGCAGTACAGACCGCTGTAGCAAGAGAAAGAGCTCTGGCTCAGGGTAAACGCATAATTGTCGTAACCCCAGTACCAGCTTTAGAAGCTGTTACAAAAGCTAGCATTCCAAATGCGAAAGCCTTACATCCCAGATGGATACAATGGGCTAATTCTCTTACTGCAACGGATGATTGAATACAGATTTGATCCAAGTTTAAAAACACAAGCATTTCTGCAATACGAACAAGAATATCCTCTTCCAAATGAGATTTTACCTCTAGATCAGTATGAATATATTATTTACACTGATGGATCTGCTCAACCGGCCATAGGGAGTAAGCAAGCTTACAGCGCAGCGTGTGCGATTGTTAAAGGTTGCATGCACGATGGAAAGTTCCATCCGAGTTGCACTAAAACGCAATCTCTAGAAGACTGCACGGCTCAGTTGGCAGAGTTAAAAGCACTTATACTGGCACTGGTGAATACGGAACACAAATTCCCCACACTGATTGTGTGCGATTCCTTTTACTGTGTACAGTCGTACAATGAATATTTACATAATTGGGAACAAAACGGGTTTAAAGACGCAAAAGGAGGCACAATTAAGCATAAAATGCTATGGGAACAGATAGTGGAGTTGAGAAATGAACTACCAAGGGCTCACGTGATACATACACTGAGTCATCAGCGTGATGTCGTTCACGTTGAAGGGAATTCATTGGCTGATGAAGCCGCAAAGGGGACTGTATGCACAGCCGCCGTAGGTGCAATCACTCGTTCAAAAACGAGAATAGACGGCGAGATGATCGTAGCTGTCAATGCTTCACGCAAAGGCAGCACAGCAGTACCTAAAAAATTTCCACTCAAGTACTCCTACAAGTTAGATGCACAAAACATTCCATATGCTCAGATTCCTGGAGTGGGGGATAGAGTAATACGAAATATGGATCGTAGGCAAGGCTTAATTCGAGCAGCACACGAGGGTTTGGGTTCTGCACATACAGGCGTTACAGTGACTATTTCTTTACTGAAACAGCGCTACTGGTGGCCAGGGTTAACAAAGCAGACCAAAGACTATGTCTTAAAGTGCGACATCTGCCAGCAGATGAAAGGTTCCACCGTAACACGCCCAGCGCAAACACCATTGCTGAAATCAGACAAACCTCTCGCATGTGTATATTTGGACCACTGCGGACCCCTACAATCTGATGGGGCCAAGAAATATATCATGGTTGCAGTAGATTCCTGCTCTAGATTCCTATGGGTTTGGCCTCAGCGCTCGGCTGACGCTCGAACTGTTATAAGAGATTTGCGAGTCTTTATCGGCACATACGCAGTTGGCACGTTACATTCTGACCGTGGCCCGGCGTTTAGCTCTCGGGTTTACAAAGAGGCCATGGAAGGAATGGGCGTAGCATTGCGGTACTCCTCTCCGTATCATCCTGAGGGAAATTCCGTTGTGGAGAGGAAAAACCGAGACTTAAAGCAATCTTTAACAGCTAGGGTATTAGGCAAGGGCGGTAGATGGGTCGATCACCTTTATGGGATACAACGAGCGATTAACAATCAGCCAAGATGCTCTCTAGGGGGTGTCACTTCTTACGAGGTCCTATTTGGGACAAGAATGTGGGTACCTGATCTTGATTGTGAAGGCACAGTGGTGGATGAAAAACCATTTGATATCCATGATCGTTTGGCTGTTTTACAGGATCTAAATAAATCCAGAACACAACAAAGTAACGTGCTCCAGAAACAGACCGCCACTGAGGAAGTCAAGGCAGTAACGGCAAGACCTGTCTGGATCCCAAAAATCGGAGATCTGGTCAGAGAAAAGATAGCAGACAAGAAAGAATTTGGGCCAGCCTACAGAAAGCTTGTACCAGTCCTAGCAATCCAAGGCACAAGAACTGCACTTCTGCCGCCTCTTGCCGGAAAAAAGGAGAAAAGATTTGTCTCAATCGACTTAATCAAACCACACTATGTGGCCGATACTAAACAGTAGGCCAGGTGGACTCCACAGTAGCAGACGCCCTCCTCTCGCTACAATCCAAGAAGTTCAAACAGAAAGACTCATCACGTTTGAAGAGCCACCTGTACGGAATGAAGGACTAAGCAACAATGCTATGCAACTCGTTCCACTTCAACAAGAAGAATATCAACTAAACAACCAAGTTGCAATCAGACCAACTACAGACATCTACGTCAACATGCCTCGTCAAGAGCAAAATCCAATTTCAACAAATCCCGATGCAATTCCAACAATTGATCGAACTGCTTCTGGCTATTTCATTAACTTTGATACGTTTTCACTGGATCCAAGCGAGCCGGAAACGACGCCAGCCAAAAAATCACACAAACAGAAACTCATTGACTTTTTGAACTTTTTTAGAAAGACTTACCTGGTGTCACCGTGGATTGAACTACGGTATATCACTGGGATTCTATTTTTTCTTTTTTGGCTAGGTTTAATTATAGCTTTTTGTATGCTTATTAATGGACGATATATCCAGCGGAGCTCTACAGCCCAAAGAGTCAATTTGATTTTAAAACCACACCAGTCTTCACATCGTGAACCTAGAGACTTGTCTTCAGTGAACATCACAGCAGTTCCTATACCAGACGGTATAGTATGGGACAAGATTGATTATGATATATTCGGTCCGACTGAACTTTTAAAGCTTAAACATGTATTTAAAATTTCTTTAAGTGATATCATTACCACCAGTACATTTTCTTATGATTGGGACACTGAAACTGTAAACAATATGATGTCTGATTTAGAAAAAACCGCAGCATTTCTGAACAATGAAATGTTAGAAGGTGCTTCAGACTATGATACATTGTACTGTTACCAACATTATGGTCATCATTTCTTACACAAATCTATAACACCTAGAAATGTATTTGAATACCACCAGTGGGAACACTGCCCAACACCTCCAAAAGGTAGTTCGCAAACTTTTGCACAGAAATTCACATACTTTTCAGGGTTTAATACATCTGACCCGAAGTCATTTTATCACAAAGTGGCAAAAACATCAGCACAGAAAATTATGTTGACTAACACCAAACAGATTTACTCTGCTTCCTTTATGGCCCAGTTGTCTACACAGGGTTTCGACCTATGGAAGGACACTATAGATTTAAAATCAATCTGGGGTTCTAGGGACTGGCAAGTCCAGGGAACAGAAGTGCTTTTTAGAGCATGCCTCATTCCACAGCAGCTGATATTTCTAAATGACACTGTGCAATAGACATCCTGTCTTGGACTTGCCAAGAACAAGGAACTGAACTCACCCGGGTTTCCTACACCATCACAGATGGGTGGGGGGCAGAATTCAACTACACAAGGGGTAGGATTAGATGACATTCTCCAGTACAACAGATCAGATCCTGATTGGACGAAATGGCTGATTTGGCCTATTGACACAAACACCTGTCAACAGAGATTCATGAATACAACCAAAGGGTTTAGTATCCATAGGCCAGATACACGCTATGTACAAAGACAACACCCAGGGGTAGTGACATCGTATAGTGTTGGGAAGTTGTGCCTTGATTGGCTAGAAACCTCAACACTCACAGAAGTGAAACATCACTTAAACTTACTCACACCTGATGTAGACCGTAGGGATTTCTTGCTAGGCCCAAGGAAAACACGTCAGAAACGTTTCATATATGCCGGCATTTATGCCTATTATAATGAAAACTGGAAAATATCCCAACAAGAGGCCGCAGAAAGAATACGGGAAATAGACCGTATTAACTTAGAAAAGGCATTAGCTGTAGTGGATAATGGGTTAACACCTTTGTCCTCCAGGATTTACTCCTTAGGCAACATTGTGTCTTCGGCAATCAACATATTAGAACAAGATCTGGCCTTGTTACAACACGAGCAATCTCAGCTGCGTTCTATTATGATGCTAAGCTGGACGCTACAATATTTGCGTGCAGGCTACGTGCCCTGGCGTTTTATAAACACCACGTCTCTGTTTTCAGAATACAATCTAACTGATAGGCAGAAAAGGCACAAAGGGGAGCCAAATATACAATGCTGTGTATTGAGAAATTGGAAAGGTTACCATTTACTGTAGCCGAATTACCATCAACTGAATGGCTAATTCATGGCCAAATCACTCTGCCGGTCACTACGTTTCAGTTTCAATATTGCCTTGAGCAAAGGCAGGCAGGCAAATATGAAAAGATGGGTAAGGGTTACATTAAGGAAACTTGGGAGTTACCATATAGATACCGATGCCGGAATGGGGATCGAGAAGTATTTCTGAGCGGTGCAAACTGCAAGAACGCTTTAAGTGGTTCTATCATGTGTCAGGATATTTCTCTGCACGGAGCCTGTAGCGGTCCAGTAGCGAACCTATCTTGTCACATGACAGGGACGCCAGCGGCCATGATCACACCGGTTTTCCAGCTGCTCTCAAATGGGAGTTACTTGATGATAAATGATCAGGGTTGCTGTGGGATGCTTCCGGGCATCGCTTATCTGGTCACTGTTAACTCCAGGGTTACTTGCTGTATGCAAGTATTGTTTCCGCCACTGAACATAGTCAGGGAGGCGCCGCTATGGCCTTCACTGAACGTTTCTTTCATACAATTTGATACTTTGAGCAGACTGCAAGCCATGCTTTTACAGCAACCCGTGCCCTTAACCTCTGCTCGAGAAACCTTTGAACTTCAAGTTGCAGGGACCTCGACTGAGATACAGGCCCTTATACGTACAAACTGCCCCTTTCATTTCGTAGAAATGGTGGGATGTTTCTTTAATATGTCAGATACGAGCAGTATTGTACACCTATTTAAGACCATAGGGTCAGGACTGTTAAGCACCTTTCGGACAGTCCTCGGAGTAATCCCAAATTTTATACACTCCGTATTGGGAAGCATATTTGGAGGACTCCAGCTTATACTGTTGCTGATTGCAGGGGTCCTGTTTATAATACTACTGCTACGCAATGGACGGCCCAATTCCAGAGGGAATGGCGAACATGCTCCTGGAGCGGAAATACCGTGAACGCATGGTACAACTTCTGGGCATTTCTTGCCTGCGAGAACTCAATGCATCCTGATTTCTATCCTTTTGACCAGTCTGGGTAGACTGCATCTTACCTGTTCTTCGATGCCTGCTTTGCGGAGAAGAATGCACGTTGGATCTTTGTCAAACATTTCCATCAGATGCGCCTCCGGACACGGATGCAATGCTGGACCCCATAAAGGCCCATGCTCTGCGTTGTCCCCAGCGGCTTCCAAATCTTATGAATGCATTCCTGGAGAATCCACAGGTGCCGTTTGCTCCTGCTGAGTTAGGTGACTCCTCCTCAGGCACCCAGATAACAACTGCCGCACAAGCTGCTGCAGCACCGACTGTTGGCAGTGCTACATACCATCTATGTGCGATTGACGTTCTCTGTGAGGCGTTGGATTTGTCATCTGCAGTGGCTCACACTGATAATGTTGTGCTTCCCAGCCAGGACACTTAATCTCGAATTGGCTCATCGCGTCCTGGGAAAGAATTCGGATTCTCCAATCGTTTTCATAATAAGCGAGCAAATTTGGAACACTTCCTAAATTGACACTTTTGCTTGAGAAAAGCAGGGCCTTCTTCCGCTTTGAGTGAAGCAACTTATATAGAGAAACAAAATAGACATTTCTTTTTTAAATGGCAATTGGGAATAGCTGAATTGTACCATTTTTTGAAGTTTTTTTTAACAATTTTAAAACCATGTTTTTACTTGCTTTTAAAATATTTTTAAATTGTCCAGATTTTAAGTATGGTCATTGTCATCCTGTTCGGAAGAGGAGTGGGTGTTATGTCCCGTATAGAGACCCTAATGTAGACCCGTTCATACATGCCCTAAAATGGACGGATTCATATTTGCCCTAATACGGTCATATTCGTACTGCCCTATTATGGTCAAAGCCGTATATGCCCTAGTACGGTCATAACTGTACATGTCCTAATATAGTCATGATTCCTTATATGGGCATGATCTTTCACCTACATTGGTCCTCACTAGTACACAACGTGCTCTGAGGGCTGAACGTTATCTATTCTGTGGTTTTGAATACAGCAGGGTTTTTCCCAAACACAGGCCCACACTGTACTCATCAATTATGCATGGCTCTCTAGGAATACACCACCTGCATAATATGTATGTACAAAGTTCACCCCTGACGTCTTCCTCAAGTCTAACATGGCCAATACAAACCATACGAAGCAACCGGAGTCTTCAGGGTATAAATATACCACATCTTACCCCAGTAAGACAGAGGGAACCGAGACTTCCATGCTGACACACTGACCAGATACGCTGAGGCTCCAGCATGCAGTCGCTCCAGCTGACAGCAGTCTGACACAGCCCTTGCGGGGTGTCCAACTCGAGACCAGGACGGGGTCCCACACTCTCTCTATTCAGGTATGGGGGTTCGACTAAATCCTAGAAGGATTCTTGGCTCTTAAGCTTTTAGACCTACACATATGCTAGGTACACTCAGGTACATCTAGTTAGGCATCGTAGGAGTATGCGCACTTTCATAATGCTTTTTATATTCATGTATGTATTCATGATTATTGCAATATGGTAGAACTGTTCTATCCCTTCGCTTTTATCGTACTGCTGATAATATATCTCTGCTATTGTCTGCTGGTTGCAGCAGCACATATATTTTACACTAGAATAACAACTGTTCAATAAATACTTATTGAAACGCCCAGACTGTTTATTCTGTGTAACTCTCTGAGACAAACCGAATAAGTAAGCACGAGTGACTGAGCGAAAAGTAGTATATTGTTTCCACGATTCTGAGGAATTTGGGTTGTCATGGTCTAAGGTTGCCAGAAACTAATCTCTCCCCGATAAGAGGAGATTCTAGTGGCACTGTGAGCTAGCTAATGCAAATCAGGCTAACATACGCGGTGGGGGTGCACAGAGTCAGTCTATCACCAAACCCACAGCTTATGTTATCCAAACGCGCAGGTCCTGCATGGGTACTATAGGAACTACACGACAGAATGAGATATTAACCAACAGGGGTGGAAGGTGGAAGCCTTGTTTTGTTCCTCTACACATATGTGCTTCTGAACACACATAAAGTGCATTACAAATGAAGGAAAGGACGCCTCCCCTCCACAATTACATTTTTAGGTTACAGTAAGGGGGTTATGAGACACGGAAGAGAGTAGTTACTCTTGTTCAGCCGCTAGTGCTTCAAGAATTGAATAATGTCACACAATCTAAGGCACATAACTACAATAAATGCATTCTACACAAATATTTAATATCATTCACATATTTAGATCATAGTTTGTTTCAACTTTCGCACATTAAATAATAGATTAGTGCCTCATTATTGTATATTCAAAATCCATTTTCACCAATGCTGCCCAATAATACATAATAATATGGGGGATACCCCACCCACCTACTTGTCTTGGTAATATCATTTTCCTATATGCCCTTCGCGGTTTCCGATATCCCCATAAAAACCGAGAGCATATTCTTTCTATTTTAACAAAGCATGAAGCCGAAAACTCTAATGGAATAGTTCTAAAGATATATAAAAAATTTGGAAGTATCAACATCTTCAACACACTATTCCTGCCATGTAATGATAAATGAAGATGATCTAACCTTTCTAGGGTTGAATTCGCCTTTTCAATTATTGGAAGAATATTAAGTTCAGGGATCTTATCCACCACCGATGTAATTTTGACTCCCAGATATGTTGCTTCCGAGACAATAAATATATTTGTCGGGGGATTTTTGCCGGAATAAACTACCTGAGTTTTCTGTTCATTCAATTTATACCCTGAAAAAACCCCGAACTGATGGGCTAAAGATGTAATTGCGGGCATGGCAGTTACAATGTCCCTAGAAACTACATCAATATCATCTGCGTAAGCAAATGCCCTATACTCGATGTTCTGAAACCTAACTGGTATAATATCTGTATGTTGATTAATTTTATTCAGAAATAAATCAATATATAAGGCAAATAAAAGAGGGGAACACGGACACCCTTGCCGTGTACCCCGACTAATAGTAACCGCAGCAGATTCTTGCCCAGAGATCCAAATTGAGGCAGTCGGGCTTATATACAAAGTCTTAATTGCATGAATAAATTGTGGGCAAAACCCTTTCAAGTGCATAACCTCCCACATATACTGCCAAGAGACCCTGTCGAACGCCTTTTCGGCGTCCAACAGGATCACCCCTAATCCGGACCCGGTTGCCTGCGCCCAGTCCAAAAGTGCAATAACGCGTCTTACATGGTCCGCCGTGTCCCTGCCGGGTATAAACCTGTGCTGAAACTGAGAAACCAAAGGGGTGATAACGGTTCCCAACCGCTGTGCCATAATTTTTGAGAAGATTTTGCTGTCCGCGTTAATCAATAATATTGGTCTATACGAAGATGGACATAACTTGGGCTTTCCCTTTTTAAAAATACAATAATAGTAGTTTTTGCCACGACTCAGGTGCTATACCCTGTTGAGCCGCATGAAATAATGTCAGAAGCTCTTCCTTTAATACTAAGCGAAAAGTTTAAAAAAATTCTAAAGGAATGCCGTCCGTACCTACAGCTTTTCCGACCCCTAATGACATTACAGCCCCTTCCACTTCCTCCCAAGTAATATCTTCAGCCAGCCCTTCATTCTGATCTGCTGTAACTTTGTTGATTACCATGCCTGAACTAAACTCCAGCATTTTTTCCACTGGGTCACCCTGACCATCCTCAGTATATAAACTCCCATAATATTTACAGAAAACCGCCAAAATTTCCTCTGGGGAACCCTGTATCTGGCTAAGATGGTCCTGTATCTGTAAGATCTTATTATGAAATTTGTACTTGTAAAGCGCACCCATACCCCCAAAGGGGTGTCCAGGCGCTGTACGCATACCGCTGTGGAACCCTTCCTGGCTTTTTTCCCTGTGAAATGTCCACTCCTGGGCACCCCCAGGGTGAAGCCAGGCATCCCAGCGCTGTTGGGGCCGTTGTGGAGATTAAGCAAGCTATTGCCCAGAGTTGCAGAGTGGGACCCATGATTAGAATAGGCACCGGGCGAGAATTATCAGGTCCGAGGAAATTGAGCCCAAGACCCGCCGAGGCGGGAATTGAACCCTGGTCCCGGGCCAGATCTCTGCATCAGGGTCTGCCGCTCTAACCATTGAGCCACACTTCTCCACATTATGCACACTCTTCTGCTGTAATCTTTTTGCTAAAATCCGACCTGAATTTTCCCCTGCTTCATAGATTTGGTCCCTAAAAATCGCCAGTTTATTCGCGACCTTCACAGCAAAGTGCTGATGTATTTGCATTTTAAGGATAGCAATGGCCGATAATAATTTTTCTGGATTACCCTGCTGAGAAATTTCCCTCATTAATTCCAGTTCCAAAAGCCTTAATTGATGCATCTGCCCTTTAATTTCAGCCTGGGTTTTACGTTGTTTGTTTAAAGAATAGCTAAGGGTTTCTCCCCGAACCCCCGCCTTAAATGTGTCCCAAACAACAGAATCTGAAGCGGTTCCCCGATGAAATTAAAAAAATTCCCTAATCCACCCATCCATATGTGTATAGTAATCTGAATCTAATAAGAGTTTTCGTTCAAAAGTCCATGCTTTTGCCGGGGCCCGGGAGCTAGAATCAATTTCTAATGATATCGGGTTATGGTCTGATATTAATCTTGGTAGAATCTCCATCTTAGAGCCTCTTACTTTTTCCACAGATATAAAAAAATAATCAAGACGTACATGTTTCTTATGAGGCGCCGAATAAAAAGTTTCTCCAGGATCAAATTGTCTGAGTGAGTGCCACACATCGACCAAGCCAAACTCCTTGACTAACCCCCTGATAGCCTTGAAGACTTTAATTTTTTTACCCCTATAAGACCTATTACTATTAATATCGTAACTACCCTCTAGATGAATATTGAGGTCCCCACAAATAATCAGAGGGGCTGGCCAATTTGCTAATTCAATACTAAGATAGTGAAGAACCGCCGGATCATCTACATTTGATCCATATATAGAGCATAACGTCACTTGCGAACCGTTGATATTTATCCCTACAATAACCCACCTACCCAGAGCATCTTCCTTTAGCCGATTGCAACCCCCCAATCCTCTCTTCATCAATATCGCCACCACCCTCGTATTAGAACTCTGTTTAGTAAACCCAATATATCCAGACCCAAATCTTTCAGCCAATTACGATTGTTCCAGGCTATATGGGTTTCTTGAACACAGATCAGATCAATACGCATTGCCTGTAACAACTGTTCCATCACCCCCCTTTTTTTCTTATCATTTAAGCCACAGATATTCCATGAACAGATAGACAATCTATTACTCATTATTGTCCTTAAACCGTAAAGCAAAATTATATATTATGTATTATTGGGCAGCATTGGTGCAATATATACGACCATTGGTGATAGGGGCTAAAGCTGAGATCTCATTGTTTCAGAGGCCTTCCATTTATGAGTTTGGTCTGGGTGAGCAAATGAATGGTTTTTAGTCAAAGTCATCGAACCCAGTTATTTCAAAAAAACTAAATTTAAGATACTCAAGGCAGCCTACAAAGGCTGGAAACAAATGAAACGGAGTCTTCAGATTGCGAACCTTAATGCTTATACCCTGTTGTTGCCTCCCGGGATATTACCCCAATTTTTCAAGATTTGGTAACAATTAGGTGGGGCCAAAAGGGCATACATAATTTAGGCGATTTGTTTAGTAGAGACCAACTTTTAACTTTCCCAGATTTACAGGAGATGTATGGTATAGGCAAGCAAGATTTTTTTAAGTATCTTCAGATACGTAGCTTTTTGACTAGTCGGGGCTTAGGCTCGCCGCATCAATTCGGGTTGATCCCCTTTATTGAAAAAATGAAGAAAAAAACACCAATTGGCCAGTTTTATCAGCTACTTTTGGAAACATTCCCGGATGACTTAGATGTACGTAAAATAAAATGGGAACAAATATTTGGTCTAGAAGAGTTAAATATATCAAAGTCTATTAAACTGGCTAACCAAGTTTTAATGACAGGAAGACTACGCAGTCAACATTACATGGCCCTATACGATCTTTATTATACACCCAGTAAGTTGGCTCGTTGGGGTGCAATTGTAGGGACCAAGTGTAACCGTTGTGGATTTGTGTCGGCTGACTCAAGTCATATGTTTTTTTCCTGCCCAAAACTGGGGAATTTTTCAAAGTATAGAGAAGTTTTTGTATACAATATTCGGGCTTTCTATCAAAACTAGTGCGGAATTGACTATTATTGGTGTAAGCTCGGATAGTGAGGCTAGCACAAGATCCGAAGATATAAATACACTCCTATTTATTATCATGGCTGTAGTTAGGGCATGTATTACTAATGAATGGATTAGTCCTGATCCACCCACCTTTATTAATTTTCGCATGAGATTGCTCACTATGTATAACTTTGAATCTTCTATCTACAAGACCAAAGGTAGAAGGAAAAGGATAAAGGGAGCTAAAATCTGGGCGCCTATATCAGACTGGGCTGTATGAACGAAATTTGAGGTGGGGTATATAGTTGGATTTAGTTGGAGTTAGTGGGGTTTAGGGACCTCAACTCCGTATAAAATGTTTAATTAATTTTTGATTGTATTGCTATAGATATTCTACTCTCATAATGTGAAGGTCAAAATGTATTTTCCCATGCAATTCTTTATGTCCGCCTGCCCTTTTATTTTATGTGTGTCTAAAGGAGTACTTTGTTTTGTGTATTTTTGTCTTTTCTTTTTTTCCTCCTTAATGGCATAGTAATGTTTTCGCAGTAATAATCATGTAATCGGTGAAATCTTATTCTTTTTTGGTTCCTATGTACAGCCTTGGCTACAAAGGAGTATAAAAAAAACTGCAATAAAAATATATTTTTTTTTAAATCCATTTTCAAAGTTCATTTTCATAAACCTCAACTCAACACTCTAGGTCACATCACTCACACACTAATACTTACTCATCTCACTAATATAAACAATGGGTGTCAGAGAACATCAGCGATCTCAATACAAAGTGCATATTATATTTATTGATCTCTTTACACTGTTTGTCTTTGACCGGTGGGCCTAAAATGCAAGGGAGGGTCTGGTTTATGATGTTATAATGGGCATAAATAAGGTATTTAGTTAGTAACTAGGCTGATATTGGAGAATGGCTTAGACTTCTGAGCCTTTTTAAATATAGGTGAAATGCACACAGTCTCATGTTCATTTTATGTTACAAACCTTAAGAGTGGGATAATCTCTTCAGGACTTAGAATTAGGAATATCCCAGGCTCTTCTGCAGAAGTGGGAATATTTTGCAAAAAATGGTAGCAGATCTCTAATAGATGCTCTACAGATTAAATGCCAGGGAAGTTATTGTTTAGCCACAATGAAATACAGGAAATGGAAGAAGGCAAAGAAAAACTAGAGAAAGTCAATTTGGCCACAGTGAAATTTGATGACTATTTGACTAAGACACAAACAAAAAAACTAACGAAGTATATCAAATTTTAGTCTCCAGAAAAGGTTTACCCATACCTAATTGAGATCTTCTACCAGGGTACTAATTCAGGAGAGAACCTGGGTCCTACTGCTTCCCTTTACAATCTATGATCTAGTACAACAGCCTCTCCTGCCAGCACATCTTTCTTCCAGAACTAGTCTGCACAGGCCCTCTCAAACTGTACAAACCCAGAGCCTCACCGTAATCTGTCAGAGCTGACACTAGAGGTTAAATAACGTCAGGCTCAAGAATGAGCCTTGAGGCACCCCTTTGTTGATGGTGAAGGTATGAGACTTAAACGAGTCCAGCATGATTGTCTAAGTATCGCTGTCTAGGATGTCAGCGAGCCACAACAGGGCATTGCCATAGATGCCTACAGCCTGCCTCTGGGTCGCAAGACTGGGGGTAGTTGGCAGTTGGGCTCTGTGTATTCCTCCCAGACAGGCACACACCCTAGGTAGCCTGGGTGTGTCTGGATGGACCATCCCTGGCAAGACGGGAGAGAGGAGCTGGGCACAGCTCCACTTACACTTGAATAGACTGTTTCCTGCCTCCACGCAAAGGGCTGCATACATTGGTGGCTGCTACCCCAAATATTTGGTGGGCCAACTAACCACTGACCAGTTTGCCTTTAAGGTCAATGCCAAATCTGTCAGTCATGGCTTGTTATAAATAGCATTTATAAAGAACCATGACAGAGAGCTCTGGCACTGAGTTCAGAAGGCCACCAGTCAGGTGACCAGAGGTTTTGGGCTTTTCTGAACAGCAATAACTCTGTTTAATGGCTGTTCAGTTGGAGACAGTTCGCCATCATCCAAGTAACAATCCGTCTCATACAATCAATGAAACCCTGCTTTACACCATCAAAATCCTGTCTGAATGAGAAGATCAACTGGGTATCATCCGCATATGATATAACATCAAAACCACAAGATTTAACAATCTGGTCAGGGGGGTCATGTAAATGTTAAATAACGTCAGGCTCAGGGATGAGCCCTGAGGCACCCCTTTGTTGAAGGTGAAGGTATGGGACTTAAACGAGTCCAGCAAGATCGTCTGTTTATCGCTGTCTAGGAAGTCAGCGAGCCACAACAGGGCATTGCCATAGATGCCTACAGCCTACCTCAGGGTCGCATGACTGGGGGTAGTTGGCAGTTGGGCTTTGTGTATGCCTTCCAGACAGGCACACGCCCCAGGTAGCTTGGGTGTGTCTGGATGGGCCATCCCTGGCAGGACGGGAGAGAGGAGCTGGGCACAGCTCTACTTACACTTGAATAGACTGTTTCCTGCCTCCACACAAAAGGCTGCATACAGTGGTGGCTGCTACTCCAAATATTTGGTGGGCCAACCAACCACTGACCAGCTTGCCTTTAAGGTCAATGCCAAATCTGTCAGTCATGGCTTGTTATAAATAGTATTTATAAAGAACCATGACAGAGAGCTCTGGCATTGAGGTTGAAGGCCTTGCGAGTGGGATACTGCGTTTGTCAGTGAGAACACTCGTCATAACCCATGATCGCATTAGCTCAATATAGGCCTATTGGCAGAAAAGTGCATTATGAAAACATGGCCCAATTCCACCTTTTCTGCCACCCAAAACCTAAATTCCACTTTCACTCAAAATTACACATTCCCCTCAGATTCTGACTCCTCCAACCCACTCCCACCCACCTGGAACACCCCACAATTCGATCCCCAAGCATCCATGCCAACAAAGTAGAGATGTCCACTTTCTCGTGACACCACTTGAAATTCACCTTTTGTGCTCAGCTGAACACGGTGCCGCTCCTTCTTTTTAATGTCACCTTGTTTTCCTTGTTATGTGAAGATTGTTGTGTAGGAGCTCTTAGCTTATGTTTGTTTGGCTTCCACCGTTTTTTTAGGAAGCAGGCGGTACTTGGCCAGACACGCTTCCTCCATGAGTACTGGAAGCCGAAGGAGGCTCAGCCTCTCATCCTGCTGGGGGATCTGAGTAATGGTTTTACAGGCAGCAGAGAGAGACTTGTTGAAAAACAGGCTTGGCAGGGAGCTGTTCTGTGCCCTCGAGGGAATGCCATGCTCATTTACATAACCTGCCCATAATTTATACAGCGCTGAATGATAAATACCACTCCAATGACCGGCCTGTGTGCGTTAACACTTATTTTTGGAAAGAAACACGAGGCCCAGGTATCAAGTGAAAAAAAGAACTGCGTTCGAGGGTAGGAGGTGGAGGTTATGCATACAAGTGTAACAAGACAACACGGTAGGAGTACAGAAAGGAGAGGGTGAGGCAGAGAGGAAGGAAGGAAATGATGGATAATGGGAGTGAAAAAAGAAGCGAAGTAGGGAGGAACGGTGAAATATTTGGATTGGTGGATGTAGGGAAGGAACAAGAACGAGATGGAACAGAAAAGAAGGAGGGGGAAGGGAAAGGAAGAAGGAGGGGACTGAAGATGGAAAGAATGACGCGAGGGAAGAGGAGAGGAAGGAGCGGAAGATGGTAGGAAGAGAAGTAATGGGAGAGGGAAGGGAAGAGGAAGGTTAGGAAGGTAACAATTTAAAACAAGAAAATGTAAGTAACTGTATCATACTGCTGCCCCAAAATGTTCCTATTGTGAGTGACCTGGAATGAGTGAGACTGGGTGCACATGCCTCGCAGCTACTCTTTGGGGTTTTCCCATGCTTTGACCGAACCTTGCAGTAGAGCTAGAGCCTCCACTCTCCTCAGGAACACAAGGGGGCCTTGTCCCCATAGGCACCGGAGTAGCTTCAGAAACCAATCCGGCCAGATTGCGATGGACACTATCCTTGAGCCACCACGCCCCCATGCCCTCTCCCTTTCTCTCTTCAGTGTATCTATCTATTCTTCCAAGGTACCCCTCGCATTCCGGGCCTGCATCTGGAGATTGTGTTTAATCCACAGCAGGTTTCAGAAGAATGTTTACCGGGAAGCACCACTCTGCAATGCAGTTCTGCCAGATGGACAGCGCTTCCCTGGAATGAGCTCTGCCGGCACTGCCTTGGGGGAGGTCGTTTGAGTGAGGTGCTTAATATTGCCAAGAACGCCACTAATTGTTTGGGACTACATGCCAATGCGGAGTGTTAAACGCACAGCATTTCGATCTTTCCTTCTGACCCTTGTTAGGTTCTATTGCTCACTTGAGACTCTAGAAGTAATCCTACAAAGCAACGCAGCACTCATGTCAAATCATATTCCGCTGAGTGCTGTGTGTACAACAACTAAAACTGAAAGATGATAAGGCAAAGACAAACACTTTGTGCTATCAACATCTCCCTTTTTACCAAAGCACTTTACATTTACAGTAAATCAATTGAAACACATCTCTAATGGTTCCCGTCTTCAAGGAGCTCATGGGGCAGCTGCTGGCAGTGAGTTTCCACCGAAGAGAATCAACCGGCCAATTGAGCATGTAATACCAGCAACTTTACTAGGAGGCAAATTGCGCTGAAGTCGCATTTATGAACTTGATAACCCTTCATCATGGATCGATTTTCTTCAAATAAATCACACACTCATTTTACATCCCAAGCTATCAGGAACAGTAGCCAACTCAAATAATTTTAAAAATAAAAATATACTCACCCGCTCCGCTGACTTGCCTCCTTCGGTCCTCTGCTTCAGTCCCTCGACATCTGCAGCAATTGAATTCTCCACACCAATCCAGACGCTGCTCTCATGCTGCAGATAATGTTAAGCAGCATGAGAGCAGTGCCAGGATTGGTTGGAGCGGGCTGCCTCATCACTCCCTCAGGCACTGGGAACATATGCCTGCTCTCCACCAAGCTATCTAAGACAGCTGGGGGCAGTGGTTTAAAGTGCACGTCAGGCTGGCCATCGCAAGACAGCCGGCTAGCCTCACATACGCACTCTAAACTGGTGGAGTGAGCACCACTCCCGTGCTGCCAGTCAGCAGCAGTGGCTCCGCCCTCAAACACAGCTCTGGCTGGGGAAAGGAACAAATAAAATGGTAATAATTATTACCATTTTATTTTTCACCTTTGAGGCACTGGCAGCAGGGGTGCAACGCTCCTCTGCTCTAATGGAGGAGTCGCCGCTGGCTGCACACCCCCTATAGTTAGCCTGGATCCAGGGCCAGGAATGCAGGCAGGGCCGGACTGGCCGTAGCGGGCACCAGGCGTTTCCTCGGTGGGCCGCCAGGGTGGATGCCGGTTTTGGGCCTCTGGGGGGCCGTTTTTGTTACCGGGGTTCGGCAATATCGGCCCCCCGCAATAAAATCGGCCGTAACCGGCCCTTGCAAACAGCTCGGCCGCACCATGCCACCGCACCCCCAGGGGGGCCGGCCGAGCAGTTTGCCAGGGCCGGTTTCGGTTCCAAGTCCGGCCCCTGCGTCCTTCAAAGGCATGCCTCTAGAATCTTCTCTCCACTTCAAAGGCATAACTGGGAATAAATACTTGACCTCAGATACCAACTCTTCAGTACGCTTCTGGACCTGCGGATACTCTGCCAGGATGCAGGACTGCTGTGCTTCAGAAAGGACTGCCACTCTGCTGGACTGCTGCTCTGAAGGACTGCTGCCTGGCTGTGCTGACCTGCTGCCTGGGCTTTCTTGCCTGTGTGAGAAGGACTGGACCTGCATCTGTTGGACCCAGAACTCCAGAGTGACTCCAAAAGCTAGTTGGCTGGCCTCCTGTTTTGAACTCTCAGGTTCATGACAGGCTTCCAACAACCCTGCATCTGCAACTGGACTCTGCCATCTGTGAGTCTACCCTGCCAAGTCCTACCACCCCAGGCCTGGACTCCCTGAAGTGGGCCTAAGGTTCTCTCGAAGCCTTTGTGATGCATCTCCTGTGCTGCGCAGCCCAACCCCGAGCAAAACCGACGCAACTCTGGTGCTACATGGATTGGACCCGTCGCAAAGACCCCTATCGCCTCCAGAGCCGGCAACCTATTTGGAACTGGCACTGTGTGCTGCATCCTTGACACAACCCTGGCAACCCTCATCGACAGCAGCCTCGATTGCATTGCATTGCATTGCATTGCAGACTCGTAGCTCCTCGGAACCGAAGCATCACCCCGACTGTGCAACCCAACCTCGATGTTGGACTTTGCATCGCAAGCCCTTGTTGATGGGATCCTCGACAACAACACAGGACCTTGCATTGCAGCCTCGCCCAACCTCGGAACCAACACATAGATTTGGTTGCACAACACATTTTCGACATAGATCCTTAAAATGCTCTGCAAACCAGGATTTAAATGACTTTGTTCACCTGGCCTAACTGGGTCCCTGCGGCCAGCCCATACTCTATCGCGGTCGGCCTGAACTTGTGACTTTGTCCCAGTTTGGTGCATCCAGATATCCACAGTTGGCGCTTTGTGCTCTTTGGCGCTATGAAAAGTTTCAGCACTCCGTCCATCATCTCCTTGTGTTTGCTTTGTTTGCCCTAAGTTGGCAGGGTATGCCCAGACGTGGGTCCCTTGCTCACTTTGCCACTGGATTCAAGCTAGCCTGGCTGATGAAGGCTGTTAGCCCGAAACCGGTCCCAGGATGCTTGTTTCCGGTCCAGGTAAGACATGGCTTGGCAGTTCGGGCTGGATTGTTCCCATGAGGCACAGGGTCAAGACTGATTTGCATATAGCTGTGTCTGAACTGGGGTGGCGAAGTGAGCTAAAGAACGATGATGGATTCAACCCAGATCTGTGACTGGGGGTGAGTGTCTGAAAAGTTTCAGTACTCCGTCCATCATCTCCTTGTGTTTCCTTTGTTTGCCCTAAGTTGGCAGGGTATGCCCAGACGTGGGTCCCTTGCTCACTTTGCCACTGGATTCAAGCTAGCCTGGCTGATGAGGGCTGTTAGCCCGAAACCGGTCCCAGGATGCTTGTTTCCGGTCCAGGGAAGACATGGCTTGGCAGTTCGGGCTGGACTGTTCCCATGAGGCACAGGGTCAAGACTGATTTGCATATAGCTGTGTCTGAACTGGGGTGGCGAAGTGAGCTAAAGAACGATTATGGATTCAACCCAGATCTGTGACTGGGGGTGAGTGTCTGAAAAGTTTCAGCACTCTGTCCATCATCTCCTTGTGTTTCCTTTGTTTGCCCTAAGTTGGCAGGGTATGCCCAGACGTGGGTCCCTTGCTCACTTTGCCACTGGATTCAAGCTAGCCTGGCTGATGAGGGCTGTTAGCCCGAAACCGGTCCCAGGATGCTTGTTTCCGATCCAGGGAAGACATGGCTTGGCAGTTCGGGCTGGACTGTTCCCATGAGGCACAGGGTCAAGACTGCTTTGCATATAGCTGTGTCTGAACTAGGGTGGCGAAGTGAGCTAAAGAACGATGATGGATTCAACCCAGATCTGTGACTGGGGGTGAGTGTCTGAAAAGTTTCAGCACTCCGTCCATCATCTCCTTGTGTTTGCTTTGTTTGCCCTAAGTTGGCAGGGTATGCCCAGACGTGGGTCCCTTGCTCACTTTGCCACTGGATTCAAGCTAGCCTGGCTGATGAGGGCTGTTAGCCCGAAACGGTCCCAGGATGCTTGTTTCCGGTCCAGGGAAGACATGGCTTGGCAGTTCGGGCTGGACTGTTCCCATGAGGCACAGGGTCAAGACTGATTTGCATATAGCTGTGTCTGAACTGGGTTGGCGAAGTGAGCTAAAGAACGATGTTGGATTCAACCCAGATCTGTGACTGGGGGTGAGTGTCTGAAAAGTTTCAGCACTCCGTCCATCATCTCCTTGTGTTTGCTTGGTGCATCCAGATATCCACAGTTGGCGCTTTGTGCTCTTTGGCGCTATTTTCACTAAAATCTTTTAAATTGCATATCTCCGCTTCTACTAATTGGATTTTTGTCTTTTAGCTCTTGTATTATTTATAAAAAAACACTCCATTTCATCTAACTTGGTGTGGGATCGTTTTTGTCTGGTGTTTTTCACTTTATTACTGTTTGAAGTGTTGCACAAGTACTTTACACATTGCCTCTGAATTAAGCATGACTGCTCTGTGCCAAGCTACCGGAGGGTTGAGCATAGGTTAATTTAGGATTGGCTTGTACCTCACACTGACAAGGATTGTGGTTGCTGCTTGACCAGGGCTCACACCCCAGTCAACCAACGACCCCATTTCTTACATTGGTGATCAGCAGTGAGAATTCCGACTTGTGTTTCTGCAGTGCCATATAGTGATCTTTTGTACACTACCATCCCATATCTAAGACTAATTTGAGTTTAAATTCGCCTTGATTGGCCTCTTTTTGTTTTCCCCAAATTCTCCCTCTGCCTACACTGTGGCCCAGCTCAAGATGTTCTGCAAGGAGAGGCGACTTCCAGCCAAGAGCACCACCAGGAAGGTGGAACTTCAAAAGGAGCTGAGGGCCTGGGCTGAAACACACCTGTCATTGCTTGAAGCCACAGACGGGGATATTGTTGTGGAAGCAACTTCAGCTGTAGGGGATAACTTGACCCTGAGTTGGAACTCCTTGCCACAGCGGGGAACAGTGTTTCTTCCCGCAGACTGTCCCCAGAGGAGCTGGTGAAAAGGAAGGCAGAGAGGGAGCTTAAGATGCAGATGGCCTAGTTGAGAATGGAACAGAGGAAACTGACCATGGAGTAAAAGAAGTCTGAGAGTGCATTGGAGGAGAAAACCTCATTACTAGCTCATGAACTGAGTCTGAAGGAGTTGGACCTCAAGGCCAGGCAGGCAGGCAGAGTCCAGCAGTGATGGGGGCAGCATTTCTACAGTGCCCTCTGTAGACAAGAAGATCCATATGCCCAAAGGTCTGGCTCCTAAAGCCCGAAGTTGGCACAGCAGTCCTGGGTAGATTTCATGGATTCCTTTTGCAAGACACTGGATGGTTGTGTGAAGGGCAATGAGGTGAATGATTACAAAGGACAGTATGATCTATATGCAAGAGAGCACATGTCCAGTAATTGTTTTCCAGAGCTGTGCCAACACCTGATTGATAGTAAGCTCACTGACCCCAGGGAGCTTGATAAGGAGGCGAACCACTGGCTCAGCCTCAGGGTCCACAAGAAGGTTCATGCAAGTGACCCCATGAAGGGTGCTTTAGGTTCCCTCTAGCCGGAGTGAGGAGGAGGTCAAGGGAGACCTAGGCAGGTCCCAGAATAAGGGGGAGGAAAGAGTTCCCAAGCCTCTTCTGAGAAAAAAGGAGGAGGTTCTGGTGAGCGGTGGCCTAGGGGGCCCCATTTCCGACACCGCTGCTTTGATTGTTCTCAGCTAGGATACAAGCAGGGGGGATCTGTCTGTCCTAAGAAGCCACCCAATGGTGGGACCTCTACATGGGTGACCAATGTAGCTTTAGGGGTAAATAGTCTTCAGGGCAGGTTGTAGACCATGCCATGATTTCCCATAGCTGGGAGATAGACTCAGAGGGTGAGCTTGTGATCCCTGATGGTGAGAGTCATCACTTCCACCCAGTGAAAGTGAATGGGATCCCTGCCACTGCTCTGAGTGACACTAGCCAGACAATGATAGGGAAAGGCTAGCTTCTCCAGAGCAGTACACCTGCCAGGTGTGTATGGTAACTCAGGCCCATGGGCAGGACTTTTTCCGCCCTATGACCCTGTCATCCCTAGAGTGGGGTGGGGAGGTGACCGAGAGGAGGGCAATAGTTAGCCCCCAGATGCCCATAGACTGCATTCTGAGGAATGAGTTGCCCCCACTGTCAGGAGAACTGGGAGAGGTGGACCAAGATGCCCTGGCAGTTCAGTTTTCTGAGGGTACCACTCCCAATCGGAGGGCATGGGGGCCCAGATGGAGGGTCAGAGTGAGGGAGGATTCACCCCTGTCCAGCCTCAGGTTACAGACCTAGGGCTGAGTAGCCAGTCTCAGAATATCACCCCTGAACTGGTGGGAACGGGAGTGGAAGTAGGGTGCCTAATGCCCACGGCTGTTGCTGCACACTCTGGGAGGCCTGGGGGCTGGCTCTTGACACTGACAGATGTCAGTGGCCCTATTGGTTGCTGTCTTTATGGGCAGTTTTCCTGGGGTTGGGTACAGAAGTCTGTTGCAAGGGCTGGAATAGGCCACATCACTTATTTGCCCATAGTGGTACTGTCTGCCTACTGGGATGCATCGGTGAGCAAGTTGAGGTTAGGTGCTTAAAGGATGGGGTTCACAAGTGAGGAGAAGGGTTCTCCATGGGTCAGTCCAGTGGCTCAAGAGAGTATTAAAAGGATCCAACTGAGTTCAGAGAGACCTAGAATTGACAAGTGCTCCTGCGTAACAGAGCCTTCGTCCCTGTTCTATTGCCTAAGAAGGGAAAAACATCAAAGTATTGATTAGTCTAGCCTGGCTTTTGGCTGGAGGGGGGTCGTGTTGGACATGGCCCTTTCTGCAGGGTCATCCCCCAAATGTTAGGCCTTCACCCTCCTATTTTTTAACCCATTTTTGTTGTCTTTTAGGACTCTGTGCGCTTTACCACTGCTAATCAGTGCTGAAGTGCGTGTGCTCTCTCACATGTTAGACTTGGCTTATACCCAACTGGCATATTTAATGTGCTTGCTAGTCCCTAGTAAAGTGGCACAACTGGTGCCCAAGGCCTGTAAATTAAATGATACTAATGGGCCTACAGCACTGATTGTGCTATCCACGTAAGTAACACTTTAAACATGTCTTGGGCATGCTATTTCAGATTGTATGTGCAGTTTTATACTGCCATGTTGAACTGGCAAGATAAACCTCTTGCCACGCCTATACCTTCCTTTTTAATACATATATGGAACCCTTAGGGTAGGCCCTACACAGCCCAGAGGGCAGGGTGCAATGTATTTAAAAAGTTGGACATGCACTTTTATGTTTTACATTTCCTGGTAGTGAAAAACTTTTAAATTTGCTTTTTACTACTGCAAGGCCTGCCTCTCCCATAGGATAACCATGGAGTTACCTTATTACACTTAATAAGCTGTAAGCTCCAATTGGGAGTAGGTAGCTAATTTATGTTTGGTGTCTTTGGAATTGTAATGAAAACCCCTCTTTAATGGTAAAGTTGGATTTTGATTACAGTTTTAGAAATGCCACTTTCAGAAAGTTGGCATTGTCCTGCCTTAGCTATTTAGTGCCCTCAGCCTGGCCTGGGTCACATAACTGGGTGTAGCTAACAGTTGGCTTAGTGTATTCCACATATTCAGCCACACACAATAGGGAGCTTATGTGTGCCTGGATGGGCCATCACTGGCAGGATGGGAAGGAGGAGCTGGGCACAGCCCTACCTACACATGTATAGGCTGTGTCCTGCCTCCACACAATGGGCTGCATACTCACTGTAGTTAGTCTTGAGCCCGGGCAGGGAAGGCAGGATGCTGGAGACTTCAAAGGGAAACCTCTAGAAGCTTCTCCCAGCTTTCAGAGGAAGGGCACCAGGTATACACTGGAGGCAACCAATATTGGACCTCAAACACCATTTCTTTAGTACACTTTTGGGCCTGTTCATACTCTGCCAGGAAGAAGGACTGCTATGCTGTTGAAGGGACTACACTCTGCTGGACGGCTGCCCTGCTTGGATACTGCATTGCTGGACTGCTACCTTGCTGTGCTGACTTGTTGCCTCCTGCCTTCTTGCCTGGGTGAAAAGGACTTGACCTGCATCTCTGAACCAAGGACCCCAGAGTGACTCCAAAGGCAAGTTGGCTGGTCTCCTTTGTAGAAGCCTCAGGGACATAGCAGGCTTCCAAAATCCATAAACCCAGCACCTTGACTCTGCTATCAGTGAGTCCTACTCACCCAAGTGGTGCCACCCAGGTCCTGGACCCATGGGAGTGGCCTTGAAGGTGCTCTGGCACACCCAGTTGTGGTCCCCATCTGAACTGACGTGAAGGGATGCAAAGTGACACAAAGCCCTGCAAAGCCTTGCCGCACAGTTGCCAGCTTCATCGGAAACGATGGGAAGCGACGCAAAGCCCGTAAAGCCTCGCTGCACTGCTACCAGCCTCATCAGATCCGACGCAAAGCAACATGAGTCCCTGCAACTTCTTGTCGCACAGCTGCCAGCTCCATCGGAACCGACGCAAAGCAACACAAAGCCCTGCCTAGCTACACTGCCCAGTTCACCACAATCAATGTGAACCAAAGCACCACAAAGCCTTACCTCACAGGTGATTTAGGGTTGGCTTGTGTTTCACCCTTACAAGGATTGTGGTTACTGATTGACCAGAGTTCACACCCCAGTCAACCAATAACCCAATTTCATACAGTTACACCCACAATGGAGCTAGACAATAACACCATCAGTACAAAGTCAAACACCTAAAACTAAAATTAGAATAAATTAAAGGAGAAATCACATAACTTTAGATATTGCAGACATCCATACAAATCACACTGTGAAAAATAATTTTAAAAGGAATAAATAATAAAAGAAAAAATAATTAAAGAAAAAATGGTCTTGTAACTAGACATTGCAGACACCTATATAAATCATGCTCTAAAATATTAAATACTAAAAACAACAAAATCCACATAAAAGGGTCATATAGTTTTGGACATAGCAGACATGTACACAAATCACATTCTACATATTAATACAAATTAAATAAAATTAAGGAATTTGATATAAAAATGATCAATTAATGCTAGACACTGTAGATATGTATACAAATCATATTGTGAAATGTATATATAACTGATGCTCATACATAGAAAATTATAAATATGTAAATTGTTCATATATTATTAAAAAAAGATGACTCATTTCACATCATTACTCTAACCACACTCATAGGCATGTAATAAAATACTACAAGTCCTAAAAAAACACACATACACACTGACATACAACAAACCTTAAGCTGATGTGTAGCTCTAAAGGTGTGTGTTATATTTTGTGCTTCAACTTGTGATGATTGTTAGGAGTATGATATTTTCTTCAGAAGATACCTGTTTCCTATTTTTAATTTATAGATCTACACAGGTTAGGAGGAAATCACCGCCTAGGCTACATAGAACCACATTTTGGCACATGTATACTTAAAATATGCCAATAAAGTTACTAGCAGAATTCATATCTTGTAGTAGTAGTCATATTTTGAGTTGCACATACTCTCACTCTCTCAAGTACGGTGGGAGGACACATTCTCGCGGGTGTAATCTCCACCCAGAATAAAATTTGCATCTAGATGAAGATTTATGCCCAGGCATATTCACAAATCAATGTGCATCGCAATGAATTTACCTTTGTGAATTGCCAGAAACTGCTCTTACCAAATTAAAGTACTGATATGCCAGGTGGGTAAAAAATAAGCAATTAGTTAAAAGCATGTAGGTATCAAAATGCTTGAATAAACTTTATTACAGGTATATGGTGCAGACAATTGACAGCAATTAAATAGCTGAAACATGATAAGGTGTCTGTGTAGAAGTCTCAATAGGTTTTACGTCTGAGGCTGAGCTGCTCAGTGCCAAGTATTTGTTTGGTAGTTATCTATGGTCCTGCTGAACAAACTGGCCACCTAACATAGGTTTTCTTCATTATGTTGGAGTTTCTCCAAACTGGAGCAGATGATTATGATGAAGAAATTCAATGAAATTTAAAAGCCTAGGCAACAGTTTGGATCCTGGTCAACTTCTACATTCACACGTAGACTCAGAACTGGACATTTCACAAACGGAAGTCTCTGACTTCATTATGAGTTTCTTGCCTTTTTCGATGTGCTGTGAGTAACTATCCACACCACAAATAGCAAAATATCTAATGAAAAACAAATCTGTTTAATGAGAAAGGACATGCTTTGATCAGGGGCAGAATTTTCAGTTCTTGCATGATATCCCCATTTCTAATGGCTCACACTCATATTCTTCCATTGTCCCAATTTTAAGAAGCTTTTATATCCATGGTATCATTACATATGGGTTCTAATATACTGCATATGTTTTCGAGAGGCTTAGGAGTCTAATTAACAATGGGTGGTAATTAGTGGTGGGTCTCTGGCTTGTAGAAGAAGTGGCAAGTCCTTCAGTTGAAGTGTGTCTGCTGGTAAAGCATGCTCCAACTGAATTACCTGTGTCACAGGCACAGTGTGGTGAGGATACATCTATCAGATGATTCTCTATTGCTGGAGAATCCTCAAACAGAAGATGTGCCGTTTGCCGAGGACTAAATCATCAGGCTTGATTCTGGTATAAATGTTTCACTCACTTAGGTACTTCTGATTTTTCTCATGAATTTTACTATGTGTGGTATATTGTATGCAGCAGCTCATATGTAGTAATTTCTCTGGATAAAAGCTTCAAAAAGAATAAAAAAAGAAGAAGACTATTGCTAATCTTTGATTATTATTATCGCCGTTATGTTAGCGTGTACTGGAGGTTGACCCAAACTTATTTCAAATTGCTTCTACCAGTTGAAAACTCTGAGAAGAATTCTGCCCTTCATCCTGCCAGACTTGCAGAAAACCGTCATCATTGCCCTCGTTTTAGCGAGACTTGATTACTGTAATGCCCTATATATGAGCATGCAGCAATGCTCCCTTAAGACACTGAAAGAGCAGCAGAATGCAGCCGAACAGCTCAATAAACACACCCGGAAATGTAACTCTGTCTCAAAAGTTCAAGAGGAGCTTCACTGGCTCATGATTAAAAAGAGAGTGGCTTTTAAAGCTCGGTGTACAGCGCACAGCGTGCTCCATCTCACTGGCCCAGCTTATCTAAACAAGCATTTGCAATGCAATAGGTCTCGCAATTGCGAGATTTTGAGCTATTGGCTTTGTAAATGACAATACTTTTTATTTATGTGTTTAAAAGACCTGCAATAATAAAAGGCATTGCCATTTATAATACAAATAGGTTAAAGCTTCTAAAATGCGAGACCTATTGCATTGCAAATGCTTGTTTAGGATTATAAATGTGATGGGTGGTTTGCCCTGTGGGAGGGGCTGATCGGTGTAAAAAAAGATAATATAAATATAAATATATATAAATATATATATATATATACGTATATATATATATATATATACATACACACACGTGCTAGACATAGTTCATCTATCTATCTATCTATCTAATTGTCTTTCTATCTATGGAACGTTCTGTAAAATTAGTTTTGACTAACCGCACAAGTCAGGCAGTCGTATGGTTGTGAAATCATTTCATATATCTGTATGTGATCTCCCACGAGCTCAAACGCCTGAGCTAAAAACATAGTCACCCTACAGCCAGACCCCAACATTGCAAGTCACCAGCCATTAAACAAACATGGCCTGTACTGCCTGGGTGAAAGGCATGACTCTCAGTGGCACTGAGTCACGCTCGCTGGCCCGGGACATAGCAAGCCACATGCAATTATATTGTGCCATTTACAGAATCTTAGGATGCATGGTCACGGTAACCCATGGCAGGCGTCATTCAGCATGTGGTTGCTGTTGCTCTGTTCTCCCCCTGGACAGCCGATTGTGGAATGCCTGGAAAAGATAACCTTTGGAGGCATTGGGGATTTTTTAAAATTATTGTAATGAATTTATTTCCAGGGAAACTTAGGCAACCTGCCCAAGATCACACTACATACAGTAGATGTCGGGACTTAAACATTGTTACCCGGTTTCAGAGCAGGCTGTTATACCACTTCTGCCCTGGAACTGAAGGAGGTGCTCTGTGCCACATCAACCGTCGGCAATTATATAGCTTATGGCATAAATAATCATTGGAATACACTGTTATATGTTGTATGGATTTGTGTAGTAATTGCACTGGTAAATCTAAATGTGCTCTTTATCATCAATGAAATCATTGTACATTCCTTATAGCACGGGAAACTTGTTTTAATTGACACAGGTAGCACCGGTAGCCTCTTGGCAAAATTTTAGTTTTCCCTGTAAGCCAATCCAACGCTGGTTTAGGAGGAGCGGCAGGCCCTTTAAATCCGCCCTGTGCCCTCGCAGGAGTACACGCCGGGCTGGGGAAGAGAGGGGGCGGTTCTGGATGGCGAGGGAGCGCAGCCGGGGATCAGGAATGTCTTGCACAGTGCTCCGCTTCCAATTAAGAGCCGCCTGGTGGGGGCTGG
Organism: Calotriton arnoldi; assembly: GCA_963921515.1. Classification (NCBI taxonomy): domain Eukaryota; kingdom Metazoa; phylum Chordata; class Amphibia; order Caudata; family Salamandridae; genus Calotriton; species Calotriton arnoldi. The sequence goes on along the minus strand of CAWUFW010003799.1, from coordinate 219,774 downwards.
ACTGCTGGCGCCCTGGGATAGGTAGGCGAGAAATGCAGAGACGCTGAACTAGGGGTGCCAAATCCGTCTACGACTGCGGGACTCAGGGCTTCCAGTCCTCGGAATTTAGTTAACCAATCGACGCATAACCTTCTTTCTGTTCACTGTGGGTTGAGAAGAGTCAGTGTGAAAATATTTATACAAACACCCTTCTCGCACAGGTCACACGCTTAAACCAGTGTGCACAGAAAGGCAATGAAATGAGCGCCAGTAATTTGGTTAGTAACTATCTTAAGCGCCCAAATACTTTTTAATTTGCATTATGCGCTATACATGGCCAATGTCATAAGGTAAAGCGCACTGCTGAGGCTGCTGCAATCGCAAAGGCAGACGCTTGTGTATATTTGCATCTTAAAGTGAAAGCGCGATGCAAAAATAAACACGCGGCTGCCTTTAACAAAGACGAGTGAAAGAAAATAGTGCTCACCCACCAGATAAAGCCCACTGTGTAATCTCCGCGAGTACACAATCGAGTCCGGATGGGCCGTCCCAAAAGGAGACAGGGCGGTCACCAAAAAGCCTCACTTACAATCGGAGGCCAGCGTTTACCATAAAGGATGACGCCGGCCAATAGAAAGGATGGGCGGAGCTTCCACTCCACTTCCGAAATCTCCTCGATGACAAGAGGTCTCGCAGAGCGTCAGCGGATGCGCTGCAACGCTAGGCGAGACCTAAAAATTAATTCTCTTGGTATTCCCCAGAAGATGCCTTCGGTCTGCATCGTCCAAAACAGTCAGGGTGCCCAGAATCTACACAGCCTCGTGGAGTGGCAGAACCTTTGTGTATTCAACCTGCAAGCTCTGGAATCAGCTTCCCTGGCACCTTAGGAGCAAATTGTATCTGATAACTTTCAGGAAGCTTCTTAAAACATGGCTCTTCTCACTTCCCTTGTAGCCATATATATCCTCTTTACTTGCAGCATTTCTTCATTTCAGACGCTAGCGCGGAGATGCCGTCAGGCATTTGTTGTGCTTTACAAGTAATAAATGTCAAATATCAAACAATCACATGTGCTCTGAGTTGAAATAGCCCAGTCGTCTCAGTAGTTCTTGCATTTCTATTCACAAAAGTAGTTTTGTATTTACTGTGATGTTTGTGTTTGGGAGTTAATGTGGAAATAAACCAATGATTAAATGGATGAGGAAGTTCATAGATATGAGAACGGGTGAGTGTTTGGATGAATGGCATGGATTTTAAATGTCAAAAACATTAGAATATAACCAAAACAAAGAGAGAAAGTGTGTGTGTGTGTGCGTGTGTGTGTGTGAGAGAGAGTGTGTGTGTGTGTGTGTGTGTGTGTGTGTGTGTGTGTGTGTGTGTAAGATGCAGGGGTGTTTGCATAACATTTCACCAATGGAGGGAGTTTAACAGTTCATGGTTTGCAAATGTTAAGACACCCTATTCTACAGTATTTTTCTAGAGGTCAGAGTGAATCCTGGAAACACTGCTCCTAGAAATCAAACAAGCACAAAAATGGAGATCTGGCTGTTGCTAATCTCATTTGGTATTCATGCACTGCTTTTCTCATGATATTTTGTACATTATTTTCAAAATCCATTATGTTCATGTAGGAGAGCTGAGGTTATTATGGGCCCGATTCACAGAACTAACTTACGTCAAAAACGTAAAGTTAGTACCTTTTGGTATTCACAGAATACACTTACTCATTTTGGTATTCACAGAATACACTTACTCATTTTGGTATTCACAGAATACACTTACTCATACTAACTTTATGTCCGCACTCGGGCCGGAGATTCCCGCCGTTTGTGGAGATTCCGGCCCGGAGGTGGAGATTCCGGCCGTTTGTGGAGATTCCGGCCGTTTGTGGAGATTCCGCCACCGGCCGGAATCTCCATAACCGGCCGGAATCTCCACAAATGGCCGGAATCTCCACAAACGGCCGGAATCTCCGGCCGGAATCTTCCACAAACGGCCGGAATCTCCACCTCCGGGCCGGAATCTCCACCTCCGGGCCGGAATCTCCACAAACGGCCGGAATCTCCACCACCGGGCCGGAATCTCCGGCCCGAGTGCGGACATAAAGTTAGTATGAGTAAGTGTATTCTGTGAATACCAAAATGAGTAAGTGTATTCTGTGAATACAAAATGAGTAAGTGTATTCTGTGAATACTAAAAGGTACTAACTTACGTTTTTGACGTAAGTTAGTTCTGTGAATCAGGCCCTATATCTTTATGGTTGAAAAAACACTTTTATGTCTTGTGGATGTTGAAGTAAATGGAATTGTAATAGTGTACTATGTTATTCATTCCATAAATCAATTCAATGCAATCACAAGCAAAGTTCCTGTGGCTGATCATGTAAGAAAGAAAGAGATGCTCCCCTAAGGGACACAGCTAAGGTTTGCCACTGTGTTAATGCCGAATACTTTAAAAATACAAAAGCAATAACTTTTTAAAGAAGTTATTTTTTAAGTGTGAGACATGGTTGTCATGTAAATGGCACTACTATAAAATCTGAAATAAAGAGTGTCTTGGCAGTTTAGAGTTAAACATATGAAACAATCATTGGCAATGCCAATAGGTCTAGCTTTAAGGGATTGTTGTATGAGAATGTGAAGCATTATAAGTAGATAACATAGGGTTGGATATGTATTTATCTGGAAGGAAAGTACTGTGGAGGAATATTGGTGTAGGTTAAATGGTCAGATGACAGTTGCACTGTCAAGCCAGGCATACAAATCAATGTAGGTTAATGACTGCTGTTGCAAGAGAAAAATACCATAAATTATCTAGTTAGGTAAGACACTTTAATAGCTTTACAATGTCATGAGTGTGCCCCTGAAAGTTCAAGCTCAGGCAGCTGGATAAATAAACACAATTAACTCAGTTGTGTGGAGGGCAAGCACTTTTTCTGTGGAAGCACACATCTTTTGCCCAATCAAAACATATAAACCTGTCTCCCACACGAGGGCGGAGCCAAAGCCCCTCAATAGGTGATTCTCACATAATTGCCTGGCGACAGCTGCTCTGTCAAGCCAGACCATAAACAACTCCAGTTGAAAAAGGATTTCACTGTTTAATTACCATGGATCTAGATATCTGTTACAATCATAGAGCATGCTAATGTGAAAATAAATGTTTCTAGGATGTGCGGGGAACAAGCGAAGTGCCAGATATCTTACAGATGTCTTTCCATCACACTGCATTTCAAAAGTAAAGCTGCTGGAATGGAAATATTGGAATGTTCCCTCACACACTGAAGGCTTATGCTTCCTTCCAAGGGAGAAAGGAGGGGAGATCACAAATCACATTGCCCTGGCAACTAAACATCCACAACAGCATAGAGATTCAAGACAAACCAAAATAAGCTTAGCTCTGCTTCTCCAAATCTGGTTGTGCTTTTAGCCTGCTTAAAAACATGTTTCCCAGCTAAATAAGGAAATATCAGGAGAAAGGAACATTAGACACGTCTTTCTTTTCCCATTCCTATGTTTCCCACATTGGCAAAACAATTAACATGTCAAGTTCAAACACTGAGGAGGGACTCGATGTCTGCATCAAGAAACATTTAATTTCCCTTTTTGGATTCCCATGAAGGCATAACAGTATAAATAGCAGTCATACTGCAGTAATCCTTGAGTTAAGACAACCTTTATTTCCTTTTAATGTTTCTACCGAGGCAAAGCAATGAAAATAGAAGTAAGGCTGCAGAAGCCGTGAGTAGCGAGTATGAGAGCTGATACCCTCGCTTTTTAAATTGTTTAACCCTCGCTTTTTAATCATATTAATTTCTACTTTTAAACTGTGATGTTTGTTTCTAACTTAGTTTTAGACTGGTAACTGGTGCTATTGTTTTAAATTGTGTGAATCCTTACCGCATCTGCGTGAAGCCGGGCACTTTCTTAGTTCCAGTCCACGGTCCGCCACGGCATTCGCCGATTGTGCGGAGGGACATGACTCCTCCCCCTGACTCACACACTTCCGGCTAGCGCGATCACATGACACAGCCACACTACTTAGGTGGCATGTGTGAGCGGACGCGCAGAAGCCGTGAGTAGCGAGTGTGAGACCTGATACCCTCGCTTTTTAAATTGTTTAACCCTCACTTTTTAATCATATTAATTTCTACTTTTAAACTGTGCTGTTTGTTTCTAACTTAGTTTTAGACTGGTAACTGGTGCTATTGTTTTACAGTGTGAATGCTTACCGCATCTGCGTGAAGCTGGGCACTTTCTTAGTTCCAGTCCCCGATCCGCCACGGCATTCGTCGATTCTGCGGAGGGACGTGACTCCTCCCCTTGACTCACACACTTCCGGCTAGCGCGATCAGCTGACACAGCCACACTACTTAGGTGACATGTGTGAGCGGACGCGCCGCTGGTGTGCCAAAGGCGTGCCTAAGGCAAGCCCGTCTGCGCCCGTCCGCGTCCAACCTGGGCCAGGGGCCACCCACTATGCCCGGTTAGTGCCCAATCAGCCCTTGCGATATTCCGGCAGGATATTAAGGGCACTGGAGAGGCCTCTGGCTGGATCTTGCTACCACACACTATGGGTAAGTGAGAGGAGCACACGCTGCACCAGTTGCCCTTTTAGTCTTAAACCTAGCAATACGATATTCCAGCAAGACCACATGAAGTTCACCCTTATTAATTGCAGATCCCTCATCAAACATAAATTAGAAATTGATGATTTCCTCACTGACCATCAGCCTGATGCCATGTTCCTCACTGAAACCTGGCTCAGTGAGGATTCCGCCCCCGACATACTAGAAGCACTTCCAAATAACTATGGCATGCTCAGACAAGATCGCACGCTAAGGCGTGGAGTTGGAATAGCCATACTTTTTCACCTATCCTTCAACTGCACTCTAGATAAAGTTCAATTAGAAAGTGCAGAGGCGGCCCATTTTACCCTGAAGAGGGCAAATGACTCTACTATGAGTGGTCTTCTAATCTATCGCCCACCTGAGGTGCCTACCGATTTTACAACTAATCTTGCGGATCTGGCCACGCAATTCGCCCTTAAATATACTAACTTTATGGTTCTGGGTGATCTAAATCTTCACATGGAGTATCACCTCAAGACTGAGGCACAAACTTTATGCAAAGAACTGGCCAGCCTACAACTAGAACTAAAATCCATGGCACCAACACACTGTGCGGGCCATTTGCTGGACCCCATTTTTTCGAACCATCCTGGCCTGGTGGTAGAGCAACCGACCCCTGTCCCATGGTCTGATCACCACCTCATAGAATTTTGCATACCCTTACCTAAACCACGCTCTATAGAAAACAGAGACCCTACCCTCCCACGTGGGAACTGGTCCAGGTTTAACTGCGAGAGCTTTTCCAGTGCATTTCAGAAAAATCCACCTCTACTAAGTAACGGCATTAATCTGGCCAATGCCTCAGTAGAGAAGTGGATCACGGAAGCACTTGATGAGGCAGCCCCCTGGACCACTAAGACTCCTAAGAGAAGGTCTAAATCAGCGCCCTGGTTCAATGAAGAGCTGAGAAGTGCTAAACAAGGCTGTTAGCGCCTAGAACGTAAATGGAGGGTAGCCTTCTCTAAAGAATCCAAGGAAGCTTATAAAACAGCACAAAACAAGTATCACTCACTACTCAAAAAGAGGCGCTCTGTGTATTATAAGGAGAAAATTGATATGGCAGAAAATTCATCCAAGGAACTGTTTGACACTCTGAAAGAGATTTCATCTCTTGAGAGAACACTCACTGCACCTATCAGCTCTGAGGAGTGGTGCAATCTGATTGCAGATTTCTTCCTTAAAAAAATATCTGACATATATAACTCTTTCCCGGAGGAAGCCTGAAATTGCCCTATCGAACTAGAAGATGAATCTACTGAGCTGGGTTTCCCACCCTTGAGGGAGTTTCTCGCCCCCCGCGATAGAGCTCAAGGAAGTGGCCTTAAAAATCAAATCTGGCTCCCCTGCCGATCCAGTGGCATCCAACAGTATAAGGGAGGGCATTGAATTGATAATACCTCTTATACAGTAACTAATAGACGCATCCTTTAAATGTGGAGAGGTCCCTAGGTCATGGAAGCACGCGACTGTCATACCTCTAAAAAAAAACCTCAGCTAACCCCGAGCTACTGGATAATCTTCGCCCCATCTCTCTGCTCCCCTACATCTCTAAAATCGCAGAGAAGGTTGTGAATAAACAATTAGTGACACATATCAACTCACACAACCTTCTACATCCTACACAATCAGGTTTTAGAGCATCCTTTTCAACTGAATCTGCACTCCTTTTTGCAACAGAGTCTATAAGGAGACGGGTGGATACCGGTCAGATGGTGGCCTTGGTCCTGTTGGACCTAAGTGCCGCCTTCGACACGGTATCCCATAAACTACTTCTCCAGTGTCTACAGGTGTGCGGATTAGATGGGGTAGCACTAAAGTGGATGAGGTCCTTTTTGGAATATCGTAGCTTCCAAATTGTACAACACCCTCATCGATCTAAAATTCTGCCACTACGGCTAGGGGTTCCACATGGATCTATCCTGAGCCCCACTCTCTTTAATCTGTACATCGTGTCCGCTGGCTGATATTATGGACAATTACAAGATCTCTATGGTGTCATACGCTGACGACACCCATCTTGTAGTGACCCTTGCGCAAGACTCTGGTGAGTCAGCGTTACAGTTTTCTTCCTGTCTCAATGATCTGGCCTCATGGATGTCAAACAACTGCCTTAAATTGAATGGTAACAAGACGGAGGTCATGATCGTCGGGAAATCCCCCTCCATCTGGGGTGCAGCCTGGTGGCCCCAGAGACTGTCCTTACGCCCAAAACAGAGGTAAAGAATCTGGGAGTGTGGCTCGATCCAAAACTCTCCTTCGAGTCTCAAACTAGAAAGGTAGCAGGGAGATGCTTTAGCACCCTTAAGATGCTAAAAAAAGCTTTCGACATCCTTCCCGTATCAGCAAGGAAAACCATAGTTCACACTTTGGTGACCTCGCAACTTGACTACGGGAATGTCCTATATCTGGGTGCACCAAAAGGCTGCCTGAAACACCTCCAACGAATCCAAAATGCGGCGGCACGCCTTGTCCTTAATTTACCTAGACGCGCCTCAATGACGAAAGCCCTTGATTCCCTTCACTGGCTGCCAATTGGAAAGAGAATCCTTTTCAAAGCCCTGTGCTTCTGTCATCGGAGCATACAGGGGAAAGGCCCCAGCTACCTGCACGACTTCCTAACCCCGCACAATCCTAGTCGACAGCTAAGATCGACAGGAGCGCATCTACTCAAAATACCTAGGATAAAAAAAGGCAAGGATGGGAGCTCACTCATTTGGCTATCTAGCGGCCAAAAACTGGAACACACTCCCACCTCTACTGCGTGCAGAGGAATCTGAGCCCACTTTTCGTAGAGGCCTGAAAACCTGGCTATATCAACTCTAGTCCGGTGTCTTCTTTCCCACTCCAGCTGATGTGCTTCTAGCGCGTGGACACACCTATAGGGGTAGCCAGGCGCTCTATAAATGACCTATTATTATTATTATTCCTATTGATGGCAAAACTTACAGTTAATTCAGTGTTTGCAGAGATCTTCACAGCACCATCAACGCACTGGTAAATGGCCTGGTTGCAGTTGATCCTACCCTTTCCCACTCTCAGTGCAGCACTGCTATCAATGCACAAGCAGAGGTGTGCCCCTATGAGAAAATAAAATAAATAGCTAAATGAATAAAGCGAATGTGATGTGCAATGTTTTGGACCACGTTGACTAGCTCAGTAAAATTAAAATTAAAATTATAATGCCTTATTTTTTGATAACATTGTTTGTTTTAATGCGCACATTATGTTGCTTTTCTTGAGGGAACATTTCTTTACAAGATGGCTTCTGCATGCACTATGAAGTCGCTGTTAGTTGCCGTTATACCTAAAAACAATGCACTGCTTGCATTGCAATGGAAACACTCCATAGGAGGTGGAATAATTCACCAAACAGGCAAAACATGACAATGAGAGACAACTGTTCCTATGAAGCCTCCACTATGCACACCTTTAGAAACATAACAACTACTCTTCTGGCAGACAGCAACAGCTGTCTGCCAGAACGAACAATTGGAATAATTTTATTCTAGGTGGTGTCTAGGAGTTCTGTTCAACCAGAAACCAAGTAGATCACAATGGTAATGTCATGGGCTCATGTAGCTTTAACAGAAGCCAATCGAAGCTGCAGTTTAGAAGAGTTCTAGGAGTCTCTTCCACTAATGCAACATAAACAAATGATACACACTCCATATCCGACTGAAGTTTGGAGGGAGATAGAGTCACATGCACTTTAGAAATACATCATAAATGCATTTTTATCAGGTCAAACTATGCTTCAACATTGATTAAATGTTAACGGTAGCTTGCAGTTTCTACACACACCTAAGCAGAATCATATGTTTAAAATCTGATTTATATAGATATTGGTTAGGTGTTTCACATATGATAAAGGTAGTTCAGGCCAATACATAGTAAATAGTAATGCTGCCTTTATGTTCAAAGCCTCAGTATATGTTGAAGTCAAATAAATTAAAGGAACAAGTGTTAAAAAGTTGAAATTCTTTGCTTTCTTACTCTCACCATTATAGGTGCAAAGAAACAGACATGCAACATCCTTATGAAGATACCTACAGAGATAAATGTTGTGCAAATGCGACAGCGGAGAGAGCTGTTGTTGAGGGTCCGATTATGGATGGGCTAGCTAGAGTGTGATATTTATCGCTCCTGATATATTCTAACACTGCAGGGATGGGAATTTATCCATTGCGATAAATAGCACCCACTTATGGTTATTCACCTTAAAATGGGGCACAGCATGCATATTTTGGTGCTTACTGCACCAAAAACCCACAAGTCCCATTACTTACTGCACAGTTTTCCTCCGATAAATTTCAGCGGGTTTCACCTGACTACATTTTGCTGGACACAATCGCCAGGGGTGCATTTCTTATAGGCCCATTTGTGACTATGATATGTGCAGTAACATAATTTACTGCACATATTAAAATTAATTCGGGTCAACCATAATCGATGACCTGATGTACTAAATTAGAGCATGCCAGGGTATAAAGCTACATCTCTCTGTCAATCAGTGGCAAAGCATTTCAACATGCCAAGACTCTAGTCCTTTTTTGTGTGTGACCACACTTGAATTTGCTTTGTGTGGTACAAAATTCATCAAATCAAATCTAAAAAAGGTGTTTGATAGGAATGCACATATTTATTTGGGAGGAGGCACCTCAACAACCACAATAAAGCCACTCTGGTTAAGTCAAAACACCGCTCTGAGAGATTCTCTGCTCAAATGAAAGTATACAGATATGCTGTTCCTACAGCATATCTGTATACTTTCATTAGTTCACTCAGGGCGTTTATGCTGGACCTTCCTCCATCCCAATAGGAGGAGAAAGCCCGTCGGTCCCCCCCTTTTTGTTTCCTTATTCTCTGCTCAAACCCTTGTAGCTATGGCACAAGCAGCAGGCAATCACCCGAGAAGCGTGTGTTAAGTTCAAGCAGCACCAACAGTTTCAAAGTCAAGAAAACAACACAATAAGATTCCCAAACCAGTTGAGAAAACTAGGGAACATGACAGGAAGATCATTAAAATAGGTTAAGGAGAGCCAGAGATATGATTATCTCAGGGTCTAAAGTAAAAAGCCCCTCGAAAAGTGAAAAGCCATTGAAAAAGAACAGTTCGCAGTGGAACAGGATCAAGCCGAATGAAATAGAGGGTAGGTTGGATGTACCAAGTGGGTCAAAGATTTTACCTTTAGATTTAGAGTCTATTTAGAGTTTGGAGAACGGGATACACCATCAAAACGTGGTGGATAGCCTGTCCACCATATTACAAGTACCATAGGCTATAATGCACTTGTAATATAGTGGGCGAGATAGCACTGGAAAGTTCCGTGTGTTCAGTCCTGCAGCCTCTAGCTCCTTAAAGCACGATTCTGTAAGTGTAAGTCCGTTTTTATATAGCACAGCTACTCACCCTTACGGGTCTCAAGGCGCTGGGGGCCGTAGTGGAAATTAAGTGAGCTATTGCCCAGAGTCACATGGTGCTGAGCTGCCGCCGGAGGCGGGGATCGAACCGTGAACCCTGTGCTCCGAAGTCAGCTGCCCTGGCCGCTGCACCACACCTCTCCACTCTGGGCACCAGGTCTGTTTCTAGCCAGGTTTCATGCAGGGCCCAGACCTCTGTAGTCAGCTTTACCTTCTTGGAGTCACAAATCCTTCTGCTTTTTGTGTCCCTGAAGCAGATATACAGGAGGCCAATGCTTGAGCTTTGAAGAACAGTTCCTATCCCTGGCAGCAGCAGGAGTCTTTGAGTTCTTCTGTGCACCTTCTTCTAGCAGGAGTCAAGAGCCTTCTTCCAACAGGGCCTTCTTCTTCAGGTGCATGTCCCATGTACATAAATGTTCTGGGAAAGTGATGGTTGAGGTGCCAGATTCATGCTGTGTATCAGCCAGTGATTGGGTAAATCCTACCATACAAGCCTAAACTGTTTTCTCACAGTCCCTCTACCTCCTTTTTCAGCATTTACTCTTTGACTTAAAGTATTGTTACCCAAAAATAGAAGACCCCAGCAGCCCCCAGCTGTTTTCAGCCTCTTAGCTAATCCCCTATTTAGATGCGCTCTACTCCCATCAGACAGGAGCAAAACTGTTTCTCTTTCCTACTGTGACTGGAGCCAGGCTACCTCAGAGGGTCCTGGGAATGATTTTAAGATGCCCTCCCTGGCCTCTCCAAGTTAAAACAGGTAGTGCTAAAATTGCCCTTTGTTTTGTCAACCATTCATGTCTGCTCCCAGGTAGCTAATCCCTGCTAAGTGGTCAGCAGCTATAATCCATTTGCTTTTCCTGGGCTTCGCGTAAAGCTATTGTCCTCTGAGCCAGAGCCATTAACTTCCCAGTAAAAGATTAGTATTCCTGTCTCTGGGGTGTGGGGAGTGGCAGAACTGGTTATAAACCAGTTCTGGACGATACAGCTTAGTGATTTTACAAAGTTACTTTTCCACCTAATTTATCAAAAATCTAATATCATCATGAAATAAATGTTTCAAAATTAAATGGGGAAATTACTTTGAAGCATCCTTCTAGTGTTTCCCCAGGTTGAGAAGCCTGTTCAGGGCAAAATCTAGCAAGGCCTACATAGCTTTTGGGTTTTACTTCACTTTGAGAGCGCACAAGACCCTATATGTAGTGTGCCATATTTTTTTATATATATTTGAACTCAGCCCAGTTGGATTACAAGATGCACTCTAGGGTAGACTTACTACTGTATTAAAATAGGCCTTTCCCACATAGCAAATAATGTTTCCCCTGGATATGTAACTGCAGTGCAATTAAACTGCAGCACACCCAGAGCACAGTGGCGCTCTTGGCATGCATGTATCTTTGCCATATATGTGGGGGGTGTAAATACACACTACAGCTCACATTTAACTTTTGCGCCATAGATGCATTTTCTACACCATCTACAGTGGACTTACAAGAAAGCTAAATAGATCATTTGGGTGAAATAAATGTTACCAGTATCTTCTTAGATCCAGAGCATACCCCCTGTGGCGCTAACTAGCAGTGTCACGGAGCACAGAGTCCTAATACAAGCCAAAATAGGGTCCAAGGCGAATTTGCTACAGTTTTGTTATAAACATTAACGTTTAGGGTATAAAGCAAACAGGGTGCTAGCCTTTAGGGTGCAGACCCATCTCAAAGAGCAAGTAAGACCTGTGACGAGGAAGACAGACGAGGTGATTCATGTCACTATGCACCGCGCAAAAAGAACAATTGATGGACAGAATGCAGAACAATGTCATACATTCACCCCAGTACAGAGATCTGGACCTAAATCCATCGTTTTTAGCTCCCCTTGCCATTCCAGTTTGAACCCAGACATATGTAAGTCAGTCTTGACCCTGTGCCTCATAGGAACAGTTCAGCCCGAACTGCCAGGCCAGGTCCTCCCTGGGCTGGAAACAAGCATCCTAGGACCGGTTTCGGGGTTTCACCCCGGATCAGCCATATAGCTTGAATCCAGTGGCATGGAGAGCACAGGACCCACATCTGGGCATACCCGTCCCACTCGGGGTGACAAATGCAAAAAGAACAATTGATGGACAGTATGCACCATGCGCCAACTTTTATTTTCTTTGAGGGACATCTCCGCTCATTATCATTCAACTGAATTCCCCACAGTTCCCCACATCTTTTACCATTTGCACTTTAAAGATATGTGCATCTTACCAGGATGTGCACTTAATTTTCTATATGTACTTTAACTAATAGGAAATCACTTTACAAAACTCACCACCTACATCCTCACAATAAAAAGGGATGTGCAATGCAGGTTCAATTCTGTTACTTCTTCGCCCTTCCAAGAAGTTTCCTGACCTTACTGGGTTTTCTATCAGCGAGCATTGCCTTTGCATGCTTTGAATTTGGTGGGGTAGATAACATCTTTCGAATGTTCAGCCACAGGGCTGAGCCTTTCTGCTCTCCCGGAAATAGTCTCTGACCTCTCAATTGAAAATACTGTCTCACATCCACTCTTGATTAGAGCGCGCGGCCTGCTACAAAGGCCTCTTAATTGAACAATGCGCAGCGGTGGCGTCGCCTGCATTGTGTTTCAGAGAACAAGGAAGCGACCCTTCTCTCGCTTCTTGACATTTTCCGACTGGTTCAATTGGAATCAGTGTAATGAAAACACGGTGACAATTTTCATTGGCAGCTGGGAAATAGAATCCGCGTCCATTGTAGAAAGCTCCTCCGACTGCACCAGACAAACGCCCCGGACAGCACATTTGTCTGTGATCTGTTTACGTCTTGAAATGGAGATGGTGCTGTTCCATGAAAAAAAAAAATGAACGCGGCCAAGTAACTAAGCGTCCAAAGATCCATTGCAGGTCCCTGATATTAGAAAGCCGAACGTTATTTTCAGGGGATTGAACCGTGGGGAGGAGATTGTTTAATTAACACAAATACATCCAGAGGTTTGGCAACATGAATGTACGGATGGCAATGGATTGCATTACAAAAGCCAATTACAAGAGCCGAAACTCAAGCCTTTAAAATCCACGTGCAGCAGGTGAACTTCCTTGAGTTCAACTTGTGATACTTTTATAATAAATAGATGAGAAACTTTTCATATTTTGGAGGGATTGTGGATCAGTGCTTATTTTATTCAGATAGAATTAATCATAAAGCCAATTGTTAGAAATGGGGTTTCTGGTTGGCTAAGGTATGCACCCAAGCCAGGCAGAACCCACCACTCTTGTCAGGGTAAGTCAGATTCACACCTGTGCTCAACCTCTGGCAGCTTGGCACAGAGCAGGCAGGCTTATCTACAGAGGCAATGTGTAAAGCATTTCTGCAACACATACACACACACACACACACACACACAGTAACACAAACAAGGCACCACAAAAAAGAGACTCCACACAGGGTTATAAAAATAGATGGCTTTATTATGACCAAAACAAGACCAAAACAACATGAATCAAACGAGTACTTTGCAAATAATGCAGGTTTAGAGAAAATCACAATGATTGCATCATGAAAACATAGGGAACGGAAGGATCTGTGCTCATATTAGATACTTTACAGCAACTCTGTGAAATCTCACATAATTACTTTGTCAGTTTTCACATACGATGCAAAATGGAAACATCGTGATCGCCAAAAGGCATTTGCTACTCTTAAATAATTCCAGTCTCTGAAGGCAGTCCCACGCCTCCCTCTAGGTCCTCCATGGAGGTCGCACCCCTGAAGGCCGAAAAAGAACAATGACCCCAAGTTCTGGCAAGTCCGGAGCCCTTCGGGGCCACCTGGGTAGCAACCTATCTATCACCAAATGGAGCCAGCCACAAAGGAGCGTGGGATGGCTTCAGCCAGCAAAGAAATGACCCAGGGCTTCCAGCGCCCGGAACGAGGGTTCGGCGTAGCTCTCCTGGGAGCAGGGAAACTACATACAGCTCAGCCTCATGATAGTGAGCAGGATGGCGTGCAGGACCTCGGAAATCCGAGGTCGGGAATATCATACCTTGTGACTGGAGTAGCAGGCAGTCTCAGTGGTTGTCAGGACATGCTCGGTGGCCCTTGGCTCCCAAGGGGGGAAGATACCATAGTGGCAGCTCCCGGCGATCCGTCCCCACTCTCCTGAGCGGCTGCAAGCGATACACTACGGAGGTCCTCCTCACATGGGTGGACGGCTGCCGTGTCACCCCAGTCAAACTCTGGTTGTCATGGCAACAGGCAGGGCCATGCAGGCAAGCTTCTTTCGGTGCTGCGGTGCCTGTTTCAGAATCTCGAGTCGCTCTGACCTGGCAAACGCACCAACGCTTCTGCAATCCTCCTGGCACACAGACGATCAGGCTACGAGAACCACCTTGATCACAGTAATACTGTGTACTCAGGGAACTGGTGGGTCAGCCACATGCTGATCGGATCACAGCCCTGCTGCTGAACTCACCAACTGCAGAGTCTCATGGCTGGGGCAGGCAAGGGGAATCTTTGATGGCCCTGAGATCCCAAAGAACAGGGGGCAAGCCAGCAAGCCCTTGGAGAACACTTGTGGGGGCACAAAAGAAGGTAGCAGGCAGCAAGCCAAAACATCCAGGCAAGTTGCAAAGTGGCAGTCCCTCTTGCAGCCCAGCACTCAGCAGGCAGCAGGTCAACACAGCAAAGCAGTTAGCAAGGTGGCAGTCCCTCCTGGCAGCACAGCAGTCCTCCTGGCAATGTGCATATGTAGAGCCAGCAGTGTCTGGTTACAAGTTCCACACAGTGCCTGATTAGATGGGGTCAGAGCCCCAGTATTTATACCCAAAAATGGTTTTGATCTAGGGGCAACTTCAAAGGAGCCCTCTGAACTGCACAAAGATCTCTTTCAGCCCAGCCCTGGCTCCAGACTATCAGTGGAGGGCAGGACACAACCTATTCAGATGTAAGTGGGAGACACCTCTCCCTCTTCCTGTCCAGGAAGACTAACAGTATGCAGATGTATCCCCTGTCACACCCAGCCCTTCCTGTGTAATGGCTGTTTAGAGGGAATGCACAGATTGCAGCTGTCACTCAGCCCAGACGTGTATTGGAGACAGGCTGCAAAGCACAAAGAGTTATAAGCACAGAGAATTGCCCACTTTCTAAAAGTGGCATTTCTAAAATTTTAATGGGAAATCCAACTGCAACAGTAAGGAGGATTTATCACTACAATTCTAAACATACCAAACATGGCAAAGCTACTCATTTCTGATCAGGAATTACCACTTAAAAATATATAAGGGAATTCCCAATGCTAACCTATGTTAGAAGTAGGCCTCACAGCAGTGCAAAACGAAATTTACTGTTTGTCACTACCAGGACATGCAAAACATAAAGGTAAATGTCCTACCTTTTACTTACACAGCATCCTGCCCATAGGCTACCTAGGGTTCACCTTAGGGGCGACCTTGTGTAATAAAAGGGGAGTTTAAGGCTTGGCAAATAGTTTTAAATATCAAGTCGAAGTGGCAGTAAACTGCACACACAGGCCCTGCAGTGGCAGGCCTGAGACACGGCTAAGGGGATCCTTATGTGGGTGGCACAAACAGTGCTGCAGGCCCACTAGTAGCATTTAATTTACAGGCCCATGGCATATGTAGTTCACTTTAATAAGGACTTATAAGTACATTAAATATGCCAATTGTATTTCGACTTGGATAATACAGATTAGAATCTGTCCACATAGATACATCGCCTTTGAGGAACCTTAAAAGTGCTGAGACATCTTCTGAAAATATGCGAAAACTGCCAGTGACATTGTTGGTGAGAGGCAAGGAGTCCTAAAGTTTTACAGCCGCCATAACAAAATGGAATCCAAGATGTACATTTATGTATATATATCACATGCAGCAGCTTGGCCACATAGGGACTCATGATGTGCTTAGATGCAGTAGGATTGAAGATTTCTGATAGGAATGAGGGTCTTACCATATAGGACTTCGTTTAGTGCATGATACATAGTGACTCAATCAATCATTTATTTACAATCTGCAAAATAATTCTATATGATCCAAAAAATGGCAAAAATATATTTGAAATCCCACTTATATAATCACACATTGCACATCTTATCTGCCTTTTCAACAGAATATGTTTCATTCTTAATAAAAGTTTCAAGCTGAAATAGTCTTCAAATAATGTCTCCTGAAATTGGGTGCTACTATACTTCTACTTAACTTATAGCCCTAACTACTAATCATAATGTCATGTTTAGAACCTCATTACCTACCTGAAGAATTATCACAAAAATCCAGAGAAGAGCAAGGAAGGCTACTAATGGAGAATGACATTGCAGGTTACCTGGAATCACCTAAGCCCTATCAGCAGTTATTGACCTCCTGCCAATATGAGTGGAGACCAAGCACAGTGTGTAGTACAAGATACACCGAGGGCTGTATCATACAGCATATTTTCCTTGTTTGTGCTGGGCGCACCTTTTAAAAAGGTTCACCTGGCACAAAATAGGAAAATGCTCCATATTAGGATGAATGCGCTGCCCCAGGGCAGCTGCGAACTCACGCTGCCCTAGGAGCAGCGCATTCATGTGAAAAATGTGGCGGTTGCTTTGAAGCCGCTCTGTGTTTCACAGTGCAGGCAGCAACCCGCCTGCACTTTTAAGGGTGATTAGAGATCCCCTTGCAGACGGGTGCAGTGAGTGACTGCACCTGTCTGCAAGGGGATGTCTGGGAGGACCATGGGACCAGAGGGCTGCCATCAGGGATCGCACTGACAGTGTGCCACCCCCCCATGCACATGAGGGAACACCCTCTGATGATAGTGCTGCCGCTTTAAGTGGGCCACCACTATCGGTATTACAGTAGGGGATGCTCAAGAGTCTGCAGCCCATTCTGTAATACCAAAGTGCGGGGCGCACAAAGCGGGAGCAAGCGCCCATTGGCCCCCTGGGGCATTTCCGTAATATGGCCCCTGGAACACTTCTGTAATACGGCCCCTGGACCAAAATGTTTGGTCTGGTCTCAATGCCGTTCTGTGTCTAAACTCAGCTTACACATAAATATGACCTTTGTTAGTGAGTGTAAAGACACCTTTTCAACTTATAAATCATGAGTTTACACTTATAAAAAATTTACTTTCTTTAAGAACCCTCAGTATGGTATAACCTTGCATGGGACTGAAATTGCACCAGTAGCAAGAAGTGGGTGTTCGGCAACAGGAATGCCATGAACGTTTGGGAGCACCTTGTCTAACATAAATATTGTCCCCTAAATAGAGTTTGCTAAATTATTATCCCATTGAGTGTAGATTTTGTATTATTAATTCCAAATTAACAATATTCTTGTAAACGATATTGATGCTGCAATATTTTTGGCAGACAACATTTATTTAGTCCAGGGCATTCTAGTACAAAATCAAATGTGCAAAGAATGTGCTAGGAACAACCCAAAACTGGTGGAGGTGTAAATTGATTACAAATGGAATCAGGCAGCAGTGCTTGAGCTTGTCAAGCTAGATTGTGCCCACCCATTTCCCAAGTGCAATCCGCCTCATACCAGTGGAGCATGTGCTGAACTGACACACTCTTAGTGCTCAGTTTTGATCATAGTGAGCCTTCATTTTGTTCATCAGCCTCTCATTGCGCTGAAAGTCTCTTGGGGGCAGGTCAATGTCCATGTGATTAGGGCACTTTTGGAGTGGCTGTTGGTACTCCTTACATTTTGTGTGGCAAGGCTTTTGTGGCTTGACATGGGCTGGAGCAGTATCTCTGGTGTTTGCTTGGATAGGCGCCTATTAAGAAACATTCCAGAGGGTGAGGTTTCATCATTGCTTCCTCATCCTTTTTTATGGTCTATGGTTCAGTTGCATTCTGGGACTGGAAAGAGATCTGTCACAAACTGTGCAGGCATTCATTATCCTGTTCATGCCGGAGTATGGTGCCTTACAATGTAGGCAGGTAGTGGGCGCCCTGATGCAACAGAGTAGGCCTTGGAAACTTTACTATTTGCATGTCATGATAGCTGACAGTGTTCTATCATTTTCTGCTTAGGAGCATGCAGGATCTGTAGTCATACCACACTGTCCTTCACAAGCATCGGTACACCTCAGTCTATGTTCAAGTGTGAGAGCACCGGGGCATGGTAGGGCTACCGGGGGTCTTTAAGTGATATGTGCAAGGGGTTCTTGCAGCACCTCTCTCTCTTCTTTCTCTTGTTGGTGGGACAGAGCAGATGTCTTCCTATGTTGAATTACTAGATGTGCATCACTGCCCATCTCCTCTTTTCCTCAGTCACAAACAAATGCCTTCTGCACCTCTTGTTTCTCTCAGGAGCAAAGTTGTCTCTGCATGCACCGTGTGCATGCTGGTGGCTTCAGGCAAATTGTGACAAGAAGTCCTCTTACCCTCGCCAGGTTGAATATAAACAGCGGAGTTGGTCAAAAAGTAGATGGTTTCTCACTCCCTCTCCTTCTTCAGAGGAAAAAGATACATATTCTTTGGGCTTGCTGCAATGTGATGGTTCTTGCAGCTCACTGTCTTATCTGCGCAGATCAGAGATGCAGAGATCTCTTTCCCTCGGTGAAAGATCATGCTGGTAGGACCAAGAGGCAGCACAGGGAGCAAGGATTTGCAGGCAGTTTGCAGATACAGTATCATTGCTCACCACTGGGGGGCAGCAGTGCGATCAGCTGTACATTGCTATGGAGGCCGCATTCGAGGCAGTGCATGTTGAGAAGTAGCCATTGTGCCTGCCCTGGATCTCCGGTGACATCTGAAGACCGGGTGATGCCAGGAGGTAGGAGGTGCTTTTAATGGGTGCAGTTCTCATTCTGGGCTTCCCCACGCTCTTTCTTTCACAGCAGTATGCCTGGAGGTGGGGGCTCTCTCCTCATGGTGCCTACTGCCAGACAACAGTGCTGAGGGACAGGGTGGATTTACCCAAGCTTCATCTTTGGCAAGAAATGCTGTTAATTGCAGCTCTGAAAGCAGGCATTCATTTCAAAGCAAGGGGCGCAACTAGACCCAAACTTCAGGGGGGCTAACACTTAGACCAGTGGAGGCAGAGCCATCTTCTGAGATGAATCAAAATCACTTGTGTTTCTCTCCATTCACTCCTCTGGTGCAATACATTATATGCATTTTTAAGCGAATTCAGCAGTAATTTGGTCTCAGCATAACAGGGTTTAACAACTCTTACAGTGGGTTTAGGCTTATCCCTCAAGGAATTTTAGAAGAATTAATAAAATATGTTGCTATGTTGGAGTACGTATTAAACCCTTAGACTTGGTAAGATATGGAATTTGGGGTTTTAGTTTCGGGGATAAACAGCAGCTACTGGTGTATTCTATAACATACTCTTCCATTTCCTTTAGTCTCAACCTAATTAGTCTAAAAAATAGCACTTAAAAATATCTGGGTGCCCACCACCAAAGTAAGCTTTGCAAAAATGGCACTTGTTATGCACAATTTTGTAGTTATTGTTCTGTTCATACTGCACTTACCAGCACACAATACCAACACATTATTTGCAGGACAAAAGTTAGTACATGAATCAATTCTCTTGCAGTCAGGGGCAAGAATGCTTAGTGGTTGGAACTGATAACACACAGAATATTGAAAAGTTGACCCTGCGTTTGGAAATTTGGAAAACTTTTATGAAAGACAAAAATGAAGCATGAAATGTGATTATCTAAAGTGCCAGCACAACACAGATTTAATATCAAAACTTGCAACAAATTGATAAGCACTGGTAGCTGTAGAATATTTAATAATAATACACTTTATAAACCTATTTGGCAACATTGCTTGAACTCACCTTCCACAGTCTGTAGAATTTTTACAGAATATATAATGCGTGTATGTAACAAGATTGATGGGGCTGAATCTGAAATGGAATTGAAAAAGGCTCTGGATAACCAGGAGTAATTAGTGTAAGGAAAAGAGTGAGTTACAGTCTACTGTCTTGCAGCAGGCAAAGCTGTGGGCACAATAGATAGGCCAGCGAGCCTAATCCCAACCTCATTTGAATTTCACAGGTAGAGCACTGATCAACAATTCTTTATTCGATTAAAAAAATTATAAAAGAAACACTTTCCAACATTTCATACATATCAATCACATACCAGGACCATTGTGTAGTATAATATGGTAGTCCAGACCCACACATAATGGTTACAATTTTTTTTTTTACCCACCATCTGTTCTTGAATTAATAAAATCAACCCGAACATGGTTAACATCATTTAAATGGCAATATACAATTGTTAAAAAACACAGTTAGTCTTTAAAAAGCCCTGCAGCTTAAGTAAGAGAATAACCCTGAAATTTATAAAGTGCAAGTGCATTAATCACTTCCTCCGTTTCCTGGGAGGCATTACTTGTGGCGCTATAAGCCATGTAATCAAAGTAAATTCTGGGATGCACACCATTCTCTTCTTTCGTCCATGTTTGTCCTGAAATTATCTGAGAGTGCGTGCACACTGGTTAAGTGCCTTGCCCTGGTGGCACATTGATAATGAACCATAAGATGAGGGGCGACTTTTCGCCCCTAGACCAGTTGCACAGCTGAATTTATAAGTATACAACGCTCAAAGTTAATAATCCATTTTTCTCCATGTACTCAGTCTGTTTAATCCTCTATTGATGCTTAAATCACACTTGATCCACGCTGGGGTGTCATGCTATTTTCCAGATTTCAAATGTTTGCAATGTGCCCATCCGGACCTTCATCAAAAACACGACAAGCGCATGAATCCATCCAAGCAGTGTTCTTTATTCAAACCCAATGCATTTCGGGCTTCATGAGCCCTTCTTCAGGGGTAACTACAATTAATAATAAAACGTTCATCGTTATAACAGTCTCCTTAATTTGTGCATGTAATAATTCATACTGGACATCTTATTCTAATAAAATCAAAATATCATGCGGATAATCAAACAAAATACATTATGTGTATTGATCATCTTTTGTAGGTACAAAACATCTTTTTAAAAAAACCACATACATCACTCAAATGTCAAACCTAATCCCTTTGCATCCCACCTCCTTAATAAATCCCGTTTCCTGACGTGCTTTCCAAACTACACCATGTGCGCTCACAATTCACCAAACGCTCCTCCTCCTCCTTGCTCGCTATACTTCAAATAGCACCCCATGCTACTAACCCCCTCTTCCCAAACCCCATTCACTCCATTACCTCATCTCAATCATACTCGCAACCCTCCGTTTACCCCCGCTACTCAAACATCCTCAATCATCCTACTACTCAAACACACCCACCCGACTTTCCTCTGTAACATTCAACACTCATCCTTCAACCCACAATAGAATCACGCATTTCTATCATTCCAACTCCCCCACTTACACTCCTCACGACCAAAACAAACACATTCTACGGTCTCACCACGCTGCATCAGCACGGCTTCACATACCTGCCACTACTTCCGTCCCCGCATATCGATTCAGGAAAGCGTTGCCTCTCCCTTGTAACCGCCCGCTTTAAACCGGACGCTCTAACCCAGGTCCCTCCTTCATTCAAACTCAAACCACCTGGTCCACCCCTTCCTACCAAGAAACTACCTCAACTTAGATGCAAAAAGAATACGATTCCCATAATGCAATGAATTGTCATGACTAAACATGGCACTTCGTCAGTGCTGAAACACGAAAATGAAAACTATCACCATAAACAATTGTTCAGCATATATTCTCACACGATATTTCAATTTAAAAAATATATAAATGCTTAAATATTATTCAACGTAGCTTTTGCCGAAATAAGCTTAAACGAACGAGATGTTACGCCGTGAGCGTGGATCACTATGATAAAAACAGATATGACTTCTTGATCCATTTATACTGCTGGGTGCAAAACCCCGGTAGGGCAATTATTTGTGAAATAATCAAAGTAAATTCTGGGATGCACACCATTCTCTTCTTTCGTCCATGTTTGTCCTGAAATTATCTGAGAGTGCGTGCACACTGGTTAAGTGCCTTGCCCTGGTGGCACATTGATAATGAACCATAAGATGAGGGGCGACTTTTCGCCCCTAGACCAGTTGCACAGCTGAATTTATAAGTATACAACGCTCAAAGTTAATAATCCATTTTTCTCCATGTACTCAGTCTGTTTATTCCTCTATTGATGCTTAAATCACACTTGATCCACGCTAGGGTGTCATGCTATTTTTCAGATTTCAAATGTTTGCAATGTGCTTATCCGGACCTTCATCAAAAACACGACAAACGCATGAATCCATCCAAGGCAGTGTTCTTTATTCAAACCCAATGCATTTCGGGCTTCATGAGCCCTTCTTCGGGGGTAACTACAATTAATAATAAAACGTTCATCGTTATAACAGTCTCCTTAATTTGTGCATGTAATAATTCATACTGGACATCTTATTCTAATAAAATCAAAATATCATGCGGATAATCAAACAAAATACATTATGTGTATTGATCATCTTTTGTAGGTACAAAACATCTTTTAAAAAAACCTACATACATCACTCAACTTTGATTATTTCACAAATAATTGCCCTACCGGGGTTTTGCACCCAGCAGTATAAATGGATCAAGAAGTCGTATCTGTTTTTATCATAGTGATCCACGCTCACGGCGTAACATCTCGTTCGTTTAAGCTTATTTCGGCAAAAGCTACGTTGAATAATATTTAAGCATTTATATATTTTTAAATTGAAATATCGTGTGAGAATATATGCTGAACAATTGTTTATGGTGATAGTTTTCATTTTTGTGTTTCAGCACTGACGAAGTGCCATGTTTAGTCATGACAATTCATTGCATTATGGGAATCGTATTCTTTTTGCATCTAAGTTGAGGTAGTTTCTTGGTAGGAAGGGGTGGACCAGGTGGTTTGAGTTTGAATGAAGGAGGGACCTGGGTTAGAGCGTCCGGTTTAAAGCGGGCGGTTACAAGGGAGAGGCAACGCTTTCCTGAATCGATATGCGGGGACGGAAGTAGTGGCAGGTATGTGAAGCCGTGCTGATGCAGCGTGGTGAGACCGTAGAATGTGTTTGTTTTGGTCTTGAGGAGTGTAAGTGGGGGAGTTGGAATGATAGAAATGCGTGATTCTATTGTGGGTTGAAGGATGAGTGTTGAATGTTACAGAGGAAAGTCGGGTGGGTGTGTTTTGAGTAGTAGGATGATTGAGGATGTTTGAGTAGCGGGGGTAAACGGAGGGTTGCGAGTATGATTGAGATGAGGTAATGCAGTGAATGTGGTTTCGGAAGAGGGGGTTAGTAGCATGGGGTGCTATTAGAAGTATAGCGAACAAGGAGGAGGAGGAGCGTTTGGTGAATTGTGAGCGCACATGGTGTAGTTTGGAAAGCACGTCAGGAAACGGGATTTATTAAGGAGGTGGGATGCAAAGGGATTAGGTTTGACATTTGAGTGATGTATGTGGGGTTTTTTTAAAGATGTTTTGTACCTACAAAAGATGATCAATACACATAATGTATTTTGTTTGATTATCCGCATGATATTTTGATTTTATTAGAATAAGATGTCCAGTATGAATTATTACATATACAAATTAAGGAGACTGTTATAACGATGAACGTTTTATTATTAATTGTAGTTACCCCCGAAGAAGGGCTCATGAAGCCCGAAATGCATTGGGTTTGAATAAAGAACACTGCCTTGGATGGATTCATGCGTTTGTCGTGTTTTTGATGAAGGTCCGGATGGGCACATTGCAAAAATTTGAAATCTGGAAAATAGCATGACACCCCAGCGTGGATCAAGTGTGATTTAAGCATCAATAGAGGATTAAACAGACTGAGTACATGGAGAAAAATGGATTATTAACTTTGAGCGTTGTATACTTATAAATTCAGCTGTGCAACTGGTCTAGGGGCTATAAGCCATGTGCCTATTCTTAGTTGAAAACATTAAAGTGCAAAATCAATCATATAGATAATAAGGTGCTAATGCTACAATTACAATATCAATTTCGAGCACATAATATACATTGACAGGGGATTATATACAAAATATATTATACTAAAAACGATAGCTAAAATAGTCAAATAGATAATAAAGTGCTGATGCATCAATCGTAATGTCAATTTCAAACACATACTATGTATAAACCAGAAATAATATACATAGTGTACGGTACTAAAATCAGTAATTAAAATAATCATTAATAGATTAAAATGTCAGTCCATTCCTCTTTCGTATTAAATTGATAGTGAATAAAAATCTACTAAGGCTAAAAACAATTTGCTGCGATGTATCTGTTTTTAAAATGCGTAATGCTCCTAAATGTATTCTGAGTCCCAAGTTGTTACAAATAGGTTTAATCCATTTTTTTCGAGGGATTGAATATGCTGGGCAGAAAAAAAGTATGTGCGGATCGTTTTCTACGTCATTTTGTGCGCATAAAGCAGATGACCTCCTTATCATTAGGGTTTTTACACAACCACTTGGATGTGTTAAATTTGGCCTGTAACACATCAAAGCGAAACTTCATATATAAGGACTTGGCTAATTGGGGTTGTATTTCGTCCATGTAACCCTCAAAAAAAGAGACCGGTTTTATAGTTAAAAACTGTGTAGTTAACCCTCCCACTTTCGAGCTAAGATGTATGTTATCATGGGTGTACATCCAGTAAGAAGTTTTCAAAGTCCTCTTTGATTCAGGTGTCAAAGATTGGGGATCATCCCAATAGCTATTTAAACTTAACTTATAAAACCAGCTACGCACATGACGGAACCATGGAAGAGTTACAGTGTGGTCGAGTCCCAGTATCTCGATTAGCCCTTCTTTATAATGTTTGAGCTCTTGTATAGTCCACAGACGAACCCAGAGTAACAAAGGTCTTAATACAGCCTGGGACTCAACTCGCCTAAGATTTATATCCTGAATTATGGGAATCATAGGTATGCATGAGGGAAGCTGCAAAAACATCCTTATAAATTAATTTTCTTCCACAGTAAGCTTATTTTGGTTATTGATGCCCCAGAGTTCTGCACCATAAAGGGTTGCTGTTTGTGCCCTACACCTGTAGACTTCCAGGGCCAGCGACACTGCCTTGGATGTACTTTTTTGATGCATTTTCACAATTGCCATGGAATTTTGGACCAATATTGACTTGCATTTGAGCATTTGAGGCATCCATGACAATTTGGTGTCAAGCGTAATACCCAAATAATTAAAGCTCGGCACATATTCCAATTCTTGTTTTCCAACTATAAGGTTTTTCTTGAATGATTTGTGCGGGTTTAGAGCCATATATTTGGTTTTGTTTGTATTAATTTCTAAGCCTTTCTTTAAGCAAAAAGCACCAAAACTGTCTAAAAGATTTTGCAGGCCCTTAGGCGGGTGGGCGGAATTTGCGTAGTCGCGCTATGCAAAGCTCCGCAAAACGGTAAAATATCTCCGCGAGCACGCAAAAGTTCCGCGAACACGCGAAATTGCTTGTTCCGCCCGTTCGCGATGCTTTTTTCCTGTTCGCGAATGCTGTTTGCGTGCTCGGGGAAAATATCTCGCGAACACGCATTTTGAAAGCGCGAACAAGCAAAAAACTCCGCGAAGCCGCGGATCGCGGAATTTTTGGCAATTCCGCGTTCTCCGCGGAACGCGAAATTCCGCAAATTCCGCGAGCGGAACGGAATTTACCGCCCAGGCCTAGAGATAGTAATATCGTATCATCTGCGAAGAGTAAGGCAGGTACTGGCACCCCACCTAACTTTGGTGAGTCGTGCTTACATCCCTGGAAATGCTGCACAACATCATTGACATATAGTGAGAAAAGGGTGGGTGCCAGAACGCATCCCTGTCTTACTCCTCTTTTTATTGAAATCGCCTCAGTAAGTTCACCACTGGGTCCCCATCTAACTTTTGCGTAGTTGTCTGTATGAAGACGTATTATTTGTGAAAGAAGGTCATCAGGGACTCCCTGGGTTTTTAGGGAATTCCACATGGAGCCCCTAGGGATGAGATTGAACGCGTCCTTCAAATCTATGAAGGCTATATACATATGGCCTCCCTTTAGTTTAGTGTACTTCCATATTATGCATAATAGTCTAAAGACCTGATCTATTGTACTTATTCTGGATCTAAACCCTGCTTGATAATGAGACATGATATTGTTTTCTTCTAGCCAGATGTTAAGCATAAATAATATCTGTTTGGCATATATCTTCGGTAATATGTCAATTAAGCTAATTGGCCTATAATTGGCAGGATCTTGACGATTTCCCTTTTTAAAGATGGGAATAATCTCGGCCCCCTTCCAAGAATTAGGTATAGGTGCACCTGCGGCTACAGCATTACAGAGTAAATTTACGTAAGGTGCCCAAACCTTAATATCGTGCTTCAACAGGTCACCGGGGATCTTATCTGGGCCTGGAACTTTCCCTGTGTTTACCGCTTGTATTGCCATCACTGTCTCATCTAAGGTGAAGAAGGGAGTGCTATTAGGTCCATGCCAATCGGCTGCCTCAATACTTGTTCCATTAGCAAATTCGTCATTTATTGCCGAAGTGCCAGCATCCGAGTATAGCGCCGAGAAATGATTATGCCATGTGCCTGGGTCTAAGTAAAGGTCCAAACTTGTATTTCCCACAGTACATCCCTGGGCTAGCAGTTTCCAAAAACCCATGTGATCTTTATTTTTTGCTGCCACAAGTAATTCATTCCAGTTGCTTTCCTCCCAATCTCTTTTTGCCAGAGCAAATAATTTCCTATACTGGATCCTGCAGGCTCTTAACTTTGCTATATTGTTAGTCCGAGCGGCCAGTATCAATTGTTGCTTTGCCATGCGGCATTCCTTGGTAAACCAGGGATTAAGGGAGGAATGCTTGGTGGTATTGGGTGGTTCTTTCTTACGAGGAGTTTTACTCAGGTAAATTTCTAGCTTCTCTACCAGAATAAAATGTATTTGCAAAATTGGGATATCGCATGTGTTAGAAATGGGGATCTCTAGTTGGCCGCGGCTGGCGCCGAGGTCCAAATAGGGATCCTTCTTCCTAAGTCAGAGTAAGGGGGCTACACCCTTTGATAACCCCTGCTCAACCCTGTGGTAACGTAGCACGAGCAGACAGGCACATCTCAGAGGCAGTGTGTGAAGCGTTTATGACCATACACAATAACACAGGAGAGACGCTACAAACGGACACCACAAGTAGTTATAGAAAAATTGTTATCTTTATATAGACTGAACACGAGGCTAAAAGCACTCAAGGAACCACAATGCACACAATTACAGATTCACTTCAAAAGCAATAAAGGCACTTGAAACGGGGGTGGAACAGACTTAGTTCGGGGCCGGGGTCCACGCGACACGGTGATGCCCAATGTACCTGAGATGTAAAGGGGCACGGCACACAGCCTCACAAGGAAGCCGCGGTGATGACAGGCGGACTCGCAGCGGCCACAGCTCCCGGCTGTAGCGGTCCGCGGCGTGCACTCACGATAATCCTGGGACGGGGATTAAAGGCGGGCACCCAGCGGTACCCGCAGGTGGTAAAAAGATCCTGGAAGTGGTGACTAGTGCGGGCACTCAGCGGCACAGCTCCTCAGCTGCAGTGGCCCACAGTAGCGACAGCGATGATTCTCGTAGGACGGCAAATGCGGACATGCAGCGGCACAGCTCCTCAGCTGCAGCGGCCCACAATAGCGATAGCGATGATTTCTGTAGGATGGCAAATGCGGGCACTCAGCGGCACAGCTCCTCAGCTGCAGCGGCCCACAATAGCGATAGCGATGATTTCCGTAGGATGGCAAATGCGGGCACTCAGCGGCACAGCTCCTCAGCTGCAGTGGCCCACAATAGTGATAGCGATGATTTTCGTAGGATGGCAAATGCGGGCACTCAGCGGCACAGCTCTTCAGCTGCAGCGGCCCACAATAGCGATAGCGATGATTTTCGTAGGATGGCAAATGCGGGCACTCAGCGGCACAGCTCCTCAGCTGCAGCGGCCCACAATAGCGATAGCGATGAGTTTTGTAGGATGGCAAATGCGGGCACTCAGCGGCACAGCTCCTCAGCTGCAGCGGGCCACAATAGCGATAGCGATGATTTCCATAGGAGGGCAAATGCGGGCACTCAGCGGCACAGCTCCTCAGCTGCAGCGGCCCACAATAGCGATAGCGATGATTTCCGTAGGGTGGCAAATGCGGGCACTCAGCGGCACAGCTCCTCAGCTGCAGTGGCCCACAATAGCGATAGCGATGAGTTTCGTAGGATGGCAAATGCGGGCACTCAGCGGCACAGCTCCTCAGCTGCAGCGGCCCACAATAGCGATAGCGACTTTCAGCCCGCGTTCCCCGCAGTAGAACCAGAGGCTCTGGAATTCTCAACAGAGGCCTCACAAGTGGGTAGAATCCCCCTCAAATAGGAATCCAGACGGCTGATGGGTGAAGTCTAATGTCCCTGAGACTTCAGCAGGAGGCGAGCTCAAATCAGGCCCTTGGGTAGTTGCTTCAGCAAGATGGATGAAAGTTTCAAAGTCCTTTCCCTCTAGTTACACGGACAGAGGTTCGTCTTGGCATCCAGAAGTAACACACTGTGTAGGGGTTTCGGCGCAAATCTTTATACCTCACAAGTCTTTGTTCTCTCAAAAGTCACAAGTCACTGAACCCAGTCAGAACCAGTTCGGGAGGTCCTGGGGGCACGTTATTTACGAGGCGGCATCCTGCCTTTGAGGAAGGGGGGTCTGCCATCAGACGCACAGTAGGGGCTGGAGCCATCATTCACCTTGCCAGGCCTAGCCTGCTCAGACCAAAGGGTCACCCCTCCCCATACTCTAGCTGCAGATTCCTCTACTCGACCCAGGTCGGGTTCAGCCTACCCTGTCCCTCCAAAACCAGACGGCCAATACACATAACAGCAGCACTTGGGAAGATTTAGGCAAGAAAATACCCACTTTCCCAAAGTGGTATTTTCAAACACAGAATATAGAAATAACCCTCACTAAAAGATGTACTTTAATATTCTGAGCTCAGGCATACCAAATTCGACTTTCCACTTTACAAGCTGCTTCCGTGGGTGGCGCAATCAGCGCTGCAGGCCCACCAGCAGCATTCGGTCTACCAGCCCTGGGCACGCACGGTGCACGATACTAGAGACTAACAGGTAAACCAAATGAGCCAATTATGGGAACATCAATTCATACAGTCAATTAACCATAGGGAGCATTCGCGCTGTGGCACGGAATGGCCATGGCACAGCGCCCAGAGCATCTAACACCAGCAAACACAGAGGAGACAAAAAGCGAGAAATGGAGGGGAGACCCACGCCAATGGTGCCAGGTCTAACACGTGTCCCCTCCAGCTGAAATGTGGGGAGAACTACCCACCCACTTGGGAGTTCTCATCACTAAGGCGGAAAAATCTGGACAGACCATCAGCATTGGCGTGCTCTGTACCAGGGCGGTGTTCCACCGTAAAGTCCATACCCTGTAGGGAAATGGACCACCTCAACAACTTTGGATTCTCTCCCCTCATCTGCATCAACCATCTGAGGGGCCTGTGGTCTGTCTGAACCTGGAAGTAAGTCCCAAACAGGTATGGCCTCAGCTTCTTTAGTGCCGAGACCACAGCAAATGCCTCACGCTCAATTGCACTCCACCTCTGTTCCCGTGGAAGTAACCTCCTACTAATGAAGGCTACAGGTTGGTCTAGGCCCTCCTCATTGATCTGTGACAGAACGGCCCCAACACCATGCTCGGAAGCGTCTGTCTGGACAACAAATTCTTTTGAAAAGTTGGGCGCCTGAAGTACAGGTGCGGTGCACATGGCAGTCTTCAGGGCGTCAAAAGCGTTCTGACAGGTGTCAGTCCAGTTCACCATCTTGGGCTGCTTCTTAGACGTTAGCTCAGTCAAGGGTGCAACAATGTTGCCATACCCCTTGACAAACCTCCTGTAATAACCTGTGAGTCCTAAAAAGGCTCTCACCTGTGTTTGGGTCTTGGGGGGCTCCCAAGCCAGGATGGTTTCAATCTTGGGCTGTAGGGGCGCCACCTGGCCGCTCCCCACCTGGTGTCCCAAGTACACCACAGAACCCTGCCCAATCTGGCACTTACTTGCCTTGATTGTGAGGCCTGCCCTTTGCAGTGCCATCAACACTTCCCAGAGGTGGCGCAGGTGGTCCTCCCATGAGGAACTAAACACTGCAATGTCATCCAGGTAGGCGGCACTGAACTCTTCCAGTCCAGCCAACACCTGGTTGACCAACCTCTGAAAGGTGGCAGGGGCATTCTTCATCCCAAAGGGCATCACCCTGAACTGGTAGTGCCCATCTGGTGTGGAGAATGCGCACC
Source organism: Calotriton arnoldi (assembly GCA_963921515.1). NCBI lineage: Eukaryota > Metazoa > Chordata > Amphibia > Caudata > Salamandridae > Calotriton > Calotriton arnoldi. The sequence continues at coordinate 189,457 of CAWUFW010003799.1, read as the reverse complement.
TCTCCTTTGCCCCATCAGTTAAGGTGATCTGCCAATACCCCGGGAGACCGCAAGTCCACCAAGTAGGTAACAGGACTCTTGAGCTCCACCACCTCAAATGGGCCGGTCCACTTATCTTGGAGCGCACAAGGCTCCACTGGGGCCATGACCCAAACCTTTTGACCAGGCTGAAACTCAATCAGAGTGGCATTCTGATCGTGCCAGCGTTTCATCTCTTCCTGGCTGGCTTCCAGATTTGCCTCAGCAAGCTTTCTGAAACGCCGAGTCTGGTTCCTGAAGGCCAGCATGTAACTAAACACATCCTGGGGAGGCTTCCTGGGAGATTGCTCCCAGCCTTCCTTGACCAGACTCAGAGGCCCTCTTACCGGGTGACCATAGAGTAGTTCAAAGGGGCTGAACCCTAGGTACTTCTGTGGCACCTCACGGTAAGCAAACAACAGGCATGGCAAGAGGACGTCCCACTTATGCCTCATGGTCTCTTCTAGGCCCATAATCATGCCTTTGAGGGTCCGGTTGAATCTCTCAACCAGCCCATTCCCTTGGGGGTGGTAAACTTATAGGTTACCCCACACTCCGCCCACAGAGGCTTCATATATTTGGAAATTAAGTTAGTACCCCTATCGGACACCACCTCTCTGGGGAACCCCACACGGGAGAAAATCCCCATCAGTGCACGTCCCACCACGGGGGCCGTCACTGTCCGGAGTGGGATGGCTTCAGGGTACCTGGTGGCATGGTCCACCAAGACCAGGATGAACCTGTTGCCCATGGCTGTCTTGGGGTCCAGAGGCCCCACAATGTCAATGCCCACTCGCTCGAACGGGGTACTGACAACCGGAAAGGGCTGGAGTGGGGTTTTGATCTTCCCCCCAATCTTCCCACTTGCCTGGCAAGTCTCACATGTCCTGCAGTGAGCATCTGAGCTCCTGCGCATCTGGGCCCAAAACAAGTGGGTGACCAGCCTCTCGAAGGTCTTGGTCTGCCTCAGATGTCCTGCCAATGGCACATCATGAGCCAACCCCAGTAGGAAGGCTCTGAAGCACTGGGGTACCACCAGCACACGGGCTGACCCAGGCTCAGCGACCTTAGGCTCGCTGTAAAGGAGGTCATTCTCCCAATAGATCAGATGTGACCCGGACTGATCACCTGCTGCCTGGGCTGCAGCCTGTCGCCGCAGCCCCTCGAGAGAAGGCCACGTTTTCTGCTGTTCACAAAATTCCTCCCTGGTGGGCCCTCCTTCCTGCTGCCAATGGGTCAGCTCAGGCAGGTCCCCCAGTTCGGCTACCTGCTCCCCTGTAGGTTCCAGGGCATCCCCCTCAAGGTCTGCTCCTTCCTGGACCGTGGGAACTATGGGTTTCCCGCGCCCCCTACCCCTTCTCTGTAAGGCAGGGGCCTGGGCCATACCTTCAGGCTCCAGGTCCTTCTGAACGTCCTTACTGGCTGCCATGGACCGAGTGGTCGCACACGCCCACTCAGGCAGACCCAACATTTCCAAGTGAGATTTCCTCTCCACCTTAGCCCATGGGGAGTTTTCTAAATCGTTGCCCAACAGACAGTCTACCGGCATGGCTGGTCTCACAGCTACTTGAAGAGTTCCTGAGACCCCCCCCCCACTCAAAGGGAACCTGAGCCACCTCACACTGGCTCCCCGAGTTGTCTGCTGACACTACTGGGCAGAATGCATGGGGGACAACCTGCTCTTTGGACACCAACCGGGAGCTGACAGCAGTCACACTAGCTCCGGTGTCCCTCAGAGCCTCCACCCTATGGCCATTGATGGTCACCCACTGCCTGTACTTCTTAGTGTTATCAGGCAGCATGGGGTTAGGGACCTTCTCAAAGTCTCCTAGCGAGACAAGGGTCAATTCCACGGGATCCCACCCACCTGGGGCACCCATCTCCTCCCCTCCCAGGACTACACTAGCATGCTGGCGAGGTGGTGCGCGGGGTGGGGCATTGAAGTCCCTCTGGGGACACTGGGGATCATAATACCGGTGCCCCACTTGACCACATTTAAAACAAGTAAGGGGCCCCTATGAACAGGCCTACCTGTCGGGGGCACTGGCTTCTTCTCAGGGGGAGACTGGGACGCCACTCCTTGGTTCCCTTGGGAATTACTTTGGGGCCCTCTCTGGAACTTCCTCGGTTTACCCCTGTCCCCCCCACTTCTCTGCTGGGGACCCTGCCCACCTTTGGCGAAGTCTCCCACAGGACCCTTGCGAACCCGGGTGCTCACCCAGTGGTCCGCCTCCTCAGCAAGCTTCCTAGGGTTAGTTAGCTTGCTAAAAACAAGGTGCTGGCGTAGCTCTGGAAAACAGTTACTAGATAAATGCTCCCATGCAAACAAATCATACAGTTGCTCAAAAGTTTCCACTTTGCTACCTTTTACCCAGCGATCCATTGCTCTGCAAAAAAAGACACATATTCAACCCAAGTGGTACCCTCTAACTTCTTACAGGTTCTAAATCTCTGCCTGTACATTTCTGGAGTCTAACCATATCGCGTCATCAAGGCCTCTTTCATATGGGCATACACCATCCTGCTCTCTTCAGGCAGATCCAACAGGGTATCCCTCCCATCACTCACAAAACGTCCCCACAACCCCGCTCCCCAATCCTTCTCAGGGACCCGGTGGGACACCATGGCTATCTCATATGCGGCAAACCATTGCCCAATATCCTCACTCATATGGAAATCCTTGATGGCATCCTTGGGTATATACACTCTACTCTCAGTAGGTACTAACGGAATGCTGCCACCAGAGGGGGAGATCTCTAAACTCTTAGCCTTAATCTCCAGCTCCCTCAATATTCTTTCATGCTCCAGTTTCATTTTCTCAAGTTCAAATGTCAACCGGTTATTCTCAATATCCAACTTTTTACTCTCTAGGTCCTTCTGACCTTCTAATTTGGCCATCTCCAAACTATGCCTCCTATCTCTCTCCCTGTCCTCCATCTCTTCTGGAGACAGACCCTTCGAGGACACATTAGTACCTGGATTGGAAAGTGCTTTACCTCCCACTAAATCCACTTCGTCATCCTGCTGCCCTCCAGCATTCTCTCCCTCATTCCTAGCTGACTCTCTCACTTCTAACCAGGCCTTAAGGGCCTTCTGATACTCCTCCTTCCTAGAGAGACCCGCAACAGGGACTGTGAATCGCTTGCAAAAAGACTTTAGCTGTTTGGCAGTGTAGGTTTGTAACCTCTCTTCCTCAAAGATGAGATCCTCCGGAGCATTGGACGTTGGCCTACCCGTTGTAGACATAACTGGCAATTACAATCGACAATAGCACAAAATCAAACCGTACGTGGTTGTGCCTAGGCCTACACTCACTAGTAGCGTACACTGGTTATTGTATGTGGATCACAAATGCAAGTCCTGATCCTCACCGCTGACCACCAATGTTAGAAATGGGGATCTCTAGTTGGCCGCGGCTGGCGCCGAGGTCCAAATAGGGATCCTTCTTCCTAAGTCAGAGTAAGGGGGCTACACCCTTTGATAACCCCGGCTCAACCCTGTGGTAACGTAGCACGAGCAGACAGGCCTATCTCAGAGGCAGTGTGTGAAGCATTTATGACCATACACAATAACACAGGAGAGACGCTACAAACGGACACCACAAGTATTTATAGAAAAATAGTTATCTTTATATAGACTGAACACGAGGCTAAAAGCACTCAAGGAACCACAATGCACACAATTACAGATTCACTTCAAAAGCCGTAAAGGCACTTGAAATGGGAGTGGAACGGACTTAGTTCGGGGCCGGGGTCCAAGCGACCCGGTGATGCCCAATGTACCTCAGATGTAAAGGGGCACGGCACGCAGCCTCACAAGGAAGCCGCGGTGATGACAGGCGGACTCGCAGCGGCCACAGTTCCCGGCTGTAGCGGTCCGCCGCATGCACTTACGATAATCCTGGGACGGGGCTTAAAGGCGGGCACCCAGTGGTACCCGCAGGTGGTAACAAGATCCTGGAAGTGGTGACTAGTGCGGGCACTCAGCGGCACTGCTCCTCAGCTGCAGCGGCCCACAATAGCGACAGCGATGATTCTCGTAGGACGGCAAATGCGGGCACGCAGCGGCACAGCTCCTCAGCTGCAGCGGCCCACAATAGCGATAGCGATGATTTCCGTAGGATGGCAAATGCGGGCACTCAGTGGCACAGCTCCTCAGCTGCAGCGGCCCACAATAGCGATAGCGATGATTTCCGTAGGATGGCAAATGCGGGCACTCAGCGGCACAGCTCCTCAGCTGCAGCGGCCCACAATAGCGATAGCAACTTTCAGCCCGCGTTCCCCGCAGTAGAACCAGAGGCTCTGGAATTCTCAACAGAGGACTCACCTGCGGGTAGAATCCCCTCAAATAGGAATCCAGACGGCTGATGGGTGAAGTCTAATGTCCCTGAGACTTCAGCAGGAGGCGAGCTCAAATCAGGCCCTTGGGTAGTTGCTTCAGCAAGATGGATGAAAGTTTCAAAGTCCTTTCCCTCTAGTTACACGGACAGAGGTTCGTCTTGGCATCCAGAAGTAACACACCGTGTAGGGGTTTCTACGCAGATCTTTATACCCCACAAGTCTTTGTTCTCTCAAAAGTCACAAGTCACTGAACCCAGTCAGAACCAGTTCGGGGAGGTCCTCGGGGCACGATATTTACGAGGCGGCATCCTGCCATTGAGGAAGGGGGGGTCTGCCATCAGACGCACTGTGGGGGCTGGAGCCATCATTCACCTTGCCAGGCCTAGCCCTGCTCAGACCAAAGGGTCACCCCTCCCCATACTCCAGCTGCAGATTCCTCTATTCGACCCAGGTCGGGTTCAGCCTACCCTGTCCCTCCAAAACCAGACGGCCAATACACATAACAGCAGCACTTGGGAAGATTTAGGCAAGAAAATACCCACTTTCCCAAAGTGGTATTTTCAAACACAGAATATAGAAATAACCCTCAGTAAAAGATGTACTTTAATATTCTGAGCTCAGGCATACCAAATTCGACTTTCCACTTTACAAGCTGCTTCCGTGGGTGGCACAATCAGCGCTGCAGGCCCACCAGCAGCATTCGGTCTACCAGCCCTGGGCACGCAGGGTGCACGATACTAGAGACTAACAGGTAAACCAAATGAGCCAATTATGGGAACATCAATTCATACAGTCAATTTACCATAGGGAGCATTCGCGCTGTGGCACGGAATGGCCGTGGCACAGCGCCCAGAGCATCTAACACCAGCAAACACAGAGGAGACAAAAAGCGAGAAATGGAGGGGAGACCCACGCCAATGGTGCCAGGTCTAACAGTATGGGAGAGTGTTTATATAAGTAGTTAGAATATCTGCAAAGGTATTATAAATCTTTGCCAGGGTTTGGGGATTTCCAGCGATGGAAGGCCACTTTATTGCCCTACGATTGTTGCTGATCAGTGGATTAGGGGAGGGTTTTTCTTCTGACAATTTTTCCTTAATGCCCATATATCAGAAAATATTCCATCCATTATCAAGTACAATGGGAGATGATCACTATCATCTCTTTGATCCACTTGAAAATCATGTAAGTTACCCCATAAATTGGTACTTACTATTATATAATCGATTTTACTCCTGGAGATACCTCTTTTAAATGTATATGCACTTGGGCTGTCTGATGGCAGCCTACCGTTGCATGCTCTTAGTCCTTGCCCTGAGACCAATCGGGCTTATTGCATTACCGCCATTGTGCAAGGGACAGAAGATCCGGCTTCCAATTGGGGGATGCCTCTTGCCATGTCCTCCTCTTCTAAAACAGTTTCTAGGCCCGCCATAGGCTCGAACTTACAATTAAAATCCCCATCTATAATTACCGATATCCTGGGGTCAATAGTACTTAGGAAGTTGTCCAGTGTCTCCAGTACTGGGGATTAAGTACTAGCTGCTCTTGGTCTACTATAGACATTTATCAGGAGGATTTCTCCTTTATTGTGTGTTTTTATTTTTACCACTAAGATGTCCGGAGAAGGTAGTTCAAGTTGGTCAATATCTATCTTTAAAGCGATTTTGGCCCATATAGTTAGACCTCCCGATGGTCTGCCTCTCGAGGAAGAGACAGCATTAGTACTAAAGGTCCTATAGCCCAATTTATGTGGCGGTTCCAAAGCCCATGTTTCTTGTAATAAACAAATATCAAATCGATTTATATAATCATGCCATTCTGGGTCCATTAATTTAGTCTTCACCCCCGCTATATTCCATGAGACCATATATTTCAGTCTTTGTACATATTCCTCACTACCGTTCTGGGTATAAGAGTTATTTACTACTGTCTGCGGGGTTCCATCCTTTTCTCTGACGATATCCTGATATGCTTTATGGGAGCGCTTGCGTGGTGATTGTCCCTTGATTAACCCTTTGAGTAGGCTGGGGGCACTGGGAGGTCTAATACAATGCATGTCCCCAGATCCCAGATAGAGCACTGCTTCCTCTGAGCAGGATCCAAATACTGTCAGAAAATAAATAGCTACTCTAGGCATTTGCCATTTCAAGAACTGCCCTCCTTGATGATTCAACTCACAGTCATCTCTAACTCTGGTCATTTTTTTCTATATCACCATTTCCTGTCACTTGCTAACTTCTACTTCTTTTTCGGACCTCCTTTTTTCGTGTCCCCCCATTCATTCTCTCTCCAGCTCTTATCCGTTTCCCTGTTTTTATGTCTGTCTGTGTTTATCCTCCTTTATCCTCCCTCTGATCAATCACCTCATTCGATTTCCTTCTTAAACTTCCTCGTTCTGTGTAGCTCTCTTCCATTTGTATTTTTCTCTTTTCAGTCTTTTGCCTTCTTATCTGTCTATGCACTCATCTCTTTACGTTGAATTTCTTCTGTTTCTCAGACTATTCAGAGGCTTATATGTGCTCTGAAAAGCTGCATAATATGCAGAATGCCTTTAACAGGTACAGTGCAGATTGAATGTCACCAAATGTTATCAACTACAGAAAGCTGAAAAATTAAAAACACCTGGTCTCGCTACTCAAGATTATTGACCAAGACTGGATTGTTAAATCCAGCAACACCAGGCCCAGCAATTACCACAGGCAAGGCTATTGGTAACAGGCCATGCCTTAAGTGCATTAGCATTGAATTTGACAGTGCTGTGATATTATAGGCAGGTCCCTGGGAATTATGCAATTGTGCAGCAATGGCGATTTTCCCATAATTATACGTTTGCCGTGTTTGCCACATAATCCAACATCTGCCACCTAATCTGCAGATTTTAACAAAAAAGCTAATTTGTTTCTTGTTCAAAACGTACTAAAAATGCAGTGACACACATTGCAGCGCAGTGGATGGCCCTATGGAAGGGTTGACTAGTGTAATTTTTGTTGCTTATTGCTATATTTGGGTGTTGAACTGGTACTAATGAGGTGCAACCAATGCCCAGACATTGTTAACAAGTTTGAGAATGACAAAATAATGAAGTAGTACTATCGCAAAATGTGCTGGATTATGCAGCATAATTTGCCTTTTCTTCCCGCGTAATTTACTGAACCCTGCCACATAATTTGGCCCTCTCCTGCCGCATAATTCCATTGGCCCTGAGTATAGGTAATCACAACGGGTGAGTATTTAAGTTAAACTTTCTAGACCATAAAGATAACATTTCAAACTCACAGGGGAATGATGTAATAAAAATCAATTACTTGCTGTTCTTAGTGCACGGCTAGTGCATATTTTTTTTTTTAAATTTATTTATAAAGCGCATCATTCATCCGTAAGGATATCACGGCGCTAAGGAGGACACATTCCAAGTGAGGGTAAAGTTCTAACAGAGGATCCCTAGGTTACTAAGTAGGTCTGGGGAAACAGATGCGTTTTTAGTTTTTTTCTGAATACTAGGTAGTCATCAATAAGTCTGAGTTCTAAAGGTAATTCGTTCCAGTGGGCCGCCGCCAGATGTGAAAAGGAGCGACCACCTGCCCTGCACTTCTTGATGCGCTTAGTTCTTGCCTGAGCTTGATGACGTGACCTCAAGTTCCGTGTAGGTGTATAGAAGACTACTCTATCCTGGAGAATAATGGGGCCTAGCTGGTGTAGGACTTTGTACGCATTACTTAATACTTTGAATTTGGCCCTTTGTCGCACAGGGAGCCAGTGGAGCGTTCTCATACACTCTGACGCTGAACTGTACTTGCTTTTGATACATACCAGTTTGGCAGCCCCATTCTGGACCATCTGCAATCGCGTGAAAAGGTAGTCAGCCATACCCACGAACAGTGCGTTCCCATAGTCCAGTTTGCTAATGAGCAGGGCCTGTACGATGGTCTTCCTACACTCTAGGGGAATCCATAGAAAAAGTCTTTTTTAGCAATTTAAGGGTTGCGAAGCTTTTCCCACAGAGTGCGCGGACATGGTCCTTCATGGTGAGTGCATTATCCACAAGAATGCCTAAGTTTTTTGCAACCTGTTTGGGTGCGGGTGCATTGCCCAATGAAGAGGGCCACCAGGTTGCATTCCAGACTGACTGTGCTCCTCCAAAGAGTAGAATTTCAGATTTGTCTGCATTCAGTTTCAGACAGTGGTAGGACATCCATGCCGCCATTTCCGAAAGGCAGTTGGTTAATGTAATTCTCGTCTCTTCAAGCCCATCAAGAGCAATCAGCAATTGTGTATCGTCTGCGTAAGAGCAGATCCCAACTCCCCATTTTTTGCTGATTTTTGCCAATGATGATGCGTAAACGTTAAAAAGGGTAGGGCTCGGGGAAGCTCCCTGTGGAACACCATACTTAATAGGTTTTGGGCTTGAGGTAAAAGTGCCTAGTTGTATGGCCTGGGTTTGATTAGTTAAGAAGGAATAAAGCCATTGAAGGGCTTTGGAGTGTATACCTTTTCCAAGAAGCATTTTCAACAGGAGATTGTGTGAGACCGTGTCGAAAGCAGCCGATAAATCCAACAGGATCAGGGTGGCGGCTCTGCCCTGATCAACCAGGGATCTGATGTTGTCAAGTACTGCCAGGAGAGTGGTTTTGGTACTGTTATTGGCTCTGAAACCAGTTTGGGTTGGGGCCAGTAGCTCATTCGTCTCAAGATTGTTGGTTAGTTGTTTATTTACCAGCTTCTCCATTACTTTAGCTAAGTATGGGAGCTGAGATATGGGTCAGTAGTTGGCCGGGTTTTGAACATCAGAGCCCGCTTTTTTGAGTAGGGGAACCACCGTGGCTTTCTTCCAGATCTCTGGAAATACTGCAGTGTGCAGAGATTGGTTAAAAATGCGGGTTGCGTGAGGGCATATAGTTTGTTTTTTTTTATCAAAATTTTTTATTGAGCAGAGCATTAGGTTCATGAAGTACATAGTATACTTAAAATCATTATTATTAAAACCAGTTTCTACAAAAGATCAAAATGACAGCCTCTCAATACATAATAAATAAAAAAAAATTAAAAAATTAAAAAAAAGGCTGAAACTAAAACAGCTAGTCATATAATCATTCACAAAACAAAGTGCAAATTTATCTTACAACATAGCAGCAATGAAGAAAATTCCTAATACGTCTAAAGTGCAATGACAATAAAGTGCTAGTGCCATCTTATCACCTAAAGCCATCATGGTTACAACATTTTATTAAAAAACGAGAACTTTTGGCTATAGCGGCTCATTACATCATTGGCCAAACTACAAAATACGTCATTCTATAAAGTGTGAAAACTATGAAAGTGCTAGTGCTACTAAAGTGCAATAAGAGAAAGTGCTAATGCATTTTAGTAAAAGCTGCTACATTGATTTACCAACCCTAGTGTTATAAACTCTCTTTAAACTTTTCTAGTTCATTAAAAAACTTCCAATCTTTTTCAAATTTTTTAGTAGCTCCTACCCTCCTAGCATAGGCTTCTTCGAATTTTTGGGTTCTTTTCATTTTATTGAACCATTTCAAGTGAGAGGGAGCTTCCTAGATTTCCAATTTTGCAAAATTAGGGAGCGAGCCACCGTGCAAGAAATAAATACAAAGGCTTTTTCGGGTTCGGATAGCATCGTTTCATCTCTGCAGATTCCAAACAAAGCAGCTTCGGCCTCGAGCGAAATACTCTTTCCGATTGCTTGCTTAATGTCCGAGAAAACTGCCTCCCAAAAAAACCTAAGTCCTGAACATACAAAAAAAGTATGATGCCACCCGCCTTCCCCATCTATCTGGCAGCGAAAGCACTTATTTTCAGCTCCCGGAAATCTTTTTTTTAAGGCGGCCGGAGTTAAATAAGAAAGCCATCTCGATGGGAAGGCCATCCTTTTAAAATTTGCAGCACGCAGTGATTTGCTTCCTAAATAGCAGATGGACTCCCACTCCTTCCCAACCAGCCTACATCCGGTCTCCCGAGTTATTTTATCCAGATGATTTTCTATCACGGGAGCTTGTCCCTGCTTATGTAGCAGCCTATACCAATTTCCCACCCCTTTAACATTAGCCCCATAAAGGGCTACCACAAATTGGTTAGGGGTATCCAAAATACCACTGGTATTTTTTAACAAATGAACGACTCGTAAATATTCAAAAAAGGTCGGCTTCCGATAGCTCTCCGCCCTTGCCATTACCTCTTGCCAGGAAATCGGCCTATTTTGAACTATAAAATGCCTTAGCTCAGAAAGTCCACAGCCTTCCCAAATATTGATATGCCTTAATTGCAACTGGAGACCAAGACTGGTACATTCTCTTAGTTTTAGATACTGGAAACCCGACGAGCCCGTTTTTAAAAAAAAAGGACTGAAGTCTAAGAAAATAGTCTTTTAAAAATCTTATAACGTGTTTTTTTTGGAAGCTTGGAAGTTTTTAAAAACACTCGAGTTAGTGATTCAATTTCTTGTGTCATTTTATCTATAAAAAAGCTGTCTCTGGTAGAGTTAGATCCCATCAAGCCGGACACTAAATCTAAAAAAGCGGCTTCATAGTAAGTTCTCAGATGAGGCAGCGCTAACCCCCCTTGTACTATTGGTAATTGTACCACGTTCAATTTGACCCTTGGAGCTTTCTTACCCCAAATGAATTCCTTAAGTAGGGTATATAGTTGATATAATCCGGGCAAAGATAAAGTGAGGACATGGATCTAGAGGGGATCCTGATTTGACTCCAGCCAGTGCTATTGCAACCTGCTCCTCTGTGAAGGGGTTGAAGTTACTGAGATGGGACTGGACATCAGGGTGAGGATCTAGGGTTTCCCAGTCAGTATCATCTAGTAGGTGCTGATCACCGAAAGAGTAATAGATCGAAGAGACTTTATCGGAAAAACTTTTACTGATTGCCTTGGAGCCCTCCCTTGAGGGGGGCATAGCTTGGGACAGGCTAGCCGGATTACATAGCTCCTTGACTATTTTTTAGAGCTCATTTGGTGAGTTGCTATTATTATTTATACGTTTTGCAAAGTAGGCTTTTTTTGCATTTTTAATAGTGTTGTTGTCGTTCCTCATTTCTACTTTGAATGACGTCCTGTCCGTGTCTTGTTTTGATAGTCTCCACTTATGTTCAAGTGTTTTACACTTTCTCTTTAGTATTTTGATATCTGCTGAGTACCATTTTTAGAATGTCTCCTTTCTTGGGCTCTGTTCCCTAGTCTGGGGGCACATTGGTCCAACGTGTTGGAAATCTCCGCTTGAAAGCCTTCCGCACACATTTGTGCAGGCGTCAGCAGCTGGGCATTAATGTCGTTTAGGGTGAAATAGTGTTCAAATATGTCAGGAGTCACTAGCCTCCAGGCTCTTTTTCCCGTAACTGATGGTATATGGGGACGAATTGATTTTACTGGCAGGCTAAGGGTAAAGGTGATCAGGAAATGATCTGTCCACGATAGAGGCCTAATTTCTGATATGTTAATAGAATCCATGTTAGAAAATAGGAGGTCTAGGGTATGTCCAGCAATATGAGTGGGTTCCTTGATCCACTGTTTTAATTGCAAAATCTGCATGTCACTGTCTAGGTGCATGGCCGCAGAGTTATTGGAATCCTCAAAGTGAACATTAAAATCTCCTATCATTACATAATTCTTATGTTTTAAGCATGGAGGGAAAGCTGAGTGAGGAGATGAGCGCTAAGATCTGGTGAATAGCCGGGGGGATTATAAACGATTGCTCCCCCAAATATTTTGTGGACACCGTTTAATAGTTGAAACGCTAAAATTTCATGCTTCCCCAATTGGACCACTGTTTCAGAGAGGCAGGTGTAGCAGTCTTTGAAAAGCAAGGCTGTGCCGCCCCCTTTCCGGCCCATTCTATCCTGCCTTGATAAGTTGTACCCAGTTGGTAAAGCAGCGGCAATATCTGGGGAAATCTAATCATCTAGCCAGGTCTCCGTGATAAAAGCTAGGTCGGGCTTTATTTCGTCTATAATGTCCCATATTTCTAAGGAGTGTTTGGGCACTGATCTAGCATTGAAATAAATGCATTTCAGGTGGGGGCCGTCCTGGGTAGATATACTCTGAGACCAATCTGGGAGTAAATGGCTACTCCATTTACAGCAGAGACATGTAAGGGGACCCATCGTATTCCCAGGGGAGGCTTTCATGCACTGTGTATTGGTACTTGGTAGACAAGCTGTTAATTCTATGAGTTGCTCCTTTGTGTAACATAGCCGACTTTGTTGATCTGAGTTGAATGATGCAGGGGTTCTGGCCCCTGGTCCCGGCCGGGCGCGGCCGGGCGGAGACGGGCTTGTTTTTGGCGCGCTGTAGCCCCATTTATATGTCTGCCCGTGTTGATCATGGGCCACTAGACCGCTAACCTCTGATGCTGCTGCTTCCGGTAGTTCTGGTCCCAACAGATCCAGAGGTATGATCCTGACCCCTCCCGCCTTTCCCAGTTCAATGAAGGTAGGCTCAGAATTCGAGTAGAGTGGTGTTTAACCAATAAGAAGTCTAGAGACTAATGTATTACAACATACAATAATATTTATGACTTATTGCTAGTGGTCGTGTGTGCCAAAAGAACAAAGTCATATTGAATGAGCATCTGAAAAATCTAAGGTGTGCCCCAGGAAGTGGTGATGTTCATTGATTTTGACAGGTGAAGTAGGACGCAACTCACATAGGTAAACCTTCGTGTAGACGATGCCTTGGTGCTCTTGCTTACAAGATCACTCATTTGAGCTTTTCTGAGCGAACCAGTATTCATTCAGTGAAGTTGGGTTTCGGCTCCACATTAGCTGGGGTTAGAAGAAAGTTCTTCAAGATTTCCAGTATTACTCAATTTTACATGGTACTACTATGTCTTCTCAGGAACGAATCAGAAAAGTTGCAGCTGCATTGTTCCCACCTCTGGAGCCTAAATGTAAGGCAGTTACATCTTCATCAGCTGAGGGGTTCAAAAACGCACAGAAGGTCAAATCAGTATATCTCTGCAAGTGTGCCAATGATTTAGAAGCGGTTTGCAGTTGTATACTCAGTGTTGCCTTGCCTAATTACCTGGTATATTTCTTCAGGCCAGCAGACGGAACCAAGAAGGTTGCCAAGGCTCCTGGAGGCAAAGAGGGACAGGCACTGGTTTCCTCAAAGTGCTAGCAGAGACATAGACAAAAGAGGGCCATCAAAAAGTGATGCTGGTGGCAATACTTCCCTTGGTTCCTGAGTGATGCAGACACATGTATTTTCCTTGCACAGTACTTCGGCAACCTTCTGTCCTGGAGCGGAATAGGCTTCACGATCACAACATCTCCCACAGGTCCTTTTTCAGCTGGGCTGTTCATCTCTTTCCCGGCAGGCTCTTCTCTTTAGGCTGTAGTCCAGTACCCCTCTTCAACAAAGGGCAGGGCTTTTTCAATGCAAGGCTTCTAAAAGGATTTGTGTTCCAGACTCAGTTCCCAGACTAGCAGGTGGACTGCCCTGTCAGGCAGACTGGCCCTAGCAGATGGGTCAGCTTGAAAGAGCCAGTGTGTGGGATTTTATTTTTGTCCCATGGGCTAGATAGAACAAAACTGACTGCCTGCGCCCTGGCCCTTTCCAGCTAGCACATCTGGCAGTTCCAGACTGCCAGACACTGCCATGTACTGTACTGCTGGGGAAGTGAATGAAACAAAACCATCCATAATTCCAGGTTGTCCCATAGCCAGGGGAGCAAAGTTGGATGTCCTTATACACAAAATGCTGTCAGAGCCTCCAAGCGCAACCCATGTTCCAAACACACCACATTGTACATAGTCTTCACAAATATTCCAGTCATATCTAAACAAAGGTTTATGGGAGACTTGCCAAACTTTCATAATAATGAACTTTCATTAATTTTGGAAGAATGAACAACTGGAATGCCCCTGAAATTCAGAAGGTACAATATTGGTCAATATACCTATATACACAAACATGCACATACGGTCATTAAAAGAAAAAATAAAGGCTGATTAAGCGGTACTTGGCAGCAGCATACGTGTAATGGCATTTGGCATCCTGACTCCCAGGCTCAGTCAGCCCAGTCCACGGAAGCTGATGGGGGTGGGGGGCTAAAGTCCTCTCAGCCCAATGGGTGTCAACCTTGTGTTGCACCTTCTTTTTGCCTGTCGGAAAAGGCAATGATTACATTCTCCAAGCAGGTGACATAGGGAGCAGGGGCTAGTTGCAAGGAGCAGGCTTCATGTATAGGGTCAGTAGACCATTTTGGTTTCTTTCTTTGTCCGCAGTCAGGTGGAGGTCACTTCTTTTCACTGATTGAAAGTGATCTTTTCAGTGCATGGCCTCACTACAGGTTTCTGCTGGCTGTGAGATGATCTTTAACAATAATCTTTTCTTTCCTTCTTCATGCATGCTGATGAAGTTTCAGCAGGCAATATCCTCCCGGGGTAAAAATCCTTTACAACAACTGCGTTACAACTGAGTCAATTACCCCGCAAAATCTTATACGACGCAGGGCTTTACACCGCAAACCATTACAACGCATTCCCCATTACAACGCCCCGGTGGAGTTGAAATAGTAAATTGCGTTGTAATGGATAATGCATTGTAATGGAACACGTAATCGCATGCAGAGTAAAGTGACATTCTCCTCCTGGGCAAAGGAGATTTTTGGAGCAGGTAATGCGATTCATTTCTCACAAGGCCACATCAGCTTGCACAGATCCTTCATTTGCAGGCCTGCTTGTGCTGCACTGGTTCTTTCACCACCAACACAGAACAAGCATTGGCATAGCCAATAGGTCTCGCCTTTGGGACCTTATGTGTTTAGCCAGACCTTTTGGCTATGTTGTAGAGCATTGTGGCTGCTGTGCATCATGTTGAAAAGTTATAATGAAAATTGTTAAGCATTTTTGTTACCTTTATACAAACCAAGACGACATTATATACAACTGAACAACCTGATTAAAAAAAGATTTTAACATAAAAAATGTCTTCTAGTTTTTTTGTACTTATGTGACACAGTGGTATTATGTGGAGTGTATGTGTTGCATTGAATAGAATGTAATTATGTGACGTGTAATTATGTGGTACTGAGTGGTATTATGTGGAGTGTATTTATGTTGCATTGAATAGAGTGTAATTATGTGACGTGTAATTATGTGGTACTGAGTGGTATTATGTGGAGTGTATTTATGTTGCATTGAGTAGAGTGTAATTATGTGGTGTGTAATTATGTGGCACTGAGTGGTATTATGTGGAGTGTATTTATGTTGCATTGAATAGAGTGTAATTGTGACATGTGATTATGTGGTACTGAGTGGTTTTATGTGGAGTGTTTTTATGTTGCATTGAGTAGAGTGTAATTACGTGGTGTGTAATTATGTGGTACTGAGTGGTGTTATGTGGAGTGTATTTATATTGCATTGAGTAGAGTGTAATTATGTGGCATGTTATTACGTGGCACTGAGTGGTATTATGTGGATTGTATTTATGTTGCATTGAGTAGAGTGTAATTATGTGGCATGTAATTATGTGGCACTGAGTGGTATTATGTGGAGTGTATGTTGCATTCAGTAGAGTGTAATTATGTGGTGTGTAATTATGTGGCAGTCTGTGGATAAAATGATCTCTCAGAAAAGAAGTCTTATGCATTGCAATGGCATCCCAACAATTCGAGAGAAACTTCAAGGACAGAGGGTGTTTAAAAAGCCAGCTGTTAAGCAAAAAGTACATTGCAGTGTACGCTGTAAATAAACTAAAGGGTTTCCTTAGAAGATTCACTGGGCTTTGATTCGCCATTAAAATTGCCTACAATTCTTTAGTTTACTGTATCCGTTATCACGGGATAACAGTAGAGATTAGGCAATAGAGAAGAACAGGAACAATGCAAACACATTAGGAATGCAGTACCCAGTGCTTAAAAAGAATACATAAATGTGCAGGTACTCAATAGACCTCAGTAACCTGTTCACTAGCGAGAAGAGCCCATATTTCCATGTTAACCATGCTATACCACTGCTGAGAAATACTGGCAGACTCTCTTGTAAAAATAAATAATTCATATGGTCAGTCCACAATATTACCTGCCAATTTAAAGCACTGGCCATACCACCTCAAGATATAAATTGAGATTCAGCAGTTAGACAAATTAAATCATCAATGTGACGGGGTGGCATTCATTACCATTGCTTGCATGTTGCCCCAATCGCTGATTTTTCAGTTTCCCATATGGCTTTAAGATGAAAATATTCAACCCTGAACGCCGCACAACGCAAAATATTTATCCCAAAAAATCAACTGTAAGTGATAGCAGGCAAACGCAAAATTCAGGCACCAAATGTGGGCTATCAGTCTCATGAAATGCAACCAAATGCACTTAGGAAATGGAAAGCGTGTTTAACGCACAATCCAAGGAGCAAACCAGAACATTGTGATGTCTTCACCCACTCGGAAAAAGATGAGGCATTCACGGCGGCATTACATTTAGGGTATCAACACGAAAGAACACAGAATTAAATACGGAAATATGTTCCTAAAATATCAATATGGCCAACATAGCAGACAGATATAGGTACGTGTTTCACCAAGGCGCCCCACCGACAAAATGTGTCAGGCAACCCTTCATTGGGGAACGTGAAGTAACTCAGCACCGCCCTCCAATCAGTGCAAGTTCACTGTTGTTACGGGATTACAGTGTGCTTGGCATGACAATGAATAGGCAGCGCCATCTCACGTTGTTATGCAACTCGCTGTCTGGAACGGTGGCTTGCATGCGTCCTTTATTCAGCAAGTGCCAAGTGCATGTTTAATCAATGCTACATCACGCTCGCGCATGCACCCGGCGCCGCTGTCCCCGTGCCCCTCGGATGAGACTGGGTGATATGCTATGCCAAGCCCAGAATCCCTTGGACGCGGCATCGGGAACGGTGAATGCAGGTGTGGGGCGCTCCCAGGACTGGCGTCACGGCTCAGACTCATGCACACATTCCTCAATGTCTGGGGCACTATCGCGTAGTGGCGCGGAGCGCGTGAAGTACAGTTACAAGGTGCCGTGAGTCACATCTATGGGTGGCTGGCGAGAAACCGAGCACGGAGGCTCGTCGGGAGGGACTGTCGCGACGCAACCACTCGTAGGCAGCAAATATTTCAGAGCGCAACCTTTGTTCTCCATTGTTTCCGAGCCCCACCAACAAGGGACGTGCGCTGCTTTTTCATTCAAAACATTCACCGCAAGCGAGAAGGAAACCATACATCTATGAGGACGGGCCCCTTTTAATGCCGGAGATCGATACCAGAGAGCATCATCCTTCACTCGCGCTGCCTAAATGGACTTTTGATGTATTGGGCTTTTTTTGTGAAGCATTTGGTAACCCAGGACAACCCGGTGCTTCAAAGACAAAGGACCACGGTCTTCTGTGTACGTTTGCTTTTCTAGAAAACTACCCGCGAGTGGTGTGCACGCGCGCGCGCTACAAGGTAAAACCAGCGCGACCAGCGCTGACTGCCATCTGTTTCCAATTGCGATAATTGGAAATAGATGGCGCTACTGCTCGCTCCCGAGGACCCTAGGCCACAGTAGACAGAAGGCGGGACATGCACCCGCCTTGGGCCAATTGCGTGCTGTCTTTTTAAGAAAGACGCATGCAAAGGCCAATAGCGGGTGAAAAAAAAAAGAACACGCACGAGCGTGTGTTTAGAGTTGAAAAGCCCTTACTTAAAGTCTCGCAGAGCAGCGCATGCGTGCTGGCTCAGGCGAGACCTAAAAAAAGGCTCTCCTATCTCTGGACTCAATTACCTGAAGGTTAGGAAATCAGCAATGGCCTGGAGCTGCATCCTGATTCACCTCTCATGGACAGGACTAAATGACAGTCAGGGTGTGTCTGCTTCATCACCAATGTGGCACTGTGGGCCCCAGACCTGCTTGATGATGAAAGGTTATGAAAACAAAGAAGGGGGAGCCCTTGTAGCCCACTAGAGCACGTGCTGCACCACAAATCGTGTGAAAAAAGAAATAGCTCCAGCGGGACAAATGTATGCAGTGAATGTCTCAGCCCACTTTTTATCTGTGGCTGTTGGCAGGATAGTTCACCTGCTGTGATTATTTATATTTTTTTAAACGAAAGGAGGAGGGGGGATATGGTTTTAACTCAAAAGTAAAAAGAATTGCTGAGCTAAATCTAGGGATGAACAAAATTTAGACTAACACTCTTCTTCGAAGTTTATTTATTACATAGAATCAGAATCTCAAAAATAATAAAAGATAATTAACAAATCATAAAGCATTATAGCTCACAATCAATTTACAAAATATCCACAAACTGATAACAAAACATATAATATATTAGGTGAAATAGGTGTCCGCAAATGACAGATAACTAGCCCTTATTAGGGGCACCAATGGAAAGACCGCCTACAGCTACCAGCATCAAATTCTTATTAGACCATCTAACGCATTTCAAAAATTAATTGGCTG
Source organism: Calotriton arnoldi (assembly GCA_963921515.1). Classification (NCBI taxonomy): domain Eukaryota; kingdom Metazoa; phylum Chordata; class Amphibia; order Caudata; family Salamandridae; genus Calotriton; species Calotriton arnoldi. The sequence continues at coordinate 170,662 of CAWUFW010003799.1, read as the reverse complement.
CAACATTTATTTTGTGGTCTTGGCCGAAAAGGGGCTTATTTCTGTTTTATAGATTAATGAATAGTGCTGGTCCTAGATAGTAAGAGTCAACGCATTTTGGCCTCCAAGTTGTGCCCTCCTCAGGACAAAGCGGGACCGGAATCACCCAAACTTTCAAAATAACACAATAAATACATTTACAATAATGCTTGATAAACACTATGAAATAAGTAATGTGACATTTAAAAGAGAAGAGGTCAAGAAAATAGGTCTACAGATGTGCATCTTATTAAATAGCTCTTTCCCAGTCACACCGTTCTGTGTGCAGTCCAATTTAGCAAGTCGCAATGATATAAGTCATCCCTAAATACCCTAAAAAATTCAAATAAACAAAGTGTTGTGATGAAAATCACAAGGTAAAAAACCATTGCTTGCATGCGTCGCAACTATGAACGCAATTTCCAAGTGTACCAATTTAGAGCCTGCACCACAGAAGTGATAGCGACTGCACAACAATGTATATACAAAATAATGATTTGCGTAGTGAGGGCATGCAACAAGGTGCACCTTGAGGTAGACAAGGGGGGCTGCTTACTTACATGATGAAAGGATGACACACACTGAGGTGATTGGTATAAGTGAAGCCTGGGCACGTGCACCTAGCTCCCTTTTACTAGCCAGGTTACCTCACTTGGTGACATGTGTGTGGGGTATTGTGAGGGACAACCTTCTGGACAGAGCCTGCACTGTGATGGGTGCTTATTACATTGTTGTATCTTATGTGGACTGATCAGGTTGATACATTATGTTTTTTAAATTCCTTTGATTTTTCATAACCAGTAGTGGCGACGGATCTTGCCATCAGTATAATTACGTTTGTAATGGTAAGTTCTGTTTTCACACACAAGTCCTTAATTCATAGTGCTTGATTGGCTGCTTTTTTCAATTCATATGCTTTATTTACTTGTGCTTCTGCCACAACACTGATGTATTTTGCTAGGATTTCCACGCCAATTTCCACACCAATTATGAATCCATTGGTGACTCAGGGATTTACTAACGGACCTCTCAACACTTTTGTGTAATTTGACCTAACACTGGTAGATAGGACACAGGAGTCTCATAATGATTTTTGTTATATATTTTTTATTTAATCTATTCTTTCAGTAGAAGGTACCAGGAACATGCTTCTCCAATGCCCTGAATTTCGCAGTGAAAGGTCTGATTGTAGTTTCATTTTACTTCACGCAGCATTTCCTTTGAAGGGGCATGACCAATTGGCTTTGCCAATGCTTACTACTTATTGGGACAAGTCAAAATTCTCCAACTTAAAAGAGGATTGTATTGCATTGCCTTGCAACATTTATATAGCTCTTATTACCTCTATGTGGGGCACTGACGCACTTACTTAAATGGGCAGCATGCTATGCCATGTAGGGTGTGGGATTGGAAGAGCGTTGTCTTTGCTTTTGATCCTATGTGGGAAGTGTTTCCAAGCTGTGTGTAATGACCACTGAGGGGAAATTATCGTGTTATAGGTTGCTGCACTTAGCAATGTGGTGGATGAACACACAATTTATAGTTTTCAATACACTGGAATCTTCAAGCTGTTCTGCAGGTCCCTTTAGAATGTTTTTTATGATCATGGTCCACTTAGCTGGCTATTGCACTGGTTCGTCCACTCTGGGGGGCATATTCTCAAGGAGATATCGCCAACTTATCGGCACTTTATCGCAGCCAAAGTCGCGATAAATTTATCGCCCCATTCACGAGCTGGTGCTAACAGCCGATACCACCAGTTTACGTGCGAAAGCATCCGCAGAAAACCGCCACAGATGACCCCGGCAACTATCGCTAATGAGATGCAGAGTAGGCATTCCCGAGCAAAAATCTGCGACAACACCACACCCCAACATTCTCAATGACCAGCCACATCGGCGATAAGACCACAAAACAGGCGATAAGGCGCGTTAGCAGCAGGAAATTAACACCTGCTCTGACCTGGTGTAAAGTCGGACGACAAGCTGCACCATCAAAGGGAGCCCATCCCAGAGCCACACATGAAGAACAACAGATGCCATGGAGCCACTCACCATGCATCCCGGAGCCCCAAGAGGGCAACAACACCCACCGCCACCACCCCCAGGACCGCCACCCCCCCCGGACCACCACAGAGGCAGCGCAGACAAAGACAGCGGACCTTCAGGAAATGCACCAGCCTCACAGACCTAACACCAGACAATGTTAATGCCCACTACAGGCTCAAAAGGACAACCATCCTCCGCATCCCGAACATCATTGCCCACAGGCTGACGGTACCAACTCAGCGGACAGCCAACATCCCTCCGCAGACAAAGCTGCTGGCTGTGCTGCACCTGTTGGCCTCTGGTACCTCCCAACCAACAACCGCCAGAGTTGGAGGAGTCTCACAGCCAGCCCCATCCAAGTTCCTCACTCCTGTCCTGGATGCCATCATCAGCTAGGTACCCCAGTACCTATACATCCCCCACAATGCGCAGGAACAGCTTGAGACCAAGCAAGGACTATACGCCATAGCTGGATTCCCGCACGTGTTGGGGGCAATCGACTGCACACATGTCCTACTTGTGTCCCCTGCCGACACTGCACACAATTACCGCAACAGGAAGCACACGCATTCCATCAATGTGCAGGCAATAGTGGACCACAGGGGACTCTTCACCAATGTCGTAGCCAACTACCCAGGCAGTGTGCATGATTCCTTCATCTTCCGACAGACCAACATCAACCAGCGCTTCCAGGATGGCACCTATGGGAATGCACTGCTCGTTGGCAAGTACCAAATGAACACACCACACACCTCAACTCCACAATCATGCAACCCACAACTCTGGCACTGCACACGTCACAAAATCACATACAACATGCCAAACAACATGCCCAACCACCAGACACGACAGCACAACTTACTGTGGCAACCTTGGTTAGCCATGTACATGAGCCATCAACGGCATGGCACCTCAGCCACACAATAGCGGAATGTGGGGAGAGGTGGGAACCAGGCATGTGCGAAGGAGGCAAGTGACCCATGAATGAGAATGTACACAATGCCAAGTGTGGTGGAGATGTGCTGGACAGACTGCAGTATGCAGACTACAGACATATCCATGTCTACATGCACTGCTGGTGTTTGGAGTGTAGTGGACAGTGGACGCAACCATGTCACCCCAGCCAGTGGGGAAGATCGCGGAAATGTAGCTTGTGACGTCCCCCCCTGTAAGCGTGTGTGGAGTGGGCTGGCCCGGCGTATGCCAGGCCAGGGTAGGGGTGTGAATAAAAAGCACATAGCTCTGGGCGTGGTTCTCTTACGGAATGCCCAACGTGTCTGCCAGGGCAGCGCCTCCCACCCCGCCACAAGGCCGACGCCGTTACCGTGAGCGGTGTGGCCTGCGATCCTGTGCGCCTGCTGCACCCCGGGCCGCTGGTCCCCGAACCCGTCATGCCCGCCCCTGCGCAGCCAGGCCTCACTGCTCACCTGCCGACACTGCCGTGTGTCAAAGAGGGCCCACCACGTGCCGGCACAAGCTCCAAGCCCGAAGCCCGCGACCATGGCAGCCTCCTCAGACCATCACGGCCTCCGCGACACAGGCCCGCTTTACTCCTTTCTCATTGACGTACTCTACCGCTGCCTCCAGCCTACACTATGGTCAAGTAGGTCACACATTTGGAACTGAGTCTTGATAATGCAATGGTAGAGTACACACTTCCTGGCTGAGTTTATATCACTGTACTCCCTTCGATGTGGTGCCACCAACTCTGTGCATAGCATTCGAACTACACCTGTCTGTGGTCCCTTGCTGACTACTGCCTTCGGCCTACACTGCGGTCGAGTAGGTCACATATGTGGAACTGAGTCTTGATTTTTGAATGGCGGAGTTCATATCATTGTACGCAAGGAGACGAGTAAGAGGAAGACGCGGTTCAGTCCGGAGGAGAAAAGATCATCGTTACGGAGGTGATCGGACACTGCCGACAACTGCTCTGGTGTCACTAACTCTGTGCATTGCGGGCCAACGACACGTGGCTGTGGGCCCCTGCTGACCGCTGCCTCGGGCCTAAACTGCAGTCAAGTAGGTCACACATTTGGAACTGAGTCTTGATTATACAATGGCTGAGTACACATATCAATGCAGAGTTCAAATCACTATACTCCCTTCGATGTGGTGACACAAAGTATGTGCATGGCATCCCAACCACACGTGTCTGTGGGCCCTTTATGACTACGCCTTCGGCCTACACTGCGGTCGAGTAGGTCACACATTGGGAATTCAGTCATGATTCATTAATGGCAGACTTGATATCATTGTACTGGCCTCATCGCAGACTGCATCCCCTTTCAGCTCCGGTGCCACTAAGTCTGTTCCCGACATCCATGGACACTTTCTGGTTGGACTTTGGTGGCGACTGAGTCTATGGACTGGGGGTTGTCTTCATCATCATGTCGGTGATACTGACTTTGTGGCAAAAACGAGGCTGTAGCATTCCACTCCTCCATTTGCCACTTCCGGCCGGCTTCTGCCCTCTGCATCATGCCCTGGAGGACACCTTCCACTGTCCCCCGCAAACCTCTGCTACATTCACCTTTGACATGGATGAGGACTAGCTCACCTCGCGTGGCCCTATCTCACTGCACCGCAGGTCACCGTCCCGTGGCGGTCTGCCTGTGCCTCGGCAGTGCATCCGGGGCCACTAACTCTGTGCAGCTCAAGTCATGGCCCCTGTCTGATAGCATATTGGATGGCCTCTGGGTCGATGGACTGGGGGTCATCAAGGCCATGTGTCTGTGGCCCTGCGCTGTCCGCTGCCACCGGCCTCAACTGCGGTCCACCTGGGCTCACACATCAAATCGAGTCCTGACCTGCCCGGACATCGCATTACCGCAGGATGCACACGCCACCACCGCCAGGACCAACTCCAAACAACAGGTGCCAGAGTCGGAAGTGTCTTACTGCCAGACTATCAGAGTTGCTCACACCTGTCGTGGGTGCCATCATCAGCTTGATACCCTGCTCAGCTCTTCAGGTGCCACTAACTCAGTGCACCACAAATCATGGACCATTCTGCTTGCATGTTGGGTGAACACTGTACTTTCTCCGGCTACCACCATGATGCTTCACAGTTGTTCCTGTTATGCTGGTGTTTTCTGTTTCTGCTTTAATTGTGATCACTGTTCAAGTTGTTGCCAGCACCAACGACACCATGAGGGCTGGCTTACACTCACCCCACACACATCCAGCACATGCGTCACCGTACATGTGACCATGCCAATAAAGGTGTCGAGCGCACGTGCCCGTAGCCAGTTCAACAAACTATCTGAGTGTGTCCGTGTGCTCATGATGTATGCATTAGGGCCCCGGGCCCTACAACATTACATTGTGCCATGTACAGAGGACGCAGCCATGTCACCGCAGGCAGCGGGTGAGACAATGCACATGTAGCCTTGTCGTCCCCCACTCAATACGTAAGAGGAGTGAACTGGGCCGGCGTACGCCAGTCCAGCGTGGGGGTGTGGATGATAATCCCGTGGCTCTGGGTGTGGTTCAGTACTGGAAATGTGCAAAGGCATGTGTCTCTGACGCAGTGTGGGTCTCCGTTGGGGAGTGTAGGTGGTCCCTGATGGGACTTAGACACCCACGTATGTGATCTAGTTCGGCTTCCATGAGGTAGTACCCCACCCGCACATGTTCGGCCACCCCCTTCTGGCAGTCTGACACCTGGCCTTGGAATGCGATGTGTGCTTTGGTGGGCTGCTGGGAGGTGGTGGGTGCGTCCAGCTGTGTTGTCTGTGCAGGTGGTGGGATATCCTCGATGCAGCGGTGCTGCCCTGCTCCTGGAGGTCGATTGCCTAAGATGTCCATGGACTGTTGTAGGGCGTCGGTGTCGGAAGTGTGGAGGTCCTCTTCAGCATCACTGTAGAGTTGTCTGGTCTGCTCTGCTGGAGGTGTTGTTTGTCCCTCTGCAATGTGAAGGGGAGATGCTTGTTGACATTGTGTTGGCATGTATGTTGCCGCATTGTTCAAGTTTACATACAGACTGCATGACAATGTGCATTGTGACTGTTTGGGAGGGGCGGACTATTTGATGCGGGACAGTGGACATTTGGACTACATGACGTAGGTGAGGTTGTACACGTACATTTGCATCTCACAGTTTCCTGCTATGTCAGATGTGATTGGCCATTTTCTACGCACAGGTGGACCCAGTTGTGTCCTCTGTTCTGCAGTGTAAGTGTTGCACTGTGTACCACATTGTCGTCCATGTGGATGTGCTGTCATTGTTATGTGTGTGTGCTGCATTGTGTGAGAGTCGCACCTGCAGCTGTGATTTTGCTGCCCCTTATCCCTTGGAGGCGGTGTGCCTTTGGCTTTTGTGCTTTTAAGGTGTTGTGATGTTGGCGACTTGGGTCATTTGTGCTCTTGGACGGTTTTTGTACTCTTGTGCATTGTTTGTCTGCAGATGTATTGTTGACGTCAGTGGTTGTTTGTGCACGTGGATGTGTCAGAGTGTGACCTGCTCCTTTCCGGATGTGGTCCACACTCAGCCACATCAGTCTCGTGGCGTGCACAATGTCATGGTGATTGTACTCCACCCATGCCGCTCGTCATGTGGTGTCACTTGCATTGTCAGTATGGCTCTCACATACGCATCTTTGCTGTCTTTCGCACGGGTGCATGTGTGTGTTGTGTAATTGGTGCATGTGTGTGTTGTGTAATTGGGCACATGGTGGACGGGGGCCTACTTGATGTTTGTATGTGTGCTGCAGTGTGCCACGGGGATCAGGGACATGACCCAGGGTCATTGTGGGTGTGCGGTGTGCTACACGTTGTTGTGCATGTGTGCCATTGTGCCCGTCCCCCCGTCCCCACAGTCCCTGTTCGTTACTCACCCTGTTGATGTTGTGTCAGGTCATGTCGAGCAGTGCCCGGACTCCCGACTCCTTGCACCGTCTCCACACTGATGACTGTGGCCACCATTTGCTCCAGCTCCTCCTGTGGCGCAGGACTCCCACCTCCATTCGCCGTTGCTGCCTTCCTGTTGGCAGCGGGTTTCTGCTTGGTTTGGCTTTTCACATCGTGCCAGCGCATATTGGCCTCCTCGACACTCCGGCTGCATTCACAATGGAATGCCATTTTTCCGTCTGTGTTGCCAATGACACGGTGGAGGTGACGGACAGTTGTTGTTAGTGCTCTGTCACCTCCGTGACAACGATCCGGTTGTCATGCGGACTGTACCCCGTCTTCCTCTTCTCCTTGGCATTCCCCAACTCCGAGGTTCCTTGCTGTGGTCTGTGGGGCTTGTGGGGTTCGCGTTGACCTGGGCACTCGTTCCGGGTGCATCAATGTTGCTACGCAGTTTATTTTGTTTATGGTGTGTCTTTCTTGTTCAGCTTTTATGGTGCATTTTCCCGCATGACGCGTGGGAATTGCAGGCCTGTCGCTGGTTATCGCTGATGTTAGACCTGGCACTGTTGGCGTGGGTCTCCCTTCCATTTTTTTGATGTTGCCTCATGTGTTATTGCTGGTTATAGATGCTTTGGGCACTGTGCCACTGCTATTCAGTGCCACAGTGCAAGTGCTCCCTATGGTAAATTGATGTATGGATTAGTGATTCCATGATTGGTTGGTTTGGTTTACTTGTCAGACCCTAGTACAGTGCACTGAGTGTGCCCAGGGCTTGTAAACCAAATGCTGCTGGTGGGCTTGCAGCACTGGTTGTGCCACCCACAGAAGCAGCCTGTAACGTGGGTCTCAGGCCTGCCATTGCAGAGCCTGGGTGCAGTCTGGTACTGCCATGTTGACTGGGCAAGTGCACCCACTTGTCAGTCCCTAAACCTTCCCTTTTCTTCATATCAGACACCCCTATGGTAGGCCCAAGGGCAGGGTGCATTGTAAGTATAAGGTAGGACATGCCCTGGTGTGTGTGGCATGTCCTAATAGTGAATTACAGCCATTTTTGTTGTTTTACTATTGCAAGGCTACCTGTTCCCCATAGGCCAGAATGGGCAGTATGATTATTACATCTTATAATCCTAACTGACCCAGGGAACTAGGTAGAAATTCGAGTTTAGTATGCCTGAACTCAGAATGATAAAATACATCTTTTAGTGAAGTTGGTTTTAACATTCTGTGTTTGAAAATACCACTTTTAGAAAGTAGGTATTTTCTTGCCTAACTATCCAAGCCTGCCTCTGCTAGGTTGTGTATTCCTTGTCTGGAGTTTGAGTGACAGGGGCTGGGGGATTCCAGGAGACAGGGTGAGTCAGCACAGGGCTGAATAGAGAGATCTGCATGTAGATGGATGGGAGGAGTTGCACCTGGGACCTGAATAGGGCTGTGCCTTCCCTCCACAATGCTGGCTCCACCTCCTGTGGTGCGTCTGATGTCCCTGGCCTACACTGTGAAAGGAAAGAAGGAGTCTTGTCAACAAAGTGCTCCAGGACTGACCAGAACTGGTTTGGACTAGGCAAAGGCCTCTCTGCCTTCAGAGAACAACGGGAAAATGAGTATAAAAGAGGGGACCCAAACCCCAGAACTTTAGATCACTTTGGGAAACAAGAAGACCCTTTGCTGAGGAGAGGAACCAGAGAAACTGAGGAGGAGACTATCCCTAAGCTGAGTGCTGTTTGGGGGATTGGCCTGCAGTGGTTGCCTGACTGCCAAAGAAAGGAGAAAGGACTTTGTGCTACTTTCAAATCAACTTGTAAAGGATCTCCAAGGGCTTGAGATAGAGCTTGCCTCCTGCTGAAGTCTCAGGGACAACAGACTTCACCAACCAGCTTTCCCCTGCCTTCCCTTGTTGGGAATTGAAGTGCCTGCTGTTGAACTGGGCCTTCTGAGAGACTGCGTGTCGCTGGGAGCGCGACTCAAGACGAAGAAGCGTGTCGCCGCCGCAGCCGTTGTCGTCGCATCACCAGAGAAGAGTGTCGCCGTCGCAGCAGACGCCGTTGCATCACCGGGGAAGCGTGCCACCGCTGCCGCTGTCGCCCTCGCATCATCCGAAGCGCCCCGCATCACTGGAGAAGCATGTCGCTGCCTCAGCCGCTGTCGTTCCATCGCTGAGAAAGCGTGCCGCCGCTGCCACTGTCGCAGCGCATCACCGGGGCGCCCCGCATCACTGGAGAAGAGTGTCGCCGTCGCAGCAGACGCCGTCGCATCACCAGAGAAGTGTGTTGCAGGGCCTGTCGCGGCTCGAGGAGATTCACCGAATCACTGCACGGCCGTCGGGCGTGCACGCATCACCCCTTCGTTGTCGCAACATCAAGAAAGCGCCATCTTTGTTTCATTGCACCGGATCTTCATCGCATCACGGCGCTGCTGGTCGCATCACCACGGAAGCGCAGGAAGAACCCGACGCATCACCTCCCCACGCGGAGAAGAACCGACACATCCCCTATGCAGCAGTAGGGACCCGAAGCATCACCGTTCTTGCGTGTAAGGAACCGACGCATCACCTTCCCTGCAACACTTTAGTTGTATAGCATTACGCATCCAAAGGTACATTGAACTCAAAGTGTCGCATTTACCATCCAAAGAGAACTAAGCTAAATCTACCATTTTTAAGTACAGTATTGTGGATTTTTGTCGTTTGTGGTCTTGTGTTAAGTCTATATAAAAATACTTATTTTTATACTACAACTTGTGTGGTGTCCATCTGTAGCGTTGTCACTGGATTACTGTATGTGTTCACAAATGCTATATACACTGCCTCTGAGATAAGCCTGCCTGCTCGTGCCAAGCTACCAAGGGGGTGAGCAGGGGTTATTTTAGTAGTGTATCCCCCTTACCCTGACTAGAAGCAAGGGTCCCTATTTGGTCAAAGGTACCTACCTCTGCCAACTAGAGACCCCCAAATCTAACATTGGTGGTCAGCGGTGAGGATTCTGGACTTGCATTTGTGACTCATATACAGTGATTGGTGAACACTACTAGTGAGTGCAGACCAAACGCAACCACATACTTTTGGTAGATTGCTTTTCCTGGGATTTTCTATTTTTGCCAAGAACTGCCAAGTTTAACCACCATGTATAAAGCAGCATTTGTAGCATCTGTTGATTTTGATTGGGAAGAGGAGAAACTAGAATGCTACAATGTGAAACAGCTGAAGCACTTCTGCAGGAGATTTAAAGTTGCTATGACCGGTCTCTCCAAGAAGGATGAGTTTCAAAAGGTGCTGAGAGCCTGGGTCGAAGCAAGGAATACCCCTGAGAATGAGGAGGGGGCTGAGAATGCAGATGAGCAGCTGGAGGGTACATTTGGGTCCAGAGGGGAGGAGAGCAACTTCCCAAGTAGGTAGCAGTGTTTCTGCCAAGGGCCTGTCCCCAGAGGAGTTGGAGGACAGGGAGAAGAGTAGGATGCATGAGATGGACCTGACCAAGCTCAAGTTGAATGGGCAGTTAGAATGTGAGTTGCAAACTAGGAAATTGGCCCTAGAGGAAAAGAGGATGCAACTGGATCATGAGAGAAGTTTGAGGGAGATGGAGTTAAAAGCAAGGAGCTTAGAAATTACTTCATCTGGTGGCAGCGCCCCGTCAATGCCTTTGGAAGCTAGGGTGTATATTCCTAAGGATGTGGTTAAGGAATTTTATAAGAATGATGACTTTGAGCAGTGGTTCAAGGCCTATGAGGTAGCCATGTCCTCCCACCGGGTCCCTGAGAAGGATTGGGGAGCGGGGTTGTGGGGGCGGTTCCTTAGTGAGGGGCGAGATACCTTGTTAGACTTACCCTCTGAAGTCCACAATTCTTATAGCCACATGAAAGATGCATTGATGTCCAGGTATGGGTTGACTCCTGAGCTGTATAGACAGAGGTTTAGAAATTGCAAGAAGATGGAGTCAAGCATATGGGTAGAATATGTAACTTTCTTTTGCAGAGCATTGGATGGTTGGGTGAAGGGTAGCAAAGTGAATGATTTTGAGGGGCTCTTTGATTTAATTGCATGGGAGCACTTGTCAAGTAATTGTTTTCCAGAGCTACGCCAGCACCTTATTGATAGCAGGCTGACTAACCCTAGGAAGCTTGCTGAGGAGGCGGACCGCTGGGTGAGTACCCAGGTCCACAAGGGTCACGTGGGAGACTCCACCAAGGGTGGTCAGGGTCCCCAGCAGAAGAGTGGGGGGGACAAGGGTAAACAGAGGGAGTTCCAGAAAGGGCCCCAAAGTAATCCCCAAGGGAACCAAGGGAAGGGTTCCCAGCCTCCCCCTGAGAAGAAGCCCGGGGCCCCGACAGGTAGGCCTGTTCACAGGGGACCCCTGAGGTGCTTCAAGTTTGGTGAAGTGGGCCATAAGTCTGTTGATCCCCAGTGCCCACAGTTTGGAAAGACAGCACCCACTGGTGCTCCACCCCGGCAGATGGCGAGTGTAGCCCTGGGGGAGGAGATGGGTGCCCAAGGTGGGTGGGGTCCCGCAGAGATGTCCCTTGTCTCTTTAGGAGACTGTGAGGTGGTCCCCAGGACCCAACTGCCTGATAACACTAAAAAGTACAGGCAGTGGGTGACCATCAATGGCCATAGAGTGGAGGCTCTTCGAGACACAGGAGCCAGTGTGACAGCTGTCAAGTGTCATCTGGTGTCTGAAGAGCAGGTTGTCCCCAATGCATTTTACCCAGTTGTTGCCGCTGACAACACAGAGAGCCATTGCAAGGTGGCTCAGGTTCCCTTTGAGTGGGGGGGTCTCTGGTACTCTTCAAGTAGCTGTGAGGCCAGCCATGCCTGTTGACTGTTTGTTGGGGAACGATTTGGAGAGCTCACCTTGGGCTAAGGTGGAGCGAAAGGCTCATTTGGAGATGTTGGGTCTGCCTGACTGGGCGTGTGTGACCACACGGTCCATGGCAGCCAGTAAGGGTGTTCAAGAGGACCTGGAGCCTGAGAGGGGGGCCCAGGTGCCTGCCTTAAAGAGAAGAGGCAGGGGGCACGGGAAACCGATCCCCCAAGTTCCCATGGTCCAGGAGGAGGTAGACCCTGAGCGGGATGCCCTGGAGCCTACAGGGGAACAGGTAGCTGAACTGGGGGACCTGCCTGAGCTGACCCATTGGCAGCAGGAAGGAGGACCCTCCAGGGAAGAGTTAGGCGCGGAGCAGAAGAAGTGCCCTTCTCTTGTGGGTTTGCGGCAGCAGGCTGCAGACCAGGCAGCAGGTGATCAGTCTGGATCACATTGGATCTACTGGGAGAATGATCTCCTGTATACTGAGCCTAAGGTTGCTGAGCCTGGGTCAGCCCGTGTGCTGGTGGTACCCCAGTGCTTCAGAGCCTTCCTACTGGGGCTGGCTCATGATGTGCCGTTAGCAGGACATTTGGGGCAGGACAAGTCCTTTGAGAGGCTTGTCACTCACTTTTATTGGCCCCAAATGCGCAGGAGTTCAGATACTCATTGCAGGACCTGTCAGACTTGCCAGGCAAGTGGAAAGAGTGTAAGGAAGCAAAAGGCTCCTCTCCAGCCATTCCCTGTGGTCAGCACCCCCTTTGAACGGGTGGGTATTGACATTGTGGGGCCACTGGACCCCAAGACAGCCATGGGCAACAGGTTCATCCTGGTCTTGGTGGACCATGCCACCCGGTACCCGGAAGCTATCCCTCTCAGGACAGTGACGGTCCCCGTGGTGGGACGGGCACTGATAGGAATTTTCTCCTGTGTGGGGTTCCCTAGAGAGGTGGTGTCTGACCGAGGTACAAACTTAATTTCCGAGTATATGAAGTCCCTGTGGCAGGAGTGTGGGGTAACTTACAAGTTCACCACTCCTTACCACCCCCAAGGAAATGGGTTGGTTGAGAGATTCAACCGGACCCTAAAAGGCATGATTATGGGTCTTGAGGAACCTATGAGGCGTAAGTGGGACGTCCTCTTACCATGCCTGCTCTTTGCATACCGTGAGGTGCCACAGAAGTCTCTAGGGTCAGCCCCTTTGAGCTTCTCTATGGTCACCCAGTGAGAGGACCTCTGAGTCTGGTCAAGGAAGGCTGGGAGCAATCTCCCAGGAAACCTCCCCAGGATGTATATAGCTACATGCTGGCCTTCAGGAACCAGACTAGGCGTTTCAGGCAACTCGCTGAGGCAAATATGGAAGCCAGCCAGGAGGAGATGAAGCGGTGGTACGACCAGAATGCCACTCTGGTAGAGCTTCAGCCTGGTCAGAAAGTGTGGGTCATGGCCCCAGTGGATCCTTGTGCGATCCAGGATAAGTGGACCGGACCATTTGAGGTGGTGGAGCGCAAAAGTCCTGTTACCTACTTGGTGGACTTGCGGTCTCCCAGGAACCCCTTGCGGGTCCTGCATGTCAACCGCCTGAAGCCCCACTTGGAGAGGTCCGAAGTGGGCATGCTCTTAGCGACAGATGCTGTAATGGAGGAGGAGACTGAGCCTCTTCCTGACCTCCTCTTGGCGACAGAGCGAGATGGGTCAGTGGATGGTGTGAACCTCTCTTCCACCCTGACCCCTGAGCAACAGAATGACTGCCACAGTTGCTGGGACAGTTTTCTGATCTGTTCTCCCTGATTCCCAGTGTCACTGATTGGTGCGTCCATGATGTGGACACTGGAGATAGTCCTCCTGTGAAGCACAAAACTTACAGGGTGACAGGGTGAGAGCTTGCATCAAGGAGGAGGTCTCCAAGATGCTTGCGTATGGGGTGATTGAGTCCTCTAACAGCCCTTGGGCCAGCCCAGTGGTCTTGGTCCCAAAGGCTGCCGCACCGGGTGCCACGCCAGAACTCCGGTTCTGTGTGGACTACCGAGGACGCAATTCAGTCACGAGGACTGACGCGCACCCCATCCCCAGAGCTGATGAGCTCATCGATCGGTTAGGGGCTGCCCGGTACCTCAGCACGTTTGACTTAACGTCTGGGTACTGGCAGATCGCCTTGACTGATGGGGCAAGAGAGAGGTCAGCATTCTCCACACCAGATGGGCACTACCAGTTCCGGGTTATGCCCTTTGGGATGAAGAATGCCCCTGCCACCTTTCAGAGGTTGGTCAACCAGGTGTTGGCTGGACTGGAAGAGTTCAGTGCCGCCTACCTGGATGACATTGCAGTGTTCAGCGCCAGTTGGGAAGAACATCTGCGCCACCTCTGAGAAGTGTTGATGGCGCTACGGAGGGCAGGCCTCACGATTAAGGCGAGTAAGTGCCAGATCGGGTAGGGTTCCGTGGTGTACTTGGGACACCAGGTTGGGAGCGGCCAGGTGGCGCCCCTACAGCCCAAGATTGAGACCATCCTGGCTTGGGAACCCCCCAAGACCCAGACAGAGGTGAGAGCCTTTTTAGGACTCACTGAGTATTACAGGAGGTTTGTCAGGGGGTATGGCAGCATCGTTGCACCCTTGACCGAGCTGACTTCCAGGAAGCAGCCCAAGAAAGTGATTTGGACTGACACCTGTCAAAAAGCTTTTGAGGCCCTGAAAACTGCCATGTGCACGGCGCCCGTGCTCCTGGCACCCAACTTCTCAAAAGAGTTTATCGTTCAAACAGACGCTTCAGAGCATGGTGTGGGGGCTGTTTTGTCACAGATAAATGAGGAGGGCCTAGATCAACCTGTAGCCTTCATCAGTAGGAGGTTACTTCCACGGGAACAGAGGTGGAGTGCTATTGAGCATGAGGCATTTGCTGTGGTCTGGACACTGAAGAAGCTGAGACCATACCTGTTTGGGACTCACTTCCAGATTCAGACAGACCACAGGCCCCTCAGATGGTTGATGCAGATGAGGGGTGAGAATCCAAAGCTGTTGAGGTGGTCCATTTCCCTACAGGGGATGGATTTCACGGTGGAACACCGCCCTGGTACAGAACACGCCAATGCTGATGGTCTGTCCAGATTTTTCAGCCTTAGTGATGAGAACTCCCAGGAGGTAGGGTAGTTCTCCCCACATTTCAGCTGGAGGGGACACGTGTTAGACCTGGCACTGTTGGCGTGGGTCTCCCTTCCATTTTTTTGCTGTTGCCTCATGTGTTTTTGCTGGTTATAGATGCTTTGGGCACTGTGCCACTGCTATTCAGTGCCACAGTGCAAGTGCTCCCTATGGTAAATTGATGTATGGATTAGTGTTTCCATGATTGGTTGGTTTGGTTTACTTGTCAGACCCTAGTACAGTGCACTGAGTGTGCCCAGGGCTTGTAAACCAAATGCTGCTGGTGGGCTTGCAGCACTGGTTGTGCCACACACAGAAGCAGCCTGTAATGTGGGTCTCAGGCCTGCCATTGCAGAGCCTGGGTGCAGTCTGGTACTGCCATGTTGACTGGGCAAGTGCAACCACTTGCCAGTCCCTAAACCTTCCCTTTTCTTCATATCAGACACCCCTATGGTAGGCCCAAGGGCAGGGTGCATTGTAAGTATAAGGTAGGACATGCCCTGATGTGTGTGGCATGTCCTAATCGTGAATTACAGCCATTTTTGTTTTTCACTATTGCAAGGCTACCTGTTCCCCATAGGCCAGAATGGGCAGTTTGATTATTACATCTTATAATCCTAACTGACCCAGGGAACTAGGTAGAAATTTGAATTTAGTATGCCTGAACTCAGAATAATAAAATACATCTTTTAGTGAAGTTGGTTTTAACATTCTGTGTTTGAAAATACCACTTTTAGAAAGTAGGTATTTTCTTGCCTAACTATCCAAGCCTGCCTCTGCTAGGCTGTGTATTCCTTGTCTGGAGTTTGAGTGACAGGGGCTGGGGGATTCCAGGAGACAGGGTGAGTCAGCACAGGGCTGAATAGAGAGATCTGTATGTAGATGGGTGGGAGGAGTTGCACCTGGGACCTGAATAGGGCTGTGCCTTACCTCCACAATGCTGGCTCCACCTCCTGTGGTGCGTCTGATGTCCCTGGCCTACACTGTGAAAGGAAAGAAGGAGTCTTGTCAACAAAGTGCTCCAGGACTGACCAGAACTGGTTTGGACTAGGCAAAGGCCTCTCTGCCTTCAGAGAACAAAGGGAAAATGAGTATAAAAGAGGGGACCCAAACCCCAGAACTTTAGATCACTTTAGGAAGCAAGAAGACCCTTTGCTGAGGAGAGGAACCAGAGAAACTGAGGAGGAGACTATCCCTAAGCTGAGTGCTGTTTGGGGGATTGGCCTGCAGTGGTTGCCTGACTGCCAAAGAAAGGAGAAAGGACTTTGTGCTACTTTCAAAGCAACTTGTAAAGGATCTCCAAGGGCTTGAGATAGAGCTTGCCTCCTGCTGAAATCTCAGGGACAACAGACTTCACCAACCAGCTTTCCCCTGCCTTCCCTTGTTGGGAATTGAAGTGCCTGCTGTTGAGCTGGGCCTTCTGAGAGACTGCGTGTCGCTGGGAGCTGGAAGCGCGACTCAAGACGAAGAAGCGTGTCGCCGCCGCAGCCGTCGCATCACCGGAGAAGAGTGTCGCCGTCGCAGCAGATGCCGTCGCATCACCGGGGAAGCGTGCCGCCGCTGCCGCTGTCACCCTCGCATCACCCAAAGTGCCCCGCATCACCGGAGAAGAATGTCGCCGTCGCAGCAGATGCCGTCGCATCACCGGAGAAGCGTGTCGCAGGGCCTGTCGCGGCTCGAGGAGATTCACCGAATCACCGCACGGCCGTTGGGCGTGCACGCATCACTCCTTCGTTGTCGCAACATCAAGAAAGCGCCATCTTTGTTTCATTGCTCCGGATCTTCATCGCATCACGGCGCTGCTGGTCGCATCGCCACGGAAGCGCAGTAAGAAACCAACGCATCACCTCCCCACGCGGAGAAGAACCGACGC
Source organism: Calotriton arnoldi (assembly GCA_963921515.1). Classification (NCBI taxonomy): domain Eukaryota; kingdom Metazoa; phylum Chordata; class Amphibia; order Caudata; family Salamandridae; genus Calotriton; species Calotriton arnoldi. The sequence goes on along the minus strand of CAWUFW010003799.1, from coordinate 153,937 downwards.
ATCCCCTACGCAGCAGTAGGGACCCGACGCATCACCGTTCTTGCATGTAAGGATCCGACGCATCACCTTCCCTGCAACACTTTCGTTGTATAGCGTTACGCATCCAAAGGTACATTGAACTCAAAGTGTCGCATTTACCATCCAAAGGGAACTAAGCTAATTCTACCATTTTTAAGTACAGTATTGTGGATTTTTGTCGTTTGTGGTCTTGTGTTAAGTCTATATAAAAATACTTATTTTTATACTACAACTTTTGTGGTGTCCAGCTGTAGTGTTGTCACTGGATTACTGTATGTGTTCACAAATGCTTTACACACTGCCTCTGAGATAAGCCTGCCTGCTCGTGCCAAGCTACCAAGGGGGTGAGCAGGGGTTATTTTAGTAGTGTATCCCCCTTACCCTGACTAGAAACAAGGGTCCCTATTTGGTCAAAGGTACCTACCTCTGCCAACTAGAGACCCCCAAATCTAACAGCTGATTTTTATATCGCGGTTGGCCTCATCGCAACTTTATTCGCGCTTCGCATTTTAGCAGCGTTGCGTTAATTTTAACGCGGTCACTTGATGCGTTATCGTGGGACTATCGCATGGTGCCTCCAGGTTGGGAATACTACGTTAACACGGCGTTGTTTTCCCGCGATGGACTGCGATATGCAAAGTTGTGTTAAGCTAAACTTGCGGTGGTTATCACACGTTCTTGCGAATATGCCCCTGGGTGTTTTGTTTAAACGTTCATGGTTCTGAGCAGACATGGATGGAGCGAGAAATGGCAGGGAGATCTGATGGGATGGGTAAATAAGCATCATTCTCAAGGATCTATCGCCGAGTTATCGGCACTGTATCGCAGCCAAAGTCGCGATAAATTCATCGCCCCATTCACAAGCTGGCGCTAACAGCCCATAACACCAGTTTACCTGCGAAAGCAGTCGCAAAAAACATCGCCACAGATGACCCCGGCAACTAATGCTAATGATATGCAGAGTAGGCGTTCCCGTGCAAAAATCCGCTACAACACCACTCCACAACATTCTCAACGATCAGCCAGATCGGCGATAAGATCACAAAACATGCAATAAGGCACGTTAGCAGCAGGAAGTTAACACCTGCTCTTACCTGGTGTAAAGTCGGACGACAACCGGCACCAGACAAGGGAGCACAGCCCATAGCCACACATGAAGAACAACAGATGCCCTGGAGCAACCGATCATGGAGCCCGGAGCCCCGTTAGGCCAACAACACCCACCGCCACCACCCCCAGGAACCCCCTCCCCCCGGGGCCCCCCCGGGCACCCCCCCCTTTGGACAAAGATATTGCACATCAACTCCAAGAAATCATGAACCAAACAAATCGCCTGAAGTCGCACAATCACAACACCTAACATACATGTGTGGTCAGAAAAAGGGAAATCATACATTCGTATCATAATATCCAAATAATACGTTTATTACAGAATAAACCAAAAACAACAATTCTGAAGAGGCATGGCGGGTCTTTTCAAGACATTCTGTAAGTCACAGCCTGCAAAACAGAAATCTGGATAAGAAGGTGTGCCATGCGCCCATCAAAGTACAGAGAGAGAGAGCGAAAGAGAGAGAGAGAGAGAGGGAGAGAGGGAGAGAGAAAGAGAGAGGGAGAGAGAAAGAGAGAGAGCGAGAGAGAGAGAGAGAAAGAGAGAGAGAGAGAGGGAGAGAGGGAGAGAGAAAGAAAGAGAGAGAGAGAGAGGGAGAGAGGGAGAGAGAAAGAGAGAGGGAGAGAGAAAGAGAGAGAGAGAGAGAGAGGGAGAGAGGGAGAGAGAAAGAGAGGGTGAGAGAAAGAGAGAGGGAGAGAGAAAGAGAGAGGGAGGGAGAGAGGGAGAGAGATAGAGAGGGAGAGAGAGGGAGAGATGGAGAGAGGGAGAGAGAAAGAGAGAGAGAGAGGGAGAGAGAAAGAGAGAGAGAGAGAGGGAGAGAGAAAGAGAGGGTGAGAGAAAGAGAGAGGGAGAGAGAAAGAGAGGGTGAGAGAAAGAGAGGGAGAGAGAGAGAGAGGGAGAGAGAAAGAGAGAGAGAGGATGAGAGGGAGAGAGAAAGAGAGGGTGAGAGAGTGCCGACACTGCGGACCTAGGCCTCACTGCTCACCTGCTGCCACCGGTGTGTCTCCAACCACATGCCGGTAAACACTGCAGTCCCCCAGGTCCCTTATCTGAAACAGTGTCCAGAGACATGAATGGCAGAGTCCATACAGTTGCACACGCCATCATCGCTTGCCCGCCCCTGCGCACACAGGCTGCTGCACCCCAGCCCCTCCCGCCGCCCAGCGGTGATTGCCCGCCCCTGCGCAACCAGGCCTCACTGCTCACCTTCCGCCACCGGCGTATCTCCAAGAGGGCCCACCACGTTCCGGTGGGATCTCCAAGCCCGGGGCCCGCGACCATGGCACCCTCCACATCATGCAGCCCCTTACCGCGGGCCACCAGGTCACACTCCTGACTCTGGGTCTTGATTTCGTAATGGCAGAGACCACATCAGTGCACACGGCATCATCGCAGGCTGCACACCCGCTCAGCGCTTGAGGTGCCACTAACTGTGAACCGCGAGGCAACGCCACATGGCGGGAGGCCTGCACTGCCCGCTGGCTCAGGCCTACACTGCGGTCCAGCAGGGCTCACACTGATCCTTGCCAGTCCGACCGCCAGGACGGCTCATCATCGCAGGCTGCACACCCGCTCAGCACTTTAGGTGCCCCTATCTCACTGCACCGCAAGACACCGTCCCGTGGCGGTGTGCCTGTGCCTGCCGCAGTGTATCCGGTGTCACCAAGTCTGTGCACCGCTAGCCAAGGACCCTTAATGATTGAGTTCCATGGTGCGGATTCCATCATGTCACACCCGGGCAATGTGAGGTGGCAGGGCCCTAGACCCTCATGCATACAAGAGAACAACACGGAGACACCCAGTTAGAGAGTGGAAATGGCGTCCAGTACGTGCGCCAGGCCCTTTTTATTGGCAGGGTCACATGTCCTATGACGCCTGTGCTGGATGGGTGTGGTGTGGGTGTACACCAGCCGTGACGGAGTGGCTGTGGCATGCTGACAACTAGACCTGTGAGCTGCAGATCCCTACAGTGAAGACCTGGGAAATGTGGCGTTGTCGTCCCCCCCTGTGTGCGTAAGCGGAGTGGGCTGTCCTGGCGTATGCCAGTCCAGCGTAAGGGTGTGAACAATGACCCGGAGCTCTGGGCGTGGTTCCGTCCTGGGCTGGACAAGGAAGTGACTAATGGATGTGTCTCTGTTGTAGTGTCGGCGTCGCCCGGACCGCAATCGGCAATCTGTCACCCTGTGACAAAAGTCCCACAACATGAGCAACATGGACGTAAGGGGAATCACTGACCCTACATTCATCCATACTTCCACACTTGAAAGATCATAGACATGACACATCTGTGTGAATATGAATGTTTCTTGCACATTCAGTGGAGTGTTGCAGCTGGAACGGGACAGGGCCATGCCAACCCCACTTTACATTGTTGGCCCGTGGAGGGCCAGCCAGAGTCCTTCAGGGAATGACAGGTACATCAGGAGAGGAGGTGTTCAGTCCGCAGTCTGATAGCTGTGTCATTGGTGACCAAACAGAATATGGCAGTCCATGTCGAGGTCCAAGGTGAGTGTCGCAGAGTGAATCGGGGGACAGTGGAAGGTGATGATGCAGAGGGCAGAACCAAGCAGAAACAGGCCACATGGCGGAGATGAATGCTACTGCGTCCTTCTGACCACGAAGGCACATTCATCCGCATCTTCGTCCTCTGCTGTTGCATGTGCCTCACATGTGGGTGATGGTGTTCTGTCTCCAGCACTGTGTGGCAGTGACACATCAGGGGCCAGAGATGTGGATGGGGTGGTAGCAGCAGCATGCATCAGCGCCAGGCCTTGTGGCAGCAATACCATGAGGAGGGTCTTTAGGGCATTGAGGGACCCAGCTACCTCTCGCTGGTGTGCAGCCGTGGCAGCCGCTCTTTCCGCCTGCGTCCGCTCCATGTTCTCCATGATCCTCCACATGTGTCCCAACTCCCGGGCGAGATCGCTGGAGGCACTCTGACTAGACAGTCGTTCTTGTCGCAGAGTCAGGACTCTAGCGATGTCAGACATGGTCCGTTGGAGAGCATGGAGCGGACTGTGGGTGTCCGTTAGGGACTGTGAGTGGTCCCTGATGGGACTCAGACACCCACGTATGGCGTTTGGCTGCCATATGGCCGAACCCCACCTGCACCTGTTCAGCCAGCTTCTCCTGGCACCCCAACACACGGCGTTGGAAGGCCATGTGTTCGTCGTGGGGGTCCTGGGAGGCAGCTGTGGTGGTGGATGCTGCCTGCTGTGTGTTCTCTGCAGGGGGTGGGTTCTCCTCGTGGCAGCTGGGCTGCCCTGCTCCTGGAAGTGGGCTGTGGAGGCTGTCCACGAGCTGTTGGAGGGCGTCGGAGTCGAAGGTGTGGTGGTCCTCTTCGTTATCAGAGTAGAGAGGTTCGGACTGCTCCGCAGGAGGTGTTGGATTTCCCCCTGCAATGTGAAGGGGAGATGCAGTTTAACATTGTGTTCACATGTATGTTGACGCATTGTACATGTTTACATTCAGACTGCATGACAATGTACATTATGACTGTTTGGGGGGAGCTGCCTATTTGATGCGGGACAGTGGACATTCCGACTACATCACGGATGTGTGTTTGTACTTGTACATTGTCAACTAACATTTCCCTGCAATGCCAAATGTGATTGGCCAGTTTCTACGCACATGCGGCACCAGTTGTGTCCTCTGTTCTGTTGTGGACGTGTTGCGGTTTGTACCACATCGTTGTCAATGTTGATGTGCTCTGCATGTAATGTGTGTGTGCTGCATTTTGGGGAGTCGCCCTGCAGCTCTGATTTAGCTGCCCCTTATCCCTTACATGCGGTGTGCCTCGGGCTTCTGTGCTTATGCGGTGCTGAGATGTTGCATACCTGTGTGCATTGGTCTCTTGGTGGGAGTTGGGGGTCTGGGGCATGGTTTGTCCACAGATGTGCTATGCTTAATTGTGCATGTGTGCCATTGTGCCCATCTCCCCCCGTCCCCCCAGTCCCTGGTCGTTACTCACCCTGTTGCTGTTGTGTCCGGTCATGTTGAGCAGTGTCCGTCCCCCAACTCCTGCCACGGTCTCCCCACTGATGACTGTGGACACCATTTCCTCCATCTCGTCCAGCTCCTCCTGTGGCACTGGACTCCCACCTCAAGTCTACATTGCTGCCTTCCGGTTGTTTGCGAGTTTCAGCTTGGTTTTGCGCTTCACATCATTCCAGCGCCTCTTGACCTCGTCCATTGTCCTCCTCAGCACTCCGACTGCATTCACCTTGTCCACGATGGTCTGCCATATTCCATTTTTAGTTGCCAGTGACACAGTGGAGGTGACGAACAGTGGTTGATGGTGTTCTATCACCTCCGTTATCAGGATCCTGTTTTCCTGCGGACTGAACCGCTTCTTCCTACTCTTCTTGTCCTTGCCCTTCCCTGACCCCCGTGGTCCCAGGCTGGTCCTCCGGGGGCTTGTGGGGTTCTGGTTGTCCTCTGTACTTGCTCCGGATGCCTCCATTGTGCTTCGCTGTTGTTTGGCTTTTGTTTGTATGTTTTTTTTCTACTTTTATAGTGCATTTTCCCGCATGACACATGGAAATTGCAGGCCTGTGGCTGGTTTTCGCAGATTTTTGTATCGCGATTGGCTTCATCGCTACTATTTTCGCATTGGGGTTTCGCGTTTTTGCGGCGTCGCGTTGATTTTAACGCGTTCATTTGACGTGTTATCGTGTGACTATCGCATGGTACCGCCGTGTTGGGAATACCACGTTGACACGGCGTTATTTTCCCGCGATGGACTGCGATGTGAAGTGTTGCGTTAAGCTGAATTTGCGGTAGTTATCACACGTTCTTGAGAATATGCCCCATAGTATGTAGCTATCTGTCACCTGCATTGGTAGACTATTTGATATTTCAGTAGTGTTTTTTTGGGGGGGCATAAAGTGGGAAGTTATTAAAATTCTGAGTTGTACTTTATAAATTGTTAACAATATTTAATTATTTAGTTGTTAATTATGTATGATTTTAACTGTAGTAGATACTATGTTCCTACTGATTTTTTAATTTTCCATTCATTTACTGTAAGGTTTATTTTAGTAATAATTTATTTATTTGAGGTGGTTTTTAACATACTATGTTTAGGAGAGTGGGATCTGCTTCACATGGGTACCCCCACTTTTTGCTGATGCTTCACTGTTTTTCGACCTTAGTCTGGCTGGGGCCCTGCTAATCAGGACCCCAGCCTAGCTGCTTCCTCTCTAAAATGGTTTCCATGTGCCTTAGGCACATCTCTGATTGGAATCTGGAGTGCCCTTATAAGTCCCTAGTATATGGTATACTATGTACCCAGGGCATAGGTACCTCAGAGGCCTACCAGGGGCTGCAGCATGTATTGTGCCACCCCTGGAAGGCCATCCAAACTGACACCACAGGTCTGCTACTGCAGCCTGGGTAAGGTGGTGCATGCACCTCTTACTGTGATATAGGCTACCTATATCACTATATACATACACAAATATAAACCTATAAGTCACTCCTATGGCAGGCCTTATCAATCCTGAAGGCAGAGTGCGTGGTTCCTATGTGAGAGGGTGCCCCTGCATGAGCAGGGCCCCTCTGCAGCATTCGGAGACCCTTCTCTGATGCTGTTTTTAGTGCAGCCTGACCATATACTCTTAAGCGCATTATAACCTCGCGTTAAATGCTAACTTTGGGATGGCTGCACGGAAACATGTCGTGTTTGGTGTCAAACATCTTGGAATACTACCCCCGCCAGTTCTGGCGGCGGGGGTAGCATTCCACCCTTCTAGAGGGAAAGACATGTACACACCGGTATGCCCGGTACTGACTTTCCAAGCCCTGGCATCACAAAATGGATGCCGCTGCCACAGACACGAGTCTGGCCTCCTGCTGCTGACCAAAACTCCGGCAGGGGAGGCCTGGACAATAGGTTTCCTGTCCCAGGGAGGTGTGACCACCTCCCCAGACAGGATAGTGTGTATTGGGGCTGGGCGGGAGCACTCTCTGGTGCTTTGAAGTCCTGCACTGGGGGCACACATGGTGTCCCTGTGCATACCCCAGTTCAAACCGGCTCTGGGGCTTCCAGCCCCTGCTCTGGCGTGAAACTGGACAAAGGGAAAGGGGTGTAACCACCCCTCTGCCCTGACCCTCCCATAGGTGGGGTCACAGAGTATGTCCAACCCCCTACCTTAGTATAAGTAAGGGAACCCAGTCCTTAGGACTTTAGATTTACCTGGACGAAACTCTGATACAGAATCCTGGACTTTCAATGCTCTACTTTAAGATTAGAGGACTGAAGAATCTCCCTTGGGGTCAAGGAGTGACTCCCCTGCTTGGCAGGCACCAAAGAAGCAATTGTCCGGTCTGCATCGCCGAAGCTCCCGTCGGACGCCGAAGTCTTTGCATCACCAGAGGTGGATTTCCAGACTTCGCCGAGGCTGCCCTGAGTCCCCAGCAAAGCTGAGGCCCGTAGCTGTTGTGGGTAACGTGGAACCGTGACTCCTAGACACCGAACGCATTTGCAAGTGCATCCTCTTCTGGGTCTCCCACGAAGTCGTGCTTTGGGCTCCGAGTAGCCCCAGCCTCCAGCACCAATTGCACTGAAGATCACTGGCCTCCACTCCACGAGTGTCCTGTGAGCCAGCTCCACGTGCACCATCTTGAGGCTCCTTCGCGGTCGCTAGTCCATTGGCTAGTAGGCCCTCCCGAAGGCCAATCTTTTTCTGCTTGGGCTCCCTGGTTGCTCCAGGTGTGCCCTGACTTATCCTCGCTGGGTGAGTCCCCCAGACCTTGCTGGTCTGCAACATCGTCCTTCTTCACTTTCCACGAGACTTGCCGTTGCCAAGGCTTGTTGGGTCCAATCCGGTCGCTGACACCCCTGCAATCGACAGACGTCGTGGGACAGCTCGAATCCAGCTCCTGGTTGTCGTCGACACCTCCTGGACCTCGTGGCTGAAGAGTCAAGATGACTGTCAACCTACCTGAAGCACTCGACATCGGTGGGCATCTGCTCATCGCCTTCCTGGTCACTGGCTAGTGACCCAGACTCTGTCCTCTCTGCTTTCAGGTTCTTCAGATCTTCGATCCACCTTTGGATCCACCCGAACACTTTCGACTTGGTCGCCAGCAGCACTTTGCAGCAGATCGCCATAGAAAGCGACGACGAAACCCGACCCCGAAAGACACCTATGCCCCCGGCTTCCCTGGGTGAGGTAACTCGAGTACTCCAGTGCTCCCGTGGGTATAGACACTAGAACAGCCTAGTTCTCAAAGGGTTTGCTCCAAGTCCTCCTCTAAGTGTCCCTTTTCTCTTAAATTCTAATCGCGACTTTCCCCATAGAAGTTAAAGGTGGTTCGCGGTTGTGTTCATACACTGCACGCGTCCCCCGTGGGTCCCCTGTGTCACTGCCTTGGGTGGTTCCTTGTGGTCCAAGCACTTCTACAGGCTCTAGGCCTTGTGTCTAGCTCAGTCGTGGTTCTTATACCACTTTATTGGTATATGGTTTGGTACGCCCCTGGGGCTCAAACGTGTATTTGTGCTATTACTGTAGATAACTAACTCGTAACGTATGTACTTTGAACTCTAGCCTCATAAAGAGACTAGAGGGGTGTGTTTAGTAATAAATACATATATTTTGAATATATACCTGGTGTGGTCCTCTTTCATTTGGTCACTCAAGAGATTATAGACTGGTAAAACAAGCTGCTTTACATTCCTTCAAGACTTAGCCTGAAGGCTGCTCTCCATAGCTACCACTAGGATAGCTTTCAATAAAGGTTGTCTTTAACCTATCTCCAATAAGGGGTTGTTTGGACTGGTGCAAGGTGCCCACTATAATTAGTGGACAGCATATGCCAGGCCAACTTCTCACATTGGTGTGCAGCGTGTGTGATTCCAGCTTGCTATTGTTTTACCAGATAATCTCAATTGAATTGATCAACTGAAATCCACTAAGGGTACCTAAGGTACATATAATCAAGCTTAGTAATACAGTAAGTTCTACTGAACTTAGAGTTGTGTGTTAAGGGACAGCACACCCTTTCTACAACTCAAGAGAGTTTAGTAGGCCACACTAGAGTAGGTAGTGCATACACCACACCTCACTAGTGATGTCTTCAAAGCCAGGACCCAGTGAGTCCTTGCCAGAAGCCAGTTGGCTTCTTCCCTCCAAGTATGATAAACTCCCATTCTTGGAATTGAGAGCCTTATGCACTACTAGGAAGTTGAAGACAGGCAAAAGTGCCAGCACCCAACACCTCAGGGAGGTGTTACTAGCTGATGATCTCAGCAGGCCCCTAGGGTCTGAAGGGGTAGGCAAAGAGGGTGGGGCAGAAGATGAGGAAGGGGCCAGGGGTGAAGAAACCCAGCCCCCCCCCCCTCTGACACTGGCCAGGAAGGTGAAAATGACCTTGTCCTGGAGAATCCAATTCCTCCTGTGGAGGAGGAGGAGGGAGAGGATCAGACTGACCTCCCCTTTGTCCCCCCAGGAAGAGTTCTGAGTGTGCCCAGAAGGTCTAGGTCTCCTTCTCAGGAGTCTAACCACTCTGACACCTCAATAGGGACCTCTGTCTCCTCTCATAGGAGGGAATCCTCTCATGAGAGGAGAAAGAGACTGATTCAATATGAGCAAGCTCAACTTGAACTCAGGAAACAGCAATTGGCTATAGACAGGGAGTCCCTAGATCTCTATAGAGAGAGACAAAAGTTGGGACTAGAGTCCCATGGTGGCAGCAGTTTCCCCAAAGATAGGGAAAGCTCTTATGGCCATAGAAACCTGAGCAAGATTGTCCCTCCCTACCAGAGTGGGGATGATATCCACAAATGGATAACTGCTCTAGAGAGGGCCTGTAAAGTACAGAGGGTCCCTCAGGAGCAGTGGGCAGCAATCTTGTGGCTCTCCTTTGCAGACAAAGGTAGAGACAAGCTCCTCACTGTTAGAGAGGAGGATGCTGATAATTACAAAGTCTTGAAGAGTGCTCTAATTGATGGGTTTGGCCTAACCACTGAACAATACAGGTTAAAGTTCAGGGATACCCAAAAAGCACAGACTCAAGACTGGGTGGACTTTGTTGATTGTTCTGCCAAGGCTCTGGAAGGTTGGTTATTGGGCAGTAAGGTATGTGACTTCACAGGATTGTACAATCTGATAATGAGGGAGCAGATTCTTAATAACTGTCAAAATCAGCTGTTGCATCAGCACCTGGTAGACTCTGATCGGACCTCTCCCCAAGAATTGGGAAAGAAGGCAGACAAATGGGTCAGAACCAGGGTGAAGCAGAAGGTACAGAACCAAGGTGGTGACCCTAAGAAGCAAGATTCGAAAACCTCTGATAAGGGTGGGGAGAAGGGTAAAGATCAAAAGTCTTCACAAGGCCCCCAGAAATCTTCTTCAGGTGGGGATTCACAGTCTACCAAAGGGAAAGGCCAAAGAAAACCATGGTGCAAGGTCTGTAAGCAAAAGACCCACTGGACCAGTGATTGCACCAAGTCCAAAGACTCGACTCCAGCCCCCACCAATGCCCCTAAGGCACCTGCTCCCCCTAGTGCAGTTACAGTTGGTGGTGGGACTACACAAGCCAAGGGTTTAGTAGGGTTGACCCTGGGTAAAGAGATGAGCTCTGACCTAGTCAGAGAACTCACTCAGGCTGTCCTAGTCTGTGATGGAGGCATGGATATGACCTCCTCTGTGAGTCCCAGTAATCTGGGCAAGTACAGACAACAGCCTTTAATCAATGGAAGGGAGGCTTTGGCATTTAGGGACACAGGGGCAAGTGTCACCATGGTGACACAAGACCTTGTGAATCCTGGGCAGATTATACTTGGTGAGATGTACCAAGTGACCAATGCTAGCAACGTCAGAACAGACCATACTCTGGCAGTTGTTAACTTCTCCTGGGGAGGGGTAACTGGCCTTAAGAAGGTTGTGGTAAGTGCAGACCTACCCGTTGAATGCTTGCTTGGCAATGACTTAGAAACTTCAGCTTGGGCAGAAGTGGAGCTCAGGACCCATGCAGAAATGCTGGGAATCCCTGCAGATGTGTTTGCTGTGACCAGGTCACAAGCCAAAATGTCTAGCACTGAACAGGCCTTGGATTCTGGAATAATGGACCAAGTGCCTTCCAAGAAGAGGAGTAGTAGGGTAAAGGCAGTGCCTTCCCCCTTGGCTCAGAAGGAAGATCAGTCCCTTGAGGGGGATGATCTCAGTCCTGAGGAAGGAACTGTCCCAGAGGAGCTTGAACCTGAACAGGTTGAGTTCTTGGGGACAGGGGGACCTTCCAGGGCAGATCTGAGCCAGGAGCAGCAGAGCTGCCCCTCTCTTGAACCCCTCAGACAGAAAGCTGCTGCTGAGGCTGCTGGGAAAGCTAGTGGTCCCCATACTGTGTATTGGGATGATGGACTCTTGTATTCAGAGTGTAGAGACCCCAAGCCTGGTGCTACCAGGAGGTTGGTTATACCTCTGAAGTTCAGGGGCTTCCTATTGACCCTAGCCCATGATATTCCCTTAGCAGGTCACCTGGGCCAGAACAAGACTTGGGACAGAATTGTCCCTCACTTTCACTGGCCCCACATGTCTGAAGACACCAAGGAGTTTTGTCGTTCCTGTGTAACCTGCCAGGCCAGTGGCAAGGCAGGTGGCACTACAAAGACCCCCCTGATACCACTACCTGTGGTGGGGGTTCCCTTTGAAAGGGTAGGGATTGACATTGTTGGTCCCATGAATCCCCAAACAGCATCTGGGCACAGGTTTATCCTGGTGGTAGTGGATCATGCCACCAGGTACCCAGAGGCTATTCCCCTTAGGACCACTACAGCACCTGTGGTGGCAAGGGCCCTCCTGGGAATTTTCTCAAGAGTGGGCTTCCCTAAGGAGGTTGTATCAGACAGGGATACAAACTTTATGTCTGGATACTTAAAAGCAATGTGGAAGGAGTGTGGAGTGACTTACAAGTTCACCACACCCTATCACCCACAATGCAATGGTTTAGTTGAGAGATTCAACAAAACCTTGAAGGGCATGATTAAAGGGCTCCCAGAAAAGCTTAGGCGAAGATGGGACATACTCTTGCCCTGCCTTTTATTTGCGTACAGGGAGGTGCCTCAAAAGGGGTTGGCTACAGCCCCTTTGAACTTTTGTTTGGTCACCCTGTTAGGGGTCCACTGTGCTTGGTGAAGGAAGGATGGGAGTTACCTCTCAAGCCCCCAAAGCAAGACATAGTGGACTACGTACTTGGTCTCCGCTCCCGGATGGCTGAGTATATGAAAAAGGCAACTAAAAACCTTGAGGCTAGCCAGGAACTTCAAAAGGCCTGGCATGACCAAAAGGCTGTACTGACTGTTTATCAGCCAGGACAGAAGGTGTGGGTGTTGGAGCCAGTGGCCCCAGCAGCTCTCCAAGACAAGTGGAGTGGACCCCATACCATTGTTGAACAGAAGGGTGAGGTTACCTACTTAGTAGACCTAGGAACACCCAGGAGTCCCCACAGGGTTCTCCATGTCAACAGGTTAAAACCATATGTGGACAGGGCAGACATGGGCTTGCTCATGGCTACTGATGAGGGACAGGAGGAAGAGAGTGACCCACTCCCTGACCTGCTCTCACAGAACCCTGATGATGGGTCAGTGGATGGTGTAGCCTTGGCAGGCAGCCTCACTACCCAGCAGCAGACTGATTGCAGACAGGTGCTCAATCAGTTCAGACACATATTCTCTCTGACACCCAGTCAGACTACCTGGTGCACTCATGAAGTGGACACTGGGGACAGTCTGCCTATTAAAAATACGATTTATAGGCAACCTGACCATGTCAGGGACTGTATCAGGACAGAAGTCCAGAAGATGTTGGATTTGGGAGTTATTGAACCCTCAGATAGCCCTTTGGCTAGTCCAGTGGTCCTTGTGCCAAAACCTCACACCAGTGGTGGGAAAAGAGAGATGAGGTTTTGTGTGGACTACAGGGGTCTCAATGCAGTCACTAGGACTGATGCCCATCCAATACCAAGGGCAGATGAGCTAATAGACACTTTGGCCTCAGCCAAGTATCTAAGCACATTTGACATGACAGCTGGCTACTGGCAGATCAGACTAGCTGATGATGCAAAGCCAAAGACAGCATTCTCAACCCCTAGTGGGCATTATCAATTTGTGGTGATGCCCTTTGGTCTGAATAATGCACCTGCCACTTTTCAGAGGTTGGTGAATACAGTCCTTACAGGTCTGGAAGCCTATAGTGCAGCATATCTAGATGATATTGCTGTCTTTAGCTCCACCTGGGAGGATCACCTGGTCCACCTCAGAAATGTTTTACAGGCCCTGCAGAAAGCAGGCCTGACTATCAAGGCCACCAAGTGCCAGAAAGGGCAGAGTCAGGTTGTGTACCTGGGCCACCTTGTGGGTGGAGGCCAGGTTCAACCACTGCAGAGCAAGATCCAGACCATCATGGACTGGACTGCTCCAACTACCCAGACTCAGGTGAGAGCCTTCTTAGGCCTGACTGGGTACTATAGGAGATTTGTCAAGGGGTATGGATCAATAGTGACACCCCTGAATGACTTAACTTCCAAGAAAATGCCCAAAAAGGTTCAGTGGACAGTTAGCTGTCAAAAGGCATTTGATGACCTGAAGCAGGCCATGTGCACTGCTCCCATTCTACAGAGTCCTGATTACTCCAAGAAGTTAATTGTTCAAACTGATGCATCTGAATTGGGGGTAGGGGCTGTACTGTCACAATTGAATGATGAAGGTCAGGATCAGCCAGTAGCTTTCATTAGCAGAAGGCTGACCCCTAGAGAGAAACGTTGGTCAGCCATTGAGAGGGAGGCCTTTGCTGTGGTCTGGGCTCTGAAGAAGTTGAGGCCATACTTGTTTGGTACTCACTTCCTTGTTCAAACAGACCAGAAGCCCCTCTTATGGCTAAAACAAATGAAGGGTGAAAACCCCAAACTGCTTAGGTGGTCCATTTCCCTACAGGGGATGGACTTCACAGTGGAACATAGACCTGGGAGTAACCATGCCAATGCAGATGGACTCTCTAGGTACTTCCACTTAGAACATGAAGACTTAACTGGGCAAGGTTAGTTTAATGTCCCTACGTTTGGGGGGGGTTGTGTAGGAGAGTGGGATCTGCTTCACATGGGTACCCCCACTTTTTGCTGATGCTTCACTGTTTTTCGACCTTAGTCTGGCTGGGGCCCTGCTAATCAGGACCCCAGCCTAGCTGCTTCCTCTCTAAAATGGTTTCCATGTGCCTTAGGCACATCTCTGATTGGAATCTGGAGTGCCCTTATAAGTCCCTAGTATATGGTATACTATGTACCCAGGGCATAGGTACCTCAGAGGCCTACCAGGGGCTGCAGCATGTATTGTGCCACCCCTGGAAGGCCATCCAAACTGACACCACAGGTCTGCTACTGCAGCCTGGGTAAGGTGGTGCATGCACCCCTTACTGTGATATAGGCTACCTATATCACTATATACATACACACATATAAACCTATAAGTCACTCCTATGGCAGGCCTTATCAATCCTGAAGGCAGAGTGCGTGGTTCCTATGTGAGAGGGTGCCCCTGCATGAGCAGGGCCCCTCTGCAGCGTTCGGAGACCCTTCTCTGATGCTGTTTTTAGTGCAGCCTGACCATATACTCTTAAGCGCATTATAACCTCGCGTTAAATGCTAACTTTGGGATGGCTGCACGGAAACATGTCGTGTTTGGTGTCAAACATCTTGGAATACTACCCCCCGCCAGTTCTGGCGGCGGGGGTAGCATTCCACCCCTCTAGAGGGAAAGACATGTACACACCGGTATGCCCGGTACTGACTTTCCAAGCCCTGGCATCACAAAATGGATGCCGCTGCCACAGACACGAGTCTGGCCTCCTGCTGCTGACCGAAACTCCGGCAGGGGAGGCCTGGACAATAGGTTTCCTGTCCCAGGGAGGTGTGACCACCTCCCCAGACAGGATAGTGTGTATTGGGGCTGGGCAGGAGCACTCTCTGGTGCTTTGAAGTCCTGCACTGGGGGCACACTTGGTGTCCCTGTGCATACCCCAGTTCAAACCGGCTCAGGGGCTTCCAGCCCCTGCTCTGGCGTGAAACTGGACAAAGGGAAAGGGGTGTAACCACCCTCTGCCCTGACCCTCCCATAGGTGGGGTCACAGAGTATGTCCAACCCCTACCTTAGTATAAGTAAGGGAACCCAGTCCTTAGGACTTTAGATTTACCTGGATGAAACTCTGATACAGAATCCTGGACCTTCGACGCTCTACTTTAAGATTAGAGGACTGAAGAATCTCCCTTGGGGTCAAGGAGTGACTCCCCTGCTTGGCAGGCACCAAAGAAGCAATTGTCCGGTCTGCATCGCCGAAGCTCCCGTCGGACGCCGAAGTCTTTGCATCACCAGAGGTAGATTTCCAGTCTTCCCCGAGGCTGCCCTGAGTCCCCAGCAAAGCTGAGGCCCGTAGCTGTCGTGGGTAACGTGGAACCGTGACCCCTGGACACCAAACGCATTTGCAAGTGCATCCTCTTTTGGGTCTCCCACGAAGTCGTGCTTTGGGCTCCGAGTAGCCCCAGCCTCCTGCACCAACTGCACCGAAGATCACTGGCCTCCACTCCACGAGTGTCCTGTGAGCCAGCTCCACGTGCACCATCTCGAGGCTCCTTCGCGGTTGCTAGTCCATTAGCTAGTAGGCCCTCCCAAAGGCCAATCTTTTTCTGCTTGGGCTCCCTGGTTGCTCCAGGTGTGCCCTGACTTATCCTTGCTGGGTGAGTCCCCCAGACCTTGCTGGTCTGCAACATCGTCCTTCTTCGCTTTCCATGAGACTTACCGTTGCCAAGGCTTGTTGGGTCCAATCCGGTCGCCGACACCCCTGCAATCGATAGACGTTGTGGCACAGCTCGAATCCAGCTCCTGGTTGTCGTTGACGCCTCCTGGACCTTGTGGCTGAAGAGTCAAGACGACCGTCAACCTACCTGAAGCACTCGACATCGGTGGGCATCTGCTCATCGCCTTCCTGGTCACTGGCTAGTGACCCAGACTCTGTCCCCTCTGCTTTCAGGTTCTTCAGATCTTCGATCCACCTTTGGATCCACCCAAACACTTTCGACTTGGTCGCCAGCAGCACTTTGCAGCAGATCGCCATAGAAAGCGACGACGAAACCCGACCCCGAAAGACACCTATGCACCCGGCTTCCCTGGGTGAGGTAACTCGAGTACTACGGTGCTCCCGTGGGTATAGACACTAGAACAGCCTAGTTCTCAAAGGGTTTGCTCCAAGTCCTCCTCTAAGTGTCCCTTTTCTCTTAAATTCTAATCGCAACTTTCCCCATAGAAGTTAACGGTGGTTCGCAGTTGTGTTCATACACTGCACGCGTCCCCCGTGTGTCCCCTGTGTCACTGCCTTGGGTGGTTCCTTGTGGTCCAAGCACTTCTACAGGCTCTAGGCCTTGTGTCTAGCTCAGTCGTGGTTCTTATACCACTTTATTGGTATATGGTTTGGTACGCCCCTGGGGCTCAAACGTGTATTTGTGCTATTACTGTAGATAACTAACTCGTAACGTATGTACTTCGAACTCTAGCCTCATAAAGAGACTAGAGGGGTGTGTTTAGTAATAAATACATATATTTTGAATATATACCTGGTGTGGTCCTCTTTCATTTGGTCACTCAAGAGATTATAGACTGGTAAAACAAGCTGCTTTACATTCCTTCAAGACTTAGCCTGAAGGCTGCTCTCCATAGCTACCACTAGGATAGCTTTCAATAAAGGTTGTCTTTAACCTATCTCCAATAAGGGGTTGTTTGGACTGGTGCAAGGTGCCCACTATAATTAGTGGACAGCATATGCCAGGCCAACTTCTCACACTATGTTTAAGAGTTATTGGTTTTTATAATAAGTTATATTTTTAGATGTATTTTTATACAGGTTTCAACTTTATTATTTTCTACAGATTTTTAAACAAACTTCCATTATATATTATCATTTTTACAGTAAAATTATTGATGAAAAAGAGTGCATGGTGGGGGTGCATGGAAGGGAAGTGATATGAGTAGAAAAGTGGGTACTATAAGTAATGTTTACTCTATGGAGATAGTTTACTCTGTACCACACTGTTTGCAGACACTGAAACTCTTATGAGAAACAGACCACAGAGTAATTAAAAAGTATCTATTTAGAACAGTGCATAAAAAACACCATTCCAAGGTCTGAAGATGCTAAAGATCATGCTGCCTGCAGCCTTCAGAGTGTGGTGAAAAATTTACAGCACATCTTTTGAAGCTAAACAAGCACATGTACATGGGTTAGTACCTGATGCACACAGTCTTCAATGTTATGTAGAAATTGTCATGCTATGATGATTCTGTCTAATAACTCTAGGTTGCTTACAATACTTAGTATCACCTACGTAGAATCTTTGCCCCATTGGAAACTTTTTCTGCAGAACCAAAAAACTTGTGTGGAACATACTGGACACAAGACGTCAACTGTCATCTGCATGCAGAGTTATTCTTCAATACAAAGATTTATAACACGTTCAATTCCACTACACACCTATGATGCATTAGAAGCACATGCGTTTTGTGAACACTTACACCCATTAGCTGGACACAGGCTGCAAAAAATTAGGTAGAAAAGTAATATGGTAGTTACCCACCAATATGTAAACTATAAAATAAACTAGCACAATCATTGGATGATGTCATCAGTGAAGTCGTTAATGATGTAATTTGAGATGTCATCAGTAATGTCATAAATGATGTCATAGAACATGCCATGGGTGATGTAATATGTGAGATCATAAGCAGTGCATGGCGGAATGCAAGCTAAAATTAGGTCTGCTAATTATAACTGGTGAATTTCTGTGGTATTTTGAGTTCAAAACATTAATGTTGTCACTGACATATTCACCTGGTGAGTAAATGGCTGTGTGAGGGACTCTCTTGGTGAGTGAGTAGGTATGTGAGTAGCTCTATGAGGGACTGACAGTGTGTGCGTGACTGTATGGGTGTATGAGTGGATATATCAGTGGCTGTATTAGTGAGCGAGTTGGTGTATGGGTGACTGAGTGGATGTGTGTTTAGACCTATGAATCAGAGAGTGGGTGTGTAAGTACTACTATGGGTGTGTCAATGGTTTTTAGAATGGTAGTGTGGAAGTTGGAGTGGATGTATGAAAGGTTATATGGCGGTATGAGGGGTGCGTCAGAGATTCTGTGGATGATGCCGTCAGTGATGTCATCAGTGATGTCATTTGAGATGTCATCAGTGATGTCATGAGTGATGTCACTGACCATGTCATGAGTGATGTAATATGTGAGGTCATATGCAGTGCATCGCAGGGGCGTGTGTTATAGTTAGCTCAGCTAAATATAACTGCTGAATTTCACTGGTTTTGTACGAGTGAAATATCAGCCTAACTATAATGTCCCTGTAACCTTTTGTTTTTCCAGTAAATTTCTAAGGTTTTTTAAATGCTAAAGCCTCACTATAAGACCCCTGTAACTTTTGTTTTTTTCAGTGAATTTCTAAGGTTTTTCAAATTCTATTTCCCAACTATAACGTCTATGTAACCGTCTATGTAACCTATGAATTTTTTATTGAACTTTTATGGTTTTTAAATTGTATTTTCTATCTCAAGTGGCTCTATAAGGGGTATATTTATAAGCTTGTATTTTCTTCAGTGGATTAATAAGCATTGGTTTTTTTTCTTCACATTTTTTATATTTGCGATAAAGTCGTGATCCCGCGGACATGTCACGAAAACGGAAAACAAAAGCAGACATTCAATGACCACCAACACATCCAAAAATATTATGCAAAAAAATCCATTGCCCTACACATATTACTATATACATACTTCTTTCAAAGCATGTTTAAACTCATATTTTTCTACTAAGTTCTTTAAAAACCATCTTTCAGACCTATTTTTCATTTTCACGGTTATTCAGGACGTCACAATGAAGTTGTTAACCGCGACGATCACACCGTTTCCATAAAGTGTAAACACATATATGCACACATATTACAGTATTTTACACACTAGGGGTTTATTACTGTACACTTCAAACTTATGTTTTCTAGTGTATTTCTAGAACAACCATCTCTAAAACCTATTTTCTGTTTTTGCAGTGACTCCGGAGACTGCGTGACAAAAGCAGACATTCAATGGCCACCAACACATCCAAAAATAATATGTAAAAAAATCCATTCTGAACATTGCACTATTTTCTGTTTTTGTGGTTATTCGGGATGTCACGGTGACATCGTTCACAATGACAACATCACCTTTTGCATAAAGTCTAAAATACATATATACACACACTACAGTATTTTCACACTATAAAAACCTACTCTAAAACCTATTTTATATTTTCACAGTGACTCCGGATATCGCGATGACGTCGGATATCGCGATCCCCCCCCGGACACGTCGCGAAAACGCAAAACAAAAGTAGACATTCAATAGCCACCACCACATTAAAAAAATATAACTATATAATTAATTCTAACCATCACAGTAGATAACTCATTATCCAAATAACTCTATAAAACATTTATCAGAATCTCAATATCTCTATAACAATGCGTATTAATGATTCACTGATATATTTTTTTATATTCCCACCAATATTCGTGACTATAGTCGCGATATCCCCGTGATGGTACATGAGGGCCGCGCTGGCAGTCACGCCATCGTTGCGAATATCGTGGGCGATTAAAAAAATCTATTTTGGACACATAACTTGTGTCACTAACACCGCCATTTCTCTACCATGGGTCAGAGTATCTCCACCCTGACCCCTTATGTGGGCTTTCACACAAATTTTCAGCCCCGGGAACCGTTCCTGATAGATAAAATGGTGGCTGCAACTTTCTGTTCAGGTTGCGTCCAGCCAATCAGAACATTCCTGTTGGCACGTGCATTGTTGATTCATCGCGAAACCTCAATCAAATATACACGGCCAGAGATATCACTATAATTTTAAACTTTAATTTCTCAACAACTACTGAACAGATTTACTCCTATCACTATAATTTTAAACTTAAATGTTTCAAGAACTACTGAACAGATTTACTCCAAATAAGCAAAAGGCACTTCCTTGAACCAACATCTACCTCCCTGCCAAATTTGGTGTAACTCTGTTCAGAGTTTCAGATTGTAGGTGTGGCTAAAGGTTCCTATGGGAATTAACATTACAAATGCAACTTTATTTCACACCCCAAATTCTCGTTTCCCACTGCACAGATCATCCCCAAACTTTCCATAAGAATAGAACCTGCCTTGACACTTTTTGGGGAAATTTTCATGATGATTGGTCAAACGACACCAAAGTTATAGCCAAGTCAAAAAATGCTTTTCCTACGGAAACATGGTCCTAATCACAACTACCTACTGTCAACCGCCAGTAAGTAATATATATATATGCACATACATATATTCACTGAAAAATCAAAGGTTACAGGGACAATATAGTTAGGAAATGGAATTAAAAGAACCTTAGAAATTCACTGAAAAAACAAAAGGTTACATAGATGTTATAGTTAGGCTCAGGTTTCACTCGGACAAAACCAGTGAAATTCAGCAACTATAACTTGGGCCCCTGCAATGCACTGCCTGTGACCTCACATATTACATCACTTGTGACATGGTCAGTGACATCACTGATGACATCTCAAATGACGTCACGGATGACCTCACTGATGGCATCATCCAGTGTCTGTAAGTGTTCGTAAAAAGTTTATCAATGTTAAATATATATCCCAAGGTGTATTGGTGAACCAGTGGGTGTATGAGTGCCTGTATGGATGAGTCAATGGCTGCATGACTGACTGTATAAGTTAGTGATTAGGTGTCTCAGTGAATGTATGGGTGAGCGACTGGTTGTGTGAATGTCTGTATCAGTCAGTCAGTTGGTGTCAAAGTGACTGTATGGGTGTGTGAGTGGTTGCGTGAGTGGCTGTATGGGTGAGTGATTGGTTGTCTGAGTACCTGTATGGGTGTCTGAGTATCTGTGTGAGTGGGTGAGGGGGGGTGTGACTGCCTGTATGGATGAGTAAGTGGGTGTGTCAGTGGCTGTATGGGTTAGTGATTGTGTGTGTGAGGGGCAGTATGGGTGAGTGAGTGTGTGTATGGCTGTATGGGTGAGTGAGTGGATGTGTCAGTCGTATATGGGTGAACAACTGGGTATGTGAAAGGCAGTATAGGTGAGTGATGGGGTAAACAAGTGACTGGATGGGTGAGTGAGTGATTGTGAGAGTAGCTGTATTGGTGAGTTTGTGCTTGTGTCAGTAACTGTATAGGTGAGTGAGTACATGTGAGTATCTGTATGAGTGAGTAAGTGGGAGTGTGTGTGACTGTATGGGTGAGTAAGTGGCTGTGTGATTGACTGTATGGGTGAGTGTGTATGTATGTGAGTAGCTCAATGGGTGAATGACTCAGTGTGTGAGTGGCTGTATGGGTGTATGAGTGGATATGTCAGTGGCTGTATTAGTGAGTGAGTGGGTGCATAAGTGGCCATATAGGTGAGTGAGTAGATGTGTGTAGATCTATGAATCAGTGAATGAGTGTGCAAGTACTGGTATAGGTCTGTGAATGGGTTTGTGAATGTTTGTGTGGGAGTGGGTGTATGAAAGTTTCTATTGGGGTGTGAGGGGGTGCATTAGTCATTATCTGGATGATGACATCAGTGATGTCATCAGTGATGTCACTGACCATGTCATGAGTGATGTAATATGTGAGGTCATAAGCAGTGCATTGCAGGGGCATGAGTTATAGTTAGCTCAGCTAACTATAACTGCTGAATTTCACTGGTTTTGTATGAGTGAAACCTGAGCCTAACTATAACGTCTCTGTAACCTTTGTTTTTTTCAGTGAATTTCTAAGGTTTTTTTAATTCCATTTCTAACTATAATGTCCCTGCAACCTTTGGATTTTTTCAGTGAATGTCTGTGGTTTTTTAAGTAGTAGTTGCGTTTGCAGAGTGGTAGAGAAAGGGGCTGGGCCTCCTACCAGCTCTCAGGAATCCTGCTGTGTAGTACTTACTGGAGTTAACAGGAGGGGTAGTTGGCCCCCAAGGATGTCCTTGTGGGGTCAATTACCCCTCCTGTTACCTCCAGTAAGTCCCACACAGTAGGATTGCTGAGAAGTTGTCAGAGGCCACGCCCCTTTTCTCCACCACCCTGCAAGCGCGCCTCCTGGTGCACTACTAGTAGGGGGATGAAGTCCCCTTGGCTATTGAGGGTCCTTGGGGGCCAACTATCCCTCCTACTACCTCCAGTAAGTCCCATACAGCTGGATTGACAAGAGGGGTAGTTGCCCCCCCAAGGATGTCCCTGGGGGCCAACTACCCCTCCTGTTACCTTCAGTAAGTCCCACAGAGCCCGATTGCTGAGAGGAATTCAGAGGCTTTTCTCCACCACTCTGCAAATGCACCTTCTGGTATAGTGCTGGTTGGGGGATGAACTCCCCTTGCCTCCAGAGTGTCCTTGGAGGGTAACAGCAAGCCTTCCTGTTACCTCCAGTAATTCCCACACAGCGGGATTGCTGATAGGTCTTCGGAGGCCACGCCCTCTTTCTCCACCACTCTGCAAACGTGCCTCCTGGTGCACTGCTGCTTGTGGCATAAAGGCCCCTTGGCTCTAGAGTATCCCTGGGGGCCAACAAGCCCTCCTGTTACCTCCAGTTATTCCCACACAGTGTGATTGCTGAGAGAACTTTGGGGGTCATGCCTTCTTTCTCCAGCACCCTGCAAACATGCCTCCTGGCACACTGCTGGTTGGGGGATTTAGTCCCCTTGGATGCTGAGGGTCCTTGGAGGCCAAAAGCCCTCCTTTTACCTCCAGTAAATCCCACAGAGCGTGATTGCTGAGAGGACTTCGGAGGTCACACCCCCTTTCCCCACCACTCTTTCACCAATTATGTCATCAGTGATGTCACTGACCATGTCATGAGTGATGTAATATGTGAGGTCAACAGCAGGGCATAGCGGGGGCATAATTTATAGTTAGCTCTGGTAACTATAGCTGCCAAATTTCACTAGTTTTGCACAAGGGAAATCTGGGCCTAACTATAACGTCCCAATACCTTTGTTTTATTCAGTGAATATAAATTTATATTACCTACTGGTGGTCACCAGTAGCTATAGTTAAGGCCATGTTTTCATAGAAAAAGCGTTGTTTGACTTGCCTATATCTATGGTATTGTTTGACGAATCTTCACAAAGTTTCCAAAAAAGTGTAACAGTGAGTCTTGTTGTGCATGAAAAGTTTTGGGGTGATCCGTCAAGCGGATGTCGAGAAAAAGGGGGTGGGGGGAATAAGTGCGTTTCACATGTTAATTCCCGTTTAGACATGACTACAGCGTGAACCGCTGAATGGAATTACTCCAAATTTGCCAGAAAGCTAGCTCTTGGTCCAAAAAGAGCCTTTTTTGTTATTTGGTCTAAATCCGTTCAGTAGTTTTGGAAATATTAAAGGAAAACCAAATTTGTATACATGGGTGAAGCCTAGGCACAGATCTCACGGTGGGATCTGATTGACTGTCAGCACTTCAACCAGGAAGTGCTGTCAGCCATCTTGGGACCAATATGCATGATAGCACCCCTTTGAAATGCATTGTAGTGAATGGCAGGTTGTGATGGTCACAAAAAGGAGACCGTATAAAGGGTGATAACAGATTTTAGTTACAATAGAAATCATTTGTTGATGGTAACATACTAATTTTAGGAATTGTGGTGTGTTCTAAGGTGATTTTACCCCGTGAAAAAGCCTTCTGCTGGGATTTCATGAATCATGTTTGAGAGATACTATTTTCTCATTATTTTCCCACAGAGGTTATGGAAGGTGCTCCAGAAGCTAAAATGAGAGCATATTTTCTGTAAATTCACACTATCTTCCTCAGCCATATGAAAATGAAGTCTTACATTTTCAGAAAATCATGTACTTCAAACAGAAGCAGCCTATCAGTTGATTTGATTGTGTTCTGCTGCAGCTATCCAGAGTGTTCTAAAGAACAACAAGAGCGATAACAGTCTTACTTATGACAAAAGTATGGCACACTTGAAGCCATGTTGATTCAATCAAACTGGTAAAACTAAAAACATTTAATTTAGAAAGGAACAAAATGAGGGGGTTCAATTTGTCATAGAAATTATGGTTAGTGCTGTAGAAAAAAATTAGAACATATTTTAAGTGAGTGCTCAAATATCTTCCTCTTCTATTTCATTAAAACATTCTGGCATGCAGACTGAAACATGCACTTTCAACACCACAAGTGGACTGCCAGTCAACTCCCTGGTGATCAGCAGCTTTACTACACTGTTCTAAAGAGCAACTAGAGTGTTGACATTTAAATTTATGCCAAAAGTGCGGTACATCTGAATGCCATGATGGAATCAAAGTGGAAAACTGAAAGCATTTTCTACTGAGGGTACTTCAGTAAATAGGGAGATTAGGAAGCTTCATAACAAATAACTCTGCCAAGATGGCCACCAGAGGAAAAAAGAGCCCAAATATAACTTAAATATCACCCAAATGTAGCCCAAGTATAGCCCAATGACAGAAGTGTGCAAAACAGTTAATTTTTCTTGTAGTTTAATATAGCGCAGAGTGGACCCGAAGATATTGGAGTGCTTTACATGAGCATCAGTCACATTACACAAGAACACATTCATTTTGCTTTTGGACATGAGAAGTTAAAGTGATTTGTCCAGAATCACAGGATGTTGAGCGGATGCCGAAACTCAAACCTAGTTCCCCAGTTGCAAAGTCTGCAGCTCTGGCTCTAATGCCACATCCTCTTACGTGCAACATATAATCAAGTAATCAACTTGATAAAAAAACATAAAGATAGCAAATTATTTAAAAGTGTGTTGTCGCTATTTGAGTACTCTGATAATATGCCCTCATTTTAGTTGTTTAGAGCACTAACCATAATTTCTATGGGAATAAGACCTTCTCATGGGGAAGGGTGCAGAGGCAACAAGTTGACCATGCTGGGCAGGCGGGAGGGGCAGTGGCAGCACAACGGACCATGTGGGGCAGGGAAAAGGGAGGCAGGGGCAACAAGCCAACCATGCAGTACAGGCAAGAGAGGCTGTGGCACTATAAAAGACCATTGAGGGCAGAAGGAAGAAGCAGCGGCAGTACAACCATACACGCCAACAGACCCGATTCAGGCAGGAGACTCCCAATGTTTTTAAGCCCAAAAAGGGCTTTATTTCATCTGTTTCTTGCCTACAAATTCCTCTTTTTCAATGTAGCTCAGTGGGGAAAATCAATTTCCCAGTTTGTTTTTCAAAAACTCCCTCTTGCCAAGTTCAAAATGTTGGCAAGTAAGGTACATTGGATCACAGAGGGCAGAAGGAATGGGGTAGGGACATGGACTCGGATAACAGAGGGCAGGAGGGAGATGGGAAGGAGCACCAAACTGACCGTTCAGAGCAGGCGTCAGGGGTTGCAGCAGCACAATACACCACAAAAGGCAAGCGGGACAGCAGTGCATCACAATGGACCATGGAAAACAATAGGGAAGAGACAGGGATGTGCATATGGACAACAGAGAGCAGAGGGGAAAGAGGGAAGGCAAGGGCAACAAGCTGACCATATCAGACAGACAGGAGGGACAGAGGGCAAGGAGGCAGAGCAAGAGCTGAAAGTTGACCATGGAGGGCAGGCGGGATGGGCACTGGAAGCACAACACACTATGTAGGGCAACAGTATGACTATAATGGCATACACACAGACAACGGAGGGAAGGTTTGAGGGGGTCAGGGGTCACACGCTTACCACACAGGGCAGGTGGCAGCACAGAAGACCGTGCATGCCAAGCGGGAAGGTTAGTGGCAGCACAACAGCTATGGTGGGCAAGAGGGAGGGGTAGGGGCAAGCGCAAAGGACCATGGAGGGCAGAAGGGAAGGGTAGAGGCTGGACACAGACAAAAGGAGGCAGGAGAAGGGGCTTCACAACAGACCACGCAGAGTAGACAGGAGGAACAGTTGCAGCACAACAGAGCATGGAGGGCAGAAGGGAGTGGCAGCAAAATGGACCATGGAGGACATGAGGGATGGGATAAGGGCATGGAACTTGGACAGGCAGTGTGGATGTGGCAGGGACAGACAGCCGTCATCTGACCATGCTAGTCAGGTGGGAGGGGCAGTGGCAGCTCAACAGAAAACCCAGAGTAGATAGGAGGGGCAATGGCACGTCCATTGATTATATGGTGGGCAAAAAGGAGGGAGCAGGGGCATGCACACAGACATCGGAGGGCAGGGGGAAGGAGTAGGGGCAGCAAGCTAAGCATAGAGGCTAGGCAGGAGGGCATAGAATTTGGAAACAGAGGGCAGGAGGAGGGGGCAGGGACATGAAGCTAACTGGAGCACAGTGGCAGCACATCAGACCATGCAGGGCAGGAGGGAGGTGGCTGGTGCATGGACTTGGACAGCAGAGGGTAGGGAGGAGGTGGATGGGGCAGCAAGCTAACTGTTTACGGCAGGTGGGAAGGGCAGTGGCAGAACAATGGTCACACACAGCTTTTATGAGGGAGCAGGGTTGTGGACTTGGACAATGGATGGCAACTTGGGGCAGCACATTGCCAGGCCAGGCCCTGCATTTCACCTCCCCACCATGCATTGGGTTGGGCATCTTACTTAACGTTAAAAAAAACCTTAGAAATTCACTGGAAATAAACAAAGGTTACAGGAACGTTATAGTTAGGCTCAGATTTCAGTCATACAAAACCAGTGCAATTCAGCAGTTATAGTTACCAGAGCTAACTATAAATTATGCCCCCGTAATGCACTGCCTATGACCTCACATATTACATCACTCATGACAAGGTCAGTGACATCACTCATAACATCATTGATGACATATCAAATGACATCACTGATGACATCATCAAGAGATTGTGAGTTTTTTCTAAATGTTTATGAGTGTTAAACATATATACTAAGGTACTACAAAAGTTAAAATACTGTACTTTGTGTACTACTAATGAGTGATACTATTTGAAACATTATTATGTCAGTGGCTGTGTGCCGAGTGCCTTGAACATTGCTGTTCTAGTCAGTGGAGTGATTGCAAGATTGAAGTCATACGTTCTCTTGAGTAAAGGTGGAGAAGGAGTCTTGCACTAGCATTTTGGGTTAGTAGTGTTCAGCGCTGAATTTGATGCTGTTTGATTTCCTGATACCTCTTTCGTGGGAAGTAACCATCCATAGTAAAGATAATTGTGTCAATAGCCAATGGTAATTTGCACACTTAAAATAGTCCCCACACAAAATGGTGACTTTTATTGTGAATAAGGGCAAGATATTGGCACTTTTAAAATGCCACAATTTGTACATTTAAAGCACAATACAAAAGTGAGACTTGACAAAGAGAATTCTCCTCAAAACACGTGTTGGCTGTTTTGTTGAATACTGAGGTGCATGAATTATAAAATGGATTGGAAATAAGAAACTATCCTCTTTTGAAACTATACAATGGAGTTTGCTGAATTTATGAACCTTAAATGCTCTCTGTTGCGATGTTGACATGTGGTGTCACGGATAAGTCTAAATCCATGGTTACCCCTAGATTTGTAATTTCTCTTTGGTGCTAATGGAGGGGTATTGAGTTCCTGGGGTCATATGGAGGGAGACTAGTATTTTTGCCACTGTCCTTAGGTTTATGATCTCTGTCTTAGTGGTGTTGAGCTTTAGGTGGTTACTCATCAATCATGTATTTATGGTGCAAAGGCAGTTATCACATTTTGAGTTGTAGCGGCCATCCATTTTTAAAACGATTTGCCTGTCATCTGCATAGTTGTAACATGTGAGGTTGAATAATGTAGTCAGGTCTGATAATGGGGTAAGATCGATGATAAATAAAAAAAGTCCTATGTTGGACCCCTGAGGGATGCCTGAGTGCTGGATGTGAGGAGCTGATGGGAAAGATGGTAGATATATGACACTTTGTCTTTGAAGTAAGAAACAATCCATTTTAGAGAATTTTCACATATTCTGAGATGATGAAGTCTTTGTAGTACTGTGTGGTGATGGGCACTGTCAAATGTCACTTTCTGATCTGAGGGGATCCTGAGCCCTGGTGATTAGGTTAAAAGACATGCAGGCTCTGTTGATATGCTTATGAATGTCATTTACACATTTTGTGCAGCATTATCGCAATACTGGGAGAACCCAGTAAGTATCTGAAAAACAACTGGTATAAAAGGGGTGCTTGACATATGGGAGTAGGATGTTTTAATGTGTGTAAAAGGATAAGATATGCAGCTTTTGGGTGCACCTGTCAGCTGTCAAATTTAAGGAACTGACTTTGTTCTGCTAGTTTACTGCCATTTAATAAGGGTTTTCAGGCACAAGCATACTTCATGCAATTGTGGGGCTATTCGTGGTTAATTATTAATTCTAGTTTCTGCATGGAATGGATGACAGTCATCTTTTTTATCATCATGTAATTTTATTTTTATAGATGATTGTATGTATAATGCATTCATTTTTAGGTACTGATGAGGAATATCAAAGCCAAACAGCATCCATGTGTTGGAAAATGAAATATCATAATTTGTGCTGTTATAACCCAGGGTGCAGCCCTCATAGGCCAGAATATGTGTGACACTCGTTTGACCATGTTGTACCCAGTGGTGGTTGCCAGCTATGGGGAGTGGTGGGGTGGGCAAACCGTTGGTGGGAATATAATACATACACACAAAAAAATACATCACAAAAAACCCAAAAAAAAGCCACTTACCTGACCTTACTCCTCGCTCCGTCACGATCTTCTTCTTCTTTACTGCAGACTTCCTTAACCAGTCCTGGCGCTGCTTTCATGCTGTGAGAGCAGCGCAAGGATTGGATTGAGCGTCATGGCTTTAGGCCCTTTAGGCCTGAGCTTGGTCTCCACCCAGCTGTCTAAGACAGCTAGGTGGAGAGCCTCAAAGTGCACATGTCACTTTGGCCGGCAGAAGACAGCCGGCTAAAGTGACATGCGCACTTTGGAGCATCCAGCCAGCCACTGCTCCTGTCCTCTGCTGCCAATCGGCAGCAGAGAACACACCCCGTATATCTCTGGGCTCGGGCTGCTGCAGTGCAGTGAGTGCGCACGTTGGGAAAAAAAAATGGCAATTAAATCTTTTGATTGCCATTTAATTTTTTCCTGCGCAGCTCACATTGGCAGGGGGTGGGGGACCTCCCCCGCCCAAGTGAAGTAACCCCCGCTGGCTTGTACCTCTTCCAAAGTTGGCCTTATGTATCACCACCGGCTGTCTCCTCGAGTGAGGGGGAGGGTGCAGCCCCACTCAGGTAAAAGCAGTAGTCGCTGCTGCTCCACCCTCAAATTCAAATGGGTGAATATGGAAAGATATCTATATTAGAAGCCAGACAGGGAGAGAGCTAGCATAGAAAGACAGAATAGAGAGATAAATAAGTAGATAGAAAGAAAACAAGCATTAATACTATTGGAACTTATGTGCATGACGATAATAAATTGCAAACTGAAAGATATTGTCAGCAAACGTAAATATTGAATTTAGCTCACGCCCCAGCTCCGAATGGTACAATTACATTCCGTTGTATCTATTTTGATCGCAGAAGATGAATTGTTTTATTATGTTCCATCATTATATGTTAATTTTCTTACTTTATCATGTTTTAAAATGGCACTGGTATCTTTTCCCCTGTCATTTGAGAAGCAGCATATTTTCTCGGAGAGAGTTCAATAAACTGATTTGCTTTTGCTAGCATCAATTTAGTAGATAGCATCATATGGAGTTGCCAAATCGTTTTAAAACCAACCCGACTTTACAATTAGTTTTCGGCTACGGTTGGAACACAAGTATTCATCAAACGTTTAGTGGAAATCGGTCTCTGGTAATTTAAGAAGCAAAAGTATATTGAAAAAGCTCCTCGTAAAATGTACTCTCAAATTTCCTTGTATTTTCAGAATATTGAGTGGCCCTAATGCCACTCACAAAGTTAGAAACAGAAAAGTATATGAGAAATGAAAATCGATTATTATCGACAGCAGTGCAGATTAGAACTTCTTGTTAGCGGTCCTTGTTCTAGAGCAGTGGTTCTTAACATTTAGCTTCCGTGCACCCACACTTAATCATTGCTGAAATCCGGGGACCCCAGACTAAGCACTGGCGATGAATTGAACCAAAATTCACAAAAAATACAAAAATAAGCATTCATCAAACAAATGCACAGATTATGAAAACATTTGTTTAATTCACGACAAAGATGATAAAACCCACATTTTTAATTTCAATGGGAAGGATGGAGCTTTTCTAAATTTCAATTGAGGCCACTCATAATCCGTTCTGTTTGATGCACTTGCAACTGCCTCCACGTATCAATCTGAGGAAACTAACTTAATTTCTAGCCTCCAATTTCAAATTCCTTCATGTTTATCGAATGTTTTAATATTTTCCGTTTTACATTTTGCCTCTTTATTTATATAAACTTAATTCACCTGTTAATATTATTCAATTTCCTAAGCAGTTGCAGACCCCTGAGTAGGCTTCGAGGGCCCGAAGAGGACCTTGACCACCGGCTACGAACCTATTCTATTAAAAATGAATTACTATAAAAACATTTGTGAACAAAGTTTCTCTCCTTTGCATAAAACATAAAAATATTGAAAGTCACCCTTTTTTTATAATTTGGGGTAATGCAGGAGAGTCACATGCACCTCAGCCAATTGCACAACTATGGTGTACCCCTACCAAAGTTGGCCTTATGCATCACTATTGGCTGTCTGACATTACTTCCTGCAGTCAATAGGCCCAGACTTTCATTTTTGTGGAACAGAAATTATTTTTCATCATAAGACTGTTAGAAATGGGGGTCTCTAATTGGCAGTGGTATGCACCCTATCCAAGTAGGGACCCTTCCTTCTAGTCAGGATAAGGGAGTTACAAACCCAGATAACCCCTGCACACCTCCTTGGTAGCTTGGCAAGAGCAGTCTGGCTTATCTGAGAGGCAATGTGTAAAGTATTTGTACATAACACACACAGTAACACAGTAAAAACACTATAAACGGACACCACACCAATTTAGAAAAATAAAGTATCTTTATCTAAACCAAGCAAAACATAAATCCAACATACACAACCCAAAATATCACTTTTAAAACAGTTTCAGCAATTCAACCCATGGAACTCTATGGATGCTGGGATTTTACACAAAGTACCTTTAGATGCGTCAAAATCCACAAAGAAAAACAGCTGCAGAGGAAGTAAGCATCTGAAAGCACAGGGATGCATAGGTTCCTGAGTCCTTGGGGAGGTGATGTGTCAGTTCTGCTGCATGCAGGAGAAGTGTTGTGTCAAATCCAGACTGTAAGTGGAAGCGATGCATTGAATTTCAAGACGATTCTGGTCTGTGGGTTATGTGTTGGAAAACTTGGCGCACAGGTGCGATGCGTGTAAATCCAGACGTGCTCTAGGTCAATGCAGCGGTGACACCGTCCATCATGAAGTTCTTATGGACCGGTTGTCTGAAGTAGGAGTACACGGTGCCGCTTGGAACCTTCTACAGTCCTTCCTCTCTGGAAGAACGCAAACAGTGGACCTGGACAATCATAGATCAAAGCCTTTCTCACTCCCGTGTGGGGTGCCACAGGGCTCATCGATAAGCCTGACACTTTTTAATGTGTATGTGAACTCTTTGGCGGGCCTAAATCCTACGGCTTCCAAACCACCTCCTACGCAGACGACACGCAAATAGTGTTGTCAATCTGAGATGGGGAAGAGAAGGAAACAGGAGCTCGCTTTCATGATTGCATGAGGGCCATCTCAGGATGGATGTCGTCCAACTGCCTGAAACTAAATTCAGACAAAACAGAGGTTATTATGTTTGGAAACAACCCTAACCTGTGGACGCCAGATTGGTGGCCAGCAGAGCTGGGCCTCTGCCCTTCTCCCACCAGGAAAGCAAAAAACCTGGGGGTGATTATGGACAATAAGCTCTCTTTTGGCGATCATATAAGCTCGGTGGTCTCGACATGTTTCTTAATCCTGAGAATCATTAGGAAAATAAAGTTCTTTCTTCCGGAGAGCAGTCTCAGGACAGTGATCACGGCCCTTATTATGGCACGGATTGACTACTGTAACAGTCTATATTTAAATGCCCAAAAACAGCATGTTAACAGGCTTCAAATTGCACAGAATGCTGCAGCCAGAATGCTAACAGGTATTCCCAAATTTGTCTCTGTAAAGAAGGAGCTAAAACAGTTACACTGGCTCCCTGTGAAGCTAAGGGTACGCTTTAAAGCGCTCTGCACGGCCTTTAAAGCCCTCAATGGAATGGGCCCCAACCATCTGAGGCAAAATTTTAAATGGTATGTCCCCGCAAGGAACCTTCGGTCTACAGGGGTGAAACTAGTCTTAGTTCCTCCGATTAAAAAGGCCAGCTGGGGGGGCAGAAGTTTCATCACCTGTGCCTCTAAGGCATGGAATGAGCTTCCACCCTATTTGAGGAACTCAGCAGATCTCCTTTCCTTCAGAAGGGGGCTGAAAACTTGGCTTTTCTCACAGTAAAATCTTTATCACTGACGACCAGCAGGTATGCTCAGCGCCAGGACACCCTTGGGTAACCGTGCGCTATATAAGCTCAAATAACATAACATAACATAACAAACAGGCACTGCATCGATTTCTTCAACCATGGTCCAACGATGCTTCAATTCTTTCAGCCGCACAGCAGGGACTGCATCAGAGTCAGTGCGGGAGTCTTCAGACTTTGGAGACACGGTGTGCTGAACTCGGGCTGTGGTGGTTTCTTCGGCCGCAGGCAAGTGCTGCCTCGATTTCTTCAGCCTCACGGTGGGGATGCATGGAAATTTCTCCCACCTGTCATTGCTACATCTGAAAACAAGCGCTGGAAGGGTGTTGCACCAATTGTTATGGTTTCAAGCAGCAAAACAACCTCTAAGTGCCCAAAACTGAAATTGGCACCACAAGGCAGGTCAGAACTCCTAGCAGTGGAGTTCAGGAATGCTGCAGCTGAAATCTTTGATGGCCCTGAGACTTCTTAACACAAAGCAAGCACACACAAGCCCTTGGAGAAACTTCACAAGCAGGATACACAGCTAAAGTCCAGACATTTTCCTCTACAAGTCAGAAGCAGCAACTGCAGGCCAACCCAGCAAAGCAACACACAGCAAAGGGGCAGTGCTCCTCCTCACAGCTCTTCAGCTCTTCTCCTTGGCCAAGAGTCTCCTCTTGATCCAGAATTTTTCTAAAAATCTGGGGTTTTACGTCCAATACCTATAGTCCTTTTGGTCTTTGAAGTAGGCTTGCCCTGCCTTGGCTCCAGACACACTTCAGGGAGGTGGAGACAGCACTGTGAGAGGACATGCACAGCCCTATTTAGGTGCCAGTGACAACTCCTTCCTCCACTCTACCTCAGGAAGACCCATCGGCCTGGTAATGGGTCATCAGGCTATGTCGATCACACCTCAGCTCCTTTTGTGTCACTGTCTAGAGTGACTGCACAAACAGGTGACCCTGTTAATAAAAGGGCCCTGGCGCACATGCTCAAGGCCCCTTATGCACCCGCCACACTAGTGTCTGTGTGGTTACTTCATGTAGCGTGTGGTCTAGGGCCCATTACTCTCCACCGGAAGAGGTTTCAGCCTCTGTAGAATCAATCTGCAAGTTACAAGAGTAAGGCTTATGTGTGAAAATACTCCATCATATCCATGTTTGTGTCAACTGAGGTTTGTGCAGGAGTATTGTGCTACATGCAGCAGAATTGTTTGATATGTTAAGAAAAAGCACATTGGTTTATGGCATGTATAGCATTACAGTAATACCCTAAACATTGCTTTTTGGATGTAAACATCTTTGTGATTGTTAGACTTGGCCCTTTTTGCAGGGTCATCCCTGAACTTTTTGCCTTCCTCCTGGTATTTTTTCTGACCTGGTGTTGGTGGTTTTAGGACTCTGCCCACTTTATCACTGCTGTCCAGTGTAAAGTGCATGTGCTCTCTATGGTAAACGTGGTAAGATTGGTCTACACCTGTTTGGCGTATTCAATTTACCTATCAGTCCCCTGTAAAGTGGTATCTCATATACCCGGGGCCAGTAAATTAAATGCTACTGGTGGGCTTGGCGCGCTGCTTGCGCCACCCACCAAAGTAGCCTTTCAAACCTGTCTCAGGCCTCTGCCATTGCAGGGCCTGCGTGCGCAGTTTACTGCCGCTGTGACGTGGCACATAAAGTGGGTGCCACGTCTGTGACTCCCCTTTTACTACATATCAGTCACCCCTAAGGTAGGCCCTAGCTAGCCCTATGGGCAGGGTGCAATGTAGGTAAAAGGTAGGAAATGTGCCTTAACTGTGTGGCATGTCCTGGTAGTGACAAACAGCCATTTTGGTTTCTCACTACTGTGAGGCTGCCCTCTCATAGGAATGCATTGGGGATTCCCTGATATGTGCTTCAGTGGTAATTCCTGACCTGAGAGGAGTAGAGTGGTCAAGTTTGGTATGTTTGGAATAGTGGTAATAAATGCTGTGTAGTGGTGTTCATAGATTTATTATCACTATTTTAGAAATGCCACTTTTAGAAGTGGGCATTTCTGTATGCTATGTGTCTTTGTGCGTGCCTGATGTGTATTGCATGTCTGACTCTGGAGTGACAGGGGCTGGGGCGGTGCAGTGGCGCCAGAGGGGCTGGGCTAGGCTGAATAGGCTCATCTGCATTTGGAGTGGTGGGAGAAGTAGCACCTGGTACTGAATGCTGCTGTGCCTGCCTCCCACAGTGCTGGCTCCTCCCCCCTGTGGTGTGTCTGGGGCCAGGGCCTACATTGACAAAGGAGGTGGTCGTGCACCTTTAGAGGAAGGTGTGAGTGCCCCCAGAACTGGTTTGGACCGGGCACAGAGCCCTGTGCCAGGGGGAGGACAAAGACTTTCATGAGTATAAGTATTGGGGCTGTGACCCCATGTAATGTGCTGTGTGCTGACTTGGAACTGGTGGCCAGCAGGCTGCTGGACTGCCAGGAGGAACCGCCATCTGGGGCTCCCTACTTGTGGGAGTGAAGCTGCTGCCCTGCTGAGCCCCTATGTGCTGGCTGCCTGGGCTAACTGAGCTGAGAAGAGACTCTACCCCCAACCTGTGGGGCAGCGCTCTGGACGCTGGCGGGGGGTTCCCTTCGTGAAGAGCCCTGAAGCTGAGTGTAGACGGAGCGCTTTGGCTCCATCATTCTAATCAGCGCGCTCTGGGAGCGCTGACAATCCTCCTGTTCAAAGGAACTGGCCCCCTCTGCAGTGGAGCGCGGGGAGGGCTTCAAGATTCCTCTGGTGTCCCATGTACGCGAGTCTCTGGCGTGGGCTTGTGTTGCCGTACCTCCGCAACCGGAAGTCAGGCTGTTGTTGCCTGGTTGGGGGCAGGGCTCTTGTAGTGGCGAGGAGAGCCCTGCGTGTTCCCAGGAGTGTAAGGAAGAGGACTTCCACTTTGCCCATGTGAGTGCGTGGCAGGCACTCGGTGCCACATTTATTTTTTTCCCGAGCCCGAGGAAGGGGCTCCAACGCCGCTCGTAGCTGTGACTGTGCAGGAAGTCAGGCCAGGCTGAAGCCTGGTTGTGGGCGGGGCCCGGTGTAAGGTGGAGCCGGCGCCTTGTGGACTCCTCCCCAGCAATCACTGGACATGGCGAGGAGACCGGGGAAAGCAGAGAAGTCCTGGTGAATAGGAGCGATGCCCTCTGAGAGAGAGAGCCTGGCGGGGAGGTGAATTCCCCAGAGAAGAAGCCTTGTTGACAGAGACTCCGCTCCGTGTTCACTGCAGCCGCCCCCAGGAGGCCGAGGCGGAATCCTTGCCCCTGACGGCGTTCTTCGAGTAGTGTGGGCCACCCATGGGGAGACAGAGGTAATCCTATCCCTCATTTTTGGAGAGGGGGGCACTGTTCCCTGCGCGGGTGACTGGTCGCAGGGAAAGCCTCAACAGAGGTCCCGGACCGGCTGGGCCCACTTACGACACCCGGGGCAGTCTCCAGTGAAGGAGATAGGGGGAGCTGTACCCCCGCCCCTTACTCGTGGTGCTGGGTGCCGGGGACATTCTTTGGCAGCCACAAGGAAGATGCATGTTGTTCCCCCCGCACCCTCTGGCTGCCTTGGTATCCTAGCATTTGGGTACGGGTCGCATGGTTCAGAGGGGAGACCGGATTGCGGTCCAGGTGCCTATTTAGTTGAGGCAGTGGCCTGGTTGGGGGTACTAAAATTCCCTACTGCGTACAGGTGACCTGGGTTTTCCCTGACACCCTGCTGAAGGGATGCAATAGGTTATACTGCACAACTGATGTGATTAGGTGATGTTTTATTTCATTGCCAGTGATGTGATGACAATATGTGCACACTAATGAGGTTGCTATAAGATGCACTGCTGCTGATGTAGTTATAATATGTTTTGCATAACATGCTATACTAAGAAGTGCTATTTTGTTCATTACTCATGCTTTATGCTAAGTGCCCTATCGCCAGTAATTACTGGTTGTTTTCACTACCTGTGAGTTGTGATATGACAGTGGCCCGATTGGCCCTGTAATGTATATAATCCCCTGTAAAGTCATACCTAGTGCCAGGTGGCACAGTGTATATATGTGATAGCGTTCTAATGTGTTTTATGAGTAATACAAAGGCTATTTTTTATATAACCTTGTGTGGAGTTTCTTTTGTGGTGTGCCTAGTGTGTCGCTGCTGTGTGAGTGTGTTGCTCACATGCTTTACACATTGCCTCTGGGATAGGCCTGACTGCTCGTGCCAAGCTACCAAGGGGGTGAGCAGGGGTTATCTTCAGTGTGTAACTCCCATGCCCTGACTAGAGTGGTGGTTTCTGCCTGGCTTAGGCGCTTGCCCTAGCCAACCAGAAATCCCATTTCTAACAGTGATATAAAAGGACCATGATAGATGAACATATGATGATATCATTGTAGTTGCTGTGCATATCCTTTAGTTCACTCTCTTATCACATAGACAGGCCCTGCTTTTACATGTTTGTCCGTTCATGAGCCAGGTAGTGTTGTAGGGATTCTGCACATACACAGAGCTATGCACAGGATAATAGGACCTCGGAGTATAGTGGTGAACCAACCATGCACCTTAGTACCCACAATCCCAATCCGACTAGCTTTAGCGTCTCATTAGCAGCAATGCTACCAATGATTAGACAACCCAGAACACGGTATCTCTCTCTCTCAGGACTCGCGGGAGCAAGAACACCCTTTCATAACTCACTCATACCTGTCCACAACGTGCGTAGTAAAAGACACAGTATAGTTTAAAATGTTTATTTCAACTATCGTGCTCTAAGATACAGTACATGTGCCAGTACTATCAACATAATGCATAATGATAAAATAATAAGCATAGTTACAATTCCATAGAATACAAACGGGGAAAGCATTTCATAAGGCAGTGGATATAGGGCTAAATGACCTTACCACCCTCCCCGTGCTACTAACTAGTTTATTATAAAAATAGAAGACCTCTGGGCGTTGTCAGGCGAACCCTCATACCTCAATATCTAGATGCAAGGTTTACATCATCAGACAAGCACAGCTCTTCTCTCTGGAAAGGTTTTTCTCCGAGTGCCACAACAGCGAGATCACAATATTAAAAGTACACGAATTTCTCCAGTGCAGCTGTACTTAGTGTTATGTCTAAGTGCGAGGGACTGGCCAGATCAGCAAGAACAAGGGACTTTGTTTTTCGACCTTGTACATGTTGTGCAGACGAAACCCACAGGGAACAGGAGAAAAGGTGAAAGGCAGAAAGGCAGACAGTACTAATATAGCCGGGCACAAGCAGAGGCTGGAAAAACAAAGTCACAAAGTAACGTGCGCAAAAAGGCATCATGGCAGCCAGGCCTAAGCCAACTTAGCAATGCAGACAATGAGGCCACAAACCACACGACACCCTCCCCTGGTCAGTCCATGGGCGAAGACATAGGACGAAGACAGAGTTCAAATAGATGGAGCAGAATGCGGAAACATCCACGTGGAAAAAGTCCCCAATGAAGGACAGTGAATGGGATAAAAAAAACAGGAGGAAAAAAAAAATCCAGAAAGAGCCAACAAACAATCCAGAGATGCAGGACGCCGAAAGCGTAGGCCCCCTAATCCAAGAAAGTGTAAGTGCAGAAAAACGCCACACCTTCCAAGAGGACATCGTTGGAAGCGTCAGAAAAAAGAGACGCCATCCAGTTCAATAAATCAAAACTGTATCCATGTTCCTCGCAAGAGGGAGTAGTGAACAGCCTTGCGGGACAACTTGCGTGATACTCAATATAACTTTGTCGTAGGAGAGTCTGAGCAGCCGCCCAGACATCCCATTGTGCCAAAATTCCAAGTGCAGCCGCACGCGCCTTTAAGCCATCACCTGAACAGTCCCGTTCATGGGCCTCTAAGGGACCCACTAACTGGACAAAATCTGGGTCAGACAGAGACGAATTGGAGAGGCAATAATCCAAGGACCACGAGAAAGGACATCGGATGCAAGACATCACAGGTTGCACGCAAGTGAAATACGCAAAGCGAAAAGAAAGTCTATAGGACACACTAAGTGTCGCAAAAGGCAGGATGCCGAAGCCGGCGAGGATGCGTTCACAGAGCATCCGGAGTCGGCCGTGGTCGAGGAGGGCCCCAGGAAGTGCAGCCATTGCGCAGCAAACAGACCAAAAGCAATATACCAGCCGCTAAGGCGAGGATCAACGGAAAGCCGCCAAAGACGCTGGAAAAAATGGAATGAATAAAAGCTGGTATTACACCAAAGATAGTTTGAAAGGAGGTAACAAGGCCAGAGCCCACAACTTTAAAAAAGTGCACAAGACCTTCGGTGCATGATGCATTGAAAACACGGTGAATCAGTTCACCGAAATGTTGTGGGAGGTTTGTGTTCAAAAGGGCCTGTATTTCACTGTGGGTACTAGCCACCTGGAGGATGAATGTCTCCCGAGCGGACGTGAGTATAACCTCCTGGTTCATTAATAGCGCCTTTATTCTGCTCAATTTATTGAAATCTGCCTTCAAAGTCGGAATGGAAGGCCAAATGGAACTATCTATGATGTCGTGCGGGGGAGGAAAAAGCACATTTTTACAGCACACAACCCGGTGGGAAACAGTTACAATATAGGGTATGCCAGCCAGCATTCCACAGCAGTCCTGATTATTCAGAAGGAGATAGCTACCATTTGCAAGCACAGTAAAAGGTAGGAGATATAGCAGGAGCAGGGATGCCCTTCAAAACACAAGCAAGATTCGGAGCCGAAACGTTACAAGCCCCGTGCAATTTAATGTTCTTACAAATTAGGGAATGACCCACAGTAGAATCGCATGACTCTCCTGTGAGAAAAACTTCCTTTCCGTCCCTAAGGCATCTATATAGGAAAGGCAGGGACCAAAGTTCATGCAAGAAGGCAATGCCTAGAGGCTGAAAACGGCCAACAGGATAATGTTTCATGCAGGAACTGAACTCAAATAAAGAAAAAGGCAAAGCAATAACCCCGTGAACTAGCCACACTGCAGAATCCAATTCCGCCACAGAGAATGGTAAGGGCTCTATTTTTTCGATATGCAAGAGAGTGTATGTTGCATCTTTCATGGACATGAATTGCTGTTTCTCAGTTAAATTAAACGGCAAGAATAAGGCAGAGGTGTTCAAAAAATGCCAAGGAACTTTACCCATTTTAAGTGTTTGCAAAGTCCATGCAAACTGCATCACAGAACGCAATTGATTTTGACCATGATATAACACAGAAACATCATCTTGTACAATATCAACAACAGAGGAAACAATATTCTCTAATGTGTAAATGCGGGAAGACAGGGTATTAATACTATTGTCAACAACAGCAAGCACCTTTTCTAAATTTGCTTGATCAATCTCCCGAAGACGGGAGGCAGCTTCAATTTGTGAAAGCTTCCAGAGTTCATTGTAAGTTTCATAAATGAATCTCTTAGGTCGAGGACCACGAGGCCCCAGAACAAAATCGGACAGATCAATGTTGCCTGATAGGAGGGATAAATGTTGTTTCACAGAATCTAAGGAAGAGTGCTGCAACCACTGTTTACACAATTTACCAACAGAATATGTCGTAACAGTACGAGAGTCAGAAAACCTTTGATCCGGTCTATCCTGTTTGTAACCAGGAACCGAATCATGAAAACGCATTTGGCAGGCATTTGATGCCGTTGGCCAAGCCAACCAGGGCGACTGAACAAACGCAGAGACATTAAACGAATTGTTCTGAAACAACGCTTGCAAATCGGCCAGGGAAACATTAAAACGCAAGCTGTCGTCGGGAGTGGAAGACAATGCGGGAATGGAGGGAGCATTCAATTGTTTAGAAGTAGCCAAACCCCAACAGGTCGTTTGATAGATGGTATGATTTAAAAATAAAATTTGGGCCGGGATTAGGCAAGCACGGTGCAAGGCTTCCGTGCCTTGCACCTGCCATGATTTGGTGCCCCAAATAGATTTTAAGTCAATGGTGTCCTTCCAGTGTTCATAACCACCCACCGCTAAGGTGTTCAAAAAGGAACCCGAATATAGCAATTTGGTGTGGGTAAACATGATCTTCTGTGTGGACGAAGTATTTAATTTAAAATAATAGGACCCAGGGTTTGATCTATCAAAGTCTGTAAAATATGTAAACTTACTTTTAAGTGTGGGGGAGCTACCTGGCAAAGGGGTTGGACAATGTTCCCATTGGGTGTAATTAAAGGGATCCCGCAGAGTACTTGGTTTATGGAGAAAGTGGTTGCCCCAATGCTGGTAACAATATAAATCGGCATAACTTGCAGAATTCATATATAAATCTTCAGCATTAAAAGCAGCATAATATTTCAAATCAGTAAATAACGATTCAACGGCATGCACATCCCAATCGTCAGAATGAATATTACTTTTAACGACATCACCCATTGAAACACGAAGGACATTTGGTACATTAATAATTTCTGTGGGTCCATGAATTTGGAAGTTTACCGCATCCCATACGATGCCATCAGCGACTGGGAAAGCTGAAATGTTCACAAATGTGTGGTCACGCTTCATGATGTGAGAAGGAGAATGCGGAGCCAAAGTTCCAGCGACACAGTTCACAGCAGAGCGTTCTGGTAAATAGTGACCGTTGATGAGTAGAAAAAAAACTGTGACAAAGCCAATGGACATGAACAGAAAAATCAGGAATAGTACCAACCAGATGTATGTCCATGGTGGGATCAAAAAATTGTCTCTGAACCAGGAGATAAAAACACTGAATCTGGACGGGATAAGTGATGAGGTGGAAGCCGAATCAAAAGAATAACGGGTTGGGCTCAGTGGCGTTGTTGGTAGGTGAGCCACCGACTCGCTGGCAGGGTATGTATACTCGGTCTCCTCGTTGCAGGGGGAATACGGGTAGTTGAGCAGGCAATCAGGCACATCTACCATCTCAATGGCAACATCAGTGACCGTTCGGGCTGGAGGGCCACAAACATGTGTCCTAGAAATGGCTGGACAGGAGACCGCTGGTGTTACACTATTCACGATCGGCCAGAAGTTGTAGCTTGACTTTTTCCACTGAGATGTATCTGTTCTCTTTGCGACCAGGAAGCGGTGGTAAGATGACAGTTCGAGTACCCTTCAAGCCAAGGACTGGAACCGGTGCACGATAAGAGGGGCCAAATTCTTTTCTGTTCTCCACCTTCTCTCGGACCAGGTCTCCAACCTTCGGAAGCCAGCCGGCGACCGGAATCTGCAGCGCAGCGTCTGTGGCTGAAGGTAAATGTTTGTTTGCAAGTTTGTCACGGGCTTGTTCTAAGTCCTGAAACATAGTAGAATGGTTATCTACATCAAAGATTGCGGATTGCGCCGCCATGTCTAGACCATCAAGGTCGGGCACAAACATTTGGATGCCAAAGAGCATTTCGTATGGGGTCCGCCCACCCAGAGGTCTTCTAGGGAGATTATTAAGTGCACGTTGCACGCTATACAAGTGGGCCAGCCAGTTCCTGCCAGTACCTAAGACTCTAGCTGTCAAGGATTGCTTTAAGTCACGGTTCAGTCGTTCAACAATCGAATTGCCCTCAGGCCGATATGGAGACGAAAATTTCACCCGCACCCCCAGTGACCCCATTGCGTCCTTGTACGCCTTAGAGGCGAACGCCGGACCTTGGTCAGAATGGAAGGTGCCACAGGCAAAAATTCCCACAAAGGCACGCAAATCCCTTATGACATTTCGAGCGTCAGCACTCCGTTGTAGCCAAACCCAGATGAAACGTGTGCACGAGTCTACTGCAACTAAGATGTATTTGTATGCAGTGTCAGAAGAAAATTGACCGCAGTGATCCAGGTAAGCACACGCAAAAGGTCTGTTTGAAATGCAGAGCGGCGTTTGTGGTGGTCGTGTTACTGTTGAAGGCTTAATTTGCTGACAAACATCACAAGAAAGCACATAAGTACGGGTCTGTTTATATAAACCACGCCACCAGTAACGCTGCTGCAAGATGGAAACCGTCACAGACACGCCAGCATGGGCCGAAGCCAAGCCTTCGTGTGCGGCCGTTATCAAGGAAAGTATGCGGTCCGCGTTGGGAATCAGCCGATCACCAACGTCTGGAATTCTTACGTAAGGAACCTGTTCGGGACCTAATTGATAAGAGTATTTGGAAGGAAAACCCAGTGGGTAATTAGCACCTTCCTTTGTTGCAGCAATAGCTGCCAAAATATCATTATCTATCTTAGTCATGGATCTTGTAACTGCTGCAACTGAGCATGTTGCTACTGCTGATTTGGTGGCTTCGTCTGCCAAACCGTTACCGACAGCGTGTGCGCCCACACGCTGGTGGCCAAGGGTGTGAATCACCTGTGTGAGAGGCAAACGTTGTTTAAGGTGCTGCTACTCGAACCCAAAGCATCTTATGCTTAATTGTGCTGCCTTTTGCATCCCTATAGTCATTCTGTGACCAAAAGAATAGATTGTCATTGAAAGACTGAACGCAGTAGTAAGAATCGCATAAAATAAGGGTTGTCACGTCTGGATTAGCGAACTCACGTGCGAGCACCAAAGCACGCAGCTCGGCCAATTGTGCAGTACTGTCTCCTAGTGCCTGAGTGTGCACTACAGTTGATTTGAACTCACCGTTCACCATGGTACCTGCAACAATAGCACATGCTGCTGAATAAGCATGCTTGGAACCCGTGGCCGGTTGTGCTGAACCATCGGTATAGATAATACATTCGTACTCCTCAAGCGGTAGCAAGGACAGAGGAGGAGGATGAACAAATTCATACTGTAAAAACTCCTGTGTCTGAAGAGAGGAATCAAAGATAAAAGTGACATCCGGAGACGTCAGAGATGTAGCCCATTGTATCCAACGGGGGTGCAAAGCCTTAGAGTTCGGAACACTCACTTTCGTCACTGCCTCAAGGGCAGGATATGGTGTTACCACCAAAATGTGTTTTCCCTGTGCCAGTGTGCGTTCCTTTAGAATCGCCATTTGCACTGCAGTCAAAACTTTCTCCACAGAGGAAAAGCGCATTTCTGCTGAAGTGTAAAGTTGTGACTTGTATGCAATCGGTACTGTGTCACCTTCGTTAAAGGTTAAGTACGTGAAACCCACTGCCCCTGGAACGATTCTAATCACCAGGTTAGTGTGGTTATCACGAGTCAACAAGAATTTCGATTCAAGTAGATCTGACTGCAAAGAGTGCAGTATAGAGGAATGCTCGGGAAGCCAGCATGACTTCGAAAAGTTAGGTTGTATCAAGGCATAAAGAGGCTTGATACGCTGGGCATATTCGGGAATGTAAGTACGCCTGAAGTTTAGAAAACCCAGCAAAGACTGAAGCTTCTTCAGAGTAGTTGGAGGGCACAAAAGTGCGCATTTCTCCAAGAAATGGGGAGCTAAGCCCTTACCTTCATTGTTGAGCTCATAGCCCAAAAATAAAACGGTAAATTCAGCAATGTGAGATTTGGCAAAATTAAATTTGTATCCTAAGATCGCAAATTCAAGAATAATGCGGTCCACGCGGGAAAGATGCGGCCATAATTCGTCGTCTGTCAGATAGATATCGTCGACGTACGAACACGCATCTGGGTCTATGCTGTCCAACAAAGAGACAACACGGGCGGCGAAGACACCCGGGCTGTTCTTGTAGCCCATGGGTAAACGCCGGAATTTGAATTGTTTACCACCGGAAGTGAAAGCGCTCCATTGGCTGCACTCCGGGGACAAGTTGTGCGTGTAAAATCCATTGGATAGGTCAAGTGTCGTTTTATATTTTTTACGAACAAGACTGTCCACAAGCGCAGAACTGTGGGTATTTTGACCGCAAAGGTCCGACAATGAGAGTTCAAATGTCGGTAATCCAAAACTAGGCGGTACGATCCATCGTGTTTAGAAACCGCGAAAAGGGGATTATTCATTGGTGATACGCATGTTTCAATTACTCCTTGATATTCTAACTGTGTCAGAATGTCGGAAACGGGACCTTTAGCTTCCAGCTTGATGGGATATTGGGGTTGTGGCTGAGGCAGTGACCGCAAAGGAATATCGTGGGGGGGAGAGTCTTCATCCCAACCCGCGTGATTATGGTATAACGCCGGAGCCAAGGCCACAGCCCATTCAGCTGCGAGAGCCTCTGCTTTGTCCTTGGGGACATGACGAGAAAAGCACGGAAGGATTATCTCCTCCCCTCTACGCGCAGCAAGTACGAATGGGGGCGGCCAATCCGCCTCTGCCAACAGAATATCGTAAGAAGAGGTCAGATTCTCCCAAAAAATCCCTTTAATAACACGCTGTATGTCACCTTCA
This sequence comes from Calotriton arnoldi, assembly GCA_963921515.1. NCBI lineage: Eukaryota > Metazoa > Chordata > Amphibia > Caudata > Salamandridae > Calotriton > Calotriton arnoldi. The sequence continues at coordinate 109,053 of CAWUFW010003799.1, read as the reverse complement.
ATTTGAAGGACAATATTATATAGTCTGTCAGGGGGTGCCACTCTGGTGTCAGCTGTCTCGACATTAATGAAGGTGTTAGTTGCTGTCGCCTCCACATGAGGACGTAGTGCCTCCCGCACTATGGTAACTTCCGCAGCGCTGTCTAGGAGCGTCACTGCCCACGTCCAATTCAGGAGTCTCGTTCTCACCGTCTGTGGCATACCTCGCTGTTAAAGCTGCAACTTTTTTCTTCTGAAACTGTGGGCGAGAACGTGGAAATTCTTCGGGTTTCCCTCTGACTTGTTGTCAAGGTTGGTCTCGTCCCTGTGGAGCCTCAAGACCCCTGCCTCTATCCTGGCATTCTCCTCCACCTGTCTGGGAGGTCGACGGTGCCTATGAAGAACGAGGAGAACGCGGATCAGGGACTTGAAATCTCTCTGGAGATTTAATTCTCTCTCTATCGCGCAAATCATAAGTGCGTTCAGAAGATTCGGAAACCGGGGATGCGCCACACGACCCTGGTTTTTTCTGTTGCTTACCCTGTTTCTGCAACCTCCAGTTCTTTTTAGTAAAGAACGGTCTCTCATCTTTCTCAGATTGAGTTTTCTGTTGTGGCTGCGATTGAGTTTGCGTTTTAGCAAAAGGCTTAACTCCCAAACTATTGCGGCCAATGGTTTTATAAGCCTGTGCAATAATTTTCGGTAATTCGCGTGGCCTGTCCGGTTCTGGGACTAAAGCCAAAGCATTAGCTACTTGAAAGTTAACTGCAATCACCCTTGACATTCGCAAGGATTAAGTCAGCCACTACATCGAACACTCCCACCAGTCTCATCCCTAATTCCACAGCCGCTTCAGGGCCATGCTCATCCTGTACTCGTTTAATTACAGAGGGGAGAACTGTCATGGAAGGAGTGCCGAAACACTTCGCATACACTGCTGCGAATACCTTATCCCAGTTGTTGCATTCTGCCAACTCGGGAATTAAGTCTTTTGGCAAACTGATCGTTAAAATCCTGTGTTTGTCCACAGGAGAAGTATTGGGAAAAACTGCCTCCAGCTGGTCAATTTTTCTGCAAGCCAATAAGGCAAATCGTCCTTATTTTGTGGGCGCTTGCCCATCATCGAATTAACCATGACGGGACTTATGGTTACACCGCCCGGTCCAGCTGGATGCACCGCAACTCGAGGAGGGGCTCCCTGAACGTTGCCTGTAACATACTGTACTAAAGCTCTGTGAACGCGTATCAAAGACGTATGTAACTCACGCAGTTCAGCAACCGCAATCGTCAAATAACGCGGATGTGGGGTATACCTGGCAAACACTGGCCAAATGGCCCCTTCTATAGGTAGGGGGCCTAAACGAACCGGTGTGACCGGATGTGGGATGGCGCCATTAAACCAAATACAGTATTGCCAAGCCGTAAGTGGTACTTCGAGAGCCTGATAAGGCCGATAAGCATTGGGTAGGGCAGTGATAGTGTACTCATGGAACAAATCGTCTGCTCCATCCACCGCCGGAAAAGTGACCCAAGAGTAAAACACCTCAAAATGGCGGGCCGGGTCAGCCTGCACCACAAAGATGAGTGAGACACCCGCATCAGGCACTCCATAAGCCAGTAAATGAGCCCGGAGCACAGCGCGGCTATGTGCCGGTATATTTATATCCGCCATTAAGACCAGAAATAATCGACAACCTAATATGAGGCAGCACAATATAGGGGTTACTTAAACACCTTTTAATAACTTCAAGCTTGAAAGAACCTATAAAAACGTTAATATAGGAGGTATCACCCTCACACACGTTTCCGGAAGCGTATGCGAAGGGAGTTGTGGACAAGCACAAGCACTACTCAAGCATCTCGCAGATAAGCAGCCCACTACGTTGGTGGCGCCATGTCGTAGGGATTCTGCACATACACAGAGCTATGCACAGGATAATAGGACCTCGGAGTATTGTGGTGAACCAACCATGCACCTTAGTACCCACAATCCCAATCCGACTAGCTGTAGCGTCTCATTAGCAGCGATGCTAACAATGATTAGACAACCCAGAACACGGTATCTCTCTCTCTCAGGACTCGCGGGAGCAAGAACACCCTTTCATAACTCACTCATACCTGTCCACAACGTGCGTAGTAAGAGACACAGTATAGTTTAAAATGTTTATTTCAACTATCGTGCTCTAAGATACAGTACACGTGCCAGTACTATCAACATAATGCATAATGATAAAATAATAAGCATAGTTACAATTCCATAGAATACAAACGGGGAAAGCATTTCATAAGGCAGTGGATATAGGGCTAAATGACCTTACCACCCTCCCTGTGCTACTAACTAGTTTATTATAAAAATAGAAGACCTCTGGGCGTTGTCAGGCGAACCCTCATACCGCAATATCTAGATGCAAGGTTTACATCATCAGACAAGCACAGCTCTTCTCTCTGGAAAGGTTTTTCTCCGAGTGCCCCAAACAGCGAGATCACAATATTAAAAGCACACAAATTTCTCCAGTGCAGCTGTACTTAGTGTTATGTCTAAGTGCGAGGGACTGGCCAGATCAGCAAGAACAAGGGACGTTGTTTTTCGACCTTGTACATGTTGTGCAGACGAAACCCACAGGGAACAGGAGAAAAGTTGAAAGGCAGAAAGGCAGACAGTACTAATATAGCCGGGCACAAGCAGAGGCTGGAAAAACAAAGTCACAAAGTAACGTGCGCAAAAAGGCATCATGGCAGCCAGGCCTAAGCCAACTTAGCAATGCAGACAATGAGGCCACAAACCACACGACAGTAGGTCCATTGGATATTCCATGATCTACATCATTAACTGACGAGAGTGCCATCCGCACATGAGAAGGTAAAATAATTTTGTAATGAAGGCCTAGGTGTGACAGGTGTGTGTGTGCCAGAGGAGGCAAGAGGAGAGAGAAGGGGCATATGTAGCTTGCAAAATTGGTGTCTCAAAGCATGTCTGATTAGTGACGTCTGTGTTGGATGGCTGTAGGGTGAGTGGTAGGAATACCCCTAGGGAGGGGCTGCTGCATGATGTGTCCTGCGGGGCACTACATTCCTCACAAAATCCAAAAGACAAACAAACAAAAATCCAAACTGTGGAAATAAACACAAATTAACTGGATACCACATAGCCCATCATTCTATAGAGTCAATAAGCAGGACAGCGGTGGAAATATGGATTGATGAGGCTGTATGCAAAAGGACATCTCCACTCGCATTCATAATTTAACCTGAGTGGTTCAGGACACAAACACTGGCTCAGAGAAGTCTGAAACCTTCTGACCGCATGCTGGCTGGAGTCATGTCCATTGTGTGGAGTTAACTCACTCTATTGATGCTCAGGATGGTTGGTGTCAACAATTCAAAACAGGGTGTGTCAGGAGCAGTGTCGGAGTCCTTTGCAAAGCATCAAACACTAAGCATATTTTGGTGATGTTGCTTTACTTGCTGAAGACAGTCTTGTTGTGCAACCTATTGAGGTCCACACTGCAAGACCTTGCCACCTCCTGGTATCCGATGGTGGAGCAGTGTCCAGTCCATCTCTCGTGCTTGTGGAGGCCCCTTGGATGTGTTGTCGTGGGACTGCATGTGGTTTGCGCTGGGGCTGCATATATGCCATGTCTGGGCCGCTGCAAGACCGCTGATGAGCCACTGCTGAGACACTCGTGCACCCACAGGGGTAGATTGGTCCTGGTCAAGATATGTTCTTGCTACCGGGATCAGGATGCAGGTAGTTGCTTATTAACTGATTTTTCAGGTGATCATTGGAGCTTCTTGACTGTAGGTATGACAAAGGTGTTGGACTCCACTCTGGTTGTTCGATGCTCCATGTGTGTTAGTGATGACGCACTAGACAGGAGCTGGCATGATAGGATTGTCCGTCTTGTGGATAATCTGTATGTTAGATGGTGACGGCTTGCTTTCATGATCACGAACATTCCATCTTGGGTTGTCGACAACTTGAGTACCTCTTTCCCACAGTGGGAACAAGAAATCTATCCGGCCTTGCTGTAGCTGATGGGTTGTGCTTAAAGTTGTGTGGCAGTGGGACAGCTGAGGAACTCTCTTGGTAGAGGGGTGGCCAGATCAGCAAAAGAGCCCATGAGCATCCAGGGTGTGCAGCTGGATTTTAGCCGCCTACAACTTAGTCTCTTGTGTGCCTTGCTTTGCCCCAGGCTTCTTGTAATATGCTGTTGGGCAGTAGGGGTGCTTACTGTAGGTATACCAAATAACTTCTGCCCACCACGTCTGTAATTGTTCTATTACTTTGTGCCCTGGTACAATATGTTGTGGTTGCTCTCCTTCCCAAAATATGGTGGACGTAGGGACCACCAAAAGGGTGTGATGGGTAGACTCTTCCTGGCCTGGTCTCTCAGTGGGCAAGCTGCACTCTTCTCTTATTCCTCTCCCTGTCTTGTGCTGGCCGGGGACTCCTCTCCTCCCTGTGCAGTGGTGGCAGACAGCCACTAGGGGCGCACAGTGCTCTCTACGCCCATCCCAGCTTTACTTTGCTGACCAGGGGCACGCTACATTCTGCTGCTGCATGCACCCTGGTAAGTGGAGCATTGGGTGAAGACCCATGAGGTCTTGAAGATTTCTGGTATCAGCTGCTCTGCAATGGGGCTTGTGTACAGACCTCCTGCCCATCCTGAGATCACCTGCCCCTTTTCCTGTCATCAGAGGCACAGTGTACTGGCATCGCAGGGCTTCTCTCTGTCTTCCTCGAACCGGTGTCCAGCTTCCCCAGAGGCTGTATGCCAAGCCCTGCCTTCCCACCTGAGGGCCAAACTGGAGGGCGCGAATCTCGAACACACTACCCAGTCACAGTGCTATTTTCTCAGGCTTGTAAGGAGCCCTCAGTGCGATCCTAGGCAGGATGAGCTTCACCAGGTTGGAAACACAGTGTCAAGCATGGTGGGCTCAGCCGCCCTCTTCGCCAATGTATGGTAGTGGGCCCTAGGCCCACATGCTATGTAAAGTAACGATACAGACACTTTTGAGGTGGGTGAATAACTGGCCACAAGCACTTTTATTAACAGGGTCACCTGACCGGTGATGCCTACATTGGATGGGACTGGGATGAGTGGTAGCACTCCCCCTTGGGAGGAGCTGCCGCATGGCGTGTCCTGCGGGACACTACAGCCGGCACCTCCACCATTGCGTATCTGTCAAGCTCACTCTCTCCTCCCAAAAGGCCAAGTGGCTAGATTACAAGGACCATTTACTAGCACAGGCCACATCAAGCAAGGTTACCCATGAAAGGCCAAGTGACTAGATTACCAGGACCATTTACTAGCATAGGCCACATCAAGCAAGACCACTGCTGCAACCCTAGGGCCAGTCCCTTCCCTGCCAGATACAGGGCTCAAGGAGAGTTTTCATGGAATTCAATGAATGCCCCAGATAAACACTCCCTCTGTTCATGCCAAAGACTGCAGCGCTCAAGTCTTCCTAAGCATGACTCAACAAGGACTTACAACCCACTGGTAACACATTTACAGCCAAATGGTGTGTGACAATAGGACACTTGCATTCGCACTATGCGGGGCCATGTCTGCATGTGCATTGTATAATTAGACATGGTGAAATTACATCAGATTGTCGCAACCGCACGTTTTCTTCATTGTACCTGCAGAAAATATTTTCAGTGTCGATAAATCTATCGGCCTGAGTCCCCACCCCTTCTGTGGGTGTTCCCGTCCATTTCCAGGTATAGAATGGGTAAATGGATGTACACATTCAAGCTTACCTTTTCTGAACACCTTGTACTCGTAAATCAAGCAATTTCCAATTTGCACGTGTAAGCTAACCTTACACTTAAATAGGGCTCTGAGAATAGTTAAAATGTGCACTTGGTGTCATTGTATCGCTTGCTGCTGCTTCTAAAAATCTTTCTAAGTGAAGAATGTTGACAGTTTTATTAAAGCTATTCCATCATTGCCTCCAAAATGTAGATGCAAGCGCGCGAAACACCAGAGCCTTTGGCAGACTTTATCACATTGAACCAAACGACACTTCAATTTAGGCAATTTCCAAATGCGAAAGTGCGTGTTTCCATTATAGGAGTGCATTTGTTACTGTCCTCTGAATCAAGTTGGCAGGGAGACAATCCTGGCAATATTTAATATGATGCGGCAGCGGGCAGGTTATGGAAACTGCAACAGTTATTTCAGATGCCTTTCGAACTCCCACGTCGTCGCTCCTGGAGCAGCCGAAAATAATGTCGGCTTCTGATTTAAGTGCCTACAATTTGCATGCAGATGGTTAGTTTCCTTTGTATGGTGCTAGAGCGATGGCTTTCATTTGCACGGTTAGGGCTCCCTTGCACCGTGCAATTTCTCCTTTAACAAGGTCCAACTGCAAAGCACGGGTTTATTTTTACGAGAAAAGCTAAAAAGAAATCATCTTTTCAAACCCCAATGCACAAAGATCATAAAAAGTTGTTTTCAGTAGCTGTGCAACACCAACCTCGAGCCCTGTGTCTCCATTAAAGTGGAGAAACGGGTGCTGCGGTGATCATTAGAGGGCCACGGAACTACAAAATCGCAGACACAATATCGAAGATGCATTACACTGCATCCTGCTGTCCGGGCTCCCAAAAGGCAGGCCAGGTAGGTTTTTTTCCTTTTTATATTTTTTTTAGATCTGTCTGGAGTTCCAACAGAGAGAGCGATTACGACGTGTCAAGAGGATAGCGACTTTTTAACAAAATGCATCTCATTTCTGAGAAGACTGGTTGATTGAAATAATGGGCCTGTGGTAGGAAAAAAGTGTGCAGTGTGTGACAGACCAATGAATCAAGAGCTGTGGGGGGCGCTGGCAGATCTCAAGAGGCTTCAAAATGGACTCTGTTCCCTGTCAACTACTGAGCCTCGGTCATACTCAAGGACTCTGGAAGCGGGGCCTTAGCTAGTTCTATGGTAGTGCGAACGACGGGCCTCCCTGTGAAGAATACCCAAGAAAGAGGTGGTGTTGATGTAGGCCACCACAAAGCACCTACTGCCTTGCTCACTTCCTGTTTTTCTTTTACATGAATTGGAACCAGCCTAAAAAAGGGATGTGTTAATTAGGTTTCCTGTTCGTGAATTGCTAATGCCCTCTGACTCACAAGCGGAGGAGGGCAATGTTAAAGATCTGTGGAAGTGATTCATTAGCTTCCAGTGTGTGGCATCAGAGGCAAAAACCTATCTATTTTGAGACTAATTGAATATCGCTACTTTCTATAGGTGACTTGGTATGTATATAATTACTTTCTATTGAATGAGGGTTGATCTAAGAATATATTAGAACTTTGAAATGAAATACACGCATTTCATCATTAACCCTTCAACCATCAAGAGGTCACCTCCCTCCATATTTCGAGGCTTTTATATTTTTAACAATACATACATTGGAACTGATGAAGTGGAAATCTCATTCAATTTGTAGGGGTGCATCATACACTTGTTGTATTAACCTAAAGTGTTAGAATTTTGAAATGTATTAACATGAATTTGTGGTGTATTTTAGGCCATTGGCAAGTAGCATTGAGAATCGACGTAGAAAGTGAATGTAACTAGCAGGAAACATTGACATGAAGAGCCCGTGTTGTGCAACTGACACTTATTCGTATATTAAATGTGCTTATTATGTTATTTTACATGTAGGTAAATGTATTAGTTGAAATTTGCATTAATGTTATGTGAATTTGTAAAGCTTATATGATGTTTCTCTTATGTTAGCTGAAATTCGTAGGCCTGAAATGCAAGTCCTTGAATAATCTCCCCTTCGAATTAACAGGAGGACCGGGACCCGAAGGGGCATATTCTACAGCCGTGATACTGACTCAACACAGTGGGGACGCTGCTGCTGTTTTCACCGAGTTGGGGGCATTTCCACTTCGCTACACACTCTGGTGGGACCGCTGTCCCAGGGTGCAACATCTCCAGCCGCTGGCCGCACTGCCCTAACCCCTGCACACATCGCTGTACACCCTCGTGAGGACTACGAGTCCCAGGGTGCAACGCTGCATTTTCCTGCTGCCGCTGACGATGGGGAGGTGCCAGTATCGCGTATAAAGCGCTGCCTCATCCCCCGCAGCGCGGGATGCGCCCGGCAACGCCCGGGCCAGGGGCGGGCCCGTCCTTGCCTGTCATGGACAGGAAGAGACAGGGCAGGGCCACCCCCATTTCATCTGGCATCAGGATCATCTATTGACAAGGGTAAGACGCCTAATTTCTCCCTCTAAAATTATTGAAGGGAGGTTTTTGTCCCCCTCTGTAACCAAGCCACAGGGGATATATTTGGTTATTGACACTTGCTTTGAAAAGAGGTGAGGCGAGGCCCTTGGACAAACTCTAACCACTGATATCTAGACATTCACCTCATGCAGTGACTTGTGGCACGTGGCTTGCATGGTCAGGGGTTCAAACTGTGATGTATTGGTGATTTACTGGTGTTAACTAATATACACCAGGTGTAACTAAAGTCATCCTCTCGAAATCTCTTCTTTTTTCTTGCCTTATTTCTTCCATTTGTACTCTTCCATTTATTGTTTAATGTTTTCTTTCCATCTGGCAAAAGCTTGATTTTGTATAGAATTGTTAATTAGGGAAAGTAGAATATTCTAAGAACAAAGGTGGGAACATTATTGGAAAAGGGTCGCTCTTTTAGCCCAAACTATCCAATCTATTTGTCACAATGGGAAAGCGAAAGGCCCCTGAGGGGCCAGTCAAAGGCAAATCCTCCAAGATTAGGAAGAGCGCAGCAGAAAACTGTTCCATAGATGAAATAGATCATTTGATCGAAGAGGTTGAATCAATGCTAAACAATAAATGTAAATCAATAAGTAAGAAAAAAGATAAAATTACTGCTTTTTACACTAAATGCCCAACAAATTTACAAGAAGAGACCACCACTACAAAGGGCCAGACCAAGGCTACTATTGAGCACCAGCCTTGTACATTTGATAATCTTTCCTCCAAACAAGTGTCCAACAACCAGAGTGACCACTATCTACATCAGGAACCAAAAAATGGACAGTAGCTGAGCTCAATCAACCAGAGAAAGGCATAGAGTCTTTGACACCAGTTGTGTGTTCAAATAGGTTTGCCCTATTAGCCACAGCACCAGGGACAGACATTGAGACTATAGGTTTATCGCCACTGCCTCCCGCGACAAATATGCAAACACCATACCCTGAGTCAACCCACGGACCAGCTAGCAAATTATACGATCTATCAAAAGGGACTGTAATACAGGTTAATAGTCCATTAACCAAAGAAAACACGCAATTGATAATCGATCTTGTATGCAAAATAGAGGCACTAACCAAAGAGGTTGCTAACCTCAAAGAAATAATAGGACACTTAACCTGCCATAAGAGTAAAGCTAGGGTTGCTACATCAGACGAACCCTGCATAAACTGTGAGAAGGGCCTGAATGCCACCCCACTTCTAGTTACAAGCAAAGAGAGATTCTATGACTCAACAATTGTAGGTGGGAAACAGGTGGAGCAAAGAGTCACTAAACAAATGGAAGGTCCTAAATCAGGCCTACCACGTAAGCCCAACGAGGAAAGTCAAGGACAGGAAAATAGATTGAATTACAATCCTGGAGGAGCTAGACTTGAGTGTGGGTCTAACAGGAGAGGGGGAGAACAGAGGGACACCATCTATAAAAACGCCCAAGACAAGATAAATGAACGGGGAGTTACTAACTGGCATAGCATGGGCAGAGCCAGCAGAACCTGGGTGCAGGATTACTATACCGCACCACATCCTAGAGATCCATCTATTAGCCAGGTGGAGTGCAGGCAGACCAGACCCATACACAGGAAAATTGTCTGGAGAGTCTTTATGACCAACATCCCTAAGTTCACTCTCTCCTCTTATAGGGAGGACGAAGAGTAGCTGAAAAATAAAGTCATACATTGGATCCGCCATAAACGCGACTGTCTATCGGTAATACATTCAGACCTATTGAAGGTTGAGCGTTTATCCAGCAGGAATATACCCCACGACACCATACTCATCACATTAAGAACTAAAGACATAGCCGACGGGCTAGTTGCTCTCGACTTGTGAACAGGACCACATCATTGTAGCCCGGTGAGATTCAGACTACAAAACCCGAGTAACATGCTGAAATCATAGACCATCTTCCAACTTCAATGCTCCGGATAATAACCCGGAGGCAGTTGATCGACAGCCAAAGTTGCCACCCCCGCTTAATCAAAGAGAGGGATCTTCCACCATCTGTAAAGCCATTCCATTAAAATCTCCCCTCAATAATATAGGCATGTAGATAAAGGAGAAAAAAGGATGGATTCAGACCAAGATAGCCTCCATTTACGGAGAGAATTAATCCAGCCACCCGAATTGAGATTGATATCATGGAACATAGATGGTCTGAAACAAAAACTAAAAGACTTAGAATGGCAGGAGTACATTAACCTGAGTGAAATCTGTCTGCTGCAAGAAACTTGGTTACTTGCAACCCAACATAAACTTGGATATAAAACATTCATTACCAGTGCCACCCCTTCAATAAGAGGTACACTGTCGGGTGGCCTCGTAACATGGATAAAAATTACCCTAAACGCAGAAACATCAAGGCTGGACCTCCCCTCAAAAGACATACTCGGGGTAAAGGTACTAACGCATGACAAGACGGAAATATATATATTAAATATTTATAATAGACCAAGCCCTGCTAGCAAAGAATCGCCTGTGATTGAGCAGATTGATTAGTTTTCAAGTAAAATCAACCCAAGGGCAATGGTAATCGTAGGTGGAGATTTGAATCGCAAATTTGAACCAGTACTGGGATTGGACAATATTTTTGAAGATAAGGACACGGCAAATAATATACCCTCCATAGAGGCCGGTCCTGCTGTGCCCTGCACAGTTGCAGTATCACAAATTACTCAATTAATTGCTGGGCATGGACTAAGGCCAAGCAACGGCAGGTTGCCGTCCGATAGACCGAGTGCCCCAACTTTAAACAGGGGGCCCACTAAGAGTAACATCGATTATATATTGGTATCCGCTAACTGCTGGCCAAACATTTGTGATCTAGAAATCGAAACCAGAGATGACAGTGATCACTTCTCGCTGGGCATAACAATAGCAGGCACTCTCTTTGAAACCAAGAATAAGAGAACCAACGATAATGATCCAAGCACAACACAACCGATAGTCAGTAACAATCGCAGATCTCTAAAATGGCCATCAATAGTGGGCAAAGGTGAGGTCATGACACTAATCTACAACACTTTCTCTGAAGTTATTTGTCCTTGCGTGATCTGCCCACTGCTGAGATCTCTATAGTGCATATCCACCAAACCATTTCAGATAAATTAAAATTGATTGTGACCAAAGCCCCCAGAGACAACGAGGTGGGGAACTCTGAGACCATTACCTCAACCAACCAGTGGTATAACAGCGAGTTTCGTAGAGCAAAGATGGAGCTGCTACAAGCAGTAAAATCTAACAAAATTGAGGCACTAAGAGACAAAAGGATAAGGTACAAAAGATTACTTACCCAAACAAAGAGAGACTGGGATGACAACATCTGGTCCGAACTGATTTTAGCAGCTAAAATTAAGGACCACGCGGGCTTTTGGAGACTAGTAGCCAAGGGTAACAAAACGGGGAGAAGCAGCCTGGACCTTTATTTGGATCCAGGCACTTGGGTGAACCACTTTACAAAGCTCTATACAGAGGTTACCATTGAATCAATAAATATTCAACAAGTATCTACGCAAATTCCACCTGTTTCTCCCAAAATGGGACAAACCCTTGCCCCATATTTTAGTTTAGAGGAAACACTGGCAGCCATTGACACGGTCAAGCCTTGCAAAGCACCAGGACCCGATAAAATACCTGGTGACCTGCTGAAACATGACAAAGCTGTTTGGGGGCCATACATTAATCTTCTCTGTAACGCCATGGTGGCAGGTGCCCCTTTACCCGAGTCCTGGAAAGGTGCCAAAATTATTCCTATTTTTAAAAAGGGGGATCGTCCAGACCCAGCAAATTATCGCCCCATAAGCCTTATCAACACCCTACAAAAGGTCTATGCTAGACAAATTTTATCCAAACTTAACGAGTGGATAGAGGGAAATAATATTTTATCACAATACCAGGCTGGGTTCAGAGCTAGAACTAGCACAATTGATCAGGTTTTTAGACTCCTCTGCATGGGTTGGAAATACACCATTTTAAGGAAAGGCCATTTGTACATAGCATTTATTGATTTGAAGGCCACCTTCGACCTTATCCCCAGAGACCTGTTATGGAGCACTTTAAAAAGGCAAGGCGTCCCTGGTGATCTTCTTGTTCAATTAAAAAGATTACATGAAAATAATTACGCGAAGGTCAGATGGGGATCAAGGGGAGAACTCACTGACGCAATCCCCATAAGGAGGGGTGTAAGACAGGGCTGGGTGCTGGCACCCACCCTCTTCTCATTATATGTAAATGATGCCCCAAAATATCTCCTGGGATGTAGGCATGATTCTCCGAAGTTAGGTGGGGTGCCAGTACCGGCTCTATTATTTGCAGATGATACCATTTTATTATCAGATTCATTTAGTAATTATTGTGCTACAAAGGGCCTAGAAATCAATTCTAATAAAACAAAATATATGGCAGGCAAACCGCACAAATCAGTCAAGAAGAACATTACCATTTTAGACCAGAGACTAGAATACGTGCCGAATTTTAATTACTTAGGTATCACAATAGACACGAAATTGACTTGGTACCCGCATCTACAAAAAAGCAGGTCCATTTTGACGCAAAATTCCGCACCCATACTAAGAAAACATCAGAATAGCATTAGCAAGGCAGTATCTCCCGCACTTGAAGTATATAAATACAGGGCGCAAGCTGCTACCCTGTATGGTGCAGAACTTCGGGGGGTCACTTGCAGGAATATGTTTGCGGGGGAAGAAAACAAGTTCATTAGTATGCTCTTGCGCCTTCCTGTAAGAACACCCATGATCCCAATCATTATTGATTTGAACTTAAAACATTGACCACCAAGCTATTTTAAGATCACTGCTATTCTGGGTGCGGCTATGGAGCACTCCAGAGCTTTCCAAATACAAAGAAGGCCTAGAAGAGATTTTAAGGCTTAACCAATCCACCTGCCTTTTGTGGGTCAAGCATGTGCGTACATGGTTCTGTAAATTAGGGCTCAACCACTTTTGGGAAATACCAGGCTTAATGACACCCTGTTCCAAAAAAAAGCTGAAAACTGTATTTTGGGCTTACATTCGAAACAGTATCTCCCATAGTTCCGCAACTGGTAGGTTGACACAACAATTTCTTCTGTCAAAACCCCTCCCATTGTTTGAGCCATATCTGGATGAAGTCCAACCCCAACTTGCAAAATCTCTATACATGAAGCTCCGTTATGGTGTTCTCCAAGTGTATTCCAACACAGTAAAATGGGGTTCCAATAATGGGGAGTCTAATGATGATTATTGTCGTTTATGTCAACCCAACACACCAGAAAATGACTCCCATATACTGTTCTTTTGCCCAGCATATGCTATACAAGGCGCAAATGGATCAAGCCTATATGTAGGAACCTGGGAATTAGATTGTGCGCTGATGCAAAAAGAATATTACAAACTGACACCACTGAGAAAATTGTTTTTAGTGTCAGTAGATTTTTTATTTGCTGTGAATTTAGCAAGAACAAAATATGGCATGAAATTTTAACATAGTATTTTGTCAGTAGATTTGTATTTGCTGTGAATTTAGTAAGAACAACATATGGCATGAAATTTTAACATAGTATTTTGTTTGGAGGTTTTTCTAGCCATTATATGCACTTTATTAGTACTCATCTGTTACTACCTTTGCAACAGAGTCCGTCTTGAATCATCTAGGAATTTCATGCACTGTGCACTTTACAGAATTTGCACTTTACTCTGTCTTGAACCCATGCAGGATGGTCTACCATCTAATGTATTCTATTCCCAGCCTGGAATATATAATACCCTCCTTTTTAATGAATAGATTAGAAAATCGAATACTTTTTTATTGCATTTTAATTGGCTTTTATTGAGCTAGTGGTTTTAGACTTAATGAAAAAAGTTTCATCTGTCCAAGGACCGACTATGAAGATGAGTAATGTAACTGTGGGCATCCTTAATATCTGTTCTGTTATTAATTTGTATATGTTAGATTTGGGGGTCTCTAGTTGGCAGAGGTAGGTACCTTTGACCAAATAGGGACCCTTGCGTCTAGTCAGGGTAAGGGGGTACACTCCTAAAATAACCCCTGCTCACCCCCTTGGTAGCTTGGCACAAGCAGACAGGCTTATCTCAGAGGCAGTGTGTAAAGCATTTGTGAACACATACAGTAATCCAGTGACAACACTACAGATGGACACCACACAAGTTGTATATTAAAAATAAGTATCTTTTATATAGATTTAACACAAGACCACAAACGACAAAAATCCACAATACTGTACTTCAAAAATGGCAGAATTAGCTCAGTTCTCTTTAGATGGTAAATGCGACACTTTGAGTTCAATGTACCTTTGGATGCGTAACGCTATACAACGAAAGTGTTGCAGGGAAGGTGAAGCGTCGGTTCCTTACACGCAAGAACGGTGATGCGTCGGGTCCCTACTGATCCGTAGGGGATGCGTCAGTTCTTCTCGGCGTGGGGAGGTGATGTGTCGGTTTCTTACTGCGCTTCCGTGGCGATGCGACCAGCAATGCCGTGATTAACCCTGGGCGTAGTTCGCGAAGTAACGCTTCGCGAAGCTACGCAAAGTGCAGTTTGCACTACGCGAGCTACGCGTAGCACTACGCGAACTGCGTAGTGCGTGTTCGCAATGATTGCACAGTGCCGGATGCTTGTCCGCACTGTGCAATCATTGAAAACGGCATCTTGCACAGTGCGAGCTGTCTTTTACTGCCGCTCAAGTAGATTTTTACTCGAGCGGCAGCTTTCTCAACGCGGACTGGTAGTTTCTCATCGCGAGCGGTCGCGAGCATACGCGACCACTCGCAATGAGAAACCTGACCTCCCCGCGTTGAGAATCTCGCCGGGAGGTTTATTTTCCACGCTCGCGATCGGCAACTTGATGTTGCTGATCGCGAACGAAGAAAAAGTCTCGCCGGGATGTCATTTTGCTTGCTCGCGGTCGCCAACTTGACGTTGAGGACCGCGAGCAAGCAAAATGATCGCTGCACTACGCTACGCTACGCTACGCGTGTTCGCACTGTGCTACGTGCAATTCGCGTAGTGCGAAGTAGCGCAAACTTCGCAAACTACGCGAGCGTAGCATAGTTTTCCGCCCAGGCCTAGCCGTGATGCGATGAAGATCAGGTGCAATGAAACAAAGATGGCGTCTTCTTCTTGATGCGACACGATGCGTACACGCCCGACGGCCGTGCGGCGACTCAACGATTCTTCTGAGCCACGACAGGCCCTGCGACACGCTCCCGGTGATGCGGCGGCGTCTGATGCGACGTCGACCCTCTTCTCCGGCGATGCGCGGTGCTTCGGCGATGCGATACAACAGCTGCAGCGGCGACACCCTTCTTCAGCGATGCGACGACAGCGGCTGCGGCGACGACACGCTTCTCCAATGATGCGGCGGCGTCTGATGCGACGTCGATCCTCTTCTCCGGCGATGCGAGGCGCTTCTGCGTTGCGAAGCGGCAGCGGCGACACCCTTCTTCAGTGATGCGACAACAGCGGCTGCGGCGGCGACACGGTTCTTCTTCGTGAGTCGCGCTTCCAGCTCCTTGCGATACGCAGTCCCTCAGAAGGCCCAACACAACAGCAGGCACTTCAAAAGAACTCTTGGGGAGCTGGTGGGTGAAGTCTGTTGTCCCTGAGACTTCAGCAGGAGGCAAGCTCTCTCTCAAGCCCTTGGAGATCTTTTACAAGTTGATGAAAGTACACACAAAGTTCTTTTCTCCTTTCTTTGGCAGTCAGGCAACCACTGCAGGCCAATCCCCCAAACAGCACTCAGCTTAGGGATAGTCTCCTCCTCAGTTTCTCTGGTTCCTCTCCTCAGCAAAGGTTCTTCTTGTTTCCCAAAAGTGATCTAAAGTTCTGGGGTTTGGGTCCCCTCTTATATACTCATTTTCCCTTTGTTCTCTGAAGGCAGAGAGGCCTTTGCCTAGTCCAAACCAGTTCAGGTCAGTCCTGGAGCACATTGTTGACAAGACTCCTTCTTTCCTTTCACAGTGTAGGCCAGGGACATCAGACGCACCACAGGAGGTGGAGCCAGCATTGTGGAGGGAAGGCACAGCCCTATTCAGGTCCCAGGTGCAACTCCTCCCACCCATCTCTATGCAGATCTCTATATTCAGCCCTGTGCTGACTCACCCTGTCTCCTGGAATCCCCCAGCCCCTGTCACTCAAACTCCAGACAAGGAATACACAACCTAGCAGAGGCAGGCTTGGATAGTTAGGCAAGAAAATACCCACTTTCTAAAAGTGGTATTTTCAAACACAGAATGTTAAAACCAACTTCACTCAAAGATGTATTTTATCATTCTGAGTTCAGGCATACTAAATTCGTTTTTCTACCATGTTCCCTGGGTCAGTTAGGATTATAAGATGTAATAATCAAACTGCCCATTCTGGCCTATGGGGACAGGTAGCCTTGCAATAGTGAAAAACGAAAATGGCTGTAATTCACTATTAGGACATGCCACACACACCAGGGCATGTCCTACCTTATACTTACAATGCACCCTGCCCTTGGGCCTACCATAGGGGTGTCTGATATGAAGAAAAGGGAAGGTTTAGGGACTGGCAAGTGGGTGCACTTGCCCAGTCAACATGGCAGTACCAGACTGCACACAGGCTCTGCAATGGCAGACCTGAGACACACTTTTACAGGCTGCTTCTGTGGGTGGCACAACCAGTGCTGCAAGTCCACCAGCAGCATTTGGTTTACAAGCCCTGGGCACACTCAGTGCACTGTACTAGGGTCTGACAAGTAAACCAATCCAGCCAATCACGGAGTCACTAATCCATACATCAATTTATAACAGAGAGCATATGCACTTTAGCACTGATCAGCAGTGGTAAAGTGCCCAGAGTCATAAAACTGCCAACAACAGGTCAGAAAAAATACAGGAGGAAGGCAAAAAGTTTAGGGATGACCCTGCAAAAAGGGCCAAGTCCAACACAACCCCCTTCCAGCCAAAACGCAGGGTAGACCAATCACTACCTTGATGGGCTTCCCTGCTTTGGGCGATAGAACCTGGACCTGGCCCGCAACTGCAGGGGCATACTCCAGTTCTATGCCAATCTGAACCTATTGGAATCCCTCTGTCCATACTCTCAGGGCCCACCAAGCTAATCCATGGGGAACCCTTCTCCTCACCTGTGGACACCACCTGTGCAACACCTAACCTTAACTTGCTCACAGGTGTTCCCAACAGACAGACAGCCAGCCACAGTGGCCACTGACCGTAGTCAGTGATGAGACCCAGGCCTTATGCCTCTCAGGCCTCTCAACCCTCTGTGGCGTCAGAGAGCGGGGGGCAGTAGCCCCAGGTGCTTGGCACCCTTTGTCCACTCTCCCTCCTGTCAGGTCAGGTATGACATCCTGACACTGACCTACCAGCCCCGGGCCCGTACCCGGCGGCTGGACTGGAGACTGGGGTGGGCTTTCCCACACCCGGTCCTCCTCCTCCTCGTTCGGGCTCTGTACCCTCCCACCTGGAGTGGTACCCCCTTCCAGAATTGCCAGGGCACCTGTGGCTGGTGTCCTGCACAATTCGCCCACCGGTTCAGGGGGTTCTATCCTGCAACTGGGCGTCCAGGTCAGGGGGGACACCCTGAACCTGGTCCTCCAATCTAGGGTCTAAACCCTCCAGTTGAACCGGGGTCAGAGGCGAGGACTCCCTCCCTCTGCACCCCCTTCCAGAGTACTGCCCCCTCCCATCAGGAGCGGTACCCCCAGAAGACAAACCGGTCAGGACACTGTTTACAGTTGTCCCATCCTCCAGGTCAGACAACACCTGAACCTGGCTTCCCAACCCAGGGACTAAACTCTGCAGCTGAGCACCCGCCTGGCGCACCAGGACTTCCTTGGGAGCACGCCTGCCCCCCCTGAGGGTGACACATAACTCGTGTGTCGTGTGACAGTCTGCCTGGCGCAGATCTCCCTACCCCTGTCCCTCTGACAGTGCGTGAAGATCCCCCAGGACAGAAGTGGTGTCACCATGGTCCTTCACCGGTGACCCAGCCCTTCTGGCTGGCCCCTGACCCACTGGTTCTTCCACTGGGTACTCTTTCCCCCTCTCACCCCTCACTCTGGACTTCTGCACCCTCCCCTTAGGAGTGGCACTGCCAGACACCAGAACTGATGGAGGCCTGCTTACAGACACTCCCAGGTCACTAGACACTAGGGGATCCCCCTCAACGGGCGGACAATCAGGACAGCCTAGGCTCCCTACCTGGTGTTCCCTTAAAGAACCATCCAGGCCCTGAGACTGGGTTTCGGGCACCTTGGGACACGCAGCCCCACACTCACTCCTTCTCCACTGAGACAGGACGTGAGTCCCTACACCCCTCCCACTACCACGGGACCTAGCTGGGCTACACTGAACCTCTCCCACCACTCTGGGTTGGAAGACACCTGAGCCACTCCTCTTAGGGTCACTCCCCAATGCCTCTTAAGACCCTCTGGAATCCACCAAAAGGTCTGCCTCTATTGTGAGCTCCCTGGGGTCAGAGAACTCACACTCCACCAGGTGTTGGCATAGCTCTGGAAAATAGGGACTTACAATATGCTCTCCCTCAATTGGATCACACAGACCCACTAAACTATCCTTCACCTCACCATCCAGTGCCTTGCACACGTACCCCACACCACTCTCCTGAGACTGGCAAGACAGTATCTGACTGTCTCTGTCACTCAACCCACACTCTTCTGGGCGGTCTTCACACTCACACACCAGGACTTCAACCACGGGGGAACCCCTCTCCCTGCACCTCTCATCTAGAGTCAGTAGAGTGTCCCTCCCACCACTAGGACTATGAACCCCTGTGCCAGTTCCCCAATCCACCTCAGGGACACTGCGCACCACTGGAGCTACCTCATATCCTTGAATCCCCTGGTGTATATTAACGCCCTCCTTCAAGTCAGGCGCCACATCTCTGGGTGTGTGTACTACTCCCTCAGCACTAGATAACATAATTTTGCTGCCACCATCTGAGCTGGACTCCCCCTCCAACTCAGCAAAGCTCACTCTCTGAGCTACACACCTTTCTTGTTGCTGGGCTGAGACACTCATGCCTCAAGCCTCTTGAGCTCTAAATCAAGCTCCCTCATTCTCAACTCATGCTCCATTTGCATCCTCTTTTCCTCTAGGGCCAATTTCCTAGTTTCTAACTCCAGTTGCCCACCCAACTTGAGCTTGGCAAGCTCCAATTTGTGCATCCTGTTTTCCTTCCTGTCCGCCAACTCCTCTGGGGACAGGCCTTTGGCAGAAACACTGCTACCTGCTGGGGAGGTTGCTCTCCTCCCCTCTGGACCCAATGGCCCCTCCAGCTGCTCATCTGCATTCTCAGCCCCTTCCTCATTCTCAGGGGTATTCCTTGCTTCGACCCAGGCCCTCAGCGCCTTTTGGAACTCATCCTTCTTGGTGAGACCGGTCATAACAACTTTAAATTTCCTGCAGAAGTGCTTTAGCTGTCTCACATTGTAGCATTCTAGTTTCTCCTCTTCCCAATCAAAATCAACAGATGCTATGGATGCTGCTTTATCCATGGTGGTTAAACTTGGCAGTTCTTTGCAAAAATAGAAAATCCCAGGAAAAACAATCTACCAAAAGTATGTGGTCGCGTTTTGGTCTGCACTCACTAATAGTGTTCACCAATCACTGTACATGAGTCACAAATGCAAGTCCAGAATCCTCACCGCTGACCACCAATGTTAGATTTGGGGGTCTCTAGTTGGCAGAGGTAGGTACCTTTGACCAAATAGGGACCCTTGCGTCTAGTTAGGGTAAGGGGGTACACTCCTAAAATAACCCCTGCTCACCACATTGGTAGCTTGGCATGAGCAGACAGGCTTATCTCAGAGGCAGTGTGTAAAGCATTTCTAAACACATACAGTAATCCAGTGACAACACTACAGATGGACACCACACAAGTTGTATATTAAAAATAAGTATCTTTTATATAGATTTAACACAAGACCACAAACGACAAAAATCCACAATACTGTACTTCAAAAATGGTAGAATTAGCTCAGTTCTCTTTAGATGGTAAATGCGACACTTTGAGTTCAATGTACATTTGGATGCGTAAAACTATACAACGAAAGTGTTGCAGGGAAGGTGAAGCGTCGGTTCCTTACACGCAAGAACGGTGATGCGTCGGGTCCCTACTGATGCGTAGGGGATGCGTCGGTTCTTCTCGGCGTGGGGAGGTGATGCGTCGGTTTCTTACTGCGCTTCTGTGGCGATGCGACCAGCAACGCCGTGATGCGATGAAGATCCGGTGCAATGAAACAAAGATGGCGTCTTCTTCTTGATGCGACACGATGCGTACACGCCCGACGGCCGTGCGGCGACTCAACGATTCTTCTGAGCCACGACAGGCCCTGCGACACGCTTCCCGGTGATGCGGCGGCGTCTGATGCGACGTCGATCCTCTTCTCCGGCGATGCGTGGCGCTTCGGCGATGCGACAGCTGCAGCGGCGACACCCTTCTTCAGCGATGCGATGACAGCGGCTGCGGCGGCGACACGCTTCTCTGATGATGCGGCGGCGTCTGATGCGACGTCGATCCTCTTCTCTGGCGATGCGAGGCGCTTCTGTGTTGCGAAGCGACAGCGGCAGCGGCAACACCCTTCTTCAGTGATGCGACGACATCGGCGACACGCTTCTTCTTCGTGAGTCGCGCTTCCAGCTCCTTGCGACACGCAGTCCCTCAGAAGGCCCAACACAACAGCAGGCTCTTCAAAAGAACTCTTGGGGAGCTGGTGGGTGAAGTCTGTTGTCCCTGAGACTTCAGCAGGAGGCAAGCTCTCTCTCAAGCCCTTGGAGATCTTTTACAAGTTGATGAAAGTACACACAAAGTTCCTTTCTCCCTTCCTTGGCAGTCAGGCAACCACTGCAGGCCAATCCCCCAAACAGCACTCAGCTTAGGGATATTCTCCTCCTCAGTTTCTCTGGTTCCTCTCCTCAGCAAAGGTTCTTCTTGTTTCCCAAAAGTGATCTAAAGTTCTGGGGTTTGGGTCCCCTCTTTTATACTCATTTTCCCTTTGTTCTCTGAAGGTAGAGAGGCCTTTGCCTAGTCCAAACCAGTTCTGGTCAGTCCTGGAGCACTTTGTTGACAAGACTCCTTCTTTCCTTTCACAGTGTAGGCCAGGGACATCAGACGCACCACAGGAGGTGGAGCCAGCATTGTGGAGGGAAGGCACAGCCCTATTCAGGTCCCAGGTGCAACTCCTCCCACCCATCTCCATGCAGGTCTCTCTATTCAGCCCTGTGCTGACTCACCCTGTCTCCTGGAATCCCCCAGCCCCTGTCACTCAAACTCCAGAAAAGGAATACACAACCTAGCAGAGGCAGGCTTGGATAGTTAGGCAAGAAAATACCTACTTTCTAAAAGTGGTATTTTCAAACACAGAATGTTAAAACCAACTCCACTAAAAGATGTATTTTATCATTCTGAGTTCAGGCATACTAAATTCGTTTTTCTACCATGTTCCCTGGGCCAGTTAGGATTATAAGATGTAATAATCAAACTGCCCATTCTGGCCTATGGGGAACAGGTAGCCTTGCAATAGTGAAAAACGAAAATGGCTGTAATTCACTATTAGGACATGCCACACACACCAGGGCATGTCCTACCTTATACTTACAATGCACCCTGCCCTTGGGCCTACCATAGGGGTGTCTGATATGAAGAAAAGGGAAGGTTTAGGGACTGGCAAGTGGGTGCACTTGCCCAGTCAACATGGCAGTACCAGACTGCACACAGGCTCTGCAATGGCGGACCTGAGACACACTTTTACAGGCTGCTTCTGTGGGTGGCACAACCAGTGCTGCAAGCCCACCAGCACCATTTGGTTTACAAGCTCTGGGCACACTCAGTGCACTGTACTAGGGTCTGACAAGTAAACCAATCCAGCCAATCACGGAGTCACTAATCCATACATCAATTTATAACAGAGAGCATATGCACTTTAGCACTGATCAGCAGTGGTAAAGTGCCCAGAGTCATAAAACAGCCAACAGGTCAGAAAAAATACAGGAGGAAGGCAAAAAGTTTAGGGATGACCCTGCAAAAAGGGCCAAGTCCAACAGTATCTTTTATGGTTTTTTAAACCGAATAAAGATTTTTGAATGAATGAACAATCTGAATTTCATGTGTGCTGTGGAATCTATTCTTTCTCATGTTTTGTTTTGTTGTGTTGCAGGTGAAGAGGCGCTCTCTTAGACAGAATAATGTCTTTGTTTTACTAGTCAGGCAAGGAGAGAAGAAGTTACAATCATGTGGCTTGAGTCGATAAAGAAAGGCTGTTGGGCTTCACACAGGAGAAGGCATGGGAACCAAGGACGCATTGTAACAAGGAAGGCACACTGTCGACATTGTGGAAAAATACCTTCAGGACTGTACCCAGGGTGGATGGCGTGAGCCAAAATGTACAGTGGGAGTGCTACCTGTGGATAACTGGTTGTTGGAATTAGGGATAGTGTGACACTTCTTCCTTGCCTTCAGAGAGAGAGTATCCGAAAACGAGCACTGTCTTTGGTAGCCTTATGCCATCTGACCCATTAATCGTGGAGGGACTTCTTAGGGAGACTCCACGTACTGACACCTTTTATCCTTTCTTCTGAAAGTGCTTATTTAGGGTTGCCACCTCAGCGTTAGAGTATGGAGAGATTTAATGCTTTCACTTATCAACCCTCGATGCAGGGAAATTTGTACTCATGTTTCCTGATTTTCTGTATTCTACTTCTTGAACAAAGTGTGTTGCTAATGCTGCACCATCTAAACTGGGTACGCAGATTTGGCTTCATTCTAATTCCCTTGTAGTTCTATACCCTTGTGTTGAGGTGTCTCTATGTTCAGTTATTTTTGGCTTTGTAAAAAACAAACTAATCTTAAGTAGTTGCCCGTGGGTTATTATGTATACAAAAATAATTATTAGCTAATTGATTGTTTTCCAAGCGACTTTTCTCCCCTTTACACTTGCATGCTGCGAAAAAGAACCATCGGAGTGTGACTCTAGAACGGTCTAGAACTTATGGGCCCGGCCCTTTCAGAACCTAAGAAAGGTTTATGTATGAAAGAAACTTGGCACAATATATCTGCCTTTCTCCGACAATCCTAGCTTCTGAAATTAAAAAAGACTGTTGGGAGACATTATTTGTTGAGCCTGAAGAAGGTGGTTGGACCCTTTGGATACCACCGAAACGCGTCGCTTTTTTGGTCCTGTATTGTCTTGCCACTATCTATTTTAAATCTAGGAATTAGTGAAATTGACATCAATAGTGGTTTGAATAATTAAATTCATGTGTTTATATAGATTTTGTTATTTGTTTTTGAATTTATGTACAAATATGCAATGAACTGCTATGAACTATAGGTTTTTATTATATGAAAGATTGCACATTTAAAAATTTTTAAATACATGAAATAGATATATATAATAAACATTTGTGTACTGATAACTTTTTGGCTTCACCCAATCTTTGTGATGAATGATTGACAGTTTGAATGCGGTAGTAAGTAGTATGGTATGCTATAAAATATCCCAAAGGGAATTTGTTTTTGACTTATTGTACATGGATAGTGCCTTGACAATTTGTAAAAATAAAGGGGCATATTATCAAGAACGGCGTTAAAATTATCGCCGGTTTAGCGGCAGAAAACTGCCGCTAAAGCGGCGATAATGGGCTTGATAATATGCCCTGGAGAATTCCAATAGAAGCCCATGTTCACACCAGAACATGGACTTCTATTGGAATTCTCCAGGGCATATTATCAAGCCCATTATCGCCACTTTAGCAGCAGTTTTCTGCCGCTAAACCAGCGATAATTTTTAACGCCGTTCTTGATAATATGCCCCCAAGTAAGTACTTTGGTTAAATTCTAAATAATCCATCATATACAGCAAAACTGCCTGCAGAGAACATTTCTTGACTCCAACAGAATCTTTAGGCATTTACCACATGAATATGATGCTATCCTTTATACATTTTCTTACATGCTTTATCATTTTTTGTAATGACTGGAGTACAAATATTAAGCTGTTACTCCAGCACCTAGGGAACTCAGGATGTCCATGCTAGAAGTGCTAGGTGTTGCCAAAAAAACCCAGGAAGCAGATACTACTTTAAACACACTGAATCCTTAGAACATCCTATTTAGACTTTGATTTATGGGTTGGTGGGTGAGACAGCAGTCATGGCTTACAGTTGGAGGGTGATGTTGGATATAAACCCAGATTGAAGTAACAATAGAATCACATTCAATAAATAGAACGCTAAGGCACTGCTTGACTGTTATGAGAAAACAATATAATATTATTCACTAAGAAAGGTTAATCAGTATGGTAAAAATGTGTCACTTTATAGTGCCTTACACTGATATAGCTTGCTGCTAAAGATCTTGATTAGCCAAGAAGGCGTGTTCACGGATGCATTCAGGGTGCTTTGAGTGATGGCCACAAAACACAGTGTGCATTTAGCACTTGGCTCAAAATCGGGTACAATATTTCTTCAACTTAACAATGTCCAATGACCTTCACTGCTGAAATATGAATCAGCGTTTCGATAATCTATTTCCAGTAGTTCAGTATCAGACAATTGGTAAAATAGTTCCTCTCTAGAAAGGTCTCATCCCCCCACAACACTAACGTTCGAGGTCTTGCCAACATAAACTAAATCCACTCCCCTACTTATTGTGAATTCTAAATGCATTACTTTAGTCAGGCATTGTAACTTATTTAAACACCTTTGTCAACATGGCCATTTTTGTACATGTACTCCACCTATCACTCAATCGGAAGTCTACCCTTTATTATTCTAAAGTGAGTGGCCACTAAATAACTGAAAATGCCTAGAAGAAAGGTGCTCACTAATTATCATTTGCGTATGGGCCCAGGGCTGGAATTGATGTAGTGACGTCCCTTCTGGGCCCCCTTTGGTTCTCCCTTAATTTAGCATATTAGATGTTTTTGGCTGCTTCTGCTTGCACAGCCACACATAACTCTTTTGCTTTTTGTGACATTATTTTAGAAATGTGCTGCACATGTTGTTTTGTTATTTGGTGACTCTTCCTGTGAATCAGTCTGAACATTTTGTGCAAGGACGTCTCAAATACATAACAACATGTTGTACTGTTTTCTGCTCGGTCAGCAACAGCTCCTAACATTTTAGACATAACACAGTAGCCCTGCTGCAGCTTTCCAACACAGTAGTTTTATCATATAAACTGTGTTTTGTCCTGTTGGGGGCAGGGAGAAGAATTACAGAAGAGAGAACTCTCCTGGAACGAACTCACACCAGGTATGGGGTCCGTTGCTAATCACAGAGATCACTATCTCTATAGCTTACACAGTAAGAATAGGCCTAGACAGATAGAGAATTTGCCATGGTTGGGTTATTTATTGTATACAGTCTGCTAGTAATGCTGATTATTTTGGTTAGTTGTATTTGCCTACGTATCGCTGAACATCGCCCTCATAATAGACTACGATAGTTTCAATAAATGTATTGTAAACTTTCATTGTGTCTTTCTGTTGGTTACTAAGGGCATGCATGAGTGAGAGACAAAAGGTGATGATCTGATTCCACGGTTCCCTAGGGGACTGGAGGGTCATGTTCTAGGTTTGCCAAAATCACCTGCTACTCTAGGAAGGTTAGGAGTTCAGGTGAGGCACTGTGAGCTAGCCTGAATTTGGGGCGACAAGTACTGACATGGTAGAGAGACACAGTCCCTACATTCTGATGTCCTGTTATCCCAAGACACACCTCTGCTTACCAGCAGAATCCCCGCAACATGGCGCCACCAATGATTGGTCAGACACTTATTTAACAGGTTTCCTGAGTAGTACTTGTGCATGCCTATAGCACCCTTACACCTTCTCCGGAAAACATCCATGGTGTTTGTGATTTATCCTCCACAGTATTTTAGGAAGCACCTAATTTTTTCTGTTGGTTGTTCAAGCTTGAACCTTTAAAAGGATTGCCCATATTTGGGCTTTCACTTTGTTTCCATTGCTGTTTTATACATGGTGCAGTCATAGCCTATGCAAATTGCTGACAATTGCAGACCTGAAGTCCATGCACATTTAAATTTAAATGGCTTTGGCAATGTAGGCGGTGACATAATCTTCATGGTTGAAGCCCATGATGCCTACCATTTAGAAGTTTTTTATTCTTGGGTTAGCCTTCTAGTTGTGGATGCTAACACGGACATTTCATGAATATACAAAAAATGCACCACCGCAAGCATAGAGATCGCATCAGCTTTTAGAAATTCCACTTTCACATTGGGAACATCAAATTAGGTTCAGAGGTGCCCTTATACACATACTATCTCCCGTATGCTTGGGTCCCCTTAGTAATGAAGGGCCCACCTGGCCAGCGTTGGCTGGTTATACACCATTCCCTAACCTACAGGATCTCAAAGTTAATGAAATTATAAACTGGTCTAGTTAGATTATATATGCGCTTAACTCAGAATGTTTTGTGCACCTTGCTGGCTGTGCCAGGAAGGGCAGCTTTGGCAGGGCAACCGCAGTTGCCTGAAGTACCTACAACAAGTCCTGTAATTATTCATACATTTATGGGTAAAATTCCTGCAAACAGTGAGGAAATTCCTTTTTAGATAGCCCAAAATATACATCAAATGGAAGCTGTGTTTCTCCTAATGGGACCACAAGACAAGCACAGAATATTGACTAAGCGCTTACCCCATGGGATGGTTCACCAAATAGGTGACAGTAGTACTTGGGGCACAGTCTCTGCCACAGTCTATACCATCACACATGACACGCCATGCCAGTCTTCTCGGAGGTGTTAAAACAAATCCAGAATGAACACAGACAGCTGCTGCATGACCTTATTCCTCGATCTTTCTTTCTATTTCCTGGGCAAAAGCCCGCATTGTTCCCCCATAACAGAACTGAACAAGCATAGTAGGTGGAGAATGTCCTCCGGCCCTTGCTCACATAGCCTGCAGAGCTCCTGTCCTTTCCTTCGTTTCCATGCAGGGTGGTGTCTTAAAGCAGGTAGTATCCCCAGCCTATATTTCAGAACTGTTCCTTAACATGATTGCTGTAGTGTTCACTTAGTTAGCACTGTGGCTTCAGCCTGATATACCTGTGGAGTGTCATCCATCTATGTCTACTTTAGACAGGCTGGCTTTATCCTCAACCACTGATAGCAGTTGAATGCTAGATTTAGTCAGTTTTTAAACTCCGGGTGGCTCAGAGGTGAATCCCAGATGCTGGATAGACCAAGGGTGCATAAGGCCTGATGCAGGTAGTGCCGTGCTGGAGAGCTCGACGTATCTTCCAATTCGGACCAGAGATGATAGCCCAGGAACCCCTCATGTGTTTTTTTTAGTCTATGGCAGCCATTCATGAAGGCCGCTTTCCGAGCCAATGATTGTTTGGCAATATCAAACTCCAACCTAATTTGGGCCGGTGATGTATATGATGGTAATTGGAAGATTGGCCTGTACACTTAAAGTATAATTTTATACAAATGACACTGTCCTGTCCCCTCAGGGCCTCACTTCTATAGGTCAGTAATGGAAGTACTTTTGCTTGAGTCACGTGCAAGATCGGCATAAGCGTTGGCCCTTTCAGCTTATCATAAAGAGACCTCAGGCCAAAAGCCAATGAGTTACCTTTCTTTTTTATTTCCTCCAGTTGATCACTGTACCTTCTATTCAAGCAGAAGTAAACCACAAGGTACTTAAAGCTTTTTACTGATTTTATTTTTTCGCTTCCCAATAACCTGCTGCTGTTGCTTTTTGCCTTGAACTACTAATATTTTGGTTTTCTTCTTTTTAATAGTCAGACCATTTCTTGCAGAGTAGGCTAATAATGCATCGAGAAGTCGCTGCAGGTCAACCTTGGTTCTGCTAATGTTGATTACTTTCTTTTTAGGACTCCTGATTAAAGGATTAGGCCCTCATCACTGATGAGAATGATCCTTGTAATCATAATTTTTCCTGTTGGCCAGAACTGGTTTAGCATATTGATTTACAAAATTTGTGATGAACCTTTCCCAGTTAGTCAAAGGGTTTTCTCCCACCGATAACACTACTTGCTTAAATCCATGCACCAGTTTTAGAAGGAAGGCAGCTGTACATCAGACTCTTAAGATTAATTGTAAAACCAGGTATTCCCTGGTCAGCTGCAAGTTCGTGATCTTAAATATCTATTGCCAGATTTATCTCTTGGGGTCGGTGGTTGCTTTCCAATCTCTACTCAAAGGCAAAAGCGATGACAAACTGCTGCAATGGAAGGATCAAAATGGTATAATCGATCAGGGATGTCACAAATTTAGTTAAATAAGAAAGACCAGGCGGTTTATCAGGGGTTATACAACTGTTTAGTGCTCTGAGGCCAAGATGTTTCAAATTACCTTGTAATATCTGACTTCTTTTATCTTCTTTATGCCAATGGGGATTTTCTTCATTGGGTGTCATCCAAAATGTCTTGAGCCTTTATGACCTCATTTGAGGGAAGTGTGCTCCTTAGCCACATATTAAAGTCACGTGAGACATACAGTTCTCTGTTATGTCTCTCCCTCCTTTTCCCTCATAATCTGGTCTATCAACTTGCCAGTTTGCTCTGTCCGTGATCTTCTGTTTGGGTGGATATAAACATTCACCATTGTGATTGTCTTAACCAGGCATTTTGATGTTTTGAGGGCAATGCCTACTATTTGTAGGCCATCCTTGTTGCTTTCCTGCTCAAAGCATTTGATTGCACTAGTAGCTGATACATATATTGCAAGTCCTCCCTTACAGTTCCCGTGCTTGCGGGCTTTGATTGCGGGGACAAAGAAATTGACAAAGCCCCCCAGATGGAGTGCCACCTGTGAGCAAGTCTCTTGTAAAAGCACTACTTGAAAAGTATGGAGATAGGGAAGGGTTTCTGGGTCTTTCACCTCAAGAGCTAATCCATTGATGTTCCAGGAACATATTCTGAGCCCCTTATCTGTATGAAGGACTGGATTGATGTTTTGTCATCTTAAAAGTCTGGACGTGTTCAATCGCTCGACAGCCAACCCCAATCTGCTACTACCTCAAAACCTGGGGCAGGCTTTCCCAGAGACTTTCTAGCATATTGCATTGGAGGGCCGGGGATTTACTCAATGCATTTCTTAAAACAGAAAAGAAATTTCTAGGTCGAGCTAGTGTTGATCCGTCCTTCCTCGTAACCTCCAGGATATGCAGATATCACATATTCCTTGATGGGGTGATTATGATCCCCCAACTTCTAAGAGTTTCAGCCTCCTTCAAAACCTTTTGAGCCAACTTGGTCGAACCCCAAATGACTTTAGTGTATTCATTACACTGCCCTGGGCCTGGATTGATGAATTCTATTGAAACAATATCTTTTGAGTTGACCTCTCTAAGCGTAAGCATGGAACTAATAAGCTTGAGATTGTTGCTCCTGTTTAAAATGTCAAATGGTCCCCATGATATATATTCTTGATATAATACTATAATAATATATAATAGTATATATTACTAGATATAATACTATAATAGTATATAATATAATATAAAATATGTAATATAATATATCATGTAATATAATGTAATGTAATATAATATAATATATATTACTATATATAATACTATAATAGTATAATAATATACTCCTTCATATGAGTGTCATCATTTTTTCTCGGGCCCAACACATGACATTGAAAATATTTGTTCTCTGCTTCCCCGAGAAATAGCAGCTGTACCTTCCCTTGTAGCGTTGAGATCGTGACCAAAACTGGTGTGAGATTTTTGTGGTTTGATGGAGTCGACCTCAACCCTAGTGCCCATGACTACAGCTGCTTCCTCATTGCAGTGTTCATCCCTAGGTGTTAGATGAAGATCCATGACAGTGTTTGTCTGCATTGTAACCGAGCCATTCGGGCAGATGGTCAAGGAAGGGATGGAGTGCAGAGGCTGATCATTTACCATGACTAGATCTGGGATATCCAGTGGGGCTGCTTACTGAGCAGGTCTTGTCCTGCCAGGCATTTCAATCTCACTACTAATGCATTGTGCCTGTTGCTTCCGCGTCCTCCCTCGTATCTAAGGCAGATTTTCGTTCATGGGATTTTTGATCATGGGTGGGTGGGGGTAATCTGTTTTTTGTATAGACAATTGGGTAGGCTGCCAAACTGCTTACCTTAGGATGTTTTTTGTTAGGACAGTTTCTTTTTTTAGCTATCTTAGATTTTAGTGCACCATCCATCGTTTGATGGTTCCTGCCAACCTCTTGTGAGCATGTTGCTAGTGCTGGCGTCTCCCCAGGATCAGCTCCAGAAGCTACCATGCTACAGTTCATGCCTTCATTGGTTTCTCGCCAAGAGTTTCAGACTGCAACTCCACAGCCTCCCCTGGCTTTACCTCCTTTATGGCGCAATCGTGCTCCATTGTGAGTATGCAAATCTTTGTTGCATCATCTTGTGTTTGTCTTTGTGCCCTTATAGGTTCTTTATTTCACCATATTTTTAAGATCAATGAGTAACTGTGACAGTGTCTTAGGAAGAGTTGACAGTTTGTCCAGAGCAGGGGAACAATTACATATTTGCCCAACACCCTGTGTGCCTGCCTGTGCTCTTCTTACCAAATTATTTAAGTTTGCAATTTTCTTGTCAGTACCTGCTACATACATTGCTAGGGTGTTCAGGAGGCTGATCTGTGTGTCCTTTTTATTTGCTTGAAAATTCATAGCCTCCATTGAACTAATAAAGTTCTAAGCATAGTTGACCAAAGCCCCCTTGGGACTCCTTGCTGGGTTTTGTAATAGGACTAGAAATTGACGGAGCTTCATTACCATATAAGACAAGCATATTCCCCCATTCCTTGGAGCAGAGATAGGAAAGGTCTTACTCATGATCTCGCGAGTTCTCATCAGTTAGGCCTGTCTGTTTCCCAACTGTTTCCTGGGTCTGTGTGCATCCCTTCTGATTCATTTCATTGGATGGCAGTGTTGCACCCACAAGACTTTCATGCCAGATAGGACTGCCACCGCAGGATCCCCCTCCATTATCCGGGGCCGCCCCATTGCCAGGGATTTGTTGTTTCATTTCTTCTTCCTCTAGTTGATTTATTAAGTGAGACAGGTGCTCCCCTCCCAGCGACGAGCTGTGCAAGTGCAGCAAGGAGTCTTCCACAATCTTTATCACCCCCAATGATTTAGTATCAATCCTCTGTGCTGTTGCCTCTATCCACACTTGATGCGAGAAACTAAGGTTGATAATCGCGCAATTTTTGGTAGCCACCTTCTCTCCTTCGCTGAAGTTATCAAGTTTGTACTTGGTGGTGGAGGGCCTTTGGTTAGCACCAGGACTCTGTTGCTCAGTGCTGTGTCCAATGCCCTTCACCTGCAAGGGGGGGTGGAGGGGGTGGCTCCAACGAGAAAATATGTACTATCACTCTAGCCCCTTAATGTCCCAACAGTACACAATAGGATAGCAGCCACAGAGACTGGAGGGTTTATTATGGAAATTAAATTGACAGTGTGGAAATGATCCCATGTAGTGTGTTTCACTATAGTGATCAAGGGTAGAATTTGTGTTTCATAGAAGAAAGACTGCGACCTTGTAAGCAGTTCCACTTCCAAGGATGGACTGGCCAATTGGGCTACTGAGTAAATGCCTGGGGGATGAAGAACTGAATGAAGGTAGGTTTACACCACAAGAGGTTACTTGTAACCAACTGTTAAATTTTCAATCCAGCACTT
The DNA here is from genome assembly GCA_963921515.1 of Calotriton arnoldi. Lineage (NCBI taxonomy): Eukaryota > Metazoa > Chordata > Amphibia > Caudata > Salamandridae > Calotriton > Calotriton arnoldi. Next base: position 77,119 of record CAWUFW010003799.1, on the reverse strand, counting down.
GTGATGGGCAGGGAGAAGACCATCAGACATTCCTTATTTCTACCTTTTGTGTAAATGCCATGTGGTAGTCCCATGGTGATAGACTGTGCAGGAGAAGGTCCAACATTATTTTTCACACAGTTGGTATGAGCACATGGCCTTACCTCTGATTCAAGACTGAAGTAGAATTGGGGAAAGATTATCAGTTCTGGGTGCAGAGTGTAAGCTCAATGGACGACAATGCCACCTATGAACCTTATTGAAATTCATAATGTGTTCCACGTGTCCACAGCTAGCCTGCTGACCAATGCATTTTGCAGCACTCACAGATGATTTAGAAGATCATTTAAGACCCTCCAGCTCAGCTGAGGCCTTGGTCTCTGCTACCCTGATGGAGAATTATCTGCTGTATTAAATGATTCCAGCCTACTTTTCAAGGGTCACAATGCCTTCTATCAATCTACCAGTGTGGGGATTACATAGAAGGCAGGGAATTTTTCGAAGTGGGTGCTGTATTATTCTGAAACGCTCTGCACATTTTTTTGTTTTCCAGAAACTAACCCCTGTAGCAAGGTTTGTTTCTGAATCACAAAATCAAATTGACCTGGCATGCCTGAGTTTATTCCCAGAATATATGATCATTTGCTTTGTTTCCTTCTGGGGACTAACAGACTTTTCTTGACAGTCCTGAAAAGAAAAAATGTGGGTTAGAACACTGCTGTAAATAAGACTGGCCCTTGATGGACAGGCTTCCGTTTGAAGGAGTCATCAGAGACTATCATCAGAAGCTTGGCGAATCACTGACCTCTAAATGAGGGAGGCAAGCCATCAGTTTGGAGTGGCTGTAATCCACCAAACTCTAACTGAGGCCGTTATTATTCATGTACAATATTGAAATAGCAATTGTAAGAGTGCATATTACAGAAAAGTGCCCAGACCCTTGCATCCTCTTCTGTCATTCCCATCAAATGGGTGCACATTGTCCACCTGTGAGATTCCTAAGGGGCATTGCCCCATTTGAATGGGGGTATGACCCATATAAATGAGGGGATGCCTTTGCCCCTTGTCTGTGTCCTGCTACCAACTTGGGAGCAGGGTCTCGGGAGAAGCACTGCCTGTGAACTATGTAGGAAGTGGTGCCCAGTTAGGGTTTTTTTTAAGGTGTCTTTTGGAAGAGGATATGGGTGTCCGGAGACCCCACATACATCCCCCTGCATGCAGGAACAGTTACATACTTCAACTGCTTACTGGGGAATTACTAACTTGCTATTAAAAATCAAGCCACCAAGTTTCAGCGAAAGATAGAAGTAAGTGGTTTAAAATCTTTCATTCTTGCACTCTTGTGCTGCTTCCAGTTCAGGCATGAGCTTGTGCCTCCACTGGGAGTAGCATATATGTTTTGTGATATGGGGCCTTGTCCTGACCTGTGCCAATGAGTGTGCACCCAGTGATAATTTGTTTAATAACGATCTAACATGTTACTATTAGGTATTGAAATTCACAATCAAAACGTAAAACAGAATCTACTTCATATGGTTCTTATAAAGAATAGTCCATAAACAGTGTAGATAGATAATCAACCAAAACGTAAATATCACTTGGAGCAAAACATTCACAGAGGTTAGGAAGCTTTCAATGCTATTGTAGCAAATTTGTCTTTTTGCTTGATGACCCCAGATTTTTCACCTTTTTTTTTGTTGCCGATATTAGGACTCTCTACCCTGTGACACTGCTAATTAGTGTTACAGTTTATTAGCTCTGGCCCTAAAAATTATTATTGGTTTCAGACAATTGGCCTATTTAAGTGTCCTCCAAGACCATTGAAGATGGCATAGCAAATGCACCTATGGTGAGGAAGTTAAATGTCCTATGTGGGCTGCAGTGTGTATTTAGAACACCCACATAAAGGACAAAAAATGTATGTCTGCCAGGAACCGTGGCGATCTGGCTGAACTGCACTTTACATAACTGCAAAGGCACCTGGCACATAAAAATACCTTAACATGTAGGCAATGTTTATTTTTGTATATTTGTAAGTCACCCTTAAAATGTGCCATGAAAGCCATATCACAGTGTAAGCTTTGCTAGATTTTTGGCTTAACAGACCTAGATAGGATTAAAATATGTATTTCCTATCTCTGGCTGGAGAAACCAAAGAAAAATGCTTCATAGTCATTTCCTACCTAATTTTATCATCTGATTTAATGGTGAAATCAGATTTTTGTAACTTATAAAGAAAAGTCCCTTTCTAAAAATGTACTTTGTGCTATCTGAGCCAAACTGGCCTAAAACCAGTTTGCCAGTCATCCCTTCTCCAGAGCTGACATACATATCCTTCACCGATAGAGTTAATGACTCTGGCTCAAAGGCTTCTAGCCTGTCTCTGAGCACAGGAAAAGCAGATGGTTGTTGACTGTTGACCACTTGGGAGGGTTTAGCTTTCTGGGAGTGGACAGGAAGAGCCGGCAGAACAAAGGGCAGCTACAGCACTACCTATTTTGACTTAGAGATGCCAGTGAGGGCTTCTCCTATTCATTCCTAGTACCATCCTCGACAGCCTGGCTCCAATCACATCAGAGTACAGAAACTGTTGAGAAAGATGGAAAGAGAGCTCTTCTAAATAAGAAAATGAATGACAAAGGAGCTGAAGATGGGCTTGCTTGGTAGCTGCTGGGATCCTACTATCAGGGGTGTAGCTTCAGGGGGGGTGTTGGGGGTGTTACACCCCCCTAAGAAATGCATTATTTAAGAGATAGTTCGATAGAAGAGCTTTCAGTCGGGCATGCTAAAATGTCTGTTGTATTTCACTTGGGATTTTTAAATACTCACTCAGACAAAAATATACACAGACACACATTTCTGTTTTGAAGGTCTGAAACACGGTTATTTTACAAAAATACTGTGTTTTAGGTACCAGCATGATTGTCGGAATATCTGAAGCTCACACACCCCAAGACTTACTGACCAAGCTACTCCCCTGTCTAATATATTGAAACTGGGGATGCTGAGTAATTTTACAGTAAGGTAAAGAGGAAGTGCTGCAAAAGGAGATGTGGGACTGTGAGAACATCGGTTAGGGTGCATATGACCAGCTTCTATCCATTTGTATGCGTTTCCTTGTTCTTTCGATAATATAATATCTGTAAGAAGATTGAGTTCCGTTCTTTAATTAGTGGAAACATTTTTAAAATTAGTCTAGGCATAGTGTTTTCGACTGCAATGCTACACTCCCAGTACAAGACCTATGCTACACTGCTACACACCTTTTCACTATTGTGCAAAGGCATGTGCATAGGGCAAGGCAGCCAAATTGTACACAAGCACTTAAGAAGAGAGCAGCAGGGCTATATTGTATTAGATATCGTGTTCTTCAGCTCTCTTCCATTCATGCAAAGCAGCACAATAACTTTGGTTTCTGCGCTGAACTTCATGAAATAATAGTAAATTTGCCCCTCCCCTATTTGCTTGTTTGCATGCAATTACCAGGGGCAGGTGAGGTCTGGAAATCTCTCAAACTCATTCCATTTACTTGATTCATACAATTTGATTATAACATCTTAGCTGCAGCAAGTAAGCACATATCTTAAATCTGTGAAACAGGTAGCAATTGTTAATGCTGTATGATATATTTTTATGCAGGACAACCCTTGCAGGGTGATAAATTGCAATCTTTAAATAAAACTTAAAACTTTGTTTTATTGTTTATTTAAAGTATTGCGCTTTCCCAGGCTGGAAGAACCTTGTATGAAGCCAACTATATTCTAAACACACATAGCAAAGTCTTACTGGGTCTTAAAATCAGAGTTATGTAAATCTATTAAGTGTTTCATCACTTCAAACAAAGAGTTGATGTGCTTAACACCATTAGGGCTGAGGTAACTTTAGAAGTGTTTTTTGAGAATTTCAATGGTCTTACTATTTTGTGGGCGTGTGCTTTGTATTAATATCTCTCTATCTGAAGTATTCCTAATTTTCCATTAACCCACCATTTTTTAGTACTTATTTTCCACTCCCCTGGTTCCTCCCACATTTACTACAAGATAGTATACTTACAAGCACGGAGATTGCCACCATGGGGCAGAGATCTCGTCACAGAAAAGATAGGAGATAGGGAGGTGATGATCTGCAGCCATAGATATGTGAATTGCATTTTGTAGAACGTAAGTAGTACTACCGAACTACTACTTTACATACAACAAAATGTAGTTTGTAAATTGGGCCCATGAGATTCTACTTTCGAAAGCTTTATAGTTTTATTATAAAAATTATAACATAAATCTTATAAACTTAAATTCAGATTTACAAGTACTGTGCAGCTGCTGTATGTAGATATTAAGGTGTTATAGTTTTATACTCGTCATATAATGCTTGTGTGTTTACTAACTCTCAACGCATGTTACACATTTTTCAAGAAGTCATTACAAACAATTAAAAATGATGCATAATGCATTTTACATTGCTTGTTAAAACAAGACGTTTACATTATTATGAATGCTGAAATGAAAAAAAACAATTGTGAACAAAATATAAATCATAACAAAGCATCAACATAATATCCGCAGCCACAGTCGAATGGTTATTATAAAATACAATTAATAGAGTGCTCCTCAGTTTTAGTTCAATGACACACAACTCACAAGGTCAACACAAGCTATTCTGACTTTCATTCCTCACAGCGACGGCCCTCACTGTGAACAAATAGCTAATTAACAACCTGGGTAATTTTTAAACTGCCTATCAATAAAACACAGTGTGAAAAATGCTTACAATGTGCAGGATAATGACATATTTTGAATATGTTTATACTCTTCTCAGTCAGAAAAAACTGAAATAAATTCAACAACACCTAAAGGAGCAGAGGCCGTATTTCCAGCAAATATTACTGGGTAGCTTATCAAAAATATTCACAACAACATTTAAAATATGGCTAAAAGATATATTTGTATTCTATTTATTTGTATATCCATAGTTAAAAGAAACACATGAATATGACAATAAAATATGTCCCAAATATTGCAATCACAATGTTAACTAGTCTTGTAAGATTTAAATGAAATACATTGCAACTTTTATTGTCATTATTATCACAGGCAAACTAACTTATTAATATATCCCTATCAGCAACCTTCTATCTACACATAAATCTATCCACTGTCAACGGCCTAAGGTTTCAAAGCGCAGTATAGTAGAATAAAATATGTTTATTAGTCTCTTTACATTACCTACAGTTCCTGTATATTTTTTTAAATAGGTGCCAAACCACCACTAACCCACTTGGTCTTAATATGTTCTATCACGATTTTCGTAGAAGACCGTCTTATGTCTGAGTACACTGCCACATCCAAATGACTTGGTGGGCGGAATATTGTAGGTGTAACTTTACCATTTGGAAGAGGGTTTGTAGTAGAAAAATATTACTAGCATTAGAGACATTTCAATTTGAAGACCTGGTTTTAGCTTTACATAGAAGAACTAAAATTGGTTGGTCAGCAAACAACACAATAAGGTTTAACAGTACCAACCAGGTCAGAAAAAGTGCCATCATTTCCATCATGATCACTAGGGTTTTCTGTATTTCCTCAGAGAACAATGCTTGCAAAGAATGGGGGCAACTTTGAGAAATTAAAAACTAAGCAGTGAAGCTCACAATAATGTTAACCCCATTTGTAGATGCAAAATTTCAACAAGATGGATCTACAAACCACCAACAGGTTTCTCCATATAGTGGTATCTAACCATCAATATGCTGTCATATCTGTAGTAAAACATAACATTTTGGCATTTATTATCAGATGAGGGCACAACAGAGACATCAGTGTACAGGAGGATGCATCATTAACATTACAATCTTCAGGAACCAGGATCAAACAAACAATGTAATGTAGTGTAATGTAATGTAGTGTAGTGGTACCTACATTTATTGCTGGAGGCGCCTTGTCTATATCTAGAATGGTGGCAGGAAAGAATCGCACTATGTTATACTGTGGGCGGGTAAGGCTATTGGGAGATGGGGGGATTTTAAGCGGATGTTTGGATCCTTCATGGGTGAGGCTTCATCGTGCACCAATTCCCGAACCTGGGTGAGCATGGTGTCCCAAACCGACATAATAGGCTGACACAATAGGTTGTTTGCAAAGCCGGCTGGCTTCTTTGTAATAGAGAGCTATGTTCTCAGCTTCTCCCCATCAGAGGAGTGCCTTCTGCCATTGGGATACAGCTGGGAGTTGGCTGTCTTTCCAATGTAACATGAGGGTCTTCTTGGCTATCAGTAGTGCCAGGTTTGCGTATCATGCTCACACTTATAGTTCATTAGGGCAGTCGCCTCCCATGTGCAGAGAACAGTAAGCTTGGTGACTGTGGCCAGGATTTCCTGTATAGCGTTGCAGTACTGAGTTATCAAGGGGCAAGCCCATAACATGTGTTGTTGATTGGCTACGATGTATTGACATGTGCATCTGGTGAGGTGGGCTGCAGTAAATATACAATTCAATCTAGATGGCGTGAGGTAGGCTCTTTCAAGAACTATGTATTGTAAATTTTTGCAGCGTGCGTTACGGGAAACACTGTGTGGAAACTCCAGATCCTTGATCCACTCTGAGTCATGGAGAAGGCATGCAAAATCTTCTTCCCACTTCTGGCGAAGGGGTGTCAACGAGAACCCCATTTGTTCTCTTATGGCTTTATACAGCTAGGTGGCCAAGTTGCGCCCAATGCCCATGGTATTTAGCGTGCATAGGATGGCGTGGATAAGGGATTCCTCATCTACTGTGTGCCATAAGAGACGACACGTGGCTAAAATCTGTCCGCATGGGAGGAACTGTGAGGATGTCAAAATCTTGGTGGCACTGGTCGAAAGCGAGCAGTTGGTGATCCTGAAAGAGGGAGCCTACTGTGTATATGGATTTATCGTGCCAGGCAGTGAGATTGTCTGCCGTGAATGACCACGGGAACTTTGGTAGGCCTTGCAAATGAATTTCAGGGGCATATGAGCGTCAGCTGGAAAACCCAGGTTAGGTATTTCTGGCCTACCCATATGTGTAGGGACCAGGAGCAATGTAATTTGATCGAGGGTAAAAGGAGCTGTTGAATGACGTCAGGGGACAAGGGGCCGTCTCCAGTGCTGGTTTTGTACAAATTCTCATCTGCCTGCCAAGGGGACACTCATTGAAGTTGGACAGTGAGATGGTAAGATTCAAAGGAGGGAGCGCCCAGGCCGCCATATCCCACAGACAGTTGGAGCTTCTTGCTTAAAGCTATGTGGCAATTTGCCTAGCATCAATTCTAGTTCCCGAAAGAAGGAACAGGGTAGTCAGACTGGCACGTTAACGTAATAATATCATAGCCATGGGAGGACAATCATTTTTGAAAGGGTAATCTTGCTTGTGAGGGCAAGAGATAGGTGCTTCCAGAATCGAGTCTGGGACTTTAAGGCCATAATTTCCTGCTTCAAGTGGCCCTCAAATAGATCTTGCTGCAAATGCTAAAGGCAGATTCCCAGGTACTAAACCGTCATCCCTGCCTAAGTTAGAGTGACTCCTCCAAGCTGTACCTCCTGGGGGCACTGCGTCTTTGCACAGGGGGAAGATGCATGACTTTGTCCAGTTGACCCAGGGGCCCGCTGTAGCTTTGAAGTGCTGTTAGGCCACGTGGATCACCCCAATAATGGTAATGGTGCTCCAAAGATTGAGCAATAGGTCTTTGGCGTACTATGACACTGCATGAGTGGCGCTGTCCAGTGGAATGCCCCAATGGGCACCTTCCAACCAGAGATGAAGGGCCAAAGGTGATCATGAACAGTATTGGGGAGAGAATGCACCCCTGGTTGCGTGATGTACTGCGGCCCAGGACTAATCCATTTTGGTCCAAGTATATGATTTTAGGCAGGATCTACAGGTAATAGTCCGCAAGTATTTTCCCTAATATTTTATTGTCAGTGCCCAGGATAGCAATGGAACGGTAAGAGGACAGTTGAGTAGGGTCTCTGTCAAGCATGAGTAGGGAGATGAGAAGGGACTCCCGGAGCAAAGCCGGGAGCATCCCAGTGGTGACTGCCTTATTGTATTGTATATGTGGACCAGCTTAGGGGCTAGGTGGGTGGAGAAGCAGTCGTAGTACTTCAGAGGCAGACCATCCAGGCCTGGTGTTTTATTACCAGCCAGGTAGTGGGTCGCCTTTTTGACCTCGGCCACCTTGATTAAGTTATTGAGTTCCTTGCGCTCTACAGCTGTGATAGTGATTATGGGCAGGTGCTCTAAAAAATCTTCCTCTGTATCAGGGGCTGCGGCCTGGGGCACCCTGTAGATTGCAGAGTAGTAGTCATGGAATGCTTGCAATATGTCATGCTGCGAACGTGGGGGTCACCTGGCATGTTAGCTATGCAAGGGGGGGCAACCTGGCTTGTCTCCTCTGGAAAGTACTCATCCTGTGTAAGCCGCAAAGTTGTAGCACTGTAATAATGTTGCGTGGGTGGCTCTGGCCTTGTCAGTGTTGCGCATGTGGTGACATTGTGTGGGGCCTGCCGCTCGAGGCCTGCCAGAGTTGCCTCAGCGCCTTAAGATCGCGGTCTTGCTCTCGGTGGATCCCCACCACAGTCTGAATGCACACACCTCTGGTGACCTCCTTAAAGGTGTCCCATTTAATGACACACAAAGTGGCTGTGTCGCGATTGTCTTCAAACAAGGTTTCTACGCGGGCAATTTGGAAATCCCGGTAGAGTGGGTCATCTAGAACACCTTGAGGCATGTGCCATGTAAGGACAGGAGGAATGGGCACTTTCCAGACCATGTCACTTACTTGGGCTACACAGTCAGATATAATAAGGCCTAGGTGTTCTGAGTGACGGGACTGTGGGAGTAGGGATGTGGAGCATAGGAAATGGTCAAACAGACACATAGATCATGAGGAGCCGAGTAGTGTGAATACTATTTGGTGTGTGAGTTTCGCGCTCTCCAAGCGTCCAATAGCGACCATCGCTGAACCCATTGGGCAAATTGTGGCTAATGGATCTGCATGGTTGTATGGGGGAGAGGTGGGTATGACCTGTCTAAGTGGATGTCTAGAATACCGTTATAATTTCCACCCAGCACCCACGGGATGTCCACCCAGGGGGGCTAGCACTCTTGACAGGGAGGCTCAAAAGTTAGATTTGTCTGAATTTGGATTGTATACAGGCCATAGCAGTACATAGACACCATCTAGTCGGCCTTCCACGAAGTCGTATCTGCCATCTTTTTCCTTTACTGTGCTGAGCACCTGGAAGGGTGTGCCTGGGTGGATCCAAATCAAAGCGCCCCACGCTTATGACGAATATATTGTGCCATGTATTGTGCCCCTCCAACGCTTGTGGGGTCTCTGGAGTTTGCCGCTGGTGAGGTGCGTCTCTTGAAGAAAGCTAATGTGCATGTTTTGCCGCTTGACATAGGAGTAAACAGAGTAACGGCGGAGCAGTGAGTCCAAGTCCCATCATATGGTATGGGTGAGAAGTCGAATCTGTTGGCGATGCGTCATGGTGTAAAAATGTATGAAGGTGTTTGGCGGGTGCTAGCCATTGTGAAATGACTCACCAACAAATCACCCACCCCCAGGGAAAGACAAATGACCTAATCCACTTGTGTTGTTGGGTAAGCAGGTATGGGAATATAAAACCAAACTTGAACAACTTCCAGAGCCTACAGCAACTAGCTGAATGCCCAAACAGCTGCTTAGAAGTCATTTTGTGAATCGGGAGGATTTTGCAGTGAACTGTAAGGTTGGTAAGATAGTAAGCCTGGGAAGTGAACTCCGCTCCGTTTGCAGAGTTTGTGTGGTTTTTCACGCTCCGCGGAGCAGGCAGAGTTTTTTCCTCGCTCGCGCTTGCCAACAGTAAGTTGGCGAGTGCGAGCAAGGAAAATCCAACGCTAGACCACTTTCTAGCGAGATTTCTCAACACGGGCGGTCGCAGATGGTCACTACCACTCGCATTGAGAAACCTTCCATTCGTGTTGAGGAAGTTGCCGCTTGAGTAGAGCTTCTACTCGAGCGGCAGAAAAAAAGCAGCACCCTCTTGCACTGTGCGAGATGCCATTTGTGCTGATTTTACAGCACGGGACAAACGCTCCCTGAACTCCGCGAACTCTGCCCAGGCTTATATGATAGTATGAGAGGGCCGGGCATTAGGTGGGAGATCCGTATGGTCTTTGTTTGACGGGTATAGTCTGCTAGCCGCTCGGTGGAATTATGCTTGTCCATCGGCTTGTGAGACCACCAGGAATGGGAGGTAACCTCCCTGTATGCTGGCATTGAGTCTGCCTGATCTGTATGCAATGCTGGCAGGCCGACCCGGAGTTTGTTAACTTACCAGGGCGGAAGCTTTAACATTACAACAAGAAACTGGTCTAATGCATTTGAATGACGATGACACGTGTCAAATCAATTAATCAGCTGCCTGTGGCGTGACTTGAGGAAGCATCTCTGAGAAACGGGAGGGACCGGAAGAGTTGCCGTCAGTGCTGCTAGTAGAGTTTGTGTCTAGGTCTGGTGAGGGTGACGACTGCTGAATCGCCAGTGCACTGACGATAGCTGACTCCCACCCCATCCACAAGTCCTATTGCGAGGGCGCCCGCTCCATCAGGAGCCATGGCAGCGCGGCGGCCGCCCCATCTCTTTTGCCATTTGGTGCAGGGCAATCCATTATTAATTCTTGGGGCGAGCTTCACCGTCTGTATGGCCTTCGATCCAGTCCCAAGCCTGGGAGGGCTCTGTGAAGAAGTATGAGCGTTGGTTGTGGATGATCTTCAGTTTCGCTGGGTATAGCTGTGAGTTTTGAATATGTAGGTCCCGAAGCCAACGCTTTACAGCAAGGAAGGAGGAGGGTTGTTGTATCACCAACATCGTGTAATCGGGGAACACTGAGATCTTTCATCTTTCAAATTCAAGTGGGGATTTCTGTCTGGCAGCCTGTATGATGGCATCTTGGTCCTAGCATTAATTTTGATTATATTCTTTTTATCACCAAATAGATGTTATATTATATCCCGAAAAAATTAAATAAATCATCTTCCGGTATTTTATTAGAATGTCCACTTTGTTCTAAGAAATTAACTGGTGAATGGAGGCATATGTTTCTGGAATGCCCCAATTACATAATATTCCGACCAACATTTTTAGATACCTGAGCTCAAAATTGTAGATTCAGCTATCACCCTGTTACCTGCGCTATTTTGGAAGATTATATTTTTGCAAATAAATATAATCAAACTATATTTTTATAGCCATTACACTCTCTCGATCAGTCATTATTTAAATCTACTACGCCATCTGCATTCACTCAATGGCAGAAGAAACTCAATAAACGTAGCCATCTCCGGCATGTCCTATTCCACAATCATGATAAAGACTCTTTTATTGTAATCTGGCAAGCCTCTTTTTGGATAAGGCCTACTGTTAGGAAGACTGCAGCTGTTATAGTAGTTACAATGCAAATTTCAATTAATTATGTTTGCTATCTATTTCCTTATCAGCCTTATAAATCAAGAGTTAAATTATAACTACTCCTGCAAATCCTTAGAAATGACTGACTAATGGTTAGCAAAAATCCACTTTAGCCAACAACCTAGGTAGATGAGCAGAAAATAAAGGCTTGCTGGAGGTTCTTGTAAACCTTTTAACAGTGTAAAAAGATCCCAGGGTAGAATTGGAGAGTGCAGAATAGCTTTATTTAAAAAAATATCTTTAAAGTCCAGGAGCTAAAAGGATTATTTGTTTCCAATAAAACCCAAGAATCATTAAAACCTCGGATTACTGCCCACTAGGATTCTAAGATAGAGGCAGCTAAACCCTTAGAAAAATAATCACTACAAAAGTGTAAGTTCATTCTGTCCGATTCAACCCACCTTCAACTTTCCACCATGTTTCAAAAGTGAACCAGTGTTCACTATAGCAGGCTAAAGATGTTGAACTGCAAGATTTCTGAATGTCTAAGGCAACCTTTCTAGAGCAGCCTTAGAGTTGAAGCCTTACCCGCTTATTCTCAGTGGCATAAGGCAAAGGCAGGCAGAACGTTATGGGATAGAACTGAAGTAACAAGTGGTTGGCAGCAGGCAAAGAGGAGGGGCTACCACCAGATTGAGAATCAAGGGAAACCAAGGACTGGGAGGCCATAAATGTTCAATCAGTATTACCAATGCTGCTTCTCCCTTAATCCTGCTGAGCACATTGTGGTGGGGGGAATAGGAAGCAAGGCACAGATTAGACCCACTAGCCATGGCAGGGAGAGGGCGTCCACCACTCAAACTTCCTAAGACCCCGTCTCTCAGAAAAACTTAAGGAAAAGGGTTGCCTCTTTGTTGGCAAATGGACATAGCCACAGAGATCCCGAACTGATCTACAATCTGAAAGGCATTAGTTGAAAGCTAGTAATTCACAGAAAACTGGAATGCCCTGCTTAGGTGATCTGCTTTCTGAGTCTATTTTTGAGGATATACAATGTTTTTTTATGATAACAAGTGAATTTTGCACAAGTGCAAATCTGATCTGGTAACAGAGCTAGGGTCAGGATCTTGGTTCCTCCTCACAATTGATATATCACTCTGCCACCTGACTATCAGCCTTTATCAAGGTTGCTTTACCTTGAATCAGAGGTGAAAAACCTTGAGAAGCTTGCTGAATCACTGCTAGCTCTCTCCAATTGAAGACTGCATTTGTTGAGTTGTGACTATTGACCATGAAGATAATGAGTTTCCAAAGTAGCTCCAGAATCCAAATGACTTGTATCCATTATAAATCTTCATCAGAGACAGAGGATTTCTGTCAGAACATCTTCAGAGATCAGAGACATCTTTCTGTAGATGTTAAAGAACTAGCCACAGGACCAAAGATGGGGCAATGTCCGAAGGTACAGAAATGTGGCCATTTTATTTATGAGCCACTGGAGACCAGTGATTTAACAGCTGATCTAACAGCAGTTTGAGATGTAAATGGGTACAGGGAACGACTGCAGTTGTGGAAGTTATGTATCCCTGGACTATTAACCAAACTCTGGTAGGAGTTTGAGAAAGGGATAACTGTGATTTATGGCAACGTCTTCTGTTTTCCGAAATAAAAACTGATCCTCCATTTATTTGGAAGATGGTCCAATAATCTGAGCTAGCGAAAGTTGAGATTTTTCCAGATTCAATTAGTATCCCACTCCCCTCACACAGTTGCAGACTTTCAGAGCATTGGATTATACATTTAAAAATAAGGAGCAGAGATTAGCCTAATCTTTTAAATTGGTAAATATTTGAATGCATTTTGTATATATAGAAAAATGCCACATCAAGAGCCAAAAGATCGATAAATATTCTTCATGCTGAGAATATACCAAATGGAAGACCTCTGAACTGATAGGGATAATTTTCCAGACCAAATTGTAGAAATTTTGATTTCATGAATAAATCAGGATATAAAAGTAAGTATCGTTCAGTTCTAAAGTCACTAAATAGTCTCATGGAGCACTTAAAGGGATAATCTACTGAAGAGTAAATATTTTGAATGGTTTGTATTTCACAAACGTGTTTACACTCTTCAGAGCTAAGATTGGGCAAAATCCACCAACAGACTTGGGGATTAAAATAGTATTGAGTAATACTTTTGTTTTTCAGTCTTTGAGAACCTGGTTTGTCCCGTAAAGAATCTATTCTTTTTGGAAGTGCCTGGTGACATTCTCAATGTTGGTTCCAGAGCAGGATGTTGTAAGAATTACCATTGTGTACTACATTCCAAATCCAATCTTTCTGAATGATCGAAAGCCAAAACTTTGAAATAGTTGGATATTGGCTCCTTCTGAAATTGATGCATCATAGCCAGGCTTTTAGAGTCTGTTGTTTTTGTTGTTACAGTTTGCTTTGTGGACAGGTTTTACAGACAGTGAACCCTCTAGAATCAGCCTCGTAACGGACATCGACTGGCCAGAGATACATGGATTGTCCTGCGGGGGATAAAAGATTAAGAACATAAAGGTTGGAAACTAATGGGCTGGACAATTTTTCATTCTTCTACATTCTTTTGAATTAATTAATTCAACTCTGGACCAAACAGCTTTGGGCCTAGGAAAAGATGATACTTAATAAAAGTTCTTTGAATTCCTACCAATTTCCCAAACTTTAGCCAGAGATGATATCTTGCTGCTAAGAAAACCCCACTGCCATAGATAATGACCACAGCGAATATAAAGTCATGTCTGAGATGGACTGTACTAACAGCTCAATGGAACCCATTAGAGCAGGAGGATCCTCACCTTTTCTGGAAACAGTCAAACTCTGGCTTTTAACATTGCTTAATCTGCAAAGGGTGCGCAAGAACCTTCTTTAATTGAGAACTTTGAAGCAGCAAAATAAGTTTTGAAGCTCCTTATACCTTTTTTGTGTAAGGAATCAAGTGGGTTTGCTTCCTCTGAAGCAGATGAAGAGGAGGATACCATGCTTGTCAACATAGAGTGCACAATTTGAACCTGCAGAAAGTGTTTCTCAAAATCGTTAACTTAAACATTGTGTTAAAAACTCTCAGAATTCCAGACTTATCTATGTCTTTCCACTCTCTCAATAGCAGAGATATTATTCTGTGTAAATCTAAAGCATCAGGAAATGGACTGTGATATTGAATGTAAAAATCATCTCTCACTTCCAAGTCTGTTTTTTTAAAACCCTAATGGGTCTCTTAAATGGAAAAAGACATGCTGTAACTGAGATCATTGTACATATTTTCCTCTAGGCAAAAAGATCTTGATCATCGTCATCAACTGCTGCAGTATCTGAGAGGGATCTGGAGCTGACCTTTTAGCAGAAGGAATGTCCATGGATGCCAAAGCTGTGGAAACAGAGTTAGAAATTATATCCTGAAGCTGAGATGAGGAAAAAGAAAGCACTTTCTCCTCCTCTTGAATCACAGGCTCAACATTGTGCCTTTTCTCTGGGGACTTCTTTCCCTTCATATTTCTGAATTGGTACTCAAGCCAGAAACACCAGCCTTATATATGTAATGTTTGAAAGAGAAAATGTTTTTATAAAAATGGAGGAGGGTTGCCTGCTAAAGAAATGGTGGAAAGGAATGCCTAAAAGGCTCAGCCAGTTGTCCGCTTTAACAGAAAGTTTAAGATATCACATAAATCATAAATGGTTTGTCCTTGGCAAGAGTTGAACCTGTGTACTGCTGGTACCTGTGAGATGCTGCCTTTTTTCCATGGCTATAGCCAACACAAAAACTGTCCAGTGTAAATACACTCTAAGTTGAAGCCCTCCTTAAGGGAGGACACCATAAGGTATAGATAGGCCATCTGGTTTTAGGTTTAAACCTATAATAACTGATAAAACCCCACCGAAAAGAAATTAGCCATCACCGGTGTAAACATATAAACACTGAAAAAACACCTTCGCAACCACAAACTAAGTGCCAATCAAAGGAAGGAAAAGATGAGTGAAAGAGTCTTTTTTATTTCTTCCTGAAGGGCCCAATACAATGTAACTTTGTTATACAAGGCCGCAGCAAGAAAGACTGGGCTAACATAATTCTGCTTGAGTTTTGTTGTTTAGGGATGTCACTAAAATATTGTTTCTTCTTCCTTCTGCTTTTTCAGTTTTGTGGTCTTTGGTCTAAAGATGCAGTCATTAAAAGCATGTTTTAGGTCTAATTTATTTATTTTTTTAAACTGTAGAGAATCAGGAAATATCAAAATCATATTTGATATGTTGGCTACATTTGATTTCACTGATAGGTAAATTGGCTGATTTCATAAGAATCTTCCCAATATGTACCATCACATTTACCCACAGACAGAGAATGGGTGAAATTCTTTGATACATCAGCCCCCTTTTCAAGTGAGTCAGTATTGATTGTAGGTGAATTGCCAAACACCCCAGGCTTTAAACATTCAATGCAAGGTGTAGTGACAGGTATATGTGAAAAGAATGTTGTCACCCAGCATCTGAGATAGTGGTGAAAACATGACACCAGATGTTTGGTAAACATGGAACGCAATGTCACTTGGAATGCTGCTGCAAAAAAGTTCCTACCAAGTTCAATATAGATTGGAGTGATATTGTTTGTATTTGCAGTAATTCAGCTACGTATATGAAAAAGTTGTATGATGACCTATCAAAATCAACACCTGAGCTGAAGTGCTTCCCTGTAAGAGCCCCTTGTCACTTTCTAGATGGTATGCTGAAAGCATCTTTACAATTTTCTGAGTTAATGAAGAATGCTATTGACTTTGTGGTCCATTCTAGTGCACTGTTTTGTTCTGCCCAGGAACTAAAATGCAAATATTTCTTATTTTGTTCTTTGTGTGGCATCAAAGAAAGATTCATCCTAACTGTGTCACTTAGCCGGTGGTTCTCAGTACTAGAGGTTGTGAATGCTATATTATCCATGTGGCGACTGTTTACAGAATTTTTGCTCAGTGATGATGCCAAAGGCAAGAAATGTGATGATCTCTGGTCACATATTGATAGTGATGTGAAAAAAGTACAGTCTACTGCATGCTTAGGTTTTTACAGGAAAACATGACTGTTGTAGTGGACATAATCAAAATACTAGAGTATGAAAACACCCTTGTCTACCAATGTTTAGCGTAAATGGTGTAGATGTGAAACATCTTTTTGAGATTAGGTTGGTCGACCCTTTTAGTGACTTTGGCACTGCAACATGCTCCATGTTAGAATTCTTGCCACTTGGTAAGCAAAGAAATGTTGAGGAGCAATTCAGGAAATTTTATTTTACAGTGTATGGGAAATGGCTTGCAATGATGCATAGAAATATTTCTTCACCAACCATGGCATTTGAAGTTAATGAAGCCTCACTGAGGTACTCTGCACAAGTTCTAGATCCCTTCTGAATTTTCTCCAGACTTTGAAAAGTACTGCTTCATTTTTGACTGCTCCAATAACTGAGGGCATATGCGCCCAATTCAATGCATATGTTGCAGAACATGTCCTAGAGAATCACAATCTTCAGATGCACCAGTATTGGCATGGAAAGCTAAGTCATTGGCCAGAGTTAGCAAATTGTGTACTGGCTGTTTTGGCGTTGCCCCTTAGAAGTGCCAATGTTGAGAGGGCCTTTTCACAGATAAACGTTTACATGGGAAGGAAAGAGCAAGCGCGCATGACCAAAGACTAACTAAAGAAGTAGTGTATGGTGTACTACAATAAGTTTGATTTATAAAACTGTATTTGGCCCTCATATACCCTGTACACACACTGTCTATACACTATCAGTGCAGAAAGCAAGCAATAATTAAAAGCAAAACATTCCATAAACACCGGAAAATCACTGCTTCTGTTGTTTTTAATGGCGTGAAAATGTGTAACCACTGATAACCACTGATTTTTTAAGGTATTGAAAACACTGAAACAACCCCACCAGAATTTACCAAAAATAGAAACTGAAAACAGGAAAGCCTAGGTATAGAATTCATAATAACTGACTTTGCTAAAGCTCTGTGACAAAGGCCAGTGGGAAAGCCACTTGAATGGCTTTCTGCAAAAGAACAAAAGGTCTTGTTATAGATGAGGCCTGGAATGAGTGTGTGCCTCCTTTATCTTCATCATAAAGGTCCTGCTACAGCTGTGACCTGGAGTACGCTTGTCAGATAACATACAGCTTCCTCAAATGGGTGCACTTTAAAAATGAATGGAAATATGTAATAACACTAACTGCAATGCTAAGAAACAACAATGAAAAAACAAATGTACCCAGGGTATCATCTAGAGGCCAGAACAAAAACAGTGTTCTTCCTGTTAGAGATCGAAGGATATGGAGTGGAGAGAAAGCCTAGCTTTTTTGGTAGAATTGGAAGAAAGACTTTGTTGTTTGTGCAGAAGTAATCTTGCTTTCAATTTGTGCATACTAGAGTGAGCTGTCCCAGGTGGATGAACATCTCAATGAAGTAACGACTGGGATGAGGAAAACAGACTAATAGGTAGTGTGAGCTTCCAGGAACGCTGGAAGGATTTACGTCACAGATGGCAAGGTAGTTTTTGTTGATGGAGCTCCTTCCTGTCACCTTACATAAAGATGTTTTTCAGGTCTTGTTGTGATTTGGTGCCACATAGTTGTGGTACCCTAGGGCAGAAGGCAGCTGCCTTATAAAAGTTTCAATCCTGTGAGGGTCACATTTTTCATGCACTCTGTTACAGATTTATCACCATTTAGTGTTGCCACTTGTAGTCATCCAGACTCACCCCTGATTCTGACTCGAACATCGTGCAGATGTGGCTCAGTGCATGGCAAATATTATTCTGTTGAGCAATTCTATGGTTCCATAAATCATGACAGCTTTCACGAATAATCATTGTAATGTTTATCGCTGTTGAAAGCACGTCACAGACGGTGGTATCAAATGCACAGGTAGTGCATGTGGAAGCCCCCACCATCCGTGTGTGTTTAGTTTCACCACTGGTGATGTCAGGGGCTAATAAAAGAGAGGCGTGGAGCAGGATGAGTCCGTCAACACCGCACACTGAAACCAGACGTGTGTGAGCACGTAATTCATTTCTAGGCCTGACAGCCCGGCCCGCTAGGTTGAGAGAGAGAGTCACAGACAGGGCATGTAAGAGCCCTTGGACTCTACAGTGGCGATGAGATGGAGGAAGCCAGCAGGCCCGTGCATGTGTCTATTTTCCATCTGGACCCTGAGTGGTGGCTGCCTGGTTCACTGTAGGCCTGGTGGTGCTCGTGCTGAGGGGCAGGGGGTTTGAAGTAGAGTGTGCCAATGTGCAGCGGTGGCCTGTCTTCGCGATGTGGTGTGCAGCAACCAATAGGCAATCCTTCAGCCGACAGTGCTTGCGCCTCATCACCTGGAATGAGAGGGCCACGCCCTCACAGCTACTGCTCAGCTAAGGCGTGGTGGCCACTGCTCCGACCTCCCATGCAGTGTTGCTCATGCCACACCTGTCACTTTCAGGGCCCCTTGATCTCTGTGTACCTAACACCTGAGACTGGACTGAAGCGAGGCACAGAAGTCAAGCCCAAGTGGCCATGTGCCTCAGTGCTGGTGGTGGACGAATTCCCAAGGGTTCACTAGGCATCCCAGCAGAAGTGACTGGTGGCTCAGCGGTGGGGAGTCCTCTACACACCATTCACTGCCAGGGATGTGCCATCAGTGAGCAGACCTTACCTCGCATCACCATGGCGGGTGTTCCGGTTATTGAGTCATTCTTTATTGAAGGGGCCCCATCGACACAAGCACCCAAATGGAGGGACTGTGTGGGGTGCCTTGAGCTGTACTTTGAGGCTACCTCCTTCACCACAGATAAAAAAAGAGAGCACTCCTATTCCACCTTGGAGGGGAAGGAACACACAAATTCTACAAAACACTCACAGAAACGAGACACATACAATACCCTTGTTGCAGCCCTCAATGCTAACTTCGAGCCCATGGCTAACCAAGGCTATAAGCGTTTCATCTTCAGACAGGCCCGACAGGAGGTGGATGAGTCCCCCGACAGTTTCTATAGCAGACTCTGGGAGCTAGCTAGCACATGTGGGTTTGCAGGTGAGCAAGAGGAAATATGCAGCCAGATTATCCAAGGGTGCACTTCGTTAAAGTTGAGGGAGAACATTCTTCAAGAATATGGCAAGTCCCTACAGGACATTCTCACCATGGGCTGATCAAAAGAGCTCTTGAAAGAGCAAGAGCCTTCAATTTGGAGGCTGCATTACATTTGACATTCAAGACAGAATCTGTGAATACTGTCTAACAAAAGAAGGCCCGGGAGAAACTGAAAAGGACACAGGAAGCCACCTGAATACGTGGCTACTGCGGAGGGCCCACTCAAAGCCCCACAGACTGCCCCACAAGAGGGAAGAAGTGCACTAAATGTGGGAATTATAACTATTTCATGAAAGAGTGCTGATCGACCACTGCCAAAGAGGCTGTCCACACCATCACAGAGGAAGGGGAAGATCAAGATGATATGGATGATGACTCCATGGACCACGTACTACACTCCGTGTTCACAGTCAATAAAGCCACGGAAACCCATTGATCACTGCCACAAGTTGCATACAAGTAGGGGACAATATACAAAGCAGACATATACAAAGCATTACCAAACCAGCACCCACTGACCCAGGCCAAGGTCCTTGTCTTTGGACAAAACATCTGCCCATGCTGGGAAGGTTCAAGACCCTGATCTCACATGTCAATGCCAGAGTAAACAATATATTTTAAAGAACCCGATAGCCGATTTATTTACAACGAATCAATCTTCAATCATTACTAACCCACTGTTATTTAAAAGAAATCTTTTTATTTAATTGACTTTGATTATTCATGAACAATTCATACCAATACCATAAACAAACTTCATTGATCTGTACATTCACTATAGTTACATTTCCTATTTCCAAAATTACATTAAAAATGCAATATTTCATCATAACAATTTCATCAATCTCAAAAAAGAATAAATTAAAATAGAAACCCCGATCATTCAATGATTCATACCAATCACTCAATAATATATACTCCAAGCACTAGTCCCTCCCACCCCAGAATTCCTCATAGCAATACAAAGAGGAGACCCCTCTTCAGTCTTCCATCAATGTGTCTTGACCAGAGGGATCAATACACGGTCAATTTGTTTTGGGATACACTTCACGAAATAGTTAATGCCAGGGTAAATGCCACCATATACGTCACAGAGGAAGGGCAAGGTATGCTTCTAAGCAGCAATACAGCTGTGGCTCTGGAACTGGTTAAGTTTGTATTTGGCATACACACCTTTGAAGGGATTGGGTGCATGAAAAACAAACTAGTACGGCACCACATCCTGTCCATCCAACCAGTAACCCTACATCATTGCAGGATAGTGTTCCACTTGTGGACAAAAGTTGAAGCGGAGCTGGTCAAGCTAGAAAAGGCAGGGATAATTAAGAAGGTCACCTGGCCAATGTCTTGGGTATACCCGATGATTGTAGTGAAGAAGAAGCCTAAGCAGCCAGGTGAAGTCCACATTTGCGTAGACATGAGGTTGCTCAGCTTAGCAATTTGGGGTGAGCGCCATCTCACTCTCACCATTGATGATATAATTGGGGAGCTGAGTGGTGCTCAGTGGTTCTCCAAATTCGACCTTCGATCAGGGTACCACCAGCTAACCCTGCACCCTTACTCGAGGTATATCACGACTTTCTCCACAAACAAAGGCCTCCAACACTGTTGCTGCCTCAATTTCAGCATTTCCAGAACTGCTAAAATGTTCCAAAATGCCATTCAGGAGATGCTTGCCAGTCTCTTGGGATTTCTCAATGTGAGCAACGACATCCTTGTGTATGCTACAACCATCCAAGAACACCACAAATGGCTCTGAGGGGCACGTCGCAAGTGTGAGTTTATAACACAAAGGATCAGCTTTTTGGATACACGTTCTCCGCAGATGGCGTGGGCCCTGACCCTTCCAAAGTGAGAAATGTGAAGAAAGCTCCAGCCACATCCAGTGCATCTGAGGTGAGAAGTTTCTTAGGTATGGTCAATTACTGTGGTCGGTTTATACCACACCTGACCAACCTGGCACAACCACTGAGGGGCCTCACCAAGTTCATAACCCCATGGACCTAGAGCGATGACCAAACGAAGGCTTTTCAAGCAGCGAAAAGTCCACTGGCTTCAGACACTACACTAGCTTACTTTCATCCATCCATACCCACTACTGTAGCAGTCGACACCAGCCTGATGAGACTAGGGGCAGTCCTATCGCAAGAACAAATCTGCGGAGACTGGGTACCCGTGGCATATGCCAGCCAATCCCTGATAGCACATGAGCACAGGTACTCCCAAATTGAAAAGGAGATGAATGCCATACATTGAGCATGTTGCCACTTTTGCATATATGTATACGGACACCCCTTCTGTGTGAATAGAGACCACAAGCTGCTCATACCTCTGTTCTTTGGCACCCCCTCTAAGTACCCACCCTGCAAAGAAAATGATGCTCCAGTTACAAGACTATGATTGCCAAGTCGAGTACCAGCTAGGAGCAAACAACCTGGCAGAATATCTTTCCAGGTACCCAAGAGAGGTGATCCAGGAGGAGGTCGGATAAGCAGAAGACACCAAGAAGTATGTAAGGTACATGGTGGAGCGATCCCAACCTTTACTTCTGTCCCTTGACAAGATGTGTGCAACACTGCAATGTTCGCACTAGGATGCATGATGCACTTGCCTCCCTTCATTTGTAAATCATGTTGCCTCCTTTCTACACAGAAATCCTTAAGACATCAAACCTATACGAGGAATTGTGATATTTTAACCAAGAACCCTCAAAACTCTCACTAGCATAGGGAGAAAAAGAAAGTACTCTTTTTAAAAGGGTAATACATCTTTAAGGGAGCAGAGAATTTTAAAAAGCACATTTTGTACTAGCAAGTTAATAATGAAATGTCATTAAACAATCCAGAATTATCTCCATGAAAAAGACAAGCCTAATATTTAAAGAATTTAGATGCGCCTTAGCACAGCTTAGCATTTACCAGTTGCTTTAATGAAATGGCAATAATAGTAGATTCGTTCTGATTCTACGCTGCATTAATGGTATTTCATTAACTTGCAATAGTTACAATTAAGTTCCTCCAACACAAGTCTAATTGACACTCAACAAATTAGCAATTGCAGGTTGATGGAATAAAAGTCGCGTGCAGTTTAATGCCTGATGACCTCTAATGACGCTAGAGCAGCTCGGCACCTCAAGCCTGTGAGCACGTGCGGCCGAATATCAATTTGGATTAGGACAGAATAAAGCTGGAGGCAAATACAAAAGCTATTTGCAAGGAGAGATTACTGCTTAGAAAGCATCAGGTACGAACTGGATAGGAGGAAACGGGGGCTTAGAAGACACAATTCAAATCGTCCATTTGGAAAAGCAGAACACGTTTTACTGGGAAGGATCATGCATAATACAATATGTACTCTGCATAGAAGGCATTTTAATTCGCAAGTCATTGTCTGACAACAATGTGCTATTCTGGTCAAATTCGCTTAAGTACACCTCTTGCAAAGTTCCCCATCTACCATTCTATGTAAATATTTACATGCATCCACTGTACAAGGTTCAAGGCTAGGGTAGACAAACTCATTCATCAGTCAGTAAGGGCCATATTTATGACCCAGTTTGCGTCGCTCTTGCACCACGTGGTGCAACAGCAATGCAAACCGTAAGTCATATTTTTGAAGCCATGCAAAGCCACTTTGCATGGCTTTGAGTGGCTCCAAAAACATGGAGTAATGCAACGCAGTGCAAATTGCTGCATTGCATTAATCTGCCCTGTGTAGGTGTTCCATGGGCGTTGCGTGGATGTTCCCACACAACTCCCATGGTTTTTGGCGCATTCCCAGATTCACAAGACCTTGTAAACCTCGGAATGTGCAAAAAAGTTACGCCTCCTCAGGGGAGGCATAAAGAGGAGAGAGATGTTTATTTCGCCTAGTTTCTTTGCTTTCTATGAGAGGAAAAAGCTAGCCAGGATTGTTTTTGTGCAGTAAAGTGTCCCTTCCTGCACAAAAACAATCCTTCCTAAAATAGAGGCACCCATGCTCCATGGTGCAAGGGTGCCTGCATTGTCACTAGGCTGCCAAAACGGCTCCAGCGCAAGGGAGAAGGACAGGAATGTGCCATATTGGATTAATACTGTGCATTCCTGCCCTTTGCCTGTGCCGCAGGGCAGCAAGGTGGCTTGCTGCATTGCACCACAGATTACATAAATATGGCTCTAAGTGAGGAGCACTCATGTGATCATCGTGGTGGTGTGAAGTGCTTCTACTCAAATCATGCTGATGCTGACAGAAATATAGGAGGTCTCTTAAATGAAGCAGCATGTCAAGTGACATGTGAAAAAGTTTCTGATAGACTTCTAGCCATAGATTCCTCTCCCAGTGGCGGCTGGTGGAATTTGAAACTGGTGAGGCGTATGCAGAACGAATGAACGTATGCGAGCGAGCGCAGCGAGCGAGCCCAAAGGCAAATAATGGAGGGTCGGGGGGGTTCTCACCCGTGAAGACATTTTTTAAAAATTGCCATCTTTTTGGTGCGATTTTCAGCACTATTTCTGTGATAAATGGACTAAAAATTCAGTTCTTCTAGGCGTTCATAAAAGAAAACTCATACATTATTTCAGAGAATTTCTGGGTTGCCAAGCAAGTCTGACTTCTGAAGAGGGCTAGGGTACTAAGCAAGACTGCTTTGGCTCTACCCTTTCCAATAGAAAACACTAGTTAGCGATGTGAACAAGTTCAATGGACAAACCTGGGGTCTAGGGTTAGTCACTCTCCTGAGAAAGAAATTTAAAAAGATTGGCAAATGGTGCATTTTAAAGCAAATTAATGCAGCGATAAAGCAAGGCTTATTAAGCAGTGGAAACGTATAGTCTTGAAATATTAAACACATTAAAAACTGCCCTGTATCTTCTTGCATTAATTTGTTCAACAGTTACTGTAATATGTAAATTGTTCTGCATGACAACTTTAGCCCTTTAAAATGTATGCTTGCCCAGTGTCTTGCACTGCATGCAGCATTAACTTTGGAAAAATATGCTCTCCTTTTTGTACTAACGGGGGAGACCAGCAGTTTGTATTAGGATTGTCATTTCTGCACCTAGAAATACGGGCAGGACAAAATTGCACCTTACTAGTACCAGTTTAACACCTGAACAGTGCAATCGGCCACCAGCTGAAAGGACATCAGTTAACACTTGTAAAGAGTCTGCCATTGCACTCTTTAATAACCTTTAATCAGTTTGAGCTAAAAAAAAACCTATTTTTATTGGAGAAGTCTGTTAGTTGTGCAGGGCGACATCTTCAACCTTGTCCTTCTCGAAATCATCAGCCAATGCAAGGTCACATATTCTTGGGGTAGACTGGCCACGTTGCCACTTCACTTTACATCAAGCCCAAACAACACACCAAGGTCATTCCAAGACAGAAATAGAAACCATCAGACCCTTCAAGTATTTCTGTATGCCCAAGTTATAGGACAAAGTAAGATCTCACCCAATATCACCAACCCAGCCACTGACATCAATACCCTCCCTACCCTTCTAGAAAACACACTCCTGAAAAAAACATATACAAATCCTAATAGTGCTCACTAACTTTACTAGTTGTACAGTGCTCAGTTGTGCCTGGTTAGGTTTGTGCTTTATAAATACCCACATACATACATACAAAAATAATAAATGTGTTAATAAAATAGTGTTGCTGGGCTTCCATGTAATACAGGGCTATTTTTCAGTGAATAACAGTTTTGATAGGGTCTGTTGAATATGTACAGGTATTTCAACAAACTTTATCATTTCATGTCACTGGACTGGATTTTGCATCAGTTTGTTCAGATGTCACAACAGCTAGACTGTGACAGTACTGTGCCGAAATACAGCCTGTGCATACATGGACAGCTAGAAGGTCGCTAGTGAAGTGGTGACAGAACCGTGTCGAAATACAGCCTGTACATACATGGACAGCTAGAAGGTCGCTAGTGAAGTGGTGACAGTACCGTGCCGAAATACAGCCTCGCAGCCTGTGCACGGACAGTCAGAAGGTCGCTAGTGAAGTGGTGACGCTATTGTGCCGAAATACAATGTCCTACCCCAAGCATAAACAGTCAGAAGGTCACTAGTGAAGAGGTGACAGTACTGTTGCAAACTACAACCTCCTAACCTGTGCATAGACAGATTCAAAAGGTTAGTAGTGAAGTGGTAACAGTATAGTGCCGAAATGCAACCTCCTACCCCATGCATCGACAGTCAGAAGGTGACTAGTTAAGTGGTGACAATACCATAATGAAATGCAAACTCATACCTTTGTGCATAGACAGTCAGAAGTTCACTAGTGATGCGGTGATAGTACCATGATGAAATGCAACCTCTTACCCTGTGCTCAGAGAGTTAGAAGGTCCCTAGTGATATGGGGACAGTACAGTGCCAAAATACAACCTCCTACCCCGTCATAGATAGTCAGACGTTCACTAGTGACTTGGTGATGACATCATGATGAAATGCAGTTTGAAGGTCACTAGTGAAGTGGTGACTACCGTGCCGAAATACAACCTCCTGCCCTGTGCATACACAGAAGTTCACTAGTAATGTGGTGATAATACCATGTGGAAATACAACCTCCTACCCCGTGCATAGACACGAAGACACTAGACAAGTGGTGACAGTACAGTCCCGGCCGAAATACAACCTCCTACCCCGACTGTCAGCATTTCACTAGTGATGTGGTGATAGTATCACGATGAAATACAACCTCCTACCCCGTGCATAGACAGTCAGAAGGTCACCAGTGAAGCGGTGACAGTACAGTGCCGACGTTCTACCTCCTACCCCGTCACAGACTATCAGAAGATCACTAGTGATGTGGTGATAGTATCATGATGAAATGCAGCCTCCTACCCTATGCATAGACAGTGAGAAGGTCAGAAGTTGTCCCAGGCAGCGAGACAGCCGTTAAGCAATCACATGGCCAGCATAATGTCTAAAGCTAACTAACCCATGTTCATAAAGCCCACGTGCACAAGATGCAGGGTCAGGAATGCAATGAAAGCATCTCCTTGTGTGTAAATCTGTGCACGAGGCAGTGCTGCTGTCTTCTCTCACCACAGCCTCTACACTCCCGAACCTCCTCTTGTGAGGGATGGGCCACTGACACACAAGCAGCACGACCACGTTGAGTGTTTCCTGAACACCCTGTAAACCTGCTACCTTCCCGGCCCCTCCTTCTTTCGCCACAGTGGTGTTTCTTTTTCACTCTCGCAGTCATTCTCTCCCTACCTGACACTCACTCGTTCCCTCACCCCTTCCCTCTTTTTTTTCTTTCTGACGCATTCTTTCTCTCCCTCGCTCTATTTCTTTCTCACAGGCCTGGACATTATTTTCCTCTTTCTCAATCTCTCACTCCCTTATTTCTCCCTCAGTCACTCTCGTTTCTACCACGTATAGTGCTCGAAGGCCCCTCCTAGACACTTTACAGCAGGCTTGGCTGTGATTTCATGTCAAGCTCAGCAGCGATGCCTCGTATCTGAGTCGCATATTAGAAGCAGGAGTTGGGAGATGTGCCCGGTTGGAAGAAACACTGGAACAGCACAAACAAGGTACAGCGCAAAACAGTACCGAACAGCAACTCCAAGGCATAAAATAGTACACTGCAAACCAGCACTGCAGAAAGAAAGGATAGCTAATAAAGCGCCTCGTCAGGGGTATCAAGTTCTATATAAATGCAATGTCAAAATGCTACACAACAGCACAGCAGAAACTATGCAGCATGAAGAAAGGACAGCACAAAAAGAATAGCGCAGAAAGTATAGAA
This sequence comes from Calotriton arnoldi, assembly GCA_963921515.1. Lineage (NCBI taxonomy): Eukaryota > Metazoa > Chordata > Amphibia > Caudata > Salamandridae > Calotriton > Calotriton arnoldi. The sequence continues at coordinate 49,833 of CAWUFW010003799.1, read as the reverse complement.
AAAAAGGAGCTCAGCACCAAGGGGGTGCAACAAAACAAACACATCACAAAGGGAGCATACCACAATAATAACACAGCATTAATGCTTTAAGAAAAGAACACAGCACTGCACAACTAGATTTCAGGAAAGAAAATGCAGTGCAAAGGAAGAGCAGCGCCGGGGTCAGTGCAGACAGGAAAGATGCAGCGCAAAGAAAGTGCGGCATACGGACAGTATGGCACAAAGACACTGTAGCACACAGTGAGCACAGCACACACGATATGCAACAGAAACTGTACAGAACAAAGAGCGTTAAAGGGAAAGTGTAGCACAAAGAGCATAGGAAAGAGAACAATGCACAAAACGTGGCGCTCAGCACGAATAAAGTAGCGCAAGTGTATTAAAAGATAAAACAGCACAAAGTCAGTATTGCAGAAAAATGTATTCAAGAAAACCTAGCATCACAAAAGTGCAAAATAAAGAGCACAGTACAGGGAACAATACAACGAGAGTATAGCACCCAACGTGAGCATAAATAGTGAGTGAGGGAGAGATCAGAAACATGGAGTGGGACATAAAGACAATGCACCATAAAGGTTGCAACACAGAGACAGGGCAGCACAAAGACCACTGCACCAAACAGTATTAAGCAAGGAGAGCACACAAAAAAAGAATATGGCCTAAAAATCAAAGCACAGAGACAACACAGCACACAAAGCATAAAATGACAACTATGTGGCACAAAACAGCACATTACAAAACAGAGTAACACAGAGACAGCACAAAACGGTGAGGTTTAAGGAGAGCACAAGGCAAAAACAGTAGAGGAAAAGAGTCAAATACCGAATGCACCATACAAAGACAGAACAGTGTACTGCCAACACGGATCAAGCACAGCACAGCTCAATAACAAAGCAGCACATTTGAGGTTAGGACAAAGACAGCACACACTATGACAGCTTTGACTAAAGAATACAGAACGAAATGCAGACTCTGCAGCATACGAACAATTAATTCTAGGGAAAGAACAAACGTCAATGAACAAAGACAAAAACAACATATAGCGAGCACAGTACGAAAGACTGTTCAAACATAGACATTGCAGCACAATGACAGTGCGGCACAAAGACAGGCCCCCTAGAGCCATTTGCAGGCGTCTGTCGGGTACATACAGTATGAGCTTCCCAAGACGTGCTCTGCCGATCCCTCCTTTCCTTAGGTAGAAAGGTGCTCATTTCATCGCTTTACACATTAAATCCCCGATAACGCCAATATACTACTAACCAATTATGTTATGTTAATATAAAATTGTAAGACTCACTAGTACCGAGAGGGCTGCTCAGCGGCTTACCAAAGAGACAACGAGCCCTAATCTATGGAAAGGAAATGGGCCCGCTGCTTCCTGACTGGCTGGGCATTTATTTAAAGATTTATTGTAAAGTGCTAACTCCCCCCAGCCGGGTTTCAGAGCGCTATACTGAGGAAAAGTGTGGGAACACCCGCAAAGTCAAACACGGTTTGCCTGGTAGCATGATAAAGCAGTCTGTTTACAATACAATATGTGTTAGGCTGTATAGAGAAATACAATGCACGGAATGCATGCACTGATGACGGATATATAAAGACATGATTTGGCAGCAAGCACGGCTCGCGGGGGGGGGGTGTCGCGCGGGGGTGGGGGAGTTTTAAAATAAATAAAAGAAATCCTACCTGAGCAGCAGGTCTGCCGTCCGCGCTGCCTCGGGTCCGTTGGCGCCTACAGCCCCTCTCAGCCAATCCTGGCGCTGCCAGCAGTGCCAGGATTGGCTTAGGGCACGGTTAGTACTCGCCCACCTGCCCATTAGGAGACCGAGGTTTGAGCCTTTGCTCAACCCTCGCTCTCCTAATGGGCATGCGCAAGCCAGTGCAAACACAAGTGCGCATGACTGGGCACGGCGCGAAAATTCGCTGCCCTTCTCCACTAATGCGCACTTGTGCTGCTGCCTGTTGCCCCTGGTCCTTCTGACAATCATGTCAGTTAACATGACGCCGGACCGCCCACCCCCGGTGGGCGGTCCGACGTCATGCTGACTGACATGATTGTCAGTTCTCCCTCGGCGTCTTTGAACTTAAGTAAACTGATTCAGTTTACTTAAGTTCAAAGACGCCGAGGGAGCTGCGGGCGTGGGGGCTACGCCCCAACGCCCTAATGGACGCACCGCCGCTGTCCTCTCCTTTTGAATATTCCCTAAGTGTCAGACTGGATCTGGAAACTTTTAAGCAGTACCTCTGCACTGCTGGTAGGTGGCACCATGTGGCTCCGCACAGACGCTGTTCCACTCTGTAAATGAAGTGTGTGGTCTATACAGGAGCCACTCCCAGGTGCTTACGTGAGTTCCTTTCTTTCCACGCCACCAGACGTGGATCTGGAGATCCCTCTTGTCTCTCTCAGACCTGTACCTTGTACTTTCTACCTAAAATTCACAGTTTGCAAGGGATTGTCTCCCCCCAAAAACTACAAGTTTTAAGCCCTGTAAAGACTGTCACAAACAAATATCTGTGACAGACCCCAATCAGGTGTGCCTGTGGTGCCCTTGGGTTGAATCACAACTCTAAGGACTGCAGCGACTGTGAGTTAATTAATCCAAAGTCAATATAGGACAGCAAGGCAAAACTGTACATTGTCAAACATAAGAAGTCCAAGTTGAAGGTTCAGGCCCAGTCCTATTCTCACTCTAGAAGTCGACAGAGCTATTCCAGTGATCATTCTACATCGAGGTCTAAATAATCCTGTAAGTCTAAATAGAAACATATGAAATCAAAGAGGGATTGGGGCACCTCTCGACACTTGTATTCTCCTCAGAAGACACGAGTACGGCACCATGGCTCTCAATCTCGCTCCCAGAATCCATCATCTTCAAAGCCGATCCCACAACTGGCTTTGGTACAACCTAAGGGCCTCATTTATGAAAACTGTCACATGGCTGCAATAAAACAGCAATGCAACAGTTTTCACTGCGCCTTCCTTGGGATACGATGGATGCACCGTATTTAATGTATGGCGCTCCATGCCGCAAGGAATGACAGATACGTTAGGAATCCTGACGTATCTGTTGGCACAAAAGTCACGCATTGCTGGAGTTGTGTTGCAAGCATGAAGCAACTCCAGCAATGCATGGGGAAGGCCTGCACCTATGGTTTTGACGCAGTGGGGTCCTAGAAGTGTCACAGTGAAATCACATAGATTTCACTGCGACACTTCTACGAGCCTTTATTTACGTGGTAATGCCCACCCTGCATACATTATACCCGACGCAGGTATAATGTAGTGCAGGGTTTTACAAGGTGACGCATCTGCCTTGTTGCCCAAGTTTCTCAGCTGTTTCTTCTGTTTTTGTATCCAGGCACAATGCACCTTACCTGTCTGTCCGTACAGAGGATTATATCCACGCACAACGCACTTTCTGGCAAACTTTTATAACAACAACATCCCCCCGGATAAAGTTGGGGTTATTGTAAAAAAATTGGGCAGGGATTTGAAGTCTATACGCAATATTAATGCTAAAGATACAATGTTAATCGTGGGGGGGATTTTAACTGTGCTCTGTGTTCTAATGTTGATGATTCATGTGGTTTTTCAAATGAGGAAGGGATAAGTAATTCCCACTTTCGGCATTCTGTGTTGGGAGAGATGCTTAATGAAGTACTTTTTAGTCTCGATTTGGGTTTTGTAAACGGATTTCCTGCCCCTATGCCCTACACTTTTAATGGCAGGGGTTATGTTCTACTATAGACTACATATTAACGTCAAATAGTCATGCGCATAGTCTCCACTCGTTTTTTATAGCTGACAATTGTTTGAGTGATCATTTTCCCCTGTGTCTTTCTGTCTCACTATCGACAAGTAAACCTGCTAGGCTTGATAAAGATGATCAGATGCTAGAAAATATAGCAATTGGGAGAACAAATGGTTATACTTTGTTCTGGTCGATGGTAGATCCGACAGCAATACTTAAGACTGTGGTCGATAAATGTAAATCTGCTTTTAAGATATGTCTGAGTGAAACAGCTGTCCCAGATAGCATTTTATCTTCTTTTCATTTGATCTCAAATGCAATAAGGGAAGCATTGTGCATCAAGAAACGGAATAAGGGGCAATCGTGTGGATGGTTCGACTCTAGGTGTACCCGAGCATACTCCAACTTAAAAAACGAGCTACATAGGACCACCTAGAAACCCAAATGGAGTGAGGCAGGCCAGATGGGACTATAGGCGAGCAATTAGAGGTAGGAAAATTGCTTTGAGAAATGAGGCTTGGGAGGCATTGCATAAGGCCTCGATAGTGAAAGATAGTTCGGCGTTTTGGAAGGTGGTTAAAGCACCTTTTTTAACCACCAAAGTTGATCCGTCTATTGAAATCGCCATAACTGAGGACCAATGGATTAATCATTTTTCAAAAGTATATAATGGCGAGGAAAAGTTTGGTGCGATGGGTAATAACAGTCAAGGGGAACCCAATTTGGATTCCTTGCCTCATTATCTAGACTTGCAGTTCACTCTGGATGAAGTGAATCGGGCACTTTCTGCAAGTCAGGGTGGTAAGGCCCCTGGCCCAGATGGGGTACCCGTAGACTTATTTAAGTCAAATACTTCTTTGTGGGGGCCAATTATCACCCAGGTAATTACTGCTAGTTGCCGTACCCCTTTTTTATCGACCTTGGTAGAATCAATTATTGTCCCAATCTTTAAAAAGGGGGACCGACGGGATCCCGGATGCTACAGGCCCATCTCTTTACTGGATGCCTTGACAAAAATAGTAGGCCGAATAATATTAGAATGCCTTCAGGTCTGGGCAGAGGACAATGCGGTTTTATCTGACTTACAATATGGTTTTCGTGAGGGTTTAGGGACGGTTGAACAGAGTTTAAATTTATCAATTTTGTGGGGAAATATACACGGGCGAAGAAAGGGAAGTTGTTTTTAGCGTTTGTGGACCTCACAGCAGCTTTTGACTGTGTGAGGCATAGTAAACTCTGGGAGATACTAGAAGTTATGGGGGTTGATTTACAGATTATTTATTTTCTTAAGCGTTTTTATAGTGACGCCAAGGCACGTGTACGCTGTGGTTTGAATGGTGAGCGCTCGGCTCATTCCCAAGGTCAGGCAAGGTTGTGTCCTGGCCCCCTTTCTTTTTAATCTTTATATTAATGGTTTGGGCGAGGCACTCCTGAAAGACAATCAAGATTTCCCTCAAGTAGCTGGACGCCCAATACCAGCTCTCCTGTATGCGGATGACGAGGTATTGATGTCCCGAACTCAAATAGGTCTTCAGAGGGTCTTAGATAATTTTTCTAATTTTATGAAAGACCTTGGCCTAAGAGTGAATACCTCGAAGACTTATATTATGCGGTGCGGCCATGGCAGTAAAAGGTCCAAGGATATGTTTGTGACAGGACAGAAGATTGGGGTTACTAAGAGATTTTCGTATCTCGGAATTCTCTTTGACCAAAATGATTCCTGGGTACAAGCAGTTTCAGCAAAAAAACTAGCTTTATTAAGAACAACAAACGCCCTTGCCAACTTTGCAAGAAAACTGGGTAGCAGACCACCAGTAGAGCTTATTAAAATCTACAAAGCAAAGTGTGTCTCCTCAGCGCTGTATACCTCATCGTATATATGTCATGCTGAGTTGGGTCTCCCTTTCATTTCTGATTTAATAAAACTAGAGCCTATTCTTCTATGGCATAGGCTCTGGACTAGAGAAGAAACAAAGCTAAATAGAGATATTTTAACAGGTAGTCTGAAATTGGAAGGGGCCCTAAAGATCCCATGGGTAAGATATGTTCGAGACTTCTTGCATGATCTAGGTCATATAGAATACTTTACCGATCCAAGAACTACTCAGATGACAACTAGAAAGGAGCTAAGAAAAGAGGGTCTTTTTTTATTAGACACTATCAGAATGTCGTCAGAGGCTATAAAACCAACTGTCCAGCATAATCAATTGATTTTAACTACTTTTAATATTCAACCCTATTTAACTTTTGTACCAGGTGTTTATGATAGGTTTTTATTGACTAGATTTAGGTTGGAGGTCTTTCATAGACTTGTTAGTTTTCCGAAAATGAATGACTGGGCTCAAGACCTCCAAATATGTCCTTGTGATAATTATTCAGCACAGTCTACTATACATGTTGTTCTTTTTTGTAGGTTTTATGCTGATTTGAGGAAAGTCTGTATTTTATCAGTTCTAAAATCGTTGGGGCTTCGACAATGCCGACCCGCTCTCATTGTATTACAACTTTTGGACAATGAGCACAGGGTTTTTAGGATTGTAACTTTTTTAAAACGAGTACTGAGTCAAAGGAAATGTATGTTTACTTAATTCATTGTTTTTAGAAACCGGTATTGGTATAATTTTATTATGTTCTAAATTTTTATAATGAATTGTGGATAATACTCTTTGTTGTTTGGTATCCCATTTTATGTAATGATTTATGTGTTACTTTTTCTGTGCTTTTATGATTGTTTGATATAGCAATCGAATAAAGCTTTCTTTGACTGATTGACTGATTGACTCAAGTACTCCCTGGTGTTCCAGGTGACCTCTGACCTGTCTTTTTCCAGGCCATCCAGGACAGGTGAGATTCGCCCAAGTTCATCATTTGTTGCAGCTTGGACACCACTGAATCCATTTAGCGGCCTACTGGCACCAGTGTTGCCATTCACCGCTATGCTTGGCTGCGGTTCTCCTGTTTTTCAGTTGATGTTCAGTCGTCCCCCATGGACATGCCATTCGATGGGACTCACCTGTTTTGGGACAAGGCAGACTCTGCTCCAAAGAGAGAAGGGCTGTGTCTCGCTCTCTGCCACCTCTCCCCAACCTCTTCAACCAAGACTGATCTATCACTCCTTTCGCCTCTTTGGTAGAGGTGTCCAATACAACAAGCCAAACCAACCATCCCCTTCCTACCAATTTAGTGTGAGCTGTCATTTGCAGGCCTCCATCCTTGTATTTGATGCCAGTAGTGGATGGCACAATGAGTGCTGAAGGCCTCTTGTGACATTTACCTTACCTGCCCTGGGAACACTGTGGTACCATATACTAGGGACTTATTTTAGGTAAGGTAAATATGCCAATCAGGGGTAAGTCAATTTTACCATGTTGAAACGAGGAGCACAAGCACTTTACCCCTGGTTATCAGGGGTTAAGCGCACATTCTATAGCCAGAAAACATTGGGGCTTATTTACAAGCCCCTGAGCCACTAGTACGTCACATTTTCCATATTAAAAGTGACGCACAGGCTGCCCAAGGGCTTGTATATAACCCCCATAGTGTTCAGCAAAATTGCAAAAACAAAAATTGGGGTTATCCTGCAGAAAGGGCAAAATTCCAACACAAATATATCACAATTGAGTGTTCTGACCATGTCAGGGCATTAGCAACACCACTGGATGCAGTTTGTTGGCATCACAAAGACCTATGTCTCAAATAAGGAAATGCATACTAATGAAGTTGCATGCAGACCGAGTTGATTAGAGCAATCTATGAAAAGCTGAGTTCGACTTCAATGCTTTATGCTTTAAAAATACAGGGGTAAATATTGTGGAAATAGCAGCGAGACAAAAGAAATTAAGTCTTGTCATTTAATCTTGCATCCAGCATCTTTACGTGCAAGACTCGAGAAAACAGACATAGTACTATCAAGATGCATTTCTGAACTGATGGTTGTTGAAATTTGAATGAGGTAGGGCGTAAATGATTTACTCTAATTCACAAGCATGTTTTTTTAAAAATACTGTTTATTGATTTTACATGAGCTTGTACACCAATTCTTTACAGTACAAATTGTGCGTATGTTCTACCATACAGTGGCTAGTTGAGCGTTGACGACTTAGTTGTAGAACAACGCTATAGTACATCATTAATGTCCCATCAGGAACTGGCAGTTGCAATGCTTTTGATGATTGCTTACCTTGAGCGTAGTGCCTGCTACAGTCGCGCGTTCATGCATTACTGCCGACGTGGGGTTCGGAATAGGGCGATATCGCATATAACGTGGAGTGTGTCAGTGCTAGTATTCCAGGAGATGTGGGTGTGGGTGTGCCCGGGGACAGGGGCTTGTTATCCGTTTCCATCCTTATTTAGCTGTCAGCTTGGCAGGAGCAGTGTGGTAGGGGCAGGATGTGAGATGGGGAGGGTGGGGGTAGAGAAAGAGAAGGGGAGAGGCTTAATTGAGAAGGCACAGACCTTGCTTTATGGTTATGTTCCTTGTGAGTTATCATGAATTTGCACAAGCAACTTCAATAAGGTGGTTAAAACATGGTATGCCCTGAGAAACATTTGAAAAGAGTAGGGCCAAAATGTGCACTTTACTGCGCAAACATCATATATCTTGTCTAAAAGGACAGCGGTTCTGAAGGGGTACTAGTGAAATATTCCAATTCATTTGTGCTCTGACGGACAAGATATGCTGACCCTGTTGAATGTTCTTAGATATTGACCTAAAAGCTGAATATATTACATGTATGTATCTATGTAGATTACTGGCCATGTGTGGCAGAATCTACTAGAAAGAGTCAGGCTGGAAAAATCAAACGTTATGCAAAGGACACAATCACAGTTTGCAGGGAGCCGAGCTAGATACATCCTGCAGGCTGTTTCCAAGTCTTGCCACTCTTAAATTACAGATTCAGGCATTAGACAGGTTGCACTATTCTTACATACTCAGGCCTTAGGCTGCATTAGCAAGTACATAATTGGAAGCAAAACTGTAGATGATGACATGTCTTCAAACAACCTACAAAATAACAGCCAGGGTAAGTGTCCCCTAGTACCAATGTAACAGAAATAGCAAAAAACTCCCAAACTCAGCATACATTACCATATTTTTCAGGAATAATTTTGCCTGAAATACTAGTTCGTAGATTTTTGGATATATGCAATTTACCATCATACAGAATTTCTATTTTGCATACATAAAGGCTTGTAAATCATGCCATTTATTTTTTGTGTAGTTAATTAAAACCATTACACTTTGGCATAAACCATTCAACATGGTTCTCAATTAAAATTGCGACTTAATTAACATCACGTTTAGTGTTAATTCCTTATGTTGAAATGGTCGAAGCAGTTACATTATTTAGAAAAGAAAAATACTTGGAGCTAGCCGGAACTCGAAAATTCAGACGTCATTCTTAAAAGTGAGACAGAGTACACATTACATCTAAAATTGGTGATCAATGTATGGCAAAGTTGATTCGACGTGCAAAATAAGCAAAATATACGCTGACCTGTTTTACGAAAATTATTAAACTGCAGTGTGCTATTTAGAGCTACCACAAAAATGGAGCTCAATGTGCAAAATTGAAAAAGCGATATTGTATACATCCTACTTTACAGGCGTATTGAGTATGCGAAATGGGCAGAGTAAATTTGCTCCATTATTGCACGTGGTTGTTCCTAGATCGCATGCAATTTCTAGTATACGTCTTTGGTCTATGCAATGCCCTATACAATACAACCTGTTGATATTTGGCCAGGTTAGAGTTATGAATCAGTACAGTTAAAACGCTTGACATTCTATATTTCTTCTGATTCACGGAGATCTATGTTGTAGTATTAGTTTGTACTGTTCCCGCTACCCCTGCTGCATTTGTAGCAATTTGCTAACTTGTTGGAGAAACTTTGTTGTCCTGCATGAGAGCTGCAGCGACTGGCTATTTAGTAAAGCCATTATGGCAGGTCGACAAAATCTTATTCAGAGTGACCGGAGAGCTGAAAGTGGAAATTGCCGTCTCCATTGACTGACAGCAGGACAAATACACAGGAAATGTTGAACTGTCTCTTCCACACTCACAAAGTCGGCACAGATTGATCGGCCAGGTTTGACTCCTTGATGGTGCCTGGTCTTTTGAGGAAAAAGCTCCCAAACGAATAAGGAGTAGTGAGTGCTGTATTGTTTGATGTATGTGATGTATGAGATACGGCTGCGGCAACCAGGCCCCATATGAAGACAAGATCATCCATCCGTGTTTTATTTTTGCAAATGCTGCTTTATCTAGTAACCAGGCTTTCTGTTTAGCAGCTTTATTTGCAATTTTTTTTAATGCGGGGAAACTGATATTTGTGCCCCATGCTTCGTTCAGATTGAGGGCGGTTAACACTTACTGAAGCACTGTTGGCCAATCATTCTTACTTTTTGGCTGATTCTTTAGTTCAGACCAGCAGAAAACTGCCAGGGATTCTTCATGTGCCGCTCTCATCCTCCAGCACAGTTTGATTATTGCTGCTGACCTTACCGGCAGTTGATTGAATAGCCCAAATTCCAGTCGGACCTGCGCCTGGGTGGTAAATTGCGGGACTCAAAAAATGTGTTTAAAAAGGCATTTCGCTCAAGGAGAAGTTTGCATTTTACGTGTAAATAACCGTATTTTTGTTCCTAAATACCAAATGCTAATTTTAGCAACTCCCTCTTTGGTCACCAAACATTGCCGTACCATTTTCACGAAGCAATCACTGTACTACTGGCACATGTGGAGATCAAGCCTATTTGACATTATCAAATACCATGGCTGTTACGCAGATGGGAGAAATTTGCACCACCAGTATGCAATGGATAGACAAAAAGTATGCAAAGAATATTTGCAATATGTGAAAGTTGTGCACCATTGTGCATGGCACCCATTCAAAATGGTTACTCAAAATGCTGTCAAGTAGGTATGGAATGCCGAAATTATTTAAAGAATGAGTCCTTAATTTGCATTTCATAGCAAGATAGAGAGCTGAATGTTCATAATATGCCATGGCTGGGCCTCTTGCATATCTCTGATGGACAGAATGGGCACACCATTGTCATGAATACCTACAGGAAGCTGTAGACAGACTAATATTATGTATACAATAGCCAATATATCATCAAGGTTGGCCACAGTATGCTATGGTTGGGTCTCTAAGGATTCACAGGATACCACCATACATGCCCCTAATTTGTCATGGGTGAGCCCCTATTATGCCTGTGATGACACAGCATGTGATAGGGATAAGGAATTGGTGGTGCACATGTGAACAAACTGGTGTTGGTTTGAATGGTAGGGGAAGGAGCAGTGAAGGACGTTGGTGGTGAATCCCATTCAAGACGCCAGGGTGCATATCAAGGTTAGATGGTCGACTCTGTCAAAGGCAGCTTAGAGATCCATCAAAATCAGGAGGCAGGTATCAGCCTTATCTGTGGTAGAAGGGAATTGTCTACGATATATAAGATAGCGATCTCATGCTGCAGTGTGATCTGAATCCAGACTGGTAGTCATGCAGGGGATGGGTAACATGTGTTCTTGGAGTTGAACATAGGCTGCTTTTTCAATGATCTTGATGATGAATGGTAGGTGAGTGATGAACAGGTAATTGGCCAGGTCATCAGGGTCTAATGTAGGATTCCTTAGTAGTGGGATGATCTGGTCTGTCTTGAGAGCTTCTGAGAAGATACCATGAGTGAGGGAGGCATTAACAATGGTCAGTGGGAGTAAAAGAGTGTTCTCAGATAGAGCTTTGATGAAGAACGAGAAAAAGATATCATCATGATAAGGAGTGAATTTGAGGGTGCTGAGTATATCGGTGAGATCTGCAAGAGATAGGGCTTTGATGGATGACCATTGTGACTTTTCGAGGAAGTGGCTATGGTTGGGGGGGCAGGCGCATACAACAAAAACAATACCATACTCAAGGAGCAATGATTCTTCAATAAGATTCTACAAGGCAGAGGTTTTCTGGATCTTTTAAAAAAATGCACAAAGTTTGAGATTCGCGGGTACAACAAGTTATCTCAGTCAATCACCTGCAAGATTCTGTGTCACACCAATACCAAAAGAAAAGAAGGCAGAAGCCCCCCAACGGCAGTACAAATTCTGCTAACAAATAATATAATCAAATATATACCAGAAAAGACACAACATCAAGAATGCTTCTCAATACGTTTCATTGTCCCCAAACCATCAGGGGATTCCAGACCAGTAGAAGATCTAAAGAATGTAAACAGATTTGTGAAATATACATATAAATGATCCACAAAAGAGATTTTATTTCCTCACTCAATATCAGTGAGGCATACTTCTACATAAGTGTTCAGCTGAACTTTCAAAGAATCCTGCATTTCACGGTGAGTGGAGTCTGCTTTCAATTTCATGTATACCGTTTGATCGATCAATATCTCCAATGGTGCTTACTAAGGTATAAGTGCCAATTCTGCCTCTTTGCAGGATGAAGGAGTTATTGTTCTTCCATATAGAGACAACTGACTAATTTCTGAATTTCTTATCCCTAAGGCCATCAAAAACATGACAAGAGTTTTCCAAGTACTGTAAGATTTTGGGCCTGATTCTGATCTTGGTCAGAAGGGCTCCGAATCGGATTCAGAATTGCCTAAACTGATCCAGAGCCCTTGTTTCCGACCGAATCGTTCACAGTTCAGAACAACCAAGTACGATGCCTGGAAACTGTAAGCGCTGACCGAATCGGTTCAGGAAGGCATTCGGACAGGACAAGCCTTTCGTATCAGATTCCTGCAGCTCTATGGACTTGGTTTTCCAAACGAGCGAGTACGATGAACGATTCAGACAGCCTTTACTTTTAGGTTTGACCTGAACAAATCGGCTGCCGGAATTGGTCTTTGGGGGCCCGTAGCAGGCCCCCTTCACCTGGGGCCCTCCGAATCTTGCCCGTGGAGGTACCCATGGGTCCCCTCTTCCCAATCATGCACAGTGTAGCATGCATTAAGGGGTGCCCGCCACAGGGTGTGAGATTATCCCCAACCACCCCTTTTGTCAATGCGACCCTGTGTACGCGTTCGGTACACAGGCTCCCATTGAAGTCAATGGGAGTCTGACCGAATCGTATCCGGATGCATTCAAATGCATCATACTCGTTCGGTCGGACTTCCCCAATCTGAGTCGTACGGAAAGCATTCCGGACCCAAGTCGTTCGGTATGCTTTCCGAACGAGATCGGAATCGGGCCCTTTGTCTGAATCTGAACTGGAAAATATCGAATCTACATCCATCTCAAGACTTGCTGTTCATAAAGGTCAGACTTCAAACTTTAATAGGAATAGGTTCTGTTCGAAATTGGGTTTCTGGTTGGCAGAGGTATGCACCCTGTCCAAGCAGGAACCACAATCCTAGTTAGGGCAAGTCAGATACACACCATAAATCAGCCTGTGCTCACCCTCTGGTAGATTGTCACAAAGCAGTCAGGCTTAACTTAAGACACAATGTGTAAAGTATTGTGTAACACTTCAAACAGTAAAACAGTGACAACACCACAAAATGACTCTACACCAGTTTAGAAAAATAAAGTATGAACTTATAAATAAAACAAAGCCAAAACAACAAAAATCCAATTAGTAGAATTCAAGATAAGAATTTTTAATGATTAAATGCAAAAATTGGGCTTAGAAGCAGTAAGCGCTTTAAGAGTTAATGGTCATGCTCGAACGGGACACAGTCAAGAGTTCAGGCCGACTGTGATGGTGCAGGGGCCAGATACAGGACCCACCCAGGACCCGCAGAGGAAAAGTACCTTAATCCTAGTCACAAACAACGAGATGCGGGGTGCAACTGAGCGATGAATCGCTGTTGATCCCGCAGTAGAGGAGATGCATTGGTTTTCTCCATGCAACAATTGCGATTCACCAGTTCTGAAGACGAAGTGCCGGTTCTCAGGCGCTTTGGTTCCAAATCTGATGCGGCAGGTTTCTCCTCAAAGTCAAAGAGATGCGTCGGTTATCCTTCTGCAGTGGCAGCGATGCAGTGGTTCCGATGCAGCTGTTCCTACTGTGATGCGCTGGTTCCGTGTGCAATGCAGCAGTTCTGTTCCTGTAACAGCGGCGACGCACTGATTCTTGCACTAATAAGTTTAAAATGTTATTAAAATTAATAGACTGTAAAATATATGTTTTAGATGTGTGTATTCATTATGTTAGACTATATATATATATATAAAATATACATACACAATAAAACTATAGATACAATATGTTAATCAATGTACACAATAAATAAAATATTCAAAATTGAAAAGTCCTAAAAACACATTTACAAAAAATGCTATAAACATTAAAATAAATTCACAATAAAAACAAAAGTTGTAAAATATAAACAAATGAAAACATTAATGGTTAATGGTATAAACTCTATTTAACCAACAATATGAAAACTACTGGAGTCTAAGAATATTAAATATACTATTCCCACTCTAGTTTATGCAACAGTAGGGAATGTGTTGGACTTTCGAGGGTAAAATTTACTATTCCCACTCCAGCCTGTGAAACGGTAGGGAAAGCATTGGATGATTTTGGTGGAGTGAGATTTACTATTCCAACTCCAAACAGCACAACAGTAGGGAAAGTGTCAAATTGCAAAGAAGTTAATTTTTACTATTCCTGCTGCTGTCTAAACAAGAGTAGGGAAAGTACTTCCGTTCAAACACATTAAATATATAAGCAACACCATGAATGTAAAAGAAATATGAAACTCTTAATATAACATTATTAATCAACATATATATATGGTAATATTTGTAATAATATATATATATATAATATATATGCAATACATTTTTTAAAAACATTAATAAATTCACAGAATTACTATTCATTAAAATAATTATTTATCAATTAATAAATAATTCTTATTCAATAATTAATGTATTAACTTTCCAACCTATACCCTACAAACCTTGCAGCCCGCACCTAAAATATAACTTAAAAAAGTAAGTATTCCATAATTTACATATTTAAAATCAATTAAATAATTAAAAACAATTATTAATTAATTCATAATTAATTATGACCTAATTAGCTTTTCAGCCTAAACCCCTACAAACCTAGCAGCCCGCATTTAAAACAAAATCAAAATTATTACATTTTTCAAAATTTAAATATTTAAAATTCAATTAAAGTAATTCATTTACAAATTATAATGAATTAATTATTAATTAAACACATTTCCACCCAATACCCCTACAAACCAAGCATCCCAAAACTAAAATACCAGTACATTGAATCAGTATGACATATTTTATATCGCAAAAAATTAAATAAATAATTAAATGAAAATTAATAATAAATTATTCATTAATTACTTTTTAACTTCCCACCTTAGACGCCGACTCACCTAGCAACTAAAGGGTAAGTAAAGTAAATACGTATCCCATAAATTGCATAATAAATTAACAACGATTAACTTTCCACCCTTTACCCCAACAAACCGAATAGTACGCAAATAACATTTAATGAAAATAGATCAATATTCCATAATTTACTTAATAAGTATCAATCCTATAATTAAATAAAATGTATTTAAAAAATCAAAATTATTATTAGCTAGTTAACATCACACCCTATCCCCTGTGAACCCAACAACCCGCTACAGCACTATAAATTACTATAATAAATTAAGTAAAAAATTCTAAATCACTTAAAATTACAAGCTATAGTTTTCAAACAATAACCTTTATATAAAAAATAGTAAACACATTAAATGAACGTATTAACTAATACGCATTCAAACAATTAAAAACGATATTTTTCACCACTGCATTATTGAAAACGATATTAAAAAAATTGATATTATTGAAAACGATATAACGATATTGCTTACCTAAAAAAATGATGTTCTTCTCAACAGTATTTGTGCATCACAATATTTATTTTCCGATATTTCTGCCTCCCGATATTTTTAAATCAATATTTTGTCCAAACATGGACTATCAAATAGTTCAAGCTTACATAATTTTGCTTGGAGCAATGAAGTATATCAGAGAAGAATCTGATTTTGGTGAACCGAAACGTGGATCAGCGAAGTCGTGTTTTTTTCCATTAAATTTCAGACTACATCCATATTTCAGGCATGGGGTTGTACAGTTGTGGATCTATTTGCATTCAAAGATGACAACCTACTTCCTCTGTTTTGTTCATTACAACAGGGCCGGCAGGCAAAATAAATGGGCATTTGATGTTCTATTAGTCAAATGGCTGCAGAACCTGTTGCTGTATATTTTTCCTATGATTACCCTACTCCCAAGGGTACTGAAAATGATTCTGGGGGAGAAGGCACAATTATTTTAATAGCACACCAATGGCCCAGAAGACCTTAGTATCCTCTGCTTCTGAGGATGTAAATGGACTCCACGCTGAATGTTCCTCTACTTTTGCCTCTGCATCAGTACTTCAAAAGGCGCCCCTGAGCAGACTCAGGTAGATGGCATGTAAACTGAAAGGTAGAGGTTACAACACTTATGTTGTTCAGAGGCAGTACTGAAAGATCTTCAAGCTTCTAGAAAACTATAAAATTATAGGAGGCATAAGAAACATTTTCATGATTGATATTTAAAGTGAAATTCTTCAGCTTCATCATGTGATCCATACTTTACTCTAGACTTCATAGGAGAAGGTTTCATTGAAGGTTTCACCTCGTTGACATTAAACTGTCAATGGACAGCAATCAAAGCATGCAAATGTCCTTGGGGGTCCCTTGATGAGATAGAGTTTAGTACAGCTTCAACTTCCTCAGTAGGAACTGTGTGTTTGTTGGACAACATAAACGTTGGTATGGTGCCAGACTGATTCTATGCACCCCCTCAGGATATGTTGACCTTTACTCCTGCTAGCTGACAGTGCAACCATAAATACCCCTGAATCTAGGAAGGTAACAAATGGATTGTGAAACCTCAGAACATGACAAACCTGACTCCCCAAGGAATCATAGTAACAGATCTAGAACCCTTTCACTTAGTCACTTGTCCATACCCAAAGAGATATACAAGAAGTACACAACAAGGTGTTTCAATATTTATTGAAGCATTGCGATTCTTGTATAAAATATATGTGCTACAACGATTAATAGACAGAAACAAATGAGAGTTATAGGCATCACGAGAACAGTGAAAAGGATAAACAATTCCCACCATTGTGCTAAAGCAGTGTACTGGAGGATCTGACTCCCCATTACTTGAAGGTAAGTGCCTTTCAGGGGCCCATCTTGGTCACAAGTTGGACATCCCTCCTCGCAGAGGTACACAGGAACAGCTGGGCTGGAATTCCGACAAGCAGCGGCCTCGCGGTGACAGCAGAGCGTGCCTCTGATCTGAACACGGAAGTGCTCATGTATATATAAGAAACATATCCATGCTACTATGCCAAGACTTCAGCCAAGCTGTCGTTGTTTATCCTCTTATGATAGACAACAACCTTTGTACAATTAACTTTATCTCTTGTACTAGATGTTCAAGGTGTTGTGATAATGTGTCAACGAAGTTAAAATGTAAGCAAATGTGGTTTCTAAGAACCATATCCTGCACAGTCATGCAAGCAAATGTATGTCAAAAGTCAACTTGTAGCATAGAAGGCAACTTAAGGAACGTGTGTATGTAAAATGGCAGTGTTTCTCCCTGGGCCTAAGCCAGCCATGTGACAAAAGCATTTGATAACTAGATTACTTAGACGTTTTAAGATTTGCACCTCCTTATTTAGCCCTCTTTTTGGGACCTTCCTCTAGTCTTGAGGTCATTACAGGGAGCTTCTGTAGTAAGCGTCTACAAATATACTCAAACTCAGTTGAAGTTTATTTGAAAAGAAGTACAGGTACTGCGCAGCAGTTACAGCGAGTAGAGGGCTCACAGCCAAACTCAACTGTCAAAGCACCGCATTGCAACAGGGAAAGACAACGCACTATGGTTCTACAGGTTTCGCTGGGTGACAGAACGTTAACCCAGCCTACACCATTACATTATCTCTTCCCTCTTAATGTTTAGTTTGAAAACTAATATAACCAACATATGAAGAATGCAAGACGACAACAAAATTATAAATATAATATCAATACGAGAAAAAAATGAAATTAAAAAAATAAAGAATATAACGAAGCATAAAACGCGTCCAGCTAGGCCAAACATGTAATGTATGACAAGATGCTAATACAGATACATTATAGCAAAATAATACAGAAGATAAGCAACAAAAAAACTAGCAGTAACTCACTGAAATCTCATTGGAACATCACAACGTCGCTTACTCTCTCATTACTTTCATCGGTTTTGGACGACAAGCCAATGCTGGTATTTCCTGTACTCTCACCACCATCTACCATGCTACTCTTCCCTTTATATTCTTGATGACCTGTCAACTTCACCACCCTTGAGATGTTCCACCAATTTTTGTTGTACTCCTTCACATCGTTACTACAAATTCTGTCTACCACTAGAGGTTCAGAATACTTCATGCAACCCTTCTTAGTGTGAGTTGGAATTGTAGCTCGCACCCCAACTCCGACTCTAACTTGTTGAGAAAACACCCTTTTTCTTGTTCCAAAATATTCCTTTTGTCATTCTTGAGCTTTACCACCATTCCACGTTGTGAACTCATCCACACCTTCCATGACATTCATCTTCACCCACCTGGACATCCAACCAGGACATATTTTGGTAGAGGGCTTCCTGCCTCTTAATAACTCAAAAGGGGACACTTTGGTTGAAGATTGTGCAGTAGTGTGCTAAAACCAGAGCATAGAACTCACTGTGTTCTATACCACACACTTACTGGCAATAGCCCACTGCACACAATTGTTCAACACTCTTTTCATGCGTTCGACAGGACCATAAGTTTGCGGGTGATACAATGAACTTTTGGAATGCCCAATTCCTCCCTGTTGAAGGAAACTTTGGAATTCTGCACTCACAAATTGTACACCATAATCTGAAACAATGGTAGTCGGGAAACCCTCTCTTAAAAAAATATCCTTAAGAAAATTAATAACATTCTTTGAAGAGGGATCTCCAATGAAACGGACCTCTGGCCACTTGGAATAGTAGTCTATGACCACCACCGCAAATCTGGACGTCGCAGGCAAAGCATTAAAAGGTCCAACCAGATCAATACCCACTTTTTTCCAGGGTCTACTGGGAAAATCTATGGGATGCATGGGCGGAATCCTTACTTTGAAACTCTTTTCAGTACCTCCACAAACCAGACACTTTTAAACCAACTCATCAACTTCTTTGTCTGTGTGTGGCCACCAAAGAGCCTCTCTCACTCTCCGTTTGGTGAAAGTCTTGCCCAAATGCCCCTCATGTGCACCACTCATAATCCCACTTTTCAAACTTTTAGGTGGTATTAATCTTTGTCCACGCATCAAAATACCATCCTCCACGGAACATTCTTGACAAACTTTCACATACGTTAGGAACTGAAACTTGGCATTCTTTCCCTTCGGCTAGCCATCCTTCACATACTTCATGACCTGTTCCAGAACCAGATCCTTGGCCAATTCTCTCCTCCACTCCATTTCAGTCACAGCACACATGTTCTCAACATCAATAGATGTAATAAAACAATCATCCTGGTCTTCTTCCTCAATAGAATCAGTATCACCATCAGCAACGGAAAACCTCGACTGAAAATCTGCCCTGACATTCTTATTTCCCGGCAAATAAACCACCTTGAAATCGTATTGCAAGAGCTTAGTGGACAACCTTGCGATTCTTGATGTATGATCCTTAATCTTCTCACCAGAAAGTATAGAGATCAACGGATAGTGGTTTGCGCAGAACAAAATGTTTTCCCCAAATGTAAGGATGGAATTTCCTGATGGCTCACCAACAAGCTAACAATTCTTTCTCGATGACTGAAAAGTTAGTCTCGGCTCCCCTCAATACCCTAGAGGCTTACCCTAACCTGTTTTCTGTACCTTCACTGTCTTGAGTGAGAATGGCCCCTAGTCCAAACCCAATGGCATCAACAGTGATCGTACATCTTTTTCTTGGGTCATAAGACTTGAGAATCTTAGCACCAATCAACTGGGACTTGATCCACTCGAACCCCTCCTGACAATTTGTGTCCCACTGAAAAGTAACATTTTTCTTTAACATATTGGTGAGGGGTTTAACACGGGATGCATAATCTGGCACAAAACTTGAATAAAACTCACAAAGACCAATGAACGACTTCAAACCACTTTTGTCATTAGGCACAGCGGCGTCCACAATAGCCTTGACTAACCCTGGTCTTGGTTCAGCACCATGTTGTGACACCACGTGTCCTAAATACTCAACTTTGACTTTCAGGAACGAGCATTTTTTTATTTTTCAAAACCACACCCTTCTCCTGCATACTCTTCAACACTTTGAGCAGAGTATTGTCATGACTTTCTTTAGTTTTGCCAAAGATCAAAACATCATCTTGAAACACAGCGACACCCTTGACATCTTTCAACATGTTACACATGATTCTTTGAAATATGGCCGCCGCTGATGCCAACCCAAACGGCATTCTACAATACTGGTTTGAACCGATTGGCAACACAAATGTCGTGAGTGATGAGAGGATGGATCCAGAACCACTTGATGATACGCAGATGCGAGATCTAACTTTGTGAACCATTTGGACCCATTTGTCATCATCATCAATTCTGTGATTTTAGGCAGGGGATGTGAATCTACCCAGATGTTTTTGTTTAAGCTATGTAAGTCCGCACAAACTTGTAGATCTCGATTTTTTCCCCCGCAGCAACCAAGGTGATAGCCACAGGGAAGACTCTATGGGTTCTATGATTCTCTTAGCACCCATTTCATTCAGCTCCTGCTCTGAACGTTCTCTTACACTAAAAGGCACACTCCTATGTTTGTGCTTAACAGGAATAGCATCGTCTTTCACCTTAATCTCATGTACAAAACCATTAATCTTCCCCAACCCCCCACTGAAAAGAGTGGGAAACTGTTGGATGATGCTCTCGGTGTAATCCGTAGAGTCAACAACGCTAACTTGCTCCTTAGTGCCGGGCCTTAGAACCATTTTAAAGATGCCTTGGTGAAACCAACCCAGGATCGCCAACCCCTTGATGGTAACACAAACTTTACCCAGAATTTCCCTTCCCTTAAATTCCAGAATGTCCTCATATGTCCTCTGTCAGGAGGTTCCAAAATACGACCACTCCACGTCTCTTTGAACAATTCTTGGGTAATCATTGTAATCCTTGCCCCTGAGTCTACTAGTAAACTCAACTTCTTGTCTCCAGCACCAATCTCAACACACAGATCCACGCAAGTGGATGTATCACCCACCATGACTGTCTCTTCACCCACAACAAGTACCATATCCCTCAAATAATCCGGAATATTCTGCATTTTTTCTTGCTCTTCATGAGAAAAATCCTTAACATTTGCAATGTTAGACGAACTGACTTGACTTCTGTTCCCTTGCACACTGCCTCCACTACGCGTCCCACTCCGACACACTTTGGCGAAATGTCCATGCTTACCACAAACTCTACACATGACATTTCTTGCTGGGCAAAACCTAGCGCCCTTAAAATGAGCTGCATTACCACATCTGAAACAAGTCATACTTTGCCTGAAAAAGGGTTTGTTATCAAGACGTAGTACCCCATTAGACTTAAGTTCTTTTGACCGGACTGCACCAACAATCTCATCACTCTTGCTTTCCAAATCTTTCACAGAAACCTTAGATAGTTCAATGCTTTTAGCAGTGCAGATAGTTTCCTCCAACAACGGATTCCCCATAGACAACAGGTACTGTTGAATATTTTTGTCTCAGCACTAACATATATACTGGTCTCTGACCAACTGTTCTGTAAACTCTTGAAAATGACAATGTGCGCTCAACCGCCTGAGTGCCGAGACAAAAGTGTCGACATCCTCCCCACCCAACTGTTCTCTTTTGAAGAATTTGTGCCGAAGAACAACCAAACTAGGCTGAACATCAAAACGTAGCTCCAGTTTTTTTTACAGTTTACATACTCATCAATATCCTCCTCTCCTTGATTCCTCACTAATGGTGGCAAATGTTTATAAATGTATCAGCCCTCGAAACCCAACGAATGGAGGAGTAGGATTTTTTTTCCTTTCAGGACGGTACCTTGACACCCCTATAGCTCCTAAGTAGGTTACAAACGTGTCATACCACTTCTCCCAAGGAAATGGCGGACTACCTGGTACCTCTAAAAAGGATGGTGGAGGTGTTACTGGCTGCATGACAAAATATAAGCTTGAGAAAAAAAATTGCAAAGAAAAAAAAAAAACAAAAGCAACAAGAAGAATGATTTTCCTCAGGTAACCCTCACTCTTCTGAGCATGTTTCTCTGAGCTAATCTGTAACTCAATACACAAGTTCTGACTTGCTAACGTGAAAGCACCCCAAAACTACAGTAAGTTATGGCTGTACGCTTTACCGTTGTTGAAATAAAAATAATGGGCTTAACTCAGAGGACACTAGAGGGTGTGCGCACCACTGCGCTGTTGAAAACAAATAGTATACAAGATATGAAGATAACACAATGTCCAAACTGCTCCGCCAATATACATTACCACTTAGAGGATGGTGTTGCACGAGGATGTGCACGTCACCGTGCTGTTTAGAATTAGACCTCTGATGACCAATGTACATCTGTGTCTGTCAATGTCAATCTTACGATGTACATTACGAGCAAGCTGCTGGTGTGCGCATCACTGTTCAGTAGAAAACAGAAGCCTTCAAAGCCTGCGATGACTAAAACGTGGCTCCCTTTACTGCCACCAAAATAGCCATTGCGTCACGACGTCCAGCATCTAACGTTGAGCGTCTGCTGAATGATGCTTCCAAGATGGCCGTCTAGATGAGCTAGTGCGCAGCACTGAACAAGACTCTACTTAGATGGTCATACTCATGCGCACTGACTGTACACCGCTGCCACAAGACACCCTTCACCAGTACCGGGTTAGATGCTGAAAGCGCGACTGCTGCATACGCTCCTCTCCGACGCCTGTAAAAGTCGTTCTTTACCGTGATGAAGCCATCTACTAGAAACACCACTCTGACCACAGCGATCCGGAAGAAAAAGACAGTGGAGTCTGCACGGGGGTTCAACAGTACCTGTGGATCGTCACCATCATTTTTGTAGTAAGCATCTACAAATATACTTAAACTCAGTTGAAGTATATTTGAAAAGAAGTACAGGTACTGTGCAGCAGTCACAGCGAGTAGAGGGCTCACAGTCAAAACTCAACCGTCAAAGCGCCGCATTCCAACAGGGATTGACAACGCACTAAGGTTCTACAGGTTCCCCTGGGTGACGAAACGTCAATCCAACCTACACCGTTACAGCTTCATTTAAGCTTTTAGTTGAAATTTCAATTCAACTGTTGACATATTCAATAACTTTCTTGTTAACTATCAAGTAAGCTGGAGGGATAGGGAGAGATAGCATTATCGTTACTCAAAATAGTCAAATATAAGACCAGATACTTTGTGCCCAAAATCATTGCATGAGGTCAAGGTATTGTTTTCAGTGCTTTCTATACTGATCTGAAGAATAGCAAAGAACGGAATTACTTAACTCAGCTGTACACCGAACTGTCATTACATACATAGGATGTACAAAATCATTCGGACAATCAAGTGCTCTATTTGCCACATTTGTGTCAGTAGGTGAAGAAAAGAAAGCATTTACCTCTAAAATCAGCAGAAGAGTTAAATTTCCAATAAAACAAATCATAGGAGTTGTCAAACATCCCGATCCCAGGTGGAATTCAGGGAAGTTCTACCAGAGGAATGGCATTATTATGGACTAAAATACAAGGAGTTTTATTAGTACGTGTTTGCAGAGCAGCCACTTGGTCCTCACATTTATTAATCATATAAAATGCCTTTTTAGGTCTCGCCTAGCGTTGCTGCGCACATGCACAGCTCGCTCGGCGAGATTTATTGCTAATGAGGAGTTTCAGTAGAGGGCTTGAAGCCCCGCCCCTCATTCCCATTGGCCGGCGTCACCGTTTATGCTAAACGGTGGCCTGCCATTGGAAATGAGGGTTTTTGGTTGCCGCTCTTTGGCTTGCGATCCGGACTCGGTCGCCTGCTTCACGGCTGTCGTGAAGCACTTTCTTATCTTTAGGGGGCCATGTGTTTAAACACATGGCCCCATAAAGACAAGAGATTCCCATGCTCCAGCTGCAGCGCGGTCCTCTTTCACTTTCGGGACCGCGCTTGTTTAAGGGGGCTGAGGGGCGTCTGGTTCTGGTTCTAATAGAAATGGGGGTTTGTTGCTTCTGGCTGCGGACCAGGCATGTGAGCACGAGGCTTTTTGCCAGCGTGCCGGAGATGCACCTTAACCCTGTGTGTAAACGTCGCTGCGTCAGGTACCGAGCACTCCGACAGCTCTGCCATGGGCTTCTATCTTGACCCGCCGCACCCTTGGTATTACAGGGGCGCCATAGCTCTGGCAGTGTGCCTCAATTCTGATTCCTGGGAAGCCACGCCCTATGCTATTTCAGTACTGGGCGCGCACAGCTCTGTCAGTGTACCTCAATCGCGAGCTGCCGCATCCTCTGCTATTTCAGTTCCGGAGCGAGCATAGCTCCGGCAGTGTACCTCAATTCTCACATGCCATACACTCTGCTCTTTCAGTACAAGGATGCACAGCGCCATATTCTCCTGTTTTAGGTTCGGGGCACGCACAACTCTCTCAATGTACCTCAGTCCTGAACTGTAAGTCCGTTTTTTTTTTATATAGCGCAGCTACTCACCCTTACGGGTCTCAAGGCGCTGGGGGCCGTAGTGGAAATTAAGTGAGCTATTGCCCAGAGTCACATGGTGCTGAGCTGAGCTGCCGCCGGAGCCGGGGATCGAACCGTGAACCGTGTGCTCCGAAGTCAGCTGCCCTGGCCGCTGCACCACACCTCTCCAACTGTTAACCCTCTGCCTTTTTTGTACTGAGACGCATCCTACCCACCTCAATCCAGACCCGCCGCACCATGGTCTCCTACAGTCCCGGAACTCCCGCAGCTCTGCCAATGTGTCTCAATGCGGACTTGTCGCACCCTCTGCTGTACAATACAGGGGCACACTCACTTCAGACAACGTAACTCAATCGGAACGAGCACACAATCTGTTGTTACAGAACCACCACACTGTGCCAAAGTATCTCGACCAAGACCTTATACACCGTCTGCTGTTACACTAATGGGGTACACTCCGCTCTTCCGATGTACGCCAATCATGACCTGTCGCACCGTAAGGTATTACAGTACTGGGCATACTAAGTTCTGGCAGTGCCACTCTGTCCAGACCCGTCGGACCCTCGGCTCTCACAATCACCCACTATGACTCTCCGTCTTTTTCAGGGTGACACCCACACACAGCCTCCCACCCCTCCCCCACCAAACCACCTCACTCATAAGCTGCAGCTGTCACTATTCACTGACACGCACACTCCTCCTAATGTGTGTACATCTTGACTTGCGGAACTTCCTGCTATTAATGTGTGCGCGTGCGCTCTTGTCCTCTCTCTCTCCCTCCCTCCCTCCGCTGCCGCACTGTGTGCTGGTTCACAGAACTACGATAGCACCTCAGTCATGACTGTGGCCAGCAAGTCTGTTCAACACTACGGGTCTCACACTGGTGATAATCCCCTTGCTCTTCCGTTCCATGTTAGGTCCCCATCTTCCCCTCCCAGGAAGGTGGGTCTAATGCTACATTTTCATATGGAGGGGACACACACACACACCCCTCCGCGACCCCGTTTTACAAACACCGTGATTAACAACCCAGAAAAGTTATTCTCTAACCAAAAGAACACGTTTGGTCAGAGAATAACTTTTCTGGGTGTATTTATTATCAACAGCGTAAAGTCAAAGCACGACACATATGGATAGTTATTTACAAATGTATACACAAATATTTTGGAGCCAATACATAGTAAGCTATACATCAAATTACCCACCATCCAGCCCTCACCCCCAACGTAAGCCCCAACATCATAGTGGTTAAATGTACCAAGAGGCAACACAGAACAAACAAGCATTGAAAATGCAATAGGTCTCGCCTTTGATTAAGTTAAAGCCATTTGCTTTGCTAATGGTATTGTATAGCAAAGCAAATGGCTTTAACTTAATGAAAGGCGAGACCTATTGCATTTTTAATGCTTGTTCCAATTCTGATGAGGGCATGAGTGGGTAAGCTGTTTTTAATGTTGTTTTTTTAGGGGACTATTTTCTTTATGTTGTCACTGATTAAAAAGAGCATAAGACATATTTTTTCTTTTTTGTGAAGCTTGCTACACCCTTAATATATAAGGAATGGTATGAGGATGAAATTATTCAAATACCAGTAATCTTCATTAATATGGGCTTAAATGTTCAGCATCCCAGTCCTCCTTCCATCATTCCCTGATTTCCTTCTCATGCTTTTGTTTGAGTATAACAGGAAGTGGGAAAGGGAAAGCAAAAAATTATGGAAATTATTCATTATTATATGGAAAACAACTATACACTGTTCGTCTTTTCTTGAACTAGTAACTTGAAAATGCCTATCCAGACCGGGAGCATCTCAATATGAAAGAACGAGGATGAGAAAAACTAAATTTGGATTAATGAAGATTAACGGTAAGTAATAGAAGTATTCATGCTGATTCGTGCTGGAGAAGCTCATCCAGCAATTTATTTTGCATTCTGACACTTGAAGTCAGGAATTTAGGACGGGATTAAAACAGATGACAAGAACCAGAACGTAAAGGAAAAAAAACAACTAGGCCACTGAAAAAGGAACATTTTGAGCTCTGCATGAGTAAATATTACCATTAAAAATACTCCTTGGTATGTATGTGATTCTTCAAATGCAGGAGATCTACTACAAACAGAGGAGGAAACCTACCAGAGTCTTGTCCAACCTTTTAACTAAAGCATGGCTTTCTGAAATGGGCCCTTTGTTCTTTCACTTTTTCACATCTCGATGTCCGTCCTCTCAAAATGCAGATGTCGACTATCACATGATTGCATTGCTCCTGTGCAAAATATTGCGTTCTTCCTCTTATGTTTGCGCCTGATTATGAATGGCTTGCTTAAACATCTGTTCTCACAGGCATCACGTGTATTAGTGCTGCAGTGTTTATCGCATCTGTTAGTTACTAGGTGTGAGAAAGTCCACACACTCATTAAAGTGAAGCATGTCAGCCCTGCTGGAATTTAAAGATTAAAAAAAAACAGCAAATCTCGAAATTTGGATTCACCAAAATGCATAACGTGTATTTTACGTTCCTCACTTTCCATTCAGTTTTGTGCAGGTTTCTGTATGACAACATCCTACACACGAAAATAGTAAAATAATTACTCGAAGGATTATTTTAAAACGATATGCATTTGAAATTTTACTTTCCCCGATCCTGCGAAGTTGGCAGCCTACAATTTCAGACTGGAGTGTAATGTCTTTGAACGACTAACTCATGCCCCTGGCGAGAAGAAAAGGGGGCTTAATGATGCTGCATAGGGTTCTCAAAATTGATTCTTTATTTTAGAATGTGCTATGGTGTTCAAAGGAGCATTATTCCAAATTGTCACTTGAACAAGTGAATTTAACTAGGGGATTTAGCACTCTCAGAATTAATCGCCCATTTTTCAGACTTTCTTTTAATCGTCTAACTGGTAGGAAATATTGCAGTCATAATTATTATGACATAAAGTAGCTATTTGCAGTCTGGCAGTGTGCTGTAAATTACTGCCTGATAATTAGTACTGAATGACCTCAAACTACAATAATCATCTTTGCGGGGAATTGTATTTATTTAATTATTAACACCTTTATTAAACTGCTAACATCGTGTTATCTAGCGGCTGCTTTAGCACACGCAGTACAGGGGAACATAGTAGGATATTTGTCTATGAGCAATAAATATATTTTTCCTTGTAAGTGCAACCTCATCAAATTGAGTTCATTTGCTTCTGGTCAAAGAGTTTGTCCGTAAAAATAAATGCGGGGCAGGGAGGAAGGTATTTTGTGTGGGGAGCAATAAAAAAAACAGTAAGCAAAGTGGTCATCAGCTCTTGAAAGCTAACAAACATAGGGGCATATTATCAAGGAAGTGCGATATTTATCGCTAACCGCGCTTAGCGCGTTTTTTAACGCCGCCTATCGCTGGAAATTATCGCTGAGATAACACCCTATTAGTAAGGTTTATCTCCATTGCGATAAAATTTCCAGTGATACTGACAAAATGCGAGAATATCGCTGTGAAACCAGCGATATTCTCGCATTAACGCTAAGGTGGATTTAGCATTACAATCCACCTCCTATACTTCAAACAGGTAAGTCATCCTCACTAGCAGGTGTTAAAATCTAGCGATAAACGCGCTTAGCGCGATTTATTTTATCGCTTCGCCTGCCTTGCTAATAGGGGATAGTTGTGTTAGCGACTGTTTTCAGTGGCTTTTAGTAGGGAACGCCTTCCTTGCATGTCATTAGCGATAATTATCGCTGACATGCAAGGCGATGTAAAACCCGGCCGCTAACGCCTGAAAGCTGTCGCTAACGCCTGTTAGCGACAGTTTGCTGATGGGGCGATAAAAATTTCACCGCTTTAGCGGCAAAAAGTGCCGCTAAAGCGGCGATAAAGCCCTTGATAATATGCCCGCATAGATCTCTTTCCAGTTTTTACTGGTCAGCTCACCACATCCAGTACGCCTGTGTGCCTCTTCAAAGCCAAGGGACCTCTTTTAACCCTACTCATACTTAAAAATCTGGAGTAATTTAAAGACTACTTCTCTTGCCCTAAAGTAATGAAGATGTTTTTGTAAGGAATTGGATTGTTAACTGTGCAGGATGTGAGTCCTGTGAAAGTAATAGGTCCACAATTGTTTCAATCAATCAATCAATACTTTATTTCGGCCACTTGGGCCATTAAAGTGCATCGAGAAACAAACAATATATACATCTGTATTAAAAAACACTAAAATACTCAAATAAGATTTCATATACAATAATCAACCCACAAAAGGAAAAAAAAACACATAGCACAAGCTACATAGATACAGCAGGGATGAGAGTTATATATATTAAAACATAAACAATTAAAATACAACCAGCCAGTTAAAAAAGCGTTAAAAAGAGACCATCAAATGCATAAAAACATCCAGACAATAAAATCTTATACTAGAATCTTATGATAAAATAAAACTGCGGGACATCAGTGCAAGGCCTAAAACCCAAACATAGACCTACTCACCCTACACCAATTCCCTTCAACCCCCAACAGTCACTTTATGTAGGTCCGACGAGTGTGCCACATACAATTTAAAAAGCGCGATACAGCAAAAACAATTGGGGGTGAGTGTCATATTTTAGAACTCTGTAAGCCTCTATGGCGCGCACAAACCCTAAATTTTTGCATAGTTGGATTAACCAACGCTTGCGCGGCAACCGATAGGCGGGGCAGAGGAACAGAACATGTATTTCAGACTCCACCTTGTATTTGCACGCAGGGCATTCACCAGTTTGGTCTCTCAGCCATTTGCTGGAGTATGCTGCAAGTGGGAGGGTCCCCAGTCTCAATTGCATATACAGTTTCCTTGCCATTGGGGGTTCAACAAAGTCTAAAAAGGTTTCCCTGCTATATACATCCTTTATCGCTAGAAATTCTACAGTTAAACGACCACTTGAGGTACTTTCTCGGGTGGCCCTTAGCTTGGCTGCTCTATAAGAATTAACTAGGTCCAACCTTGAGAGCTTAGCACACGATGTCTCAGGCGTGCTCCAAAGATCCGGCTTGCCCATCTTAAGGGCAAGATCCCTTATGTGGCAAAGCCATGTAATTTTCTTTATATTAGACATAGATAAAAACTCAGAGAGTTCGGCCCTAAAAACAGACAGCTCTGGAGTCACCCACACCCTCCGCCAAAAAGTTAGGGGTCTTATGGCAATTTCTTCATCAAGCGGCCTCAATCCAAGGTCCATGCGAAGGGGAATTAATGGGGTGCTGCGGGGTAAGCCTAGTACTTGTCGCATGAAATTATTCTCTACCTTTATCAGGTTTCCAGTTGGACAATGTCCCCACAGCTCTACCCCGTAAAGTGTGGCACCCCTCGCCTGGGCATTATAGATTTCCACCACAGGGGCAGCTGGTTTAAAAACAGAACATCTATACAATTTCATTATACCACCGACTGTCTGTGTTAATCTAAGCCTCGCTTTATCTATTTGAGGTCCCCATTCAAATTTCTCAGCCAAGGTAACTCCCAAGTAGTCAAATATCCTAACTCTTTCCAAGGGGATACCATGCAGAGAAGGGTTTGGCCGGGTTGTATGAGGAGGGTTGAAGACCATATATTTTGTTTTATCTAGATTGATCTCCAACCCTCTTAACTTACAAAAGTTTGCAAAACCATCTAAAATGCGCTGGATGCCCATAGGCGATTTCAAGAGCAGCAAAGTGTCGTCAGCGAACATCAGCGCAGGGACCTTCCCTGAGGCTAACTTTGGAGCATCATTGTCCACAATTAATTTAAGATGGTTGATAAGATCATTAATAAATAAACAAAATAAAGTAGGAGCTAAAACACATCCCTGCCGTACCCCCTTTTGGACTGGGAAACGAGAAGTAAGTTCCCCGTGCCTCCCACAGCGCACTTGTGCAAAATTATCCAAATGTAGGCTCTTAATAGCTTTTAAAAGATATGGAGGAATCCCTAGTTCACTCAAAACCCTCCATAATTTTCTCTGGGTACTAGATCGAAGGCCGACTTCAGATCAACAAATATTAGATAGAGGCTGCCACCCTCTATAGTCACTGTTTTCCAGTAAAGTAGTTGGAGTCTGAATATCTGGTCAACAGTTGACATTTTTGATCTGAAGCCAGCCTGATAAGGGCTTAATATTTGCTCTTCTTCCAGCCAACTCTGGAGGCGGTCCAAGAGCACCCGGCCGTAAAGTTTTTGAGGGATATCAATTAGACTGATCGGCCTATAGTTGGAGGGTGTAAGGGGACAACCTTTTTAAATATAGGAACAATCTCAGCCCCACGCCAAGTGTCAGGGGGTTAGATCCCTGCAATACCGCATTAAATAGAGCACACAAATATGGGACCCATATTACAGGTTCTTTACAGAAAAGATCCCCTGGCGATTTGTCTAGGCCTGGGGCTTTATTGCTATGTAACTTATTAATGGCATTCCTCACTTCAATACTAGTAATCTCCATCTCCCCCTCTAATTGGGGCTCGGAAGCCATACTGGTGATACTAGTGTTCGCAGAGCCGGCATCCCGATGGGAGTATAATGTCCCAAAGTGGGTCTCCCATGCTTCTGGCGCTATATTGGGCTCAATGGCCGGTCTCCCTTCCCTATCACCCGTACTCACTATTGCCCAAAAGGTTTTCAAATCCTTATCATCCAGGGCGCTCCTTAGCATTTCCCACCTTTCTTGCTCCCAGTTCTTTTTCCCCAGCTGAATAGACCGATTATATCTGGCCCTGGCAATTTTAATTTGCGGCCTATCGTTGGCCTTAACTGCTTCCAATAAACCTTGCTTGTCCTTACGGCACTGGTCATTGAACCAGGGGCATCTATTGTGACTGTTTTCTCTAACACGGCTCACCGGGTAGAAAACCTCCCCCAAATTGAGGGAGAGCTCAGAATGTATTTCCCCTACCTTATCTAAATCCATATTTTGACCCACCTCATAAACTGTCTCCCACATTTTAACTAAAGATGGCAATGCTAGCTGGTAGATTTTCGCTATCTTTGTGGGGGACTGTTGGATGTAGCCCCATCTAACATGTCTTCTATTATTGGTCACTACCAGGGCACTATGACAATTGGCAGATGAGAGGGTATTTTAGCAGTGCCTAGGTCCCACTGGTTGAGGGTTAAAATCAAAGCATTATGATCACTATCCCGCCTTTGCTCAATATGAAATCAAGAACTTTTCCCCAAAGTCTTGTTTCCACCAAAATATAATCAATGATTGAAGCCTGGCCTGCTCTATTAAATGTAAACTGCCCTGGTTGGTCAGATTTAGTACGGCCATTGCATGCTCTTAGTGAGAAAGTGAGGGTAAGTGAGTTTAACTGCATGGCCAATGGAGACCAAGCTTTGATAGGTGTAGTGAGGGGGTTAGGAATAGACCAATAAAGGTCTTCTTTTGTTGGGGCAGAATGTAGAGAATCAGTGAGGGGTTCAAAGTGGCAATTAAAATCACCCCCACAATCAACCATATCGCCGGATCTAGGGTTGGAATGAAATCTCCCAGCAGAGCAATAGTAGATGATTCCTGACTATTATTAACAGGGCAAGAATAAACATTCAATATGGCGATTTTCACCTTAATTGGAAAGGAGAGCAGGACACATTGAATGTCACTTGAGGGGGTTGATAACTGCTCCGCCCTACAACCAAGGTGGGTGCCTACCCAAATTAATAGACCTCCAGATGGTCTCCCCCTCCCCCCCATGGAAGCTAAGATGTTATAAGAGGCATAACCCACCCGATGAAAGTCTTCCCTCGCCCAAGTCTCTTGAAATATACAAATGTCATACTTATCGACAAAGTCGCCCCAGTCCGTGCAGGGCAATTTATTTTTAAGACCTGCCACATTCCATGAGAGTATCCTCAGCCCATTGGCTTGCCCACTCGCCCCTCTCGAGGCCCCCGGTGCTACATCATCATGTATAACAGAGTCGCCAGGGTCAGCCACACAACACTCACCTATTTTCCCCCACACTATGCTTTCTCTGTTTTGTTCTCCCAAAGAGGCATCAACTTGTGCATCCGGGACCATGGATGTAATGGTTCTTTCTCCTATCTGGTTAGTCAAGCGGGGGGGGCTTGGACTGCAAACTACCGTGGTTCGCTTCAATCCCCTCCCGTCTCTATCCTCAAAATCATATCCTACGGCTTGTGTAAGCCCCACCAATGAAGATCCCTTTCTCAGTCAATCTACACCCTCCAATACATCATATCTATTATTCACCGGGATGTTAAAAGGCAGAAACCTATGATGAGCATCCCAACTACCTTCTGGGCGGGAGCCTACACCACCTTCTGAAATTAAAGGCGGAACACTGCTTCTTAACAGTGACTGTGGTAGTGGATAGAAAAAATTCAGGGGTTGAAGACCCCTCACTGTAGCACTGTATCTCACTGTAGCACTTGACTTTCTCACTGTGGCGAAGCAGAGCAGTCCAAGGCCTACTCATGGGATGTGGGCTGGACTAGCAATCCACAACCTACTAAATACTATGCATTATTTTACAAATATATATATCAGGCACATGAAAATACTTTTGGTTAAGTTCTTGAATCACATTTGTCTCTAGTCTGTTATGACCCCCCATAATCACAAAACCCCCCTACCTATTCTAGATACAACAACACAGAATAAGTATTAGACATGACATCGTTGGCGTGGTATTCTCCCAAATGTTTAGCCTTCATCCCGTGTTTGCTGAATTTCTTTTATTGGCATTAGTACTTGTGTACTTTGCACCTGCTAACCAGTGGTAAAGTGCTTGTGGACTCTCCCTCAACATGATAAATTTAGCCTTCACCTAATTGCACATTTAATTTCCTTATAAAAACTGCTAGTAGGAACCTCTCATCAGACCACTCCTGGATCTGTGGAACAATCAGAAGAAGGACTGCCCTGCTGTCTGAGGAAGGAAGGTTGGACCTTCTTGCCTTGAACCCAGGTGCCCCAGATGTGCGTGATACCCTGAACTGCCCAACTGTTCAGCACCAAATGCACTAGCTTCCTCCTGCCTGAGCCTTGCTGCTGGCATCTGCTGGACTGAGTCCTGATCCCCAAGAGGTGCCCCACCAGGTCCTGGACCCTTTCCTGGGATCAGAATGCACTCCTCCTGGATCAAAACCTCAAATCCTGAGTTCCAGAAGAAGATCCAGAAGATTTTGTGCTCTTTGCATCTGCGAACTAACGACCCTCTGCAACTCCCCAACTCATATCTCTAGTGACGACTTGCTCTTCAAATCGGCTCCAAGAAACAATGTGATCATTCCACATCGACCTCCAACACAAAGCTCTATTGATGACCGACTCTTTGCTCCCAATATAGTGACTGTCCATGATGTCAGACCTGATCCTCGTGCCAACAACGGTCTCCTCATGTCAACCACCACCACAAAGCTCCATTGCATCTCTCCCTGTGGACTTGGACTCAGAGAAGGTCAAACCTTTAGTGGGACGAACCTGGCCCCTATATCTGACAAACCCATCATCGCGGTCAGCTTGAACTTGTGACTTTACAGCAGTCCTTCTCGACCAGATAAACACATTTGGTGCTTTTTGCTTCTCGGTGCTATTTTGACTAGCAACATTCAAAATAATAACGCTGGTTCTACTCTTTGGATTTTTGTTGTTTTGGAGTCATTTTATTTGCCTAAATTACCTCTATTTTTCTAAATCGATTTGAGATTTTTCTTGTGTTTTCACTTTATTACTGTTTGAATGCTGCATAAATACCTTACAAATTGCTTCTAAGTTAACCGTGACTGCTTTTGTTACAGGCTACCAGAAGGTTAACAAAAGGTGGCTTTTGTGGTTCATCATGACAAGGATGGTGTTATTATTTGAGTGGGGCTTCCACTCCTTTCAACTAATAACCCAATTTCTTACAATAAGGTGGTGTAATTTTAAATAAAGCAGGCCTATTGGCTTTTTAAAAGAGTCACCACATCAATACATTAATCAAGCCTACTGGCTTTATCAAGGGGTCATCTCATCAATATATGAAACAATCCTGTAGGCTTTGTCAAAAGGTCACCACATTATACTACAACAAGCAGAGGTGAGGACTCACCACTAAAGCCAATGAATTCAATAATAATGTTTAAATACAATCATTTTAATTACTAAAAGCATTTCAGTGTTGCTCAATAACCATTGTCAATAAAGCACTTTCAATTCAAAACAACATTAAACATGTATTAGAGTCTTTCTTTTATCACTTTAGGCCACAAAAAAGTGCAGCAATAGGACCCACCACTAGGCGTCCCTGTACTCAGAGCACAAAAGCACATCTCCAAGAGTGCTTTAAAATGAATGTAACCTGACCAGGGGATCCTAATTGCTATGACCTCAAAAATGCAGGGCAGGATTCTGATATAACAGTGGGGGCGTGGCTGCTGTCTGCCTGCAGCCCCACAAGCTTTCCTTGTAAACTGTGGTTTTGCCCCTGACCCTCCTTGGGGTACCACGAAGAAAATATGCAAATTATTCCCCACACTGAGCATTATGGGGAGCTCCAGGCCGAGAGCGATGAATATCTGAAGAGCAACTTTTTTTCCTGCCGTAATCTGGTAAGCCAACTTCAAGCCAAACATGCTTTTGCTTAACTTTTGGTAATCCTGGGTGCCCATGTCCATTGAGTATTGAGATGTAGGTGAGAAGATTAGGGGCAGTGCTCCCCGCCCATGTGCACTCCTCAGGTGTGGTGTGAGGGTGTCCGCATCTCTATGGCTGCCCCCAGTGGAAGGAGCAGTTGTCTCTCGCGCCTCAATCAATCAGGTTTCTTATAAAGGGCGACTGCTCACCAGTGAGGGTCACAAGGTACTGAGTGGGGGGGAAGGTAGATCTGCAGTTCAGTCAAAGAGCCAGGTTTTGAGGTCCTTCTTAATTGTGACAGCGATGGTGATTGCCTGAGGTGCAGAGGCAAGGAGTTCCAGGCCTTTGCAGCGAGGTAGGAGAAGGATCTTCCTCCAGCCATGGTCTTGCAGATCCATGAGATGGAGCCAGGGCCAGTTGGGCAGAGCGCAGATGTCTGGTGGGAATGTAGGAGAGGCGGTGGTTGAGGTATGCAGGTCCGGCATTGTGAAGGGCTTTTTATGCATGCGTGAGGAGCTTGAAGGCAATTCTTTTTTTGATATGTAGCCAGTGAAGGTCTCTCAGGTGGCCTGTAATGTGGCTGTGCCGTGTGATGTTCACGATGAGTCTGGCAGAGGCGTTCTGGATGTTCTGCAGTTTCTTTAGGAGTTTCTGGGTGGTGCCAGCATAGAGTGTGTTGCCGTAGTCGAGTCTGCTGCCGACGAGCACATGCGTGCCCATTTTCCTGGACTAGGTGGGAATCCACTTGAAGATCTTACGAAGTAGGCGGAGCGTGTGGAAGCAGTAGGATGAAACGGCATTGATTTGGCCGTTTATTGAGAGAGAAGTGTCCAGGATGATGCTGCGATTTCATGCATGGTCCGTGGGTGTGGGGTGTTCAGAGCGCTGCAGACCAGCAGGAGTCATCCCAGGCGGAGGAGCTCAGGATGAGGACTTCGGTCTTGTCTGAGTTAAGCTTGAGGCAGCTGTCCTTCATCCAGGTGGCGACTGCCCTCATCCTGTTGTGGAAGTTGCTCTTGGTGGTTGTGGGTTCGTCGGTGATGGAGATAATCAGCTGGGTGTCATCGGCCCAGGAGACGATGTTGACTCCATGGCTTCTGACGATGGCTGCAAGTGGGGCCATTATGATGTTGAAGAGGATGGGGCTCAGGGAGGATCCCTGAGGCACTCCACAGTGGATCCGTAGGGTCTGAGTTGAACGGTGGAGGTCCGACCCTCTGTGTACAGCTGGCAAGTAAGGAGCAGATCCTTCTAGGGCTTTGTTGCAGATGTCAGCATCGTGAAGTTTTGCACAGAGGGTGTGATGGGAGATGGTGTTGAAGGCAGCTGAGAGGTCCAGGAGGATGAGGGAAGCAGTTTCACCTTGGTCGAGGAGGGTGCAGATGTCGTCTGTAGCAGCGATGAACTCGGAGAGTTGGGTGTTATTGGCTCTCTCAATGGCTTTGGCTGGAAAGGGGAGCAGAGAGATGAGTCTGTAATTCTTGAGGTCTGTTGGGTCGGCAGAGAGTTTCTTCTGCAGGGGGGGATCTCTGTGTGCTTCCAGTCTTCAGAGAAGGTGGAGCACTCGATAGAGCAGTTGAAGGTGCTGCAGAGTTCGGGTGCTATGGAGGGGCAGGCTCTGTTGAAGATGTGATGAGGGCAGGGATCCGAGGGGGCTCTGGAGTGGATGCTCTTCATGATGTTGAGGGTGTTGTCAGTGGTGAGGGTGGTCCAATTGGGCAAGGTCCTCTGGGTTCTGGAGCCATTGGGTGTAGTGGTTGTTCTTGGGTTGCGAAGCTTTCGTAGCTCTCCTTGATTTTGCGGTGTAAGAAAGTGGCAAGGTTGTTGCAGAAGTCTTGAGAGGGGGGAATGTCTGCTGTCTCTGTGCTGGGTTTGGCAAATACTTTGACCACGGTGAAAAGTTTGTTGCTGTTGTGTGCGTTGGCATTGATGTGTTTCTGTATGGCTGCTTTCTTTGTTGTTCTGATGAGGTGATGATGTGCGTTGATGGTGGTTTTGAAGGCTGCATGGTCTGCCACGATCTTGCTGCTCCTCCATCTTTTCTTGAGCCGTCGGCAGGTGTGTCTGGAATCTTGGAGGGCGGGGGGAACCTGCTGGCTTTCTTGGAAGGCTGCTTGCCTAAGGGTTTCCTGAGAGGAGCCAGTGTGTAGGCGCAGTTGGAGATCCAACCGTGGAGGTTGCGTGCGAAGGTGTTGGCATCCATGGATGTCAGTGGTGGGGTTTTGCTGAGGGAGGTGGTGAGCTGGTCTTCGGTGACCTTGTTCCAGCCTCTGCAAGGATCGCGGTGGGCGTGGTGGCATATGATGGGTTTGGTGAAAGAGAAGTGGATGCAGTGGTGGTCGGTCTATTGTGGCTCAGAGGTGTGGCTGACGGAGATGTTGTTGCTTGGGGAGAAGATGGAATCAAGCGTGTGTCCTGCTGAGTGGGTTGGAGATGTTACCAGTTGTTTGAGTCCGATGGTGACAAGGTTCTCCAGTAGGAATGAGGTGTTGTGGTCGCCAAGGTTGTACAGGTGTAGTCCATTGAGGCGGGAGCATGGTGAGCGATGAAGTCGGCCATGACTTTGCTGAAGGGGGCAGGGTCAGTGAGGTCTGAAGATGAGGGTACCATGGAGGGTGGTGTTCGGTTGGTCTTGATCTGGAAGTGGAGGTGCTCCATGTCAGGTGGGTGGTCGTCAGAGCAGGTTGTGAGGCGGACGTTGTTTCTGTGTACGATGGTGATGCCTCCTCCCGGTCAGTTGACATGGTCCTTGTGGATGATTTTGTAGCCATCGGGGATAGGGGTTGCGATGTGCGGGGCTGAGGTGGGCTTCCTTGAGTGTGTTTGTGCCTTGGTCCTGATTCCCAGGGATGAGGTCCTGGGACCTGCTACTGTTGTGTCTGCTCCCGGGGACATGGGTTCTCTAAAAACAAGGGAGAGGGCCCCAAGCTTCTCTGGACCACTCTGCCCTAAGTTAAAAATACAGATGTGCCAATCCTCAGGCCCACCCCAAAATCAAAAAGAGAAATCTCTGCAGAGTGCAATGCCCTCAGTTTCTCAGTGTAGGCATGCTATAGTGGACAGATCTATGAAGGTGCATAACTCAGGCCCCGTTGGGCCTATTTTTAGGCTCATCGTGATCCTGGTGGCAAGATCAAGCCATCAGAAGCATTTTCAGCGGCCTCTAAAATGGTGCAATTTGCTGGGAGCTGGTTTTGCAGGCTCCCTGTATCAGTCTCCAGTGCATGCCCTCTCCAGGCCCCATGGACTCCTGGCTGTCTTGCAGGGCACCTGGGGGGTAGAGGAGTCCAAGTCTTCTTTCCAATTTGCCCTCAGGAGGCATAAGGGGGGCACACCACAGACCCTGGAGAGACCCATCTAGTCCTGAGGGTCAGCTGCAGACAAAGTTCTTGGTCCATCAGTGGCATCAGGGGGATCCTCCTTCCAGCTGTCCATGATTCTTCTGTGTCAACTTCCAGGTCCAGAGTCTTGCTCTCTCTCGCTCTCCTTTGTGCGTTGGTGGAAAGTTCTAGATGTCATGCACCTGGCCAATGGTAGAATGTCACATCATCCTTCCCTCCTGTCCCAAACCTCCTGCGAGAGTGCTAAGTGCCAGGCAGAAGCGTGAGAAGCGGAAATGACCGCTTGAGTTTTGGAGCACCGGTGTGGTTGTTGTTTGTGCCCATCATACCAAACGCTGAGTACTGAGCGCGCTGAGCACATAGTGCTACTGGTCTTGGCCGAGTTTACCATCTTGGTCCCAATTTCCAGCTCCCGGCCCACATATCATTTGGCATTTGGCACTCTGTTCCCCCAGTTGGCTTGGGCTGCTTTTCCGGCCTCTGTTGCCCTGCCTCATGCCTCTTTATCCTTCTGGCCTCTCTATCCCCACCCAGGCTTTGTGGACAACAGCTGTGGAGAGGCTGAGAACGTTTCTTGACCACCTGGTCATTCAGTCATCTAACTGCCACTTTCTGCCACTTATTTTATCTGGGAGGTGCTTTGACGGGCCCAGGTGGGTTCCTCAGGTTAGAAAAGTTGAGTGATCTAGAAACTGGGCCCTCAAGCCAAAATTGGAGTAACTGCAGGCATTTGAGGACATTTGCGGACACCTACTGACAAGGTCTTAGAGGGGAGTGAGAGGGAGAGTGCATTGGCTGTAGATGGCCAACGTGGGGAAGAGTGAACCTGGTCCTCACAGAGGAGGCCCAACTAGGTCTGGGTGCGGCTTGTGAGTGGATCCGGTGAACTCCTGCTCTGTCACTTCTCTCTCTTACCTGCGAAGACCTTTCCCTGTCTGTGACCAGGTAATTGTGAATGTGGCTTATGAGTAACAACATTGATAATGAATTTCTAGCTTTTGCTGGAGCCCGCAGGCATGGAGTTTGAATATGAACATATTCTCTCGCAAACATTTTAGCATGGTGTATCAACTTTTCTTCAGCATGCCTGACCATCCGCAACATTCTCCCTGCTCTTCGTGACCATCTCCACTGCGAACTGGACTCTTCGTGCCTGACTTTGAGAAAGTAACTATTTGAGTGGGACTAACCTGGTCCCTATATCTTGCCCGCACTCCCTTGCGGTCAGCCTAATCTCGTGATTTTTACCTGGTTTCACACGACCAGATAATCGTGAATGGCGCTTTTTGCTTTTAATCACAAAACACACATGCCAGTACTGATAACAGTTAATCTTCACTCCGCATGATCTCACATGGCACTTGATGAGACCGTTAGTTTTCATTTTATTTATTTTACTATCAATTTTCTTTTTCTAAATTTTTCATGTTTTTTCTCTAATCAATCATCAATTTTCAATAATCAAAAAACAGAAAAACATCATACAAAAATCCACAGAGGAACACAACAATATAGTGAATTAAATTACACATTTCTCAACACCACAAAGTACATTGTTAGACACATTTTGACAACATATTGACACCACAAATAACAAATAAGATGAGCCCTAGTTCTGTAATTAATAATCCAATTTCTCATTTGTGTAACAGGAAGAAAGAGCAAACCTAGCCCTGTAGGTTAGCGTTTGACCACTTGTAGAAAATCCTTTTGCCAGGGCAAAACCAAACAGTGAACTAATCTGGCTCACAAAAAACCTTTTAGATAAATAATTTTAAACAAATTGCACGTCTTGAGCCAACATAGTACATCTTTCTGTAGAACACTTGTTTGGTGAAACACTAGTCGACGCGTTTCGAACCCAGCTTTTAACGCTATACTTACCTGAAATATTTGAAATTGCATGCCTCTGTTTCTACTGATTGAATTTTAGTCATTTTGGTGACAAATAATTTATTAGATTTTACTCTATTTTTCTAAATTAGTGTGGGATTTTCCTTGTGTTGTGTTTTGTGCCTGACTGCTTTTGTGCCAAGCTACCAGAGGGTTAAGCACAGGTTAATTTAGTGAGTTTTGTGGTTCACCCTGAAAAGGATTGTGGGTTATGCTTGATTAGGGTTAGCACTCCCTCAACCAAGAACCCAAATTATCACACATTCAGCTCGACTTTTCTTTTACTAAAATATATTTAAAGCATATTTTTGATTTCTTATACCAGGAAGGTATCTCTTTCAACCAGATGAGCTCATTACAAAGAACATTTATGTTGCAGAAGGAACATTCCGAACATGAAGTGTTGGCCATTGAACTATACTGTGAGGATGATGTCAGGCTGAATTCAAATTACAGAAATGGGGATATGGTAAGATGGGGGTGCAGGGATATTTAATTGAAAGAGGACTTTGTATATTTTTTATGTCACACATTCTTAATAGTGTACTTATCTGGAGACATAGGGTGGTAAAGTGAAATTTGATTCAGAACCCACATATCCAGTTCCAAATAAGCAATCTAACCTTTCATCCATATTTCCACCCCTTTATCAAAACTGAGAGAGATTCAGTTGTCTTTATGATGCTTTAGATAACAGTTATGAGGGCAACATAATACTTAATAAATTAATTAATGAGTGATAAAAGGTAATTGAAAATGAAATACATGCTAACATTTTCAAATGTTCTACACTCTTCTATAAAGAGCAGTTAGCAATGCAAGACTTCTTGCATGGTCCATGGGAGACTGTAAAAGTCTGCAGTTAGAATGTCTCTTGGGAGGGAGTGTCAAATTGTGTTGGCTGTCTATGAGATGGAACCACCCCTTAAGCAATGAGGAATATGAGATCAAAGACGCCAACCAAAATTCAAAGAGCTCTGTGTATTTTGCTTTGAAGAATAGAGAGAAAAGCCAATCCTCAAATTCAGTCTTTCGACCATGAAATGCGCTTTTGAACTATTAAGGACATACTAAATCTTACAGAACCACAAGTGCAGATTTGGAACCCACCCATCTCAAAAATGATACCTAGAATGTAGCACCTTTCATCATAGACCTCAGCACACTATTCATCAGGAAGGCCTAAGATTGTCAAGCAGGAAAATAAACCTTATATCACCCGTCATTAGCACTTTTTACAACATACTTCACAGTTATAGCCAAATGAGAACTTGGATTTGAAAACTATTTCTTGCAAATCAGCTTCAATCTTTTCTAACATGGCACATCGTGCTTACTTGCAAGAAAATGTAGGGTCTAAAACAGATCTAGTAAAATGCATCATCTTTCAGAACTGCACACTATCTGCCAACTTCATTCAACATCAACACAAAGCCACTACATCATCTTGGTCAACAAACAGCTGCACAATTGCTTTTACCTGCTACTCCTCATGCAAATCTATGGTGCTGCAATCACTACACAGTTCAGCATGATGCCCTCCTCCTGGCTGCAAACGCCAATAGTCTAAAAAGAGCAAAAACAGAACTACTACTGGTAAACCCTTTCTGAAATCACTTCTCTAAATCCACCATCACCAGCAAAGGAAATAATTCAGAAGTAACAATGCAATCAATGATAAAATTAAAATACTACTGCTCCAAACCACTCACCCACATTCAGCCTTTCCTGTTTGAGAGCCACTTAGCCACACCTACCTCTGTACAAGTTGGAGAAAAATGACACCACTTCAATCTGCTGTAGTATAATGAGCTTATCCAAACCAAAAGGCAAGCTTACATCACTCTTATTACAGAGCACCTGAGTACAAGTTCAAGTACAAAACATCTTCATGCAAGCCCTAATTATCAGTTGTTTTTCTATTTCTAGACCTCTAAACATTTATCACTCAAACTGAAGCTCTGCCGTACAGTATGAGGCTTAATAATGGAATCTGCCAACGCAGCTTGTTTGGAGGTCAGTGACGGCAGGTTTTTATATAGAAAACTACTTGACCTCTCACAGCCTAAGCTAACTATAGTTTACCATGCAAGGCTGTTGGCACAGAGGTTGAGGGTTGCTACTCTCATCAACTGTCGTGTGCTAGACTGCGTGTGGGCCCATTGTAAAATCACAATATTGCACTGCATTAAGCTATACATAGCGACATCAGCCGTGGACTCCCTAAACAGCAGGACCTTCTGCCATGGCAGCACAAAGAGGGACCATCTGAAAGTCAGAAGAACTCCCCAATCAAGAGGTTTGCTTATGAAAACTGGAAATTGTATCAAAAGGTAGAAACAGCTTATTCTGCTTGGCCAAAAATCGTAGTAAAAAATGCCTAATGCAGCTTATCACAGCACAACAAAATTAATTTACACATGCATTTCCCTCGTTGAGGCAAGTATGCCAAGGCAGAATGGTGACACAAAACCCAACTTACACATAACAATCATCCCAACCTGGGACATAAGTGTTGCATCCATGCCACCCACTCCCATGCACATCAGTCACTGTTAGCCCATTAGTTCTCATTAGAGCTGGTCAGTGTAGCCGGGGTCAGGTATTTGCCTAATGCTCACACCTGTTCACCAAGGCTATGGAACAAAGCTAAGCACAGGATCTTGGAGGAGTTAGCCCAGGAGGAAATGTTCAAATGAGAATACTAATAGGGTAACTGTTCCAGGAATTGTGTATCTCAGGGTGGAAAAATGGCACAAGTGAGGGGATCTTCCTCACTAGGAAGTAGTGCATTCACACACCTGTAAGGGTATCATGCTTCATCATCGGGCTTAGCTCCTTGTGGGGTCGGCGCTGCAATACGCCATGGGCCCCGTGTGAGGGCTTTTAGGCAGAGATCTTTTAATCAATTACCCGTCATGATGACTGCGGGTTTCTGGGATAGGCGAAGTGGTGAATTAAAAATACCTATGGGGTACCAAAATCAATTTAATCCGGGGTCCCCTTGGTAAGGATAAAAATAATGTGTAGATTGTTTACTTCTAATTATGAACAACATGTGTAGGTTCTGTAGGTTGACATGTTTCACGCCTCAGCGGTCCAGGAGGGATCCATGGCACTTTATCAGGACCAAAATAAGTAATAATAAGTATCCCTACCTAAAGTGGTAAATATACTGCAAGGCACGCTCCTCTGAAATTGGGATAGGAGGACTGTGAAGGGCACTAGAGGAATCAAAACAAGATCACAGTTAGGGAAGCTTAATGGCTGAGAAGGCATCAAATAACTGTATGAGATTATTTATTTATTTATGTTTATGGTGGTCAAATGAGATTGTGAGTAGTGAGAAAGGTGAACGACTAAATGGTCCTACGGTCCTATCCACATAATACTAATGAATGCAGAGGCTGATGGATAGGGTGAACGTGTCAGTCAGAGTTTCTTTGTTAAGGAATCATTATTTACTCTTCCATCATTCAGCCATAATTATAGACTTATGAATTCTGAGTTGAGACAGGTCCCAATTAGGGGTGGGCAGAGTGCGTGGAGTCCTACTACGTGGAATTCTGCAGAGTAAAAAAAAACTCAGCCGCACTACGCGGACTTCCGCTTTTGGACAGAGTTTGCCGGTGCACCTGTTCGCGTTGCGTTGGGAACGTGGAGTGCGTCCACATGCTCCAAAATCACACGTGAACGGCAGTACATGGTTTTCAAGTGTGTTCTTGAATTCTAAATTGCGCAAACAGCAGCACCCAGTCCGCATGGTGCGGCCATCTTGTTTTTCTGCTCTCTGTTATGGTGGTAGATCTAAATTTTATCTGTCCTTAATCTTTGTAATCCTCCTCCTTTATTACTTTTCTGCCCCTAATTTTTATTTTTTATAATAGTGTGTGTCTTCATGTTTGTGTATTTTAAGTTTTTGTGTGAATACTTTCATGTTTTGTGACCTTTTGACTATATTTCCCCTTCTTTCTTTCTTTCTTTCTTTCTTTCTTTCTTTCTTTCTTTCTTTCTTTCTTCACTTCACTTTCCCTTCCTTTTCCTTCTTATTTCCCCACCCAGCACCATGGCAGAGGGGCGACTTCCTTACAGGCGGCGCCAACACCCAGGTGTGCAGCCATGGGCGATCTTTGAAGAGAAGGAGGTTGCGCTGCACAAAGAAAACTAGTTTTTTGTGCAGCACCACCTCCCCTCTATTCTAGCAGCAGGCACAGTAGCGGCTACCCCCTGGGGGAGTGTCAAAGGTGCTGGGGGATGGTGTGCCGGTGAGTGCGGCTCACCAGCCAGGTTCAGC
This sequence comes from Calotriton arnoldi, assembly GCA_963921515.1. Lineage (NCBI taxonomy): Eukaryota > Metazoa > Chordata > Amphibia > Caudata > Salamandridae > Calotriton > Calotriton arnoldi. The sequence continues at coordinate 5,206 of CAWUFW010003799.1, read as the reverse complement.
GCACCACCCAACAGCTGAAGCACCGCTAGGCAGACATTCTGGACCAGGAACAGGGCCTGCTCGGCCTGCTAGGCGTCGAGATTCCGGGGCTTGTGATTATTAATTATTTGTTGTGTTTGTGTTCTACATTTTTTTCCGAATAGCATGCTGCTCGCACTCAGAGGTAAGTTATGTTTAGTTTACGTTGGTATATTATTGTGTGATCCAGTTTCTAGTTTCTGCTTGGCAGCTGCTCTGCGCTGCCTAATCGCACTCATCAGGCACTCACTTTGGCTGATTAATTAAGAAGACATTGCAGACTGTTCTCCTGTCACTATAGTGAATCACTGAGTAGCGTGTCCTCTCTGTGACTTTGTTTATGTAGCTCGTACAGTTCCAAGTTATTATTTAATTGAATTCACAGTGATGTGAAGTATGCATCTATGCATTACAAAAAGGGACACTGAGTTGGCTCATCAAGGGTGTTGAGAAATCAGAATATATAGAATCAAAGATCATTCACTGCAATACATTAGTTCCAAATGTAGTTTCGTTAAGAAGATTTGGAATATGGATTTAACGAAAGTCGATAGACTCGAGTCAAAAAACTAGTAGTACTATAGGTGATCTGTTTTAGAGATTACATTTGCTTATCATAAAACATTTTGTGGAGATTATTAACTGAATCACTGATCTATTTTTATTCATCTTCTTAATTTCTTTCATCAGCACCCAAGGGCAACAAGAGGGACATTTCTGAGGGTCCAGGAGAAGCTCGTCAGCCGGCGCCGACCACCAGCGCCATTGCTGAGGGCTCTGCTGATCCCAGTAAGTCCTTTTATGATTGTTGTAGACCTCTTAGGGTAGAATCTTGAGGTATTGGAATGTTGGTGCTGTCTATCATGAAGATTCAGATAGCAGGCCCAAATAAGCTAGTATTTTAAATAAAAATCACCATGTATTTTTATTGAGAAGGTTTTCCTTTTCCTGCTTATGACTACCTGTAACACAGTTCAGGTCACAAGAGAGTGACCATGGTCATCATGGACCACCCCCATCTCCCCCAATGTAGTGTGCTGCAGTCTCGTTCATTTATATTTACAGTATACCAGCAGCTTCCCATGACAGTGCAGCAAGCTGGAAAAAAGTATGAGGTCCCACTCTCATTGCATGTGCCAACCAACACCATGTGTCTTTCATTGACCATTATTCCATGCCTGGCTTGTCTAACTTTGTGAACCAAGCAATCAAATGCCCAGAGTGATATTTGGAAGATACTGACATGCTAACTGAGCTGTAGTGCTGCATTACAGTTGTATTTGGGCTCCTCATATGGCATCTAAATTATGTGTAATGTTTTATTCTAGCCACACAGAACATCGTTGATGCTGGCTCCAGTGCCGCTGCAGGAGGAGGTCAGTTGGAGGGGGAGAAGCGGCAGCAGGGACAGGCACTAGTAAGTCATGTAATTTCTTGCAATTACTGTACTCACTAGCTATTGCCATGGCATCGCTCGTCGTCATCAACATATGAAGTGACCCCCCAGCTTTACCAGCCACAGCAGTGGTCGTGTTACTATTACTATGGCATTTTATATCTGCAACTCAGCAAAATCTCACATAATGAGCGTTGATGGCTTGAGGGAGACTGAAAGAAAGGAAGGTAACTTAAAAGAAAGGAAATGGTATATGAGTGAAAGGGTGGGTGATACGGTGCGCAGGTGGGTAAAGGGATGGATGGGCGAAAGGATGGTTTGAAAAAAGTGCTGCTATTGACTGGGTGGATAATAGATTGAAACTTTTGGTGAAAGACTTGGTGAGAGAAAGTAAAGCTTTATCACGGTGGGTATGGGTGAATTAGAATGAAAGGATGAATGAATATTTGGATTGTTTGGATGAAAAAGCAAGGCAGCTCTTCTTCTCATCATGAGGAGCATGCTTCTCACCTACTTTGCTTACTTGGTTTATGTAGGGTTATCCATTTAATTCAAAGCTATGGTTCTAAGTGGGGGTTATTTATTTGTATTCTTTGTTCTACTCCCTTGACTCGTTGTATTTGTTAAGTGAGCCAGATCTATCGTACCTATCTTTCATCATCCACCCTTCCCGCCCATGGCATTTTTGTCAACTTTGACCGAAGTGCAGAATGGGTCAAACAATTAGTGACTTCAGTGATGGCTGTGTAATGTGCGTCTGCTTCAGCTAATGCGGCATTTACAATGTTTTCAATGCATTGCAAACTGAACACACAAGGTGTGTAGTCCCTTCTCCCACTCAGTCACCTCTTAGTACTTCACTCCTTTATTTTTTCCTAAGTTCTTCCGTCCCAGCCTACCAAATTAGAAAATCTATTCTTGGCATGTGCCACATTGAATTTGATACTCATGTGATTCCAGAATATATTTAATGGTTTCCCATAACAGATTTAATTTACACTTGGTCAGATTTTCTCTTTTGAATTGTACTGTGACTGAATAAGCCAAAGATGATGAATCGATGATCAGTGTAGTGGCTCCTCTATTATATACAAAAAAAACCTCTACCCTACCTGTCAAATAATCCACATACCCTACCCCCTGCAGTAGACAAAATCAAGTTTACTTTCCTTGGTTACTGCTCAGCAAATGAATTTGTTGGAAATACGTGGTGGCGGGCGATGCCACAGAGTAAAGTGGAAGTAAGTGCATGATTTGATGTCAAGTTTGGCGTATGGGATACACAGTTATGAATGTGACAAATAAAATCTATATAGCCCGTTCCTTTACCTGTATTGCAGTCCATTAGTTTCATTTTCTTCAACGTCTACTTACGGCAGACAGGACAATATATTAATATCTGGATTTAATACGTGAGGTGTGTGACGTAGTATCTTATTTATCATTCATATGCCTCTTTGGAGACAGGGTAGAAAGAGAGATGCATCTGGCGAAGAGCAGGGTCATTGGAATTAAAAATAGATAATTGTCAACTACAGCTGCAGACAGTAGCAAACTAGGTGAGGCACTGGCTAGCAATGAGCATGGCTTTCTTTATTTTAGCACCACACACAACATCTACTCCATGTACTCATTAATGAGAAGTCAACATGCGTGGGTAAAATATAAAATTGGCCTTGTGTCTCTCCTAATCATAATCACATCAAATACATTTCAATGGGCCTTGGGTACAAGCATTGTACTGCTACTGTGCCACTCAGTAATTTAAAACAATTGTTTGCACAGAGCATTATTTACAAGCTGTCTTTTTTTTCTCAATATAGCTGCTCCTGCTGGTCTAGCCGGACCACCCACCAAGCAGGAGATAGCGGTCCATTTGCGGCAACAGAGGCTGGAGCATATCCAGCTGTAATATCGGCAGCTGGTGGTCCTGGAAGAGGAGAAATTCAAACACAACAGCCGGGCCCCTGTGCAGCCAGTCCCCCTTGGCCTCCAGCCTTCCGGCCATCCTATCGCTGGCACCGCTGCCAGTCAACTCCTGCCATCCCCCACCACACTGACAACAGGCCATTGCTGTACCGCATCCTGCAGCGGCTGGACACCATCAAGGGACGGCTCACTGTGATGGAGTAGAGCCTGGACCAGCTCCAGACCAACATCCATAATGCCTTCTTCTAGCCCTTTTTTATTTTTTGTTTTGGTGGGAGGGATTTATTATTTGTTGGGGCTCGGCAGAGAGGTTGGGTAGGGATTTGGGAATGAAGAGAATTTTTCTTGGACATTTAGGGGCCGATTCCGATCTCGGTCGGAGGCGCACCCAATACTATTCGGTCGGGAAAAAGCCATGCGAAAGCCAGTTTCCCGACCGATCCGTTGCAGCACACCGAACGAGCAAGTACGATGCGCACAACAGCAAAAATTCCGGCCGAGCCGTACTCACCCAAACCAGGTCCTGTTCTCCGACCGAGGCGAATCCGGAAACGCCCGAATCGAGTCGCACGGAAGGGAAAATGCAGCCCCGTCCGGCCGGACAGAGTACGATGCGTTTTCCGTACGCGCCCGAACCCGTCGCTACGCACGGCACGTCAAAGCATCCGGGAGAGGCGCACATAAGCTCCGAATCGCGCCACAACACGATCCACGGCTACGAGGCAGAACACAGCACAGACGAGGACGACGCGAAGCGCGACGAGGACGAAGCGAAGCGGCGAGGACGAAGCCAAGCGACGAGGACGACGCGAAGCAACGGAAGGACGAACGACACGAACCAACCATGAATCCCTTCGTCCCGATCATACCAATATTCTACATCTACTACCGGAACAGGCACGGACGCGTACGGCGCAGAAGGTAAGTCAGACACCAACCACAAAACACATACAACACGTACACGACACATCACACACATACACTGGGAATCTGAATATACTTACACCAGCAACAGCAGCACCATAGGGGCGGGATGCCCATCACCAATGCCACATATGCACACAGGGGCCTGAATGCGCGCCACCACCCCAACCCAGGGGGCTGGATGCCTACCACTACTACCACCCTTAGCCAGGGGGCAGGATGCCTACCACTACTACCACCCTTAGCCAGGGGGCAGGATGCCTACCACTACTACCACCCTTAGCCAGGGGGCAGGATGCCTACCACTACTACCACCCTTAGCCAGGGTGGCAGGATGCCTACCACTACTACCACCCTTAGCCAGGGGGCAGGATGCCTACCACTACTACCACCCTTAGCCAGGGGGCAGGATGCCCACCACTACTACCACCCTCACCCAGGGGGCAGGATGCCCACCACTACTACCACCCTTAGCCAGGGGGCTGGATGCCTACCACTACTACCACCCTTAGCCAGGGGGCAGGATGCCTACCACTACTACCACCCTTAGCCAGGGGCAGGATGCCTACCACTACTACCACCCTTAGCCAGGGGGCAGGATGCCCACCACTACTACCACCTCACCCAGGGGGCAGGATGCCCACCACTACTACCACCCTCACCCAGGGGGGCAGGATGCCCACCACTACTACCACCCTTAGCCAGGGGGCAGGATGCCTACCACTACTACCACCCTCACCCACGGGGGGCAGGATGCCTACCACTACTACCACCCTCACCCAGGGGGGCAGGATGCCCACCACTACTACCACCCTCAGCCAGGGGGCAGGATGCCTACCACTACTACCACCCTCACCCAGGGGGCAGGATGCCCACCACTACTACCACCCTTAGCCAGGGGGCAGGATGCCTACCACTACTACCACCTCACCCACGGGG